>OZ024733.1:26451669-27194169 GCA_964016875.1 Fallopia convolvulus
CGTCTTATTTAATCTCTTATATTAATATTTTTATATATATTATTTACGTATTTTGTTCGGCTCGGACCCAGGAGATCCTCTCCCAGAGGTCCTCGGAATCGGGCACCCCACTGTCCTTTCAGGACGAGTGTGATGCCTTTCTGATGGCCGCTAGGTGGTGGGCCCGGGAGGCGCCGTCTTCGGCCTTGGCAACGCCGCCTCCAAGTTTTATGGCGAGTGATTGGAGGCGTCGCGTCGTCCAGGTTCTCGGTGGCGACATTGACGCAGGAAAACGTTGGGCTTAGGCAAACCGTGGAGGACCTACAGAGTAGGATGTGCGAGGTCGAGGCGTGGATGCACCAGATGCGAAGTGGAGGCTTTGACCCGCAGGTCGGTGGATCCCGCCAGCCCGGTCCCGACGGGAATGACCAGGACGCGGACGGCTCCGACGAAGCCGGCTAGATTAGTGTTTTTTTTGTAAATATTATTAAATATTGTAAATTATTTAAATTTATGAATATATGTAAATTATGTAAATTAATATGAATTTTTTATATTAATTCGTAATTATTATTTTTTTAAAAACAAATAAATTGGCGACCAAGTGGTCGCTAATTGCAAACATGATCGTGCACTCCTAGGTGCACAATCGTGCGCTTTGCTCTCAGATAAAGGCTAGGTTCGTGCGTTCTTTTTGTGCTTTTAGCGACCATCTGGTCGCCCATTCGCGACCGGTCGCCATTTAGCGACCAACTTGTCGCCATTTTTTGGCCCCTATTAGCGACCATATGGTCGCTAATAATAGCGACCACGTGGTCGCTGTGGTCGCAAAATGGTCGCCACATTGTTGGCGACCATGGTCGCTGAATTCAACGACCATATGGTCGCCATGGTCGCTATATTCAGCGAACACATGGTCACCAAGTGGTTAGCAACCGGCCTTTTAGCGACCAGAAATATGGTCGCTAAATTCACTTTTTTTTTGTAGTGAAACAAGATAATCCACCCACTTCAAGGGGCTTTCGTAAGCTACAAGGCAATACAAGACAATATTTTAATAGCACATGAGATATTCCATTCCTTCAGAGGAAGTAAGGCAAAAGATGGATGAGTTACAATCAAACTGGACATGGAAAAAGCATATGATAGGCTGGATTGGAACTTCTTGTTCAAGGTCTTAGAAAAATTTGGTTTCAATGATAAATTTATAAGATGGATTCGTGAATGTGTATGCACTGTCTCCTTCTCAGTATTAGTTAATAATGGACCTACAGACCCATTCCTCCCGGAAAGGGGACTTAGACAGGGCGACCCGCTTTCAGCTTTCCTATTTGTAATAGGAACAAAAATACTTGCAAGGAAACTTCAACGAGAAAATGAAAACATTAGATGCTCGGTAGGATTCCCGGTTGCTCGTGGAGGTCTTAGAATACCTTTCTTAGCATTCACAGACAATATCATGATTTTCTCCAAAGCAACCCAAGGTGCATGCTCTAAGATAAAAGGAATTATTGAAGAATACACAGAAATATCGAGACAAAAAGTGAACTATCATAAGTCAGCCTTTAAACCATCTAAGAACGTCAACAACCATCAAAAAATGCAAATTCAACAAGGATTGGGAATCTCGTCCATGACTAACCTTGAGAAATACGTTGGATGCCCGATTATAAATGGAAAAGTTAACTAGGATACATTTAAAGTTTCGGTGGAGAAAGCTAATGGCCAACTCTCCAAATGGAAGGCTAATGCTCTCTCTCAAGAAGGACGGACAAAGAGAAACATTCTTCCAAAGCCAATGCTCGGACAAAGAGAAACATTCTCCAAATGGAAGGCTAATGCTCGAACTGATAAGCTACGAAGCCAAATTATATTATGCAAAACTTCATGCTTCCAAAAAAAATTCATGAAGATCTAGATAGAATAAATAGAACTTTATTTTGGAATAAAGACCAACATTATAAACCATTAATTGGATGGGATAAAATATGTAAACCAAAGACTCATGGAGGACTTGGTATAAGGAAAACAAAACATATGAATAAAGTGCTACAAAGTTATTAAGTTTAAAATCCTAGCTGAACCACATACCATATGGGTTAGGGTAATCAAAGAGAAATATTTAAAAAATGACACATTATTCTCATATAAAACCAAAGCCAATATCTCATGGCAATGGAAAAAATTATTAAGTTTAAAACCTGAATTTGAAAAAGGACTAATATGGCAAATTAGAGATGGACAAACAATTAGTTTTTGGGAAGATAATTTGGAAATGGGAAAACCGCTCAAGAACTATGCAAAATACCCCTCTAGCATTGATAAGACAACTAAAGTAGCGGAATTCATAAATGTGGAAAAAAATGGAAGATCGATGAGATGATACGAGTTCTACTGACACAGATGGCCAGATAATAACATCCGAGATTGTTGAAATTGTTGGGGTTATAAACGGAATAGCATTTTGCATAAACAAGTTGAAGTAGAGTCGGCCCTTGTAGATCCATAGAATAATCAAGGCGGTTTGAGTAGACCGTAAAGGTAATCACCACCAATCCATTAAAATATTTTATTAAGATGAACGGATAAAGGCTACGAGTCAACCGATTAGATCAATCTTTCCTTCAACGAATATGGCCCATATTCCATGCCAAGGGATACCACAATATTATTGTGAGATAAAACGTACCAAAACGACAATAGAGATGTATGCAAGACAACTCTATCAAGATTAAACGTACCTTATTGGAGTCCCATGATTCTTCTTCATCCTTGACTTGGACGAACACATCTTGTCATGTTCCTTGTGGCTCTTCCTTCACTTGGACGAGGCCATCACGCCATGGCACTTGAGGTTCTTCTTTCACATGCACTCATGAAAACCCTTCCATGATATCACACGAATGTGTTTTATTTTCTAATGAAAACACTCGACTACACAACTCTAGTCTTGACCGACTATTAGTGTAAACTTGCACCGATTTTGTGTCTACTTGTGTTACTTCGTGTAACTTCTCATCACCCATCAAATGGACGGCCAACACCCTATAAATAGGCGTCCATGGCTGTTCAAAAACTGCCCAAAAAGTAGTTGCACAATCGGTTGAGAAAAAGAGAGGTTGAGAGTGATTTTAGGGAAGTTGTAACCAACTTGCCTTATCCAAAACTTCTCTCTTTCCTTGTCATCATAGGCGTCCAACATCAACCAAAAATGGAGTCCAAATTGCCATCCAAATCCAGCCCATAAAGGCCCAAGGAATCGGTCCAAAACTCCCCTAGAAAAGCCCAATCCAAAAGCCCACAAGCCAAGCCTGATGTGAACCCCGTTGAGGATTCACGAGAGGATCTCGACTTGGACTCGTAAATGGTCTTCTCACGTCGGGTTTGATAGATTTGAGTCGAGTTAACGACTAGACTTGGTAGGGAAGAAGTGAAAGGATTTAAGAAGGTGGCTTCGTGTGACGGAAACCTGAAGAATATGGGACGAGAAGTAGAATTTGGGTGAAGCCTTTTAGAAGTAGTTCTGGAGTAATCTCGACAGCATAACAGTAGTTCATTCAAAGCGTAAGAAACAAAGGAGGGGGCGTGCCTCTTTTATAGAGGAGATGGCACGCCAAACCCTAGTCTTAACCTAGTGGCAAGGGCGGAATAAGGGAGATGCACGCACGCGGCCCAAGATGCAAGCCCAAGCCCAAAACTCCAAATAAAAGTAGCAAGTACATAAGTAGAAATGTTTCGGAATGGAAATAATGCTAAAAATAGTAAGAAACATAAATGGTCACGGTGGCCTAGTCGCGAGTGTCGCGACAAGGTCGTGACAAGGCTGTGGCGCGCCAAAGGCATGTTGCGACACAGCAAGGGGCGCGTTGGCTTCGGCGGCGTCGGGGCTGGTGCGCACCCGGACCTCGAGTGTCAAGGCCGAGGCGCACCAGAACCTCAAGTTCCCACACCGAGGTGGCCCGACGTGGCATGGTGCTCGGCCTGCGTGGCTGGCACGGCACCGAGAATGAGGTTCTCGGTGCCGCGGTGCGTAGCATCGGCCTGGAGTGCCGGCGCGCCTTCGATGAAGGAGACGCACCGGATGAGGGGCGCGCCCGTGGCTGCGCCGTGGCTTGCGAGGACGCGCGCGATGAGGGACGCGGTGGCTCGGGCTATGGCACGGGTCCTGGCTCGAGTGATTGGTCCGTCAAAGCGCACGTACATGTCTTCCTCTTCTTGGCTCGCCGTCATGGTGGGGCTCACATCACCCTCCCCCCCTTGGGTGGGAAACGTCCCCGTTTCCTCGTCATGATACTCGGGATCCACGTAAGGAGAGAGATCCGAGACATTGAAAGAGGCGGAAACGTTGTACTTACCCGGGAGGTCGAGTATGTAAGAGTTGTCGTTGATGAGACGGAGGACCTTTAAAGGGCCGTCTCCCAGTGGGTGTAGCTTCGTTTTCCGAGCAGTGGGAAAACGTTCCTTCCGAAGATGGACCCACACCAAATCTCTGGTCTCGAAGATCAACGCGCGGCGTCCCTTGTTGCGTTGGGCCGCGTATTGATCCGAGCGTTTCAGCAGCTGGGCCTTGGTGCGCTCATGTAGGCGTCGGATATGGTCGGCGCGGTTGGCCGCGTCGACATGCTCCTCGGGCTTGAAAGGCAAAGGCACCAAGTCCGTTGGCGTGCAAGGGTTACGCCCATAGACCACCTCGAAAGGGGTCATCTTCGTCGCAGAGTGGTAGGACCTGTTATAAGCAAACTCGACATGGCAAACTAAGTCCTCCCACCGACGTGGGTTTGTCTTGAGCATCGTCCGAAGAAGAGTGCCCAAGGTCCGATTGGTCACCTCAGTCTGACCGTCGGTCTGGGGGTGATAAGCAGTAGAAAATAGGAGTCGTGTCCCTAACTTCCCCCAAAGCGTTCTCCAAAAGTGGCTGCAGAACTTGCTATCCCTATCACTAACAATAGTTCTAGGAATACCATGCAATTTCACCACATGTTCGAAGAACAAATTAGCGATTTCCACCGCGTTATTAATCCCCTTACATGCAATGAAGTGGGCCATTTTGGAGAACCGGTCCACGACTACAAAAATGGAATCCTTTCCACGCCTCGACATTGGAAGGCCCGTGATAAAATCCATAGACAGATCTTCCCACGGGGCGTCAAGAATAGGGAGGGGCGTGTAAAGGCCATGTGGTTCTGACCGAGACTTGGCAGTATGACACGGCACACAACTTTGACAATACTTGTTAACATCTTGAGCCATGTGAGGCCAGAAAAAATGTTCACGAAGTGCTGCCAACGTTTTGGCTATGCCAAAGTGGCCTCGGCCATCATGAGCTTCTTGGAGCAACAAATGTCTCACCGAAGATGCCGGAATGCAAAGCTTCCCAGCTCGGTAAAGATACCCGTTGTCTAAGAAGAAAGACTCATGAACTCTTGAATGCTCAAGGTTTTTAATGACCGAGGAAAAATACGGATCCGAGGCCTATAATTCCTTAATCATAGCGAACCTGAGCAATTTGGAATGTAACTGGGTTAAAAGAATATACCTTCTAGAGAGAGCGTCGGCGACGACGTTCTCTTTGCCTTTTTTGTGCGCAATGATGTAGGGAAACGTCTCCATGTATTCAACCCAGCGGGTGTGGCGCCTATTCAGAGTCGTTTGACTCTTGAGATAAGCCAAGGCCGCGTGATCCGTATGAATTACGAACTCGCTTGGCCATAGATAGTGTTGCCACGTCTTAAGGACCCGAATAAGAGCGTAAAGCTCTTTATCATAGGTCGGATAATTCAATGTAGTCCCTGCTAGCTTCTCGCTAAAATAAGTGATTGGCCTTTGTTCTTGAAGGAGTACGCCGCCAATACCATAGTCGGAAGCGTCGCACTCGATCTCGAAGCGTTTTGATAAGTCCGGCAATTGCAGGACCGGGGCTCGGCACAAAGCATCTTTCAAGGCCTCGAATGCGGCCTCGTGATGCGGCATGCACTTTATTGTGGCTGCCTTCTTGGTTAAAGAATGGAGTGGCCCGACGATAGAACTAAAGTCCTTGACAAATCGCCGATAGAAACCAGCTAACCCCAAAAAAGAACGAACCATTGTCGGGGTCGTTGGGGTTGGCCACTCACGGATGGCCTGGATTTTGTCAGAATCCACTCGTAGGCCATCCTTGGATACGACGAAACCAAGAAAGTTCGTCGTGTCCGAGCAAAACACACACTTGTCCAAATTTACATACAAAGAATGTTTGTGAAGGCAATCTAACACCTGCCTAAGGTGCCCCGCGTGAGAGTCCATAGTCTTACTATAAACTAAAATGTCGTCAAAATACACAACGACGAAAAGTCCCAAAAATTTACGCAAAACAAAGTTCATTAATCTCATAAAAGTAGAAGGAGCATTAGTGAGGCCGAAGGGCATCACCAACCACTCGTAAAGACCATGTTTGGTCTTAAAAGCTGTCTTCCACTCATCCCCTTCTTGCATCCGAATCTGATGGTAGCCGCTCCTCAAATCAATCTTGGAAAACAGCACGACACGATGTAACTCATCTAGCATATCGTCCAAGCGGGGAATCGGGTGGCGGTACTTGATGGTTATTTGGTTGATGGCGCGGCAGTCCACACACATCCTCCAAGAACCGTCCTTCTTCGGCACCAAGATAACCGGAACCGCACACGGGCTAAGTGACTCTCGAACATAACCCTTATCCAAAAGAGATTCGACTTGGCGTTGGAGCTCTTGAGTTTCCTTAGGCGACGCCCTATAGGCAGCCCAGTTCGGCAATGAGGCACCGGGAATGAGATCTATGCGATGCTCGATCCCCCGAATAGGTGGTAACCCGTCGGGGAGCTCGGCAAGCATAATATACGAGAACTCCTGTAGCAAGGCAGAGATAGAGGGAGGTAATACGTGTGTCTTATCAATAGTAATATTAAATAAAGGACACATTAAGAAACAAGTAAAACTCCCCTCGATGTGCTTAACCACGTCGCGCCGACGGCATAGAAACAAACGATCTTGCACCGAGCCGAGGAGTGGGGGCTCAGCGTCCTCGCTCATCCGAGGCGCGCCATGGGCGCCATGATGCTGGCCAACAGGCCCCTGCAAGTGAGGAAGAGGGGCACCAGGCGCGCCGCTGGAATGTGACTGGATCGAGCCAGCGCCGCGGGGCAACGCTGCTGGCGCGTTGTGGCGCACAACCGAGGACGCAGACGGTGTCTGAGGCTCTTCCTTCAACTTCTGTCGGCGTTTCTGGCTCGAATCCCCTTGTAATCTAGAAAGTTTGTTGTTCGAACTAGGAGCGCCGCCAGAACCCTCGCCATGGCCAGTAGCGCCCGGGTGTAATGCATTCGGCGTAGGCGCGGCCGTGGCTTGCTTCCGAGCGTTAGCTTGCTGCCTTTCGGCTTCGTCCTGTAACGCTTCACTCGGAGACATGGGTAAGATGGTCACGCGTTTACCATGGTAATTGAACATGTAAGTGTTCAACCGGCCATCGTAAATCACGTGACGGTCAAACTGCCATGGACGGCCAAGAAGGAGATGTGTGGCGTCCATGTCAGTGACATCAAATAAAACCGAATCGGAATAAACACCAATGGAAAAAGAAAGGCTAACCTATTTCGTGATCCAATGGTCACCATCATTCGAAATCCAAGCGAGTTTGTAAGGCTTTGGATGGTCCGTTTGAGGCAACTTGAAGTGGTCAACAACCTTTCTTGACAAGAAGTTTCCGCAGCTTCCCGAATCGATAATCACACTTAGGGAGACGTTTTGGACCAAACACCTCGTACGGAAAATGTTTTCCCGTTGATCGGTTGGCACGGTCTCCCGCATGCTAAGCGCTCGGCGCGTCACTAGCAATAACTTGTCAACGCCGGCGTCGATGTCCGAGGGTGCACAATATGCACCGTCTTCAATTGGCGCCGCGTCGTCCTCTTCCGAATCATCCTCGTCAACGCTCTCGTACGCTGCGTTTTGAGCCGAAAACAACACACGCTTCGAGTTAGGGCAATCCCGTTTCAAGTGCCCTCGGCCACCACATTGATAACAATCGATGTCTCGAGTTCGTTGTGGGGGAGGGGCTGCCTTGTCACGATTTTGGCCCATCGAAGCGCCCTTAGAGTCCGATCCGGGGGTACCTACCTTTGGTTTAGAATAAGAAGAAGGAGCAAACGATTTAGTACCCAAAGCGGAAGGACTAGAGTTAGAACCATACCTTGGAAATGGGGACGCCTTCGGCCTCTTGAATTGCGTGTAAAGCTCCATGGCCATGTGTATCAAGTGTCCCAAATCTTTGATCGGCAAGACAACCAAGCGATCTCGGATCCATTGGTGGAGTCCCGCCACGAAGCGAGACCGCAATGCCCCCGGTGAAGCGCTTATGCCGGCTTTGAAGAATAAATCTTCTAAGTAAGCAAAGAACTCCTCCGGAGTCCGGGATCCTTGACGTGCGTCTTGGATCAAAATCCGAACCTTCTCCTTGTAGTCGGGGGGTATGAATTTCCGCTTCATGATGAATACAAGTTGATGCTACTCGGTTATGGGGGCTTTACCCTTTCGGGCCCGATCCGCTTTGAATCGGTTCCACCACATACGAGCGGCACCCTTGAAATGAAGGGTCACCACCTCGACTTTCTCGTGCTCCTCGTAATGGCAATGCATGAGCACGTGTTCGGTTCCCTGCAACCAAGAAATGAACTCATCAGGATTATAATTTCCATAAAAATCCTCAAAATTTACCTTAACGTCGCGGCGTGATACATGCGCCGGACGTTCATTATCGACACGCCGGTTGGCACGCGGAGGCGGTGTGCGTCGGCGTCGGGGTCCTCGGCCAAAGCCTCGGTGTGGCCCGTCGCCATCGTCGCTAGGCTCGTCGTCTCCATCGCGCCGAGGGCGCCGCTGCTCCTCGCGGTCTAGGTTATTGCGACGCCGATCCCCATCGTGCCGAGGCCGTTCGCGATTGTCACGGCGCTCTAGCCGATCATACAACGCGCGGTTCTCGGGCAACTTGGGTCTCGGAATCCAATCTCGATCTATCCACTCCTCCGAATCATGGACCGGAGGGTGGTCAAATTCCTCCTCGGAATCCTCCTCGTACTCCGTTATAGAGAACTCGGAATCCGAAATTGGAGTTGTCGGACTTTGATGACCCCGATAGTCGTCGACATCGAAATCATCTCGGCCTTTGTTCGTCTTTTTCTTAGGCGTTGGAGTGACCGCCTTTTTCTTTTTCTTGGCTTGTTGACGTCGCCACTCCTCGGAGTCATACTCCTCATCGGAATGAACGTCAACAACCTCCTCTAAATTTTGAGCCTGATTAGTCGGGCGACTTTCCTTCATGGATCCAACCTTTGGACTCCAATCGGGTTAGACGCTTCAACCATCGGACCCTTGGCTTTTGCTTGCGCCGTAGCCCGCTGAACCGAGACGTCGTGTGGCGTTACGCTCGGCTGTGCGGGCTGCGTGTGGATCGTCACGGCTGGTGGCGCTTGTTGTTGTTCGAAGAACTTGGTAAGCATACGCTCCATGCTGGTGAAGTGCGCCTCAAGCGCCGCAAGGCCATCGGCTGGCGCGGTACCGGGTAGCGTCGCGCCGGGCGTCCCGAGGAGGCCCGGTTGGAGCGCCGACACAAGTTGTGGGTTGTTGTTTTGTTGGTTTGTGAGTCCTTGCTGATTGGAATGCTCGTCACCTTCCATGCTGCCGTCACCTATCTCAACCATAGACATGAACGAGTCAAAAGTTCCAACAACAATCAAGCAAAAGAAACGTCAAGATTCTGTAAGACTCACCACGCAAGTACCCTTAGTTTGCACGAAAAGTACTTGAAAGGAATGGGAGGCTAAGGATCTCGACGTTGCACAAGTAAGGCACACACAAGAGCAAGAACACGCAACGCAAACACACAAGCAAGTAGAAAAGAAAGAGAGAGGCGTCGGCTTGATGGAAGCCTTGGCACGAGAAGAAGGGAGAGAGAAATAGAAGATCTCGGCCTAGAAGGGAAGGCGAGATTGTGTTGTTAGAAGAATGGAAAGAATCAAAGATATGCAAGCAAGGCAAGATATGATATGATTTGAGAGAGATAGTGGCCGAATATTTGTGAGATACTTGCCTTATTTTGGCTTGTGTATCTCACAATATCTTTTGAGATTTTTTTTAAAAGATACTAATGGATAAAGATTGCCTTATTTTGGCTTTGCTTTTCCACAAATATATATATTTTTTTATATTTTCGGCAACTAACAAGATATTGGAGATATGATCTTCCAAAATTCTTGCTTAAAAAATAAAAGATTGAGATAAGGCCAAATCGGACCAAATCTCGCCCCAAGCAATCAATATGCACAACACACACAATCAATCGATTCAAACAAGTCAAGATGAATGCAAGCAATGCTCGAAAACTCAATATGATGAACCGAAAACAAGTGCAAGTCGGCGTGGATATGGTTATTTTTTTGTGATTTTTTTTTAATGAAACAAAAACGATGGATCTAGTGAATGTTGGTAGAGATGGCGGAAGCTAATGCCAAAAGGGTGGGAAAGAAAAAAATTTCGTGCAAAAAACGAGTAAATGAGTGAGAAAGACTTACGCAATCTTTGGCTCTGATACCAGTTGATGTGAACCCCGTTGAGGATTCACGAGAGGATCTCGACTTGGACTCGTAAATGGTCTTCTCACATCGGGTTTGATAGATTTGAGTCGTGTTAACGACTAGACTTGGTAGGGAAAAAGTGAAAGGATTTAAGAAGGTGGCTTCGTGTGACGGAAACCTGAAGAATATGGGACGAGAAGTAGAATTTGGGTGACGCCTTTTAGAAGTAGTTCTGGAGTAATCTCGACAGCATAACAGTAGTTCATTCAATGCGTAAGAAACAAAGGAGGGGGCGTGCCTCTTTTATAGAGGAGATGGCACGCCAAACCCTAGTCTTAACCTAGTGGCAAGGGTGGCATAAGGGAGATGCACGCACGCGGCCCAAGATGCAAGCCCAAGCCCAAAACTCCAAATAAAAGTAGCAAGTACATAAGTAGAAATGTTTCGGAATGGAAATAATGCTAAAAATAGTAAGAAACATAAATGGTCACGGTGGCCTAGTCGCGAGTGTCGCGACAAGGTCGTGACAAGGTTGTGGCGCGCCAAAGGCATGTCGCGACATGGCAAGGGGCGCGTTGGCTTCGGCGGCGTCGGGGCTGGTGCGCACCCGGACCTCGAGTGTCGAGGCCGAGGCGCACCAGAACCTCAAGTTCCCACGCCGGGGTGGCCCGACGTGGCATGGTGCTCGGCCTGCATGGCTGGCACGACACCGAGAATGAGGTTCTCGGTGCCGCGGTGCGTAGCGTCGACCTGGAGTGCCGGCGCGCCTTCGATGAAGGAGACGCACAGGGTGAGGGGCGCGCCCGTGGCTGCGCCGTGGCTTGCGAGGACGCGCGCGATGAGGGACGCGGTGGCTCGGGCTATGGCACGGGTCCTGGCTCGAGTGATTGGCCCGTCAGAGCGCACGAACATGTCTTCCTCTTCTTGGCTCGCCGTCATGGTGGGGCTCACATCAAAGCCCAAATGGCACACCATGCGGCCCAATCTCTAGTCCATGCATGCGGCCCATCAAGCCCAATGGCACGCCCCATTGGCTGGCCCACCAAGGCCCATAGCAAGCTAGCATAGCTAGGTACCTAGCTAGGTCACTTACCTAGTGTAGCTGGCCCTTAGCTAGTTGAGCTAGCATCCAGCTAGTTGAGCTGGCTTGAGCTGTATTTTAGCTCGTTGAGCTGACTTATAAGTTATTTGAGCTAACCTTAGCTAGTTTGAGCTTCCTTGAGCTAAACTCTAGCTACTAGAGCTTCTTACAAAGCTTGTTACTTGAGTTAAGAGCTTAGTTAATCTTCGAGAGCTAAATCTAAACTAGTTTGAAGCTTCAACACTCCTTTCTAGTATCTATTACTAATAACTAAAGCCGAAGCAATTTCTGCCACCACATTGCGCCACATCACCCCTTTGTTAAAATAATAGTAATTTTTTATAGTTAATTATGCAAAAAAGTTATCTCCAAGTAAACATAAAGATAAAATAATATTTGTAAAAATTTATCAACAAGTAAACATAAAGATAAAATAATTTTTGTAAAAATTTATATCCAAGTAAACATAAAGATAAAATAATATTTGTAAAAATTTATCTCCCAGTAAACATAAAGATAAAATAATATTTGTAAAAATTTATCTCCAAATAAACATAAAGATAAAATAATATTAGTATATTTTTAGCAATATAGATAAAAAAGGACATTATATTTATCATATTTGTAAAAGATAAATTAAAAAATATAAGAAAAAATTAGCACATGTGGTCACATATATATCTTTCAAATTAAAATAGCCATATAAATAATAATATCTTTGAAATATCTATTTATCATTACTATATACTAAACCGGAGGTTAAAAAAATTATCAAGTAACACATGTCACTTTTATATTGGACCACATCACCCTTTTTTTTAAAAACCATTATGATTGGTTGAAATTTAATTGGGTATTTTTTTATTAATTAAAAAATAAATATAGATGCCACATATAATAAAATTATTAATTATATCCATGTGAAATATTCTATAAGATTTGAATTTGGCAATTTTTGGCTAAATAATCATTAAAATAAATATAGTGATAATAAAATAAATATTTACATTATTTTTTCCTTTTATCTATTTATTGAAAATATTTTATTAAAATATAATTTTCATAAAAAAGATAGAAGTTTATATTATGTCTTACAAGATTGACAATGATCTATTTATGTAAAATTTCTTTTAAAAATTGAATTTTGATTTAAAAATATAGAAATTTGCCCTATCTTTTAAGAGATTAACAATTATCTATTTATGTAAAATTTCTTTTAAAAACGAATTATGATGAAAAAATTGATAAAAACTTTGCTTAAATCAAATTTTTGTAAAATACGTTTTTTAAAATCGATTTTTTATTAAAAAAAATGATATGAATCTAAATTACTCTAGAAGTAAATAAATATTTACATTATCTTTTCCTTTTATCTATCTATGAAAAATATTTTATTAAAATATAATTTTATTTAAAAAAAGATAGAAATGTACATTATGTCTTACAAGATTAACAATTAAATGATTAAATTAAATTTTGACAAAAATAATTAACTTTTACATTTTCTCATAAGATATTGGCAATTAATTATATTTTTTTGATTTTGAAAAAAAAATATTAAATTTAAATTATATTATTTTGATAACAATAAACTTTTCCTAAAAAATTAATTATAATAATTTTTGTTCTAAACTACTAGATAAGGCTAGGTAAAATATTTTATATAAAGATGCAATATTATTTTTCAACTATGACTCTCCAATACCTATTTTTCCTTGAAAAGTTATAAACTTTTTTTATTAAATCATAAACGTTAATGAATATTATTTTTGACTCTATATTTTTCTAAGAAAAAAAGTAAATTCATACTACAAAAAAATTTCTAATTATTTATTAATTTATTTTTATTTAATAAAATTCGTACAAGGTACGAGCCCTTACACTAGTACATAACTATGTGCCAAGCTAATCTTATACTTTGGTCCTTGCTTAATGCATTCACCAAGCTTTATAGAAGCTTCCAAACATTCTTTAAACTTTGCACAGAGCTATAAGACTCTTATTCTTTACTCAAAACCAAACCTTAGCTCAAATGCACGTACTCGGCGCCTTGTGCCCAAACCCTAGGCGCGCCGCAAGCACTGTGCCTTTGCTCCAACAGCCACGCACACTCAATTATGCCATTGCTAAGGCGTAGGCGTGCCCTAGCAGCTTCGCACACTCGAGTCACCACCCTTGCATTGTACATGGGCACACACCGAGCACCGGCACGCCTTACCGAGCGTCGTTGCTCAAGCCGCTTGTCATGCTTCGGTAGGGGTGTCAATCGGGCGGGTCGGGTCGGGTTTGGGTCGGGTCAATTTAGTTTCGGGTAAGTTCGGATTCGGGTCAAATTCTAATATTTTGAAAATCGGGTCAAATTGGGTTGGATCATTTCGGGTCAGGTGCTCAATTAATCGGGCAAAATCGGGTTTCGGGTCAATTTCGGTCGGGTCATTCGGTTTTCGGTCCAACTTGATTTCAGATAAGTTCGGCTTCGGGTTTAGTTCGGTTTCGGGTTTAGTCGGATTTCGGGTGAGTTCGGTTTCGGTTTTTTCGGATATTGGGTGAATCAGATTTCGACTTTGGCCGAATTTCGGGTTAATCTGATTTCGAGTAAGCCGGAATTTGATTCAAACCATATATCGAATGATTATTTTGTGTAGTTTGACTACTTTAGGGTCTAAATATTTAATGTAACATTTAATTAAACATAATCATAATAAATATTCACTATTATTAATATTTTAAAACATAATATAATTTTCGGATGGTTTCGGGTCGGGTAACTTCGGATTTTCGGATGGTTTCGGGTCGGGTAAATTCGGATTTTCGTATGACTTCGGGTCGGGTAGGATCGGATATCGGGTTGCATCAGGCTAGTCCATTCGGATATAATCGGTTTTGGGTTAATCTCGTGTTCGGGTTTTTCGGATTCGGGTCAAATCAGTTCGGGTCAAACATGTTTCGGGTATAAAACTTTTTATTGTTTTCTCGGGTCGGGTGGGGTTCGGAGTCGGGCGGGTTATTCGGGTCGGGTCAAATTTTGATAGCCCTATGCTTCGGTGTGCCTTAGTCTGAGCGCTTGCTTGTTCCACGCTTATGCCAACCAAGCACGCCTTATACCACGTGCCGTTGCATATGAGGTCTCATGCCTTGGTGTTGGATTTATATTGGATCCTTTTCTTTTCTATGACTACTTTATTTCTCTTTATCATATTATGGCAAGTCACATAGTCAATCTTCTCAATCGACATTTCTTTGTGACTTCTTTACCTCAACATGCTTACAATGGGATTGATGACTTTTCACAAATCATCAACATATATGGCTCCGAGTAAAAATGGATGGTTTTCAACACATTCGACGATGGAATTAATCACACAAATGGAAAGCCTAGAACCAAGCTTAGTCAGTTGGATATGGAAGTTGGACACATTACCAAAGGTAAAAAACTTTTTATGGAAAATGAGTAATAATGGATTACCCACTAAAGCGAGACTACGAGAAAAACATGTACCAATACCGGGAGGTTGTATTATTTGTAATTGCACAATGGAAGATACCACACATCTATTTATTACTTGTCCTCACACTCTGAGTACAGTTAAGAAACTTAACACAAAGATTGAGCAAGTAGTCAGAAATTACAACATGTGGAATAAAACACCAAGAACTATTCTAGACGATCTTTTTGATCAGTTAGGGAAACAAGAATTTACTGAATTAACGATCGCTTGGTGGTGTATTTGGCACCAGCGGAATAAATTAGTTTTTCAACAAACACCAAATGATTTTATACAAGATCTACCATTCTACGTCAATATATTAAGACACAAATAGCACAATGGGAAAAATCAAAGTAATGGATGGAATGAAGATGAAGAAGCAATTAATAGAACCCACAAAAGCATAAGAAGAAAGAAGGACAAAGCTAAAAATTGGAAGAAAAAAAACCCACGAGGTGTAGTAAAATGTAATTTTGATGGATCTAGATTGAATAATGGACAAGCTGTAGGAGGAATAATTTTAAGAGATCATAACGGTAACACTATAGACATTATGGCACAAAATTATGGCCTTACATCGGCAATTAAGGCGGAAGCACTTGCTTTGAGAGATGGGATTAGATTAGCAAAAATGAGACGACATAAGTGTATAGAAATTGAAGGAGACAACCTACAAGTAATAAAAGTTGCCCAAGGCGAAAAGAACTGTCCATGGGAAATTGAGATTATCATGACTGACGTTCTGATATCTCTTCACTCATTCCAATCCGTTCGGATTTCCCATGTGACTAGGGATTACAACGTTGTGGCTGACAAAATTGCCAGACTGAGTCAACGTCTCCTTGTCAACGCCATTAGGAATCATCTAGAACTTCAAGTTCTCATCCGTCAGAACGCCCTCCATGAGGGGAGTGCCTCCTAATCCTTACCTAATCAAAAAAAAAATCAACCTAAGTTTTGAGTTATTCATTGTTGACTCTAGACTAATATGGATGCACATAACACATCATCACAAAGTTGTAACTTGCAAAGTTTCTACATCAAGGTCCAAAATTAAACAAATAATTAAGCAAATGAATTTGCAAATTCAACGACCAAATCTTACAAAGTTGAGTTGCAACTTAATAAGTTTAATCTCACGATTCTTGCACCCGTATTTCTAGCAGTACACTTCCTTGGACCATAAATAACACTATGATAAACTAGCACGATTGGTATGCCTTTTACTGTTGCTTGTAATGCGACTTTATCAACCTCAACCTTCAACCTATCGTGCTTGCAATGGACTTTTAATATTCGGTACAAATGGTCTAGCTAGTAGAATTTCATCTACATTTAATCTAGTGAGGATACTCTTCTTCTAGAGCCTTGCTTGAGCTTCATGAGTATTGTCTCTGCAAACTGATTTCATAAACTTTTGTTAGTTATAGAAAAATCAAAAGCAAGTGTGACTCAAATTAAATAGTACTAATTTCCAATGGATCTGAATTAGAAAGGTGGGTTCATTAATGGAGGTCTTCTCTGGTGGTGTGTGTGGTTGTGTGTGGCCATGAGCTGGGCAGCGATGCTTCTACTACGTACTAGGAGATGAGAGACGTGGAAAAGAGCGAAAGAGAGACACATGAGCAATGTTATTAAAAATCGGAATTCTAGGATTGGATCGTAGAAGGGTCTTCGGATCAGATCATAAAATCAGATTGTTGAATCGTAAGATTCTACCTGCATTATAACTAAAAATATGTAAAAACAATTTTATATATTGTCGATTTACTATATACAAATTGAAAAAAATTATATATAAACTTTATGAATGTAATAAGTAAATTGTTAGTTAGAATAATTGAATATAACTGAGAGCCAAACGTTAAACAAATTAATAATATATATATATATATAGTAATAGTCAGTTTGTAAAATCGTTATAATTGTTTATAGAATCGTTAGAATCATATATAAAATCGGATCGCATAAAAGATTTTATAAGTTTTTATTGTGATCACTTAAGATTGTACGAAAAATAAGATTCTGCCTACAATCGTGAATCGCTCCATCACTTTGGATCGTAAAATCGTTAAAATTATTAAATCGAATCTGGATTTTAATAACCATGCACGTGAGGAAATCTAATGGAGGTAGGGTTTGGAGGTGGAGGGTATTTTTGGGTGAGATAAATTTTATAATATTTACACTCCATGTCATTGTAAATGAATCAACTCATTTTTGGGGTTTTTTTAATCGTTATAAAAGATTTTTTTTAACAAAACACCTTTTATAATATTTTAACCCGATTTTTTGGTAGAATAACCCGATTATTTTATAATCTTTGGTAGAGTACTGTTATCCATATTTTAGATGAGGAGAGTTTGCTCTGTACGAGTGGTATATTTTAGTAATTTTAATTGAATTGCAATTTTTTTAAACATTCATAAGCATTAAGCCCCTTAAGAAAACAATCATGATATATAAGAATTGCGACTTGCTAATTTGCTATTAATGGGTTTGTTTCACTTTTCACCCAAAATGACATTTTTGGTTGAAATTAATTTTGTTTGTGATTTGGAGGCTTGTTTAAAGGATGTCAGAATTGCTTAACCTGGAAACATGGGTTCGCAATCCACTTTCCCTCTATACGTAAACCGGGTTAGAAGCCCCAAAAAGTTTGCGATAGTAAGCCACCCACTTCATTGTATCCTCCTATTGCTAGTTTACAACTGTATATGCACCCTGAATTGCAATTTCGTGTTCTTATATTTATTTTGCGTGGAATAATGTAAGATTAATTGTGATTTAAGATACTTGGACAACGATAATCAATTCAAAGATTGTATGCTATAATAATTGAATTGGTTGCAACGTACTTTCGAGGTCCCCAACTTCAGGATTTGCAAAATGCCATTGTAAATCATTCCCGTTAACAAAAGACTACCATATCTATCAACCAAGAAAAAATAAAGACTACCATATCTAATAATTCATTAGTATTCTACCAAAATAAAATAATTCATTAGTGGGTCCGTAAAAACTAAGGAAAATACTAACATGGGTACTTAATTGCAAGTGATTTAACGGGACATAGATTAAGAATCTTAAAATGGAAATAATTCGTTGAATTTTATTATTTGAGATTACTTAATCAAGTATGTAATAGAAAAAAAGAAATTGATACTAAAAAAATACAAAACTTGTTAAAGAAGCTACTATATAGTTGTGGTATACTTGGGTAAACTAAGTCGGTCAATCCCGAGAAGCAATCGTCAATTTCCCTCAAAACTGACCAACTTAATAAATTAATTACATCCTCCTTGACAAGTTAAGACTCCTCCTAGAAAATCCAACTTTCCCTAGCTCTCGAGATCTATAATAACACGACCACCGTCAAGTTCATCCCAGATCGAGTACGTACGTAAATTATAAATACACCCGGCCTAAACTAAAGCCTAAACTAGTACGTACGTAGTCATGGTTAACAGGGCAGAGCTACTTTTCATCGCGGCCGTCCTGATGGTGGGACCGGCGAGCTCGGACCTGGGGGCGGACCAGAAAGAATGCAAAGAGCAGCTGATGAGCCTGACGCCGTGCCTGGGGTTCGTGTCGGGGGAGTCCAAGTCCCCGACTCCGCAGTGCTGTTCGGTGGTGGCTGGGAAGATCAACTCCACCCTCAAGTGCATGTGTGTCCTTGTCAAAGACCGAGACGAGCCGGGCCTCGGTGTCAAGATCGACCCTACGCTCGCTCTTAGCCTCCCCAACCTCTGCCACTCGCCTTCTAAGGCCTCCAGATGTATTCGTACGTAATACTAATTATACACATAGGAGTATATATTACAAAGTCATTACAAAAGAAGCTCAAGTATAAAGTATTCATTCATGAACAAGTGCCTGACCGATAATTTATATTAATTCCAGATATATCTTTTTAAATTATCATGATATAGACCAATACAAATTCATCCCTAATTAATCAATGTAATTTTATCTTACAATCTTAATTGGGTTGAACTTGTTTGGATCAATCTTGCACAGAGCTATTAGGGTTGTCTCCGACATCAAAAGAAGCTCAAGTATTCGTTCAGTTCGATAACAGCACACGACCAAATAGCGGCCCAGTATCTCCAGGTATATAAAATGACCGTAATGTGTTCCTTTACAATAACCGAGGGCTATTTGAATTTGATAAATCGGTTTTTGTATTATGTGCTCTAAAAAAATATATTAAGGATATTTAATTTTTTAAATTAAATTTTAAAACAAAAAATACTTCAAAAAACTTCAAAAATTCTGAAAAATGAAATCTTCATCAAATTTTTTTACTAGAAAAATTGTTAATAAATTAATATATTACTCAAAAAATGTAATTAATCGTACATATTAATTAATTCTATTGTGTATTCTGATCGAACAGTCGAGAGCTCAAGCGCAGCATCCAGGCGTTGGCATATCAGCAGAAAGTGCGAACTAGTGTTGATTTGGTGCTTGGTGTTGACAGGGGCAGGGCTGCTTAGCCTTTAATTAGAGAGAGATTGGATTAACTCTTGATTATGGTTCGTTTAACACGGACTGTTTATCTATACTGTCGCAATCAACGTAACTTGTGTGTGTGTGTTGTACTATCATTTGGATATGTTATATTTCTCTTTTAAGTTTCGACTATGATTGAACTCTATGCATGCCGTGTAAGTGGTAATTATGTATTAAATAGTGGATTTTACTTAGCTTGTTCTTAGTTATAACCTGTTTGTGTGATCAGTAGCGTATACAAAAAAACTTATCGGGGGGCGAGATTAGTATCTTAAATTCAAGTAGTGCAATATATATGGTTATAATATTTGAATTAAATGTAATGATACAAAATAGCGACAAAAAAATTCTTATAAAATAAAATATTTAGTTGTAGGATCATAGATCTGATTTAGTTCAAACAGATGAGAACTATTCTAGTAATAGTTTCTTGCGCAACGGAAAAGTAATATAGAAAATAAATGACAGAAACTTAAGAACAAGATTCCTTATAGAGTAACTCCATTTGAATCAACAAGTTGAATGGATAAACCTCTACATCATTTGGAGGATTTTGAATGAGAACTTTATACAGACCGCAGTTCCTTAGTTACGTTACAAGATGTAGATCCGAACTTCTCTATTACTAGCAATCACCAAATCCTAGCAATACGTAACGAATCTACCTATCTAGTTCCTAAGAATATCACAACGATTTAAACAAAGCAATCAAACCTTGCATCTTCCTAGTGCAGTTCCCTTTAGCACTAGAACTGACTCTTACGACGACGTCAGGTTCACGCACTTAATTGCCATCATCAAGATTCTGGACCTTCTTCTTCTTGTTGAAATCTTCCTTGTTGCTCTGGATCACTATCAGTCTTTCGTAGCTCTCGGATGAGTATTGTTCATGCGGCGGGTGATTCATCTTGCCCTATCTTCATCGCTTTCTTCTTATAGTGGTGGACCTTTACAATTTACTCTTCTGATCTTTTTCACTTGGGATGCAAGACATAGTTCTTAATGACCAGCGTACCCTTGGGAACTTTTTCCTCTTTAAGACGCATTTTCCCTTTTTTACTTGCCGCCCAATTTTGTTTCGCAAAGACAATTTTGACCTTCTGATATGCCACGCATGCAGGAACCACTCCAAGGTGTTATGCATTGCTTCCCTCGTAGTTCATGTGTGACTTTATATTTCCTGAAACACTTGTATGAAAGTTTAATTCCTACACTACAAAAAAAGCGAATTTAGCGACCATATTTATGGTCGCTAAATTCAAAATTTGGTCGCTAAATGCATTTAGCAACCATATTATGGTCGCTAAAAATGGTCGCTAAAAGGTCGGTCGCTAACCACTTGGCGATCATATGGTCGTTGCTTTTAGCGACCATGGTCGCCGTTGGTCGCCCCCACTGCGGCGACCAATTTGGCGACCGTAGCGACCATATGGTCACTGTTGTTAGCGACCATATGGTCGCTAATTATGGCCAAAAGCTGGCGACTATTGGCGACCATATGGTCGTTAAAAGCACCAAAAAAACGCACGGGGGACGTCTTTCTCTGGTTCAAAGCGCACGATCGTGCGCCCAGGGGTGCACGATCATGATGAAAATTAGCGACCAAGTGGTCGCTAATTTTTTGAATTTAAAAAAAAATTACGAATTATTATAAATAATTACGAATTAATATAAATAATTAATATTTAATAATTCATTAATTACTAAAAATTCATTAATTTCCATAAATTTTAATAATTTACATACATAAATTCATAAATTCATAAATTCAAATAATTTACAATAATATAATAGAACTACGCTAATCTATACGGCTGCGCCGGAGCCGTCGTCGCCATCGCCGTCGGGACCGGACGGGCGGGACCCACCCTCACCCCATTGGTGCCGACGCATCCACTCCTCGAACTTCGACATCTTACTTTTGAGCTCATCCACATCTTGCCTAAGGCTGACGTTTTCCTGCGATACTGACGTTTTCCTGCGATAATTCCGCCACCCGAGGAGGTGGACGACGCGGCGCCGTCAATCGCTCCCCGTAAAACTCATGGGCGGCGTTGCCAAGGCCGAAGACGGCACCTCCCGGGCCCACCCCCCCAGCGGCCATAAGAAAGGCATCACACTGGTCTTGAAAGGACGGCGGGGTGCCCATTTCCGCCGACCTCTAGGTGAGGATCTCCTGGGTCCGAGCTTAATCACGCAAATAATTAAAATAAAACAACAACAACAACAACAACAAACAACTAAACCATTTACAACATCAACAACAAATCAACAACAACAACAACAAACACACAACAACAACAACACAACACCAACTCCTTTTAAAATTGAGGAAAATGAGGAAAAATAATTAAAACTTACAGCGATTAAGGATGACCGCTCGTCTATAAAATGCCGATCGGCGCCCTGCGTGTGCGTCTCGATGAGAAGCTCGAGAGGCGTGATGCGGTGTTGCATGTGTTGCTCCTACGAAATTCATTAAGTGTGTTACGAACTATTTAAAAAATTAACTTAATTTGAATTTAATCAAATTAAGATAAAATACTTACCAAGCGACGCATGGTGTCGAGGTGGGACCTCGAACCACTACTGTGGTTCGCCGGATTGGCATTCCGGATTGCCTTGTGGTAGGCACACTTGGCTTTGAACGCCTCTGTGGCCCAATCCGTCGTCTTCCACTTCTCCCAAGTGGCAGCTTCGATGAATGTCGGCCTCTTCCCTTCCCGGCGGTGCTTCCCGATCAAGTCATCGTATCTCTTCCTCGCTCTCTTCTCCCACAGCAACCGGACGGACTCGACGTCCATACCCGGATGGGAGGCATCCCACCTAAAGTGCGTCTAAATAAATCCAACAAACAATTAATTAAAAATAGTAATTAATTAATGTGGAAATTGTAAAAAGAAATACAAAAATAAAATAAAATTTACCTTCCAAGCATCAAACCAACGTTGCTTCGACGCGGCAGAGGCAAAGTCGAACTGCGACGCCTTATCGTCGGGTTAACTTTGTAGTATGCTTGTCGACCATCGCGACATCGCTCCCGATGACTGCAAGCTGCGAGATTTCAAAACACATGTTATAACATATTTAAAAGTAAGAAAAGACTTTAAATAAAAATTTTGTCTTAGAAGAAATTGTACGTACCACCCGCCGGCAATATGAAGATCATAAACGCGATTGGGATCGAGCCCTCCTCGACTCGATCCCGATGAGGACGCGGACGTAGTGGCTCGGGACTCCTCCGCTTGGGTGCCCGCCTCCTCTGTACTAGGACTGCGGGCCCCGTCGTCCTCGGACAAATGTGGTGTGTCCGTGTGGGTTTCCTAAGACGAGTGATCGTTCGGCTCGTCCGGACGAGGACCTCGTCCACGTCGGCGTGATCCTCCGGCCATAATAACACAACTAAGAAACAAACAATTCAATACAAATTCATTTTTCATAATATTTGCACAACAACATTCAATTTCATTCAAACTTGACAAATGAACAATCAACTTGTTCTAATTCATTCAAACTCTATCAATTTCATTTTTCCCAACAACAATCAATTTATTCAAAGTCTATTAAACAACAACAATGACTTAGTCTAATATTTTTCTCAACATTTCAACAACAACAATCAATTTAGTCTAATATTTTTCCAAATCAAACTCTATCAACAACAACAATCAATTTAATCCAATTTTTTTCCAAATCAAACTCTATCTTAATCAATCAAATTTTGCTCAATCAATTTCTAAAACAACAACAACAACAACTAACCAATAACAACAACAAACTACAACAACAACTTCTCAATCATATTTTCTCAAATTCAAAAACAACAACTAAACCATAACCCCTAAACAACAACAACTAATCAATTTCTCAAATTCAACAACAACAACAACTAAACCCTAACCCCTAAACAACATCAACTAATTAATTTCTCATTCAACAACAACAACTAAACCCTAACCCCTAAGCAACATCAACTAATTAATTTCTCATTCAATAACAACAACTAAACCCTAACCCCTAAACAATACCAATTTTCTCAATCAATCAAATTCAACAAACAATTTCTACAAAAACTCAATCAATTTCTCAATCAATCAAATCCCCAATCAACAACAATAAAATAAATATAAAAATCTACAATAACTACAACAATTAACCACCACTTACATACAAATGGCGGGGAGTAGGTGGCGGAGACGGGGCTGACGGCGGGAGGCGGGCGGTGCCGATGGCGCATGAGGTGGCAGCGTGCCGAGAGAGTTGACGGAGGAGGCGCAGGAGGCGGGCGACGCAGTAGGCGGCGGCGCAAGAGGTGGCGGCGCAGGAGGCGGACGGCGTCGCAGGAGGCGGAGACAGGGTCGGGATCTCGAAAGAGGAACGAACGAGAGAAGGCGGAAATGACGAAGGAGAACCCGCGTTCTCCTTTTTATTCGGGGTTAGCGACCATATGGTCGCCACCTTTAAGTGGTGGGCCATGCCGCCACTTAGCGACCATATGGTCGCTATTCGTTCATGGCGACCATATGGTCGCAAATCGAAATATTTCACAAAAAATCGAATTTTCAGATTTTCCCTCCAGGTGGCGCCATAAAATTCGTTCCTGGCGAACATATGGTCGCTATTTACGAAATTAAATCAAACTCCGCGCTAAAAAACCAAATTTCGAGCTAAAATTTTAAATATAACGACCATATGGTCGCTAAAATTATTCAAGGTCGCGACCATGTGGTCG
Organism: Fallopia convolvulus; assembly: GCA_964016875.1. Classification (NCBI taxonomy): domain Eukaryota; kingdom Viridiplantae; phylum Streptophyta; class Magnoliopsida; order Caryophyllales; family Polygonaceae; genus Fallopia; species Fallopia convolvulus. The sequence continues at coordinate 26,476,048 of OZ024733.1, forward strand.
CTATATTGCTATAGTAGAGACATTACATTTGAACAAACACTTTCTACCAACAATATTTGGCTCGAGGACTCAAATGGGAGAAAACAAACGAGTTCAAATGGGACATCCAACTACAATCCGTCTCAGTAAATCATATCGGAATATATGGTAAATGATAATAACTTCATTGATTGCAAACGAAACCAAGTTACAAACAACTTCATTGGTTCCAAACGAAACCAAGTTACATACAACTTCATTGGTTCCAAACGAAACCAAGTTACAAACACTAGCTTGCGACCTAAGTACATGAAACGAAGTGACAAACAACTAAATCAAACAACACAAAGTGAAGCTTTTAAGTCGAAACATAAACAAACAACTACAATTAATGGACTCTCATGTTGTACGTGGAATATAAACCGACCGGATCTCAGCACCTTCGAGCACGCGAAGCTGCACAACCGTTTCCCTAGCTGCAATGCGATCAGTGATGTCGTCGTCGTTCAAGAAAAAACGGCTAAAACCTGGTGGTGCTCCCCCGGGAGATACTATCCAATCATCGATGACTAGTCTTAATTGGAGATTTGGTGCGGCGCTCCATTCGGTTCTTGTCTCCCTATCCCCACGCACATGCACAATGGAGAAATTGATGAATGCAAGAGCTAAGGAGGTCGTTCGCTTGGTACACGCTCTCCTGCTCTGAGCCATTTGAGGAAGGAAGTTTTAGGTCGGATTTGAGGTGAGGATGAGTTTGAGGTGAAGATGGGGAGTTTTCACTGGGAAGGTATTTCAGCATTGGAGATGGTTATCTCCTTTTATGGTTGGAAAGGATGGCAAAACAATAGTATTATCAGAAAAGTGAATGACAAATTAAAACAATAGTGTTATCAGAAAAGTGAATGACAAATTAAAACAATAGTGTTATCAGAAAAGTGAATGACAATACAATAGTAGTATTCTGATTACATGTCTTCCTTATCTGTATCCGTCTTACTCTCAAACTCACCCTCAAACGTTTCAGTAGACGTCTCTTCTTGATCCTTAACGACATGATCCTCTTCGTTTGGGTCGTTTCACGGACCAAGCGGATAATTATCTTGTGTACTGTCATCGATAACTCGTGGAAGGGAAGAATCATGTTGAAATGCCTCCTCAACAGCAACGCCCCTGGACCCACTCTCATGAGGGTCTACGCACGTACCTTCATCGGGCCACACTCGTGACTTCGCTTTACAGACCGCTCTCCATTCAGCATCTGCACGCCTCACCTTTGGGTAATCGAGGAAATAAACTTGAGTGGCTTGATGTGTTAATGTAACAATATTTTGTTCTCAACATTTTATGTCGATGAACATCGACAAGCTTTAGGTGAGGGTGAATGCGTGTTCCTCCACGACTTCTAGTGTCAAACCGCGAACAATTAAAGACAATAGGGCGCTTTACGGTTGGAGATAGGTAATGCAGCTCAATGATTTCCTCTAGCACACCATAGAAGTCCTCCTCGTCGGTGCCGAAGCTTTGTCCTAGAACACAAACTCCACTACTGTCAGTGGCCCTGGTTGATGTGTGTGCCCTCGTGTGGAATCGGTAACCATTGACAAAGTAACCAGGATATGTCCTCACTTTTTTAGAGGGTCCACAAGCAAGTGTTGCAATGTTAGGATCTGTAACTGCCGGACTGTCGGCCTGCAATTTTAAATCAGCATGTATATACAATTTCGGATTCAACATAAAAATATACATTTTGAAACTAAATAGAAATTAATATAAGAAATCCTTACATGGGAGTAAAACCAGAGGCGAAAGTGTCTTTCCAAAATGTTTTGCTCTTCAGCATCGGTTATTGTTGGATTTGACGACCGCACGAAGTTTGCCAAATAGTACCTACGATAAAGTAATTGAATGAAATACATACTTTATATATATCGAACCAACTTTAGTTGAGATTATAGAAACGTACTCAATATAGGGTTCCACTTCGACACAGTTCATGAGAATGTAAGTTTGGATCACATGGAATTCATCATCTGTGAGGAAACGACCAGTTGATCTGATACCCAAGGTTCGACCAGTTGTTGTGAAAATAGACAAATCACCCGGATCAACCACAACTGGAAGTGTGCAACGGACGTTGCAGGTGTGATCCATATGAGTACTCGCCACATGTGAGCTAAAATAATACGAGCAGAATGTGGACATCTCCTTAACGAGATAGGCACTACAAATTGACCCCTCAACATGGGCTTTGTTGCCAACTGAGGCCTTCAGCCTTTTTAAGAGCCTACATGATATACATTGAAAACCATTAATATTTATTATACAAGTTAATTATATGAATCCAAATTAAACTGAACAACTGCATACAACTGTACGTACCTTTCTTTTGGATACATCCATCTATAATCGACAGGGCCACAAAGTGAAGCTTCCCGTGGCAGATGAATAGGCAAGTGCTCCATTGAATCAAATAACGCAGGGGAAAGATGCGCTCCAACTTGCACAAAATTATTGGTATTTCCTTGTGCAATTGCATAACCACCTTAGGCTTCAGCTCGTAACACGTCAAGTCTCTGAAGAACGCACTTAGCTGAGCTATGGGCTCCCATACTTTGTCATCAAGAAATGGACGAAAAGCAACATGCATCAACCTTTGCATGAACACATGACAATCATGGCTCTTCATCCCAAAGAGCCTAAGCTTGTGCAAGTCAATGCAGCGGCTCAAGTTGGAGACATAGCCATCCGGGAATTTTACGGATCTCAACCAATCTAGAAGCACTTGTTTTTCATGACGATCTAGTGCATAGCAAGCCTTTGGGTACCTATTGTCCTCCTCATCAGGTTCCAACTCCAGACGCTTGCACAATTCCTTTATATCCTTTCTAGCCGACCACTTGTCTTTCGACTTCCCCGGAACATCGAGAATGGTGAAGAAAATATTATCGAAGACATTTTTCTCAATGTGCATGACATCTAAATTATGTCTTACCAGCAGACTATGCGAGTAAGGTAGTATCCAGAAAATGCTTTTCTTCTTCCAACCCGAACCTCTACTGACCGCGACATTGTGCTCCTCACCTCCCACTTCAGTTATCTTCATCAAGCCCATATTGTTTATCTGGTCTAATATCTCATATCCATCACAAAGTACCGGGGGACCACGATGCTCCCATCTACCTTTCTTGAAATCAGTCTTGTTGTTTCGGAAGCGATGATCAGGTTCTGTAAACCTCCTGTGACAATCGAACTAGCACATTTTGTGTCCATGTGTTAGATAAAATGCATCGGTGTCCTCCATGCAATAAGGAAACGCGTATTTCCCAGAAGTGCTCCAGCCTACACAAACATATATTTTGTATCACACATTAATTAAATTTCACAAATCATATATATGCATTATTATTATATATAATAGTTTCAAATTGATTAGCATATGTAAAATTAACAACATACCAGATAACATCGAAAATGCGGGGAAGTCACTAATAGTCCATATTACAGCTGCACGCAACACAAAATTCTGCTTCCTCCAAGAATCGTATGTGCACACCCCATTAAGCCACAGATCCTTCAGCTCGGCTACCAATGGCTGCAAGTAGACATCCAACTTTTGCTTCGGGCTCTTCGGTCCAGGTAAGATAACCGTCAAAAACATAACCTCTTCTCGCATACACATCGACGACGGAAGGTTATAGGGTGTCAGAATCACAGGCCAACATGAGTACTGGCGCCCGGACGCCCTGAACGGATTGAAACCGTCCGTGCACAAGCCTAGTCTCACATTTCGTGTTTCTGATGCAAAATCTGGCCACACAGCATTGAAGTGCCTCCATGCCTCTGCATCTGAAGGATGTCTCATCACCCCATCTTGTGCGTTGATGAGGTATTTTTCAGTCGTTTACCTATCAAAGAAACCTTATCTTTACCAACTCAGTAGAGCGGGAAGTAAGGGTCGATCCCACAGAGACTGTTGTAAATGTGTTATTACTTAAGCGCCAAGTAACCAAATAAGGGGGGTTTAAGGATTGAAATTCTAATCTAATATGCAAAATTGAAAACTATCTAAGAATGCAAAGTTGATTGTAAATATAAATGAGAGAAATATGTTCAACTAGTTAAATCCATCATAGATATGCTTATTGATCATTGATTCTTTCGATTCTCAATTCCCTTGAATAATCTACCGTGGATTATTATCCAAAACTTTATATTTAGTTGAAAGAGCTAACAGTCTGAACAACCCTAATCATCTAACAACCTAGAACAATGTCTAGATTCAATTAAACGACAGCTTTAAGTCCAAAGTATCGATAGAAACAAATACTCAACGTAAACAGCTAATCAAGTTATCTGTGGTTTATTCCCTCTACAACTGAATAGCCCGAACGGGTCTAAACAATTATAGTTGCTACTTTATCTAATCAATCCCGAACGGGACTTGATCAAATTTGTTGTAAATTAACCTAGAAATTCTATTAGGTAGCTAATCTAACAAAACCCTAGAATAACTCTAATTCAATTAAGCACAGGGAATAAAACCTATTCAAGTTGATGAGAATCAATCAAACCTCACAATATTATGCAATCTATGATTTCAATAACTAGCCAAACACGAGAAATTAGCAATGCATAATTGAATTAAATTCAAACTTACAAAGGTTCAAAGGTTCTTCCTTGAGAGAAAACCCTAGCCTCCAAAAGTATGATCAAAAGTTATGATAATGATAGAGAGAGAAAACTAAAAACCAAGTTTAAATACCCTAGAAGATATCAAGATATCAAATTATCCCGAAATTACATCAAACTAGTCGGAAAATATATAAACAAAGCCCAACTCTAAGCCCATTCCGTCGGCCCAATGTCCTCGCAACAAAACAGAGCGGCGCGGTCTCCCTATGAATGCCGCGGCCGCGTCACCTTCAGCCCAAGCCCGCGCCACTTTGTTGGCGTGTCTCAACCTTGCTTCATTCCGTTGGACTCTATCTCTTCACTCCTACTTCTTCAATCTTCATTGCAACACCTCCTAGCTTCCTTTCACTCGTCCACCACCGCCATGGTCAATCAAACTCTCACCCAGCTGTTGCTCCTGATCCTAAAAACCTGCAAAACCGAGCAAACCAGCGCATAATACCCGACAATACGAAAACCTAAAAACTACATAAAAATCAACCTAAACCTAACTAAAACATATATAAAACATGCATCTAAACTACCCCTATATGCAAGCTATCATGCGTGCTCTGCATGCCATCTCATGTGTTCGGCAGTCACCACAGATGCGTACAACCTCTGCAACCGTGGAGTTATTGGCAAGTAAAACATACGAGAATAGGGAATGAGCTTTGTCTTGCCTTGCTTCCATCTAGGATAGTCACATATCTTGCATGCCGCGTGGTCTGCATCTCCATCCCAATATATCATGCAAGAGTTTGGACAACAATCAATCATCTCGTAAGGAAGACCGAGACCCTCAACCAGTTTTTTCGTGTCGTAAAACGTGGCTGGTAATGTCGTCTCCGGGTGAGAAACGCGTCCGCAAAAATCCGAGATCATGTCATATCCGCGCTCCGTCATCCTTAGCTTAGACTTTAGGCTCAGTAGCTCAGTCGCAGCCTCCAACTGCGTCATATCACATCCAGGCCACAAAGGCCTATTTGCGGCCGACAACATGTCGTACATACGCTGTGCATCGGGATTATGCGATTCATTATAATATTGCTCCCCTTGCTCATGCCTTATATCCACATTCTGCACGGGATCCTCAGCAGTGTAATCACTTCGGCCATAATTAAAACCATCATACACCATCTGTTCCATTCGATTATCATTCCCACCATTTAATGGTGGTGTTGGATCGGAACTGCTACAGCCTTCATGCTGTCTAGACTCGGCCAACAATGCAACGAACCTTTCATCTGTCTCCCCGTGCGAAACCCAATGGTAATAGTTCGGAACAAAACCTTCCTTAACAAGGTGATAATGCACATCATCCACAGATTTCATTTTCTTATTCTTGCACCTCCGACACGGAAACCTTAATTCGGATGGGTTATAGGACGACATAGATTTGCAGAATTCCAGAAATTGCTCTACGCCAACTAAAAACTCGTTGTTCAAAAAACCATCTATATTACGCACATACATCCACTCACGCATTTTTTCCTTCATGCATTTCAAAATAAGAGTACAATTAAATTAATTCAACTGCATTTAGCGACCATATGGACGCTAATTAGCGACCATATGGTCGCTGATATGCTTTTAGCGACCATATGGTCGCCATTTAGCGTCCATATGGTCGCCAGCTTCAGAACATCAGAACAGACATCTACAACATAACCAATTGCTATTTGCGGTAAAATTCTGTAACATAATCTCTTATAAATATATAAACGAAAGCTTTCTACCGTCAATATTTATCTAAAACAATATAATGACGGAATGAAAAATTAGGAATAAGATTTAAATACATACCTTTAATGAGGATGTCGGTAAAATTTGACGGAATTTTTTCCTAGAATCAATTCACAGTTGTGGTTGATTTTTTCTCTCTTTTGTGAATATTTTGGAAGAGAGCGGAATGAGAGTGAAGTTGTGTTGAAGCGGAATGAGAGTGCATTTTTTAGCGGAATGAGAATGCAATATATGCTGAAATGGCGGGAATTTTACCAATTACTGTTTTTAGCGACCAAGTGGTCGCCAAAAACGCGGGATATTACCCGCCAAAATAGATGTGGCGCGCCAAAACATCTGACCAAGTCAGCGACCAACTGGTCGCTACGGTTTGCGACCAAGTGGTCGCGAGACAGTCGGCAACCGGTCGCTACCATTTGCGACCATATGGTCGCCGACATGTGTTCTAATGTTTGCGACCATATGGTCGCAAATATTAGCGATCATATGGTCGCTACATGCTGGCGGGAATTTTCCCCGTGCACTTGTTGCGACTATAAAGGCCTAGCGACCACGTGGTCGCCCATTTTAGCGACCACGTGGTCGCGAATTTGGTTTTATTTTTTTCTCCCGTTTTGACGTCCAGATTTGCGACCATTGGCGACCATATGGTCGCTATTTAGCGTCCATATTCCGTGGTCGCTAAAATATGGTCGCTAAATCTGTAGAATGGTGTAGTGCTAATGGCGTTTTCTATCATCAAAACTAATGGAGAGAATCATTGTTTCGATACTAGTTCCTAACACCGTTCCAACAATTTCCCCCTTTTTGATGATAACAAACATATATAAACATTTTGCAAAAAACAAGTGATGTGGTTCCTTAAGGACAGTGTAAGCAGAAGACAACACAACATGATACTAGTAGATACTTAGTTCCGCCTGAGATGGAAACGCAACTTTATTTTTTTTTTTAGGATTTTTAGTGGACAATTCCTCCTTAGCAAAGGAATTGTTCTGTATTCTCTTAAACAACACATCACTGCATTTTTTTATTTTCCCCCTTTTGACATCATCAAAAAGAATTGAACATAAAGCATAGGAACAGAAAAGGCAAAGCACGAGCATTTCAAAATAAGATCAATTGCATTTAGAAATTCATCAGACAAGCAAGTGAAACATACAACTTAAACATTCAAAACATGAAGAGATAGATAAGCAAGGGAAGTTTTGTGGGGACTTGTTCAAGGATTCGAAGAGGAGGGAAGCTTTTGTTGAATGTCAAGGAGGACATCCAAGAGCCTCTCATTGACAGTGCAAATCTTGGAGATGAGGGAGCATATATAATCGGTAGAGAGCTTGAAGGACATCAGTGCTTTCCTTCTCTTCTAGGAACAAATGTTGCTCAGGTTCCTCTTATGGCACTTCATGAGAGTTCTTCATCCTTAGAATATTGGACATATCCATCTCTTGTCCAAATTCTTCTTGTTGTTGTTGCTTGTTGTAGACATCATTCTTAAGCATTATGTCCTTGACAATGGAAGCGTGGGAAAGACCATGAGTGGTCTTGGAGACACTTGCACATGTGAGCTATAATAATCTTAGGCAAGTTGATCTTTTCCTTCCTTAGGAACAAATCAAGGAGAATTACATCGTTGGTGTATAGTGTTGTTCTTTTCTCCCGCCTTGGAATCACCACCCTGGTGATATATTGGTGTGTCATCTTCCAAAGTTGACTCAGTCCATGAGTCCTGACTTCCTTCCCTTGAACTAGAACCTGTCCCAAAAGCCTCTTAAGAATCACTTCCCTTCCATCTGTATCTTGCCATGGCTTTAGAGGGAGAGTATGGAAACCTTCAACCGGAACTTGAAGAATCTTTCTGATGAGGGTGAAGGTGAACTCATCTTCCTCAAAGGTGCAACGCACCATTGAATTTTCTGAAGTTCCCTCCATAAGCTTGAACTTGGAGTAAAAGAGCTTGATTTGAGAGGGATCCACGATGGCAGGTGTAGAGCAGATGGAATCCCATTCTTGAAAGCTGATTAACTCTTGTAGTTCCTTGATGTTATTTTCTTCTAGGAAATCCTTGGTGACTACTAGAGGAATCAGAAGTTTCCTCTCACCATCAACAATTGTTCCCTTTTTCTTGGGAACCTTCTTTGCCTTTTTGGCTCCTTTTGTGGAGCCTCTTGTTGTTGGACGACCTGACTCTTTGAATTCTAGATACAATGGTGGTTCCTTGTACTCTTGAATGGCAGCCCCTTCTTTCATCTCATCATCATCTTCATCAACAATGATGATGGAGGTAGAGAACAATGGGTCCAGTTCTTCATCAAACTCATGGATGATTTGATGGTGCTTCCTTTTAGTGGATTTGGGCTTTGTTGGGGGTTTGGAGAGAGGAGCTTGAGAGGATGTTTCTTTTGAGGGAGTTTTAGAGGGAGTTTTGGATGGATTTCCCTTGTCAGATGGGAACTCTTTTTGCTCAAACTGCGTCAATTGCGCATCAAGAGTTACAAGGGTGACATCTTTGGTTTGAGAAGAAGGGAGAGTTTGAGTTTGATTTTGAGGAGGAGTGGATTGAGATATGTTTTGAGGTTCCTTAGATTGTGTGAGATTTGTGTTTGGAGATTCAGAGGATGAGGGAGCGAGTTGAGAAATTTTAGGGTTGAAGTTGTCAACGATTTAGATGTGGTGTTTTTGAGAAGACGAGGAACCATCTTTAAGGAGAGGAATATTTGAACCACTTTCAACTATAGTGGTGTGATCACCATCTACCTTTACTGTAAGAGTGGTGGTCCCGGAAGGATAGGTGGTCACTGCTGGAATTTTAGATTGTGGTGGAGGAGTTGGAGAACAAGGAGGGGTAAGAGAAGGTTGACCATCTCTCTTCTTTAAGATTGAGAAGAGATGATACTTGACATCATGAATGTATCATGGTTCATAATTTTCAGTGTCAAGATCTTTGAGGAGCATTTTTTGTAGGTAATCTAGATCATTTTGAAGTAGATGCTCGATAGTGGAATTTAGGTGGAGTCTAGAAGAGGTGCAAGTAGAGTTTTTTGGGGCACATAAGTAGATGGGTAGGAAGGTGGGGGTGGTGGTGGTGGGGATGGTGAGTTGGTGGCCCATGTGGTGGCGAAAATTATGTGAGTGATATGGCCAGGGTGTTGTAAGATAGGGTTGGGGAAGACATGGGATATCATTGAAGGTGGGTGGAGTGGTGGGGATAACAACGACAAGGGTGTTGTTAGTTGCGAAGGACTATAGGGCCAAATATTTGAGGATGTTGATGACTAATCAGGAGTGGCGGGAAGAATAGGAAATTCTAATATGGCGGTGTCGGGAAAGGTGGGTGATGGAGATTGTGGAGCATTTGTGATTGAGGTATAGGTAGGAGGGCTCATCAAAGATAACCTTAGGATCAATGTAAATTCTCATAGTAGTACCCTTTTTGTTTAGAATTGTACCTATCAAAGGCGGAGCTATTTGGGGGCGGGTGTGGGCCATGTCACCCCAATCCAAAAATGTTTTTGGTATATATTTTCCTCTTATCAATAGTTTTGATTTGATATATTATGAGCTCCAATCTGACATTTGAGCAAAAAGTTATGAGCGTTTGAAAATTGGATGTATATAAACCACCAACAAATCATTTACTTGGTCAGTTGGTCGGAATGCTTTTATCATTTGTTAAACTTCCTACTTTCATTCAAGAACAAAAAAAACTTCCTACTTTCATAATGTAATTGAACCCGAAATCATTGAAACCATAAGTTATTGTTAGGATGTCTTGACTTGCACAATTCATTATTAGCACAAGGACTTCAGTTTGAGTTTTAGTTTTTAGTTACGAGACTTTAGTAGTATTCTGAAATACTTTTGTTTTCTTAATATAAATGTATCTTATCTTATATAATAATTTTTTACTATTGTAAAAAAGGTACGCATGTTTTAAGTATTTATTCTAGTTATGTGTAAATAAATTTTAAAGGTTTCTTTAGATATTTTTTATTTTTTATTTATTTTTTAAATTGGAAAAACATTAGCTATGTTAGAAAATTTTGTTGGCCTCTACAATTAGAAGTTTCTGGTTCCGCCCCTAGTACCTATGAAAATCCAAGGTTGAGGCATATACTCAACTTTTTTTTATGTGTATGGTCCTTGAAAAGGGAAGTAGAGGTACCTAACACTTTGAGGCACCCATATTCAAAAATCCTATTGTATAGACACTCATATGGAGATTTTTTATTGAAGGATTGGGGTAAGGATTTTGTTGTGGAGGGAAACAAAAGAGTGGCATGCATGCTCTTAAAAGGTTACAAGAAGATTGGAATGAGCTATGAGAGCAAGATCCTTTTAAACATTAAACCTATGACGTATTTTAAGACTTGAGTATGAGAATACGAGACTCTATGGAGAATATCTTTGTTTGCAGTTAAGATGACAAGTTTTTTGTATTCACCTCAGTCTATTTGAAGTTGTTTGATTTTAGTGGAGAATTGAGTTTCAACAATTAGCTTACAAAGTTGAAAGATTTGAAGAACTTGAGAGTTTTTACTTAAAGAAGTAAATTCATACAAATTTCGCGCAATCGCGTAGAAAAATGAACAAATAAGGACATCCATTAAAAATAAGAGAAGGGACAAGGCTCCAAACATTTGAGTACTTAAGTTTGATAAAGTCCGGTAGGCTTGGCATACAGGTCCAATGAGGTTCCAACCCAAAACCATATGGCTATGGGTGGAGTAACTCATGGGCTTATATAGTAGGCAATTTAGTCCCAAATTTTTCATGTGGAAAGAACTCTCAACACACACACTCAAGTGGCAACTGCTTGGGCTGCTTGAATATGCTCATAAGGTCAACAAGCTTGAATAAATCCCTCAAGGCTTGTGAACCGCCATTTTTGAGATCGATCACTCCTTTATTTGGGAGACTTCCTGAAGGGTTCCATGAAGCCAACAAGCCCAAAGACTCAAGGAAATGAACTCACACCGAAACTTTCTCTGATACCATGATAAAGTTTGATGAATCGATAAGTTGGGGGTCGTGCGTGTAACAGGCCTAGCATACAGTTCCAATGAGGTTCCAACCCAAAACCATATGACTATGAGTGAAGTAACTCATGGGCTTATATAGTAGGTAATTTTGTCCCAAATTTTCCATGTGAGAGGAACTCTCAACAAAGTTCTAAAGGAAAAGTATTAACTAATGTGAGCTAGGGTGAAGTTGTTTATGACTTTTCTCTAGCTGACACGACTTACGAACAAAATGTAACTTGTTTAAGAAAATAGACAAATTGAAATTATAAACTAGATAGTGAAGGATAGACTTATGAGAGTTGTTGAGACGCTAGTTCTAGGTTTGGAGGGGCATGCATACCCCTTGAAAAATGCATGGAGATGGTGAAGTGGGTGGTGATGGGCGGCTTGGCTGAAGATGTTCTTACTCATTCTCAATTATTTTTAGTATGTTTCATCTTTCTAATCCTTTATATAGCAAACATCCCGCTTGAGCACGATTATACTGGGCGATGATGATATATTTGATGTTGCGGATCGGGAAGAGGAAGAATAGTTGGATGAGGGTGGATTGGATTTGGATTTGAGTCTTAATTTTAATGATTAGTTGATGGTAGGAGGAGGAAGGGATTTGGATCACATATGTAGTTTGATTGGATATGATGTGTTCAATTTTGATAGGATGGGAATGGGAGATGTGAAATTGGGGCGGTTGTCATTTGGGTTTTGGATGTTATACAAACGATTTGCTCCTCCGGTTCTTATCTTATGAATACACACATGTTCTCTGACAGATTTTAGAGATTTAGGTTTGGTTTAGCATGCTTTTAAACAAGGGATTGTGATTTCTGACATTTTATAATGTCAGTTTTGCGGTTTGCGTTCAGCATGTTTTAGATCGAGATGAACTTTGACTCCCTAAGTTTATATGCTCGTGCATCCTCTCAAGCACATAGCTTGCACATTTCTCACAAGATGTAGACAACTGCAAAAAGATTGTATCGAATAATGCTTTCTGACTATTTACCCTTACAATAATGCTACTTTTACGTAATAACAAGGCTCCATTGTAGCCAAATCAAAAGTTGTAAGAAAAAACCTAAGTACGTTAGCATATTATTACCCAGCTAGTTGACTTCATACATATGGCCTAAGAGAGTTAAAAGCCTCCTACTGCAAAGAAAGTGGATATCATCACGCACACAGCAGATCAAGATCAACGCCATTTTTTTTTCCCAAATATCAACCCTGTGAAACAGTAGGCAACGACACAGGTCACAGCATTTGGTATAAAAAGCAACAAGCATAATGTGGAGCCACAAGCCTACAAATCTGCCAATTCTGTGTATAAACCAAACCTAACAGATATCATCATCATAAGTCTACTTCTGTCAAAACTAATAATGTAGGAGGGGACACCCGACAACACAGGTTCCCCTTTCTTAGCACCCCCGAAATGTTTTTACTGATCTCCAGTTTCTTGGGGAAAACAGGAAAGGCAAAAAAATCGACAATAATAAAGCAAGTATTTTAAAATACCACGAGAGAGTGAAGGATTCCTGAGTCATTCCTGGTAATAAAAATGCAGGTGGGAAAATTGTTACTTAATCCCAGGCGCTGCTTACTCCAGCAGAATAACCTCCTCCACCGTAGCTTTGAGCACCACCACCATAGTTGTTTCCTCCATAATAATCACTAGCCCCGCCGCCACCACCTCTGTTGTATGATGATGTATTATTATTATTATCCCTTCTAAAATCACGGCCTCCAAAACGACCGCCTCCAGCGCGACGATTTCTGCCACCGCCACTGTAAGATCGCAATGCGTAGCGGGTAAGCCAATCGGGTACTTCTTGATTGGCTTCTGTCATGAGATCAGCCATCGGTCTCGCCAAGGATAAGTTACCATCGTTAAAGAAGGCTGTTGCTAGTCCTGATTTTCCAGCTCTTCCTGTACGACCGATGCGATGAACGTAGTCGTCAATGTCGTTTGGTAGGTCAAAGTTGATGACATGTGCAACATGAGGTATGTCGAGTCCTCTTGCTGCTACGTCAGTTGCAACTAGTATTGGCGTGTTTCCACTCTTGAAGGACCTCAATGCAAGTTCCCTTTCCTGGATATGAGTGTTGGTTAGCTAAAAAGGCCACAACAACAAAGTAAAACGATACCTAAATAAAGTTTGGAGACTAATAGTTTGTTAGTTTCCTATTTAGGGTTAGCAGTTTGGAGACTCAAAAATGTGTCCATGACACACATTAGAAAGACTGAATCTATAAATTGGCAACATAAACTATGCCAACTTTTGGCATTGCTAGCATAATTACCATAATTCGAAAATTACGCCAGTGTACTTGCTGCAAAGTATCATTGTCATAAACGAACATTCAGAAGGATATTGGTTGCTGGAAATTGTTAATTAGGATTCTTTGCAAGAGTGTGAAGAACATGGACATTGATACAAAAAGATGAAAAGAAGGTAGTTTCATAATGCAACTAGGTCTATTTTTCCATGAATATTACCTGCTGTGTTCGATCACCATGAATACTGGTTGCTGGAAATCCATTGATACAAAGGAAGTGCTCCAATGCATCAGCTCCTTTCTTAGTCTCCACAAAAACAAGCGTCAGAGATTGCTGCCACATTAGCAAGAAAGGGAAATCAATTGAACCCAACCAACATTGATGAGCAACAAATGTAGCAATACTCAAAAGTCACAAAAATATCCTAGGCACTGCATTGGAAACAAAAAAAAAGATTACCTTGCCATGTAGCCCATTGGCCTTTTGTGCATGTAGAAGGTCCATCAGATGACTTCTCTTGTCAGACTCATGAACAAATTCAACCCTTTGGACTATGAGGTCGGTGCTGGAACCCACTCTTCCAACAGCCAAGAAAATGTAGTTCGCTAGAAAATCAGAAGCTAGCCTCTGCAATACAGCAGCATAAATCCAAAGCAACAATTATGTACATGACAGGCACAAGAAATCTAAAAGAAAAAAGTGTGTCCGACCTTTACAAGTAAATATGAATAAGCATGCTGAGCATAACATGCAGAGGCAAGAACAAAACAAGCTACATCTAGTATAGAAGAGATAGTAACTGCATAGTTACAATTACAGAGTCTCGACTGGGAAGGTTACACTACTATCCTAGGACAATCAACATTATTATTTAAGATAATAGAAATGATAAAATTAAAGGCCAAGCAATGAGGCTGTGACTACAAGCACTTTGATGATGAAATGCCTGCTCTATATTAGGAGAGATCCTGGATTCACTAGAAAAGTTGTTTTTGAATGTCAGACTGGACTATTGAAAAGCAATTTACAGTGGATAATTATCAAATCAAGAAAAAGATGAGAATCAAAACCTGAATTTCTTTTGGAAAAGTTGCACTGAATAGCAATGTCTGCCTCACTCCCCGAGGAGGCATGTCAGTCTGTTCAACTATCTTTCTAATCTGGGGTTCAAAACCCATATCAAGCATACGATCAGCTTCATCAAGTGCTAAGTATCTGCACATTGATAATGACACCTTGGCCCTTTCAAGTAAATCCACCAGCCTCCCTGGGGTTGCAACAAGAATATCAACCCCCCTCTCAAGCTCACGCAGCTGATAATATGGAAATAATCAGAAAAAAAAAAAGATCATTACGTGTTATAGCTTAATACTGCAGTTCTAATCTGCAAAACAATATTCATATGGGTCAACTACACACTCGGGAATTCTTTGAAAAAAGATGACCAATGATTTGATGTTCTAGGAGCATGACTCGGTAATCACAGCGTTTTCATTACTTTAATAATCAATTAAGACAAAGAAAAAGGAATTCATTCTCATTACTTTAAAGTAGGAACTTTTCCTGAAGGGCATAAAGAGTTCAAATCTCCCACAGTACAACAGCAAGGACCTTTAACTATGAACACTTTGTAAAGTACACATACAAAGATCCGTGTTTTCATATGTTATCCACAATGAAAGAAAATCAGGTTTGTTTATGAAAGTTATTATGGAAGAATAAAACTGTCACACCTCAGTGCAACATGGGTTCATTACAGTCCTAACTCACAAGTTACATTTGCAATAAAATAGCATGCCTTAAAAGCTTTGAATACAAAAAACAATCAAGTTGTTTCGTATAAAGACAATCAAGTTGTTTCATATAAAAACAATCAAGTTGTTTCAGATAAGATAGCATGCCTTAAAAGCTTTGAATACAAAAAAAACAATCACGTTGTTTCATATAAAGACATTTTAAAGCAGTTAATATACTTGTCCAAAAATCTCAATGTTATACCACCACGCATTCATATTCATTTTGGTACTGAAAAACAAAGAATTATTACATGCTTCAATCAGAATAACTATACAGAACATCCAGCATAATTCCCCTACATAATCAGAAATTAACAGCTTCAAACCAACACATTAAGGACACAAGAAAGAAAAAAAAGCAGATATGATCCTTGCAATACATAGACAAAATGACGAGCAAGATCTCCGAACTTAACCTGTTGGCTGATTGGGGCACCCCCATATGCAACTACCACCCTCACACCGGTTTGGTAGGCAAATTTTTTAGCTTCTTCATTAATCTGAAAAAGGTGTAACAAGTGTCAAGATTCAAGAAGAAAGGATGCATCACATTTAAAAAAATTACATTCTAAAGAGGTAAGACAATGCTCATCAAAATCAGGCTCTCAGCCAAAAACATGCCTGCATTGACAGCTCTCTAGTAGGTGATAGAATCAGCGCAAACGGGTACACAGTTCGCGGACCACGTGGCCTTTGAGGAGATTGCCCCTTCATGATTCCACTGATAATTGGAAAGCAAAAGGCTGCAGTTTTGCCAGATCCGGTTTGAGCACAAGCCATCAGATCGCGGCCAGCAAGGGATATTGGGATTGCATGCCGCTGAACAGGGGTTGGCTTCACATACTTGCACCTCCTAATATTTGCATTCAGCTCCTTCCCTAGGTCTATATCTGCAAAAGTATTTACTGGTGGAGGCACATTGTCCCCGCTTGTCTCCACAGGGATATCTTCGTAAGCATCAAAATTAATTCCTGTGTTCTCCTGCTCAAATGCTATCTCAGCATCGGTACTGACATCTTCATCGTCACCAAAAGGATTTACCTCTCTGTCCCTCCCACGGTTGTCCCATGATCCTCCAATTCTATTATTCCATCCACCTCCACCTCTTCCACCTCCACCATAGCCAGGACGTCCAGAATCTGCTCTAGGACCCCCACCCCACCGGGACCCACTGTAAGAAGGCCTGTCATTGGAGGACGGTGGGGGTGCTGTGTTAGATGGTGCAGCAGACTCAGATGGTTGTGGCCTGTTACGCAAGTGAGGTGGAACATAAGCGGGTTTGGCAGGCCGCGATGAAGCCCCGCCAACCCTATTGTTGTCTGATGAGCCTGAAACTGCATTTTCAGCCTCAGAAGCAGCAACAGAATCTGCCCAAGAGGTTCTCATAGTTGCCAATAAAGCAAGTTCTATCAATTTTCAGCTGCAAATCAGGTAAACGATTCTGAGCAGTAACGCACCCCTTCTCTAATAGAAAATACACGTGAAAGACCAGCAGCAATTCACAATTACCTTGAATAACCTTCCTTTCAGTCTAGATCAGAAAAAAAAAACAGAAACCTGGTTAATCAATTCATACATCTCCAGGATTCGAAAGCACAACAAAACATGAATGATTGCCCCCTTGCACAAAAAAAAAAATCACAAAGGAACGGTCGCACAAACACGCCTTACAAACAAACAGTTTCCCCAGACAATCCAACACATGCACAGCAATCTATCCAGCAATGTAAGAAAATATAACCCCAGAAAAGATTCCTACGTCAAAACTTGTCGCTTGCAATTCCAAAACCCTAACTTGCACAAACTCGGCGGATAAATCTAAGGAAACTATAGGAAAAAATGGAGCTTCGCAACACGGAAAAGCTAATTCAAATCAACACAAAACACACAATCAAATCCAAGGAAACTAAGCAACATACAAATGCAGTTGAAAGAGAAAAACGAGCAAACATTCCGCAATCCCAGAAATTGGAGGCGCGAGAGAAAAGAAGAAGCGGAGAGGAAAACGAACCTCCAAATGTTTATTTTCGGGAATGGTATGGTGAAGAGAAGAAAAGAAAAGCAAAAACACAACAAACCCTAGCTTTTAACTGCGCGGGTGGATCAGACAAACCAAAGCGAGAAAATCTCTCGTCGCAGATATAGACAGATAGATCTCTTGAAAACCCTCTCTCGTATCAACGTCTCTCTTCTTCCGATTTCAACTCAAAACTCGAAGGTTGGCGAATGGAGAGTATTAAACCGAGAATAGCGGCTCTGGTTTCCCCTATTATAAAGCTTGGACGGCGTGGCCTTCTTCATCTTCTTAAATTGTAGGGTGTTATTTTTCGTTCAGATATTTTTTTCCCCTCTTTTTTTTCCTTTGCCAAATTTCTTTTTTCTTGCTAATTTTCCATAGGCGATAAATAAATTTCGATTCCACGCATGTAGTCCGACGGGAAGACACGCGTTGGTCTGATTGGGCTAGAAAAGGCGCTGTATTACACGCGCGATTAGCCTAAGTGGCATTCATCGGGTGAGATTTTTTTTGCCAACTTTTGGGATATTTAAAGATTGTGAATGTAGAGGAAAAAGTGATTTTATTTTGTCAAAGGCAAAAATGATATTTTGGTGCAAATATTTATAGGTTTATTCGTCTAGGAATAGAGAATACTATTGATTTTAAGGTCATATGTAATGGGGAGTACGTAATGGTACATAAGTGGGTATATAGAGAATGTAATGGGATTACGAGAAGTATTGGTTTCCAAGTGGTTCGAGGAGGCTCCAAAATATTGTTTCTCTCCTTTGTGGATGACATTATAATCTTTTGTTCGGTAACCATAACTACTTTTAGAAACGCAAAAAAAAAATCTTGGATGAGTATTGCGCGATCTTGGGTTAAAAAGTAAACTACAACAAATCAGCTTTCCAAACTACAACAGGAACGGCATCGAGTGTCTCCTTCAATGGGAACTGAATACCCCATACTCCTCCTCTTTGAATAAATACTTATGTTGCCCAACTATTAGCTCTGGTGTTATGTTGTCTAATTCTGGTTCAATCATTACTTCCATGGAACAACAATTATCGAAATAAAAAGCTAATTGTCTATCTCAAGATGGGAGAACTATGCTAATTACAACGACATTATTTGCTAAATTGTATTATGTTACGCAAAGTTTTATATTACTAGATGTAACGTTAGATGTACTCGACACAATTAGCTGCATATTATTTTAGAATAAGCCTACCAGTCACACTCCAATAATCGAATGGGAAAAAATCTGCAAAACGAAGAAAAAAGGAGGTCTTGGATTGAGGAAAGCCAAGAACATGAAACAAGCCTTGCAAATGTGTCTCTTATGAAAATTCCTAGTAGAACCCGACAATATTTGGGTAAGAATAATTTCAGAGAAAAAATTTCATGGAGAAAACATTTTGGATTATACATGCAAGAAAAATATGTCATGGCAATGGAGAAAATTCACGAGCATAAAAGAAACCTATAAAAGTGGTTTAATTTGGCAGATTGAAAATGGGGAGACCGTTTGATTTTGGAAGGACCCTTAGATAGCGAACAAACCTTTAATTGAGTTATGCAAAGTAAAGAGTGATATGGATTTAGACATAAAGGTCTCACACTTCATAAATACAGAGAAAAATGGAGACACAAAGAGCTACCTCAAATCCTACCATGCACATGGGTTAATCAAGTTTTTTTCCATATTGATCCCTCAAAATATGATTCAAGACCAACTTTATTGACACCCTAGTAGAAGTGGTTGGTTCTCTACATCTTTTGTTGCTAATTTTATATCAAGAGAAGCATACAATCCTGATTGTGCCTTCGAGTGGATTTGGAAATTATATATTTTTCCTTAAGTGATAATGTTTCTCTAGAAACTATGTGTGAACGGTCTTTCGACTACAGAAAGAATACACCAAAAGCATGTAGCCATCACTTTGGAATGCCCGTTGTGTAACCACCCGTGCGAAAGTTGTGATCATATCTTCCTCCATTACATATTTTCCATGTCCATTTTGGAACGAATTGATCCGTTCCAATGGAAACTATTCCATTTAAAATATGTCATTCCCAGAATAACTAGAATGGAATAGTTCCCACTATACAATCTTTGAGAGTAGAATTGTCAAAAGAATATTTCCAAGAATTGATTGCAGCATGGTAGGGTATATGGCATTGCCAAAATAGAACTATTTTCAATCAATCTGTGGATGGAACATTTCTAAATGTAGAGGAGTACGTACACCTGTTATCATGCGCGGAAGTGCAAAGGACCAAAATACCAAACGAGGAAGGTGAGTCCTTAATATCTATACACCAAATCTTGTGATACTGGTCAAGACAACAAAGACGATGGTCCAAACCACCACTAGATTTTGTCAAAATTAATTTTCATGGCTATAAAAGATAAAATGGATATGCAACAACAAGCATCGTAATTAGAAACCACCTCGGAGAGGTTATTTGGTTGGATGCCATTTTGAATCTATATTGGAGTATGGTGCAAGCAGAAGATATAGGCATGTATAATGTTGTATGTGGTTATAGTTCCTCTCACCATGTGTCACCAACGCTGGCGCTTGATCCACTTGCGCCCTTGCATGCGCCAACAACGTCGCTAACCGTTTTGTCCACGCCCTTGCCTACGCTTGATGGGACTATTTATCCGGGCACTTTTGATGGAACTTTGAACCACGACCTGAGTACAGACTCCAGATCTCATGCCAATTTCCACGTCCCCGACAAAGGTGAGTATTCACGTGGCCAAGCTTCCAAGACCGGCGTCCAAGGTGCCAAGGGTCCAAGCCAAGGCACCACGCCCTACCTTGGGCACATCACACGAGCATGTGCTAGGGCATTGCTAGAACAAATCAAGGAGGAGCTCATGGTTCATAAGGTTCCGAAGGCTAACGATGGAGAAGGATGGAGTCTTCTCATGGTTCGTAGTTCGACTAGTGCTAAAACTTGACTTTTATTTTGTCAAGGACCTTGTAGTTGAATTTCTTGAAACTTATGGGAGTTTATGTAATTTTGTGAGAAGGGAGGGATGATGTTTGGGGCGTGCCATTTTGGGTTTAAAACCCTCTCCTTTGCCTACTTTTGTTGCTTAGACATGTTTTGATGAAAGGAATGAAACTTTCTCCTTTCCTTTCTCTTTGAGTTCTTTCTTTGCATTTCCTTTTTGTTGTTTGATCTTGTTGAAGAACTCGTTAGCGAGTCACATCCAACGTCCATCTTCAATCTAGTTTGCAAATCCCGGTAAGTCGTATCCGAGACGTTGCATCCTTATCCCCTCACGCCTCCTTCAACCACCATCGGTCAAAGAGAAGTGCCTCGTTGTCTCGTTCCTTCTTTAAGGATATTACCTCGCATCATCAACCCTCCATCGATCCTACTATTAGTATGTGTGGTCAATGAGAGAGAATTGAAAATAATTGAATTGGAAGGAGATAACATATTAGTGATTAATGCTTTACTTGGCAGTAGATCGTGTCCATGACCTGTTGAAATGATAATTGTTGACACTCTTCTGAACCTATAACCCTTTGAGGTTGTTAGAATAAAACATGTGTATCGTGATTGTAATGTTGTAGCTAATTCTATTGTTCGTTTATGTCACTCGTTAAATGTCAGCCAAATTCGACATAATACAAAACTTCAAGTTCTCATATGAAAGGATGATTTAGGCTAAATCCTTGGGGTTTTGTCTAATTTTTACCTATAAAAAACAAAGTATTAGGAGTGGTATGATTGTTTAACAATATTTCGGTTAACCAAGATTTCGGTTAGTAATTTTGGGAAACCATAACTGAACCGTTCATCTTGGTTAATCGTATACTAGTTAACCAAGATTAGCGGCACACCTAATCGATTAACCAAGAGGCCCAAAATTAACCAAACCTCATCAAAACACTACACCTAATTTGAAAGAAATGTTATTTTATAAAATATTAGGGAAAAGGAATTAGATATTAGAATTAAAGCACAATAACTAAGAAATATGTAATAAATGGACGGACAAGAGGGAAAAAAAAAGGATTGAACCTAGGTAAAATGTATATGCATATAGACTCTTAACCATTACACCAATAAAGCTTTTAAGTAATAAATATATATTTTTTAATCTATTAACGTTTTTGGTTAACTACCCGAAAAATGATAATTGTAACCAAATCGAAAATCGGCTAACGATTCAATTTTTTATTTAAATTATTTGTACGGTTAACCACAAAAGTGATTGGTTTTTTGGTATTTTTTCGATTTCGGTTTTATTTGCCCACCCCTAGTTAGTATATGTTGTTTTACTATTTTAGTGATTAGTGAGTGGTGTAATAGCTATAGTTATCGAAATTATTAATTTTTTTAAAACGCGGAATTATTAGTTAGGGCATGTATGAATCATTCTCATTAATTTTAATACAATGATAAAGTCAGGTGGTCAATTAAGTGTTAGTCCACGCATACATATGCATGTAAGACCAACACATAAATCTAGTAAATTTTATTCCAAAACCAATCAACATAATAACTCTTAGTAAATAAAATTAATCGTTGCATAGATAAAAAAATTGCAATCTAATTCAAGCACAAAGAACACTTTTTTGAAGTATGGGTTCTTTTCCAAAACTCAATGCTCTCATTGTTACAACACAAGGAAATTCTTTGTTTGACATTCGAGCAAGACATCTTTTGATGCTTTTCACATTCGTCAAGAATCCAAGATAACATGCAATATGTTGTGTGGCACTATGGCACCTACATCAATTATTTATGGTAAATCGACATCCTTTCTCAATCTTTGGTTACCATCAATTCATCGATCATTTAGCAGACTCATTAAGGTTTTCCATTGTTCTAACATGAACCCTTGAATATGACCTTGCTCCTACAATATCTTGAGCATTATTTTCTATGGGTTATTGCCTCAGACCTCTATTGATAGTTGGTTGCACATTAGTCTGATTTACACCCTTAGTTGTTGGTGCTCCACTTCACGTCCCTTGGTTCATTGTCGATCTCCCCACCATTTTGGAAAGCTGACTAGAAGATAACAACCTAATTTTTCATGTCCTTTCGATTGCAACGAGTGCAAACAACAATAGGATCTCTTTTTCTCAAGTTGATTTTTGTGGGTTCCCTTCAGCATGATCCACAAATGACAACAAGTCGGACTTCTCATTTGTCCCTCTTGAGATATTTCACATTTTGTCTTCTTGTATTACCATGAAATATGTTCATATTATGTTCGGTGGTGGTTCAAAGTTGAGAATGCATCCACCGTTTCGTAGGGGTCATGGTCTAGGTCCATCAAGAATTGATGAAGCATTTAATCCTCTTAATGCTTCTCAAACCTTGCACCAATATTGCGAGTGCAAATGTTGCAAGAGAAGTTGGGGATTTGTTTGAACTCATTGAGTTTTTCCCACCATTTGCTTAGTCTCCTAAAGTATTGAGAAATTGTTATCCCTTTTGTTTACAAGCATCAAGAGATGAATTTATTTGATGAGATCTTGGTCTATTTCTACCATAGAATCTCTACTTAATATCATCCCAAAACTCTTTTGGCAATCTCCTTGTGAGAGATGGTGGGTCGTAGTGAGCCTTTGATTGAGTTGAAAATCCTTGAAACTAACATGTATTTTATGGTCCACTAATCTTCAAGATCCAACATGTCATCAATGGACATTGAATAGCTCATGCAAGAAAGACATTGCTTTTCTTGGCCCTGAGCGCAGTTGTATTGGTTATGGCCATTTTGCATAGTTTCCCAAGTTGTGCTTAAGTGATAAGATTTCTTGGATTTTCATGGGAAGTCGGAAAATAAGGATTGAGACTTTCTCTCAACACCTGAGACATCTTCTACCTTCTTTGTTAGATTAGACATGGACTATAGCTTATGATGAGTTGCGTTTGATTAGGGTTTTCTAGGTGTGATAACTTTGATACCATAATAAATCTTATGAAGAGAAACTCCGTCTTAATTTCTTATCCCTTGTTCAGTTCTCCCTATGTTATAATATACAAAAAGATATTAAACTCTATCATAAAGAGTGTTGAGGTTATAAACACATTTACAACTTCTAACCATAAATAAGATATTACATCTATCATTAACTTTCTCTAATAAAAATGCTTAAACAAATTGATAATAGTGGGGGTGGGGGCTAATATTCAAGTAGAGGGGGTTTAGGTGTGTGTGGGTGGGGGTCGAGGGGAGTTCAGGTTAGGGTGAGGGTTTAGGTGTAGGAGGAGGATGTCTTAGCGTTTTTTGTCTATGTACGGGTTTTACTTCTGAGTGTACTTGTCCTTCTTGGTTTTTTTTTTATTTTTGCGTGCCACTTAAGGCTTATCGAAAACATCCTCTCGACTAGTTCGAGGTATGTGTGCCTACATCCAGAAACCCTCAAACCCCTCTTCAATGTAATTTACTAGTTAGTTTGTAAACAAGTTGATACTAGTTCATTTACAAAACTTTTTGTAACACCCCATATGAACATTGGAGAATATTATCCGCTAGTGACCTCAGTTTAAAACAACAAAGCCACCCAAAGCCATTAAGGTAACGAAACACATTATTTTTATTTATCGATAATGGAAGACAATAATTCTTTGTAAAAAAACTTTATCTTTATTTATCGATCAATTGAACCTTACAAATTTCAAAAGACATTGCAGTCGAATATAAGAAATAAAATATAAAGGATCCTCATAAAGACTTTAGTTTTAACAAAAAAATGATAAAACGGTCTTCTATTTGAACGAAATCTTTGTTTATCGAGATTCCACGAGTTCTTAGCATATCATTTCTTGATTTTAGCTTTGGAGTGGCTCAATCAAGATCCTCGTTTAAGTATAGTATTTGGAAACTTTTATTTAACTTCTATGCCTTTGATCCATTGGATCCACTCTTTAATTCCACTCTCAAGAACTCCTGATGTGTCGTATAGAAGACAGTGGATACCAACCGACCATGCAAAGGAAAAAGATGGTCGTGTTAGTTAATAAAACACTAAGCAAGTGAACGAAACAATTGGTTCTTATGGTCATAACTATACATGTTAACACCAAACTTAAAAATAATAATCAGTCCATGATCCAACAATTAGTACTCCAATCGGAAGAGAATTAAAATATAAATTTCCAAGAGATAGGACACCACAAATGTGGTTCCATTAAGAAATATAAACATTTGTTAGGAACTTATATTATTGACACAAGTATTTCGAAAAGCCTCTATCAACTAATCTGATCAACTTAATCAATCTCATCGCATACGTATTGTGCAAATTCAGATTGCTTAAATGATCTTTCTTAGTCGAGAGAAAGAATGGTTTTCCAAGTTGTAAACATCCTAATATATTAATTAATGTGCCTAATGCCCTTATCTTACATTACTTTGAAAATTGTACACTCAGTTTGGTAATTTTTATTTGGCTCCCATTACTAAGATCTACATGCACATAATTCTTCCAAGATTAGAGATAATATTTCATCAATGATCATTGGCTCACATAATACAATGCACTTAGCTAGAGTGCAAAAACACCCCTCAAGCGTAGAGTGGGCAGAATCAGGACCCAAGTATTAGGGTATATAGGTACATCCTAATACAATCTTTTATAGAGATGTTAAGCGAGACTAAGCTTCCATACCAGAAACTACTTTAATCCACAAAATGCCTCATAATAAGACATATTAAACGCACAAGGTCACACATAACAGACCTAAATCCAATTCTAGCGCAATATTGAATCAAATAAGAAAAACGATAAAATCATTATCTCTAATACGATAAATAACATATCATACTTTATTTATCAAACAAGTTTGTTTCCCATGAAAATATTAAATGGGATTTCATTCCTCATTTAATATAATTATGCATGAGAGAACTGTCCATTTGCCTTGAGATTCCTGACAAATCTATCAAGGGAAAAAGTTCTGATATCGAACGACATGCAATTAAAACCCGAGCTTGGGTTGCACCGGAAAAGAACATAGAAATAAATTAAAATCAATTTATTTATGTTCAGGGGTTAACTAATACAAATTATTATGTCCTTACAATAATTTGTTAAAGACTTGTTCATATTAGTTCGGTTTTATAAACTTAACCGTTTAAAATTCTGACAAAAACATTATAACTAAATTTAACATCTTTATATATAATATTCCAATTATGTATATAATATCAAATCAATTAATTAAATTTGTTACATATAAATTTAATAAAATAAATTTAAACGAAAACAATATCGGGAAGACGGATTTATACTGACATGCTTATCAAGACATAGAAGTGGAACGACGATGCAAATCAAGATGGGTCGGCTCTTTTCCTTTCTCCCACTCCTTCTCTTATTTCCCTTCTTGTTCGAAAAACAGCAATGCATCAACACCATGGCAGGGTAGCGGCAACGACCAGCTGCTGGCGGAGCACGGCGATGGCTTTGGTGGCGCGCGAGTTTGTAATACATGCAAAGTCCTTTTGTAATTATGAATATGTTGGCAATAGTGTGCACATGTTTATTGGTTGTTTGATTATATGCTTGTTTATTGGGCCGCTTAATCGTGTGAATGGCCAAAACACCTTCATCTTTGTTATGGGCTCTAACCCATGTATGGTTTATTCAAGCCAAGCCTTGTTCTCAATTTTAAGATCACATTTTGATGAAGTCGAGTCTAAAACCTCACTTTTTACTTTTTAATCTCGCCTCCGATTATATCATGGTTTTATACTTACAATTGTGCCATTCTTCTATTTACGGTTTTACCCTTGGTTGTTTTGCACACCACCACAACTCCTTGTCTCGTCATCCTAGTTCCACAAGGGAAAATGAGACAACCAATGGTGCACGAGCTTTGCCAAATCTCGTATGACAACACTAATCGTAACATGGTGATCCACACGCTTTTAAGTGTTGAATTTAATTTAAGACACGTCTTATTTATTAAAAAGAAAATTTAAATAAATTGTGACGTTTTAAATATTATGAGAGAATAATTACGAAACTATCCTTCTATAAAAAGTCCGATATTACACTCTAGATGAGATGTTATGATATGTATCAACCCTGGACAAGTCAAGATCACACAGCATGAATTGGGTTGCAATCAAGTCATGTGGCTTTTCATATTTGGAAGCTTCCATCACCATCAATGCATCATTCCAAGGGTCCTTTAAAGTGAATTCAATATATTACATCAAAGGTTGTTCCATTAATGTGGTCATTACTTCCATTAATGTGGTCATTACTTCAACAAATGAAGGGGTGTGACTCTTCGCCTTTTGAATATTTGAATAATGACTTAAATGAGTGAGAAATAAGAGTTCGACCAACTATCGGGTGATAAATAACGACTTGAATCCTTTGTGCCTATTGTTGAAACCCGAAAATAATACGCACTAAGTACGAGATTTTATTAATACTAACTATCGGGTTTTGTATAACCAAATGGTTTTTGTACATAGATTATTTCCTCCTCCCCACCCTTCAACTAATTGTTTTGTACTCCTCTTTACAAATAAAACTTTTTGGACTTTATACCGTAAATAGCACGATCTCTTTAAGAGATAAAATACGTCGAATCTAGGTACAAGAAAAGATCTTGACCTGGAAAGGTTTTTCGACCCTTTATTTGATCCATCCTATCTTTTTATTTATATCGCTTTGTTGTTGGATAATTCCGCCGAGCTCTGATGTGGGACGAGCCCAAAGTGATGCTCGTGAGCAAGGTGACGCGGTGGCAACATCTAAGTGGACCTCTATATTTGTATGAAGTTTTAAGCTCTACTAGATATGTAACACGGTGGTATGCATGGCGATAATACACGCAAATGAAAGTGTTACGTGAGCTTACTATGCATGCATGCAAGGAATCAGGCTCATGTCTTTTTAATTGACTTTAATGGACCAAGCCTATATGCTTAATTAATAAGCCATGCTTGTATTTTTGTTTTATTGGGGCCAGACCCACCGGATCAAATACATGCTAAGGTGAACCACGCACACATACAATGGTAGGGGGAAGGGACAGCCTTGGCAAAGTCCTTTGCAATCTATAAAGAAGCCTTCGAGGGAACCGTTGATATTAATATAGTAAGAGACATAAGTGATGTAGAGTTTTACCCATGTAACAAATTTTTCAGGAAATCCAAAGGCTCTCAAGGCATTGAGGATGAAGATGTGGTTGGTCAAGTCAAAAGCTCATCGAAAATCCATCTTGATTACGCAACAGGGAGAGGAGTTGGTGCAGTCGTATTTATTAAGGAGCTCTTGGCAAAGGAGTGAGTTTTGCCGAATTGATCTACTTGGGATGGAGGCACCTTGGTTATTGGAAACTATATCTAGAAAAATTTCCTTAAGATGCCCCATAATCACTTTGGCAATGGTTTTGTAGAGGTTGATATAGCGGGAGATATGGTGGAAGTTATAGATGGTGGTGGGGTCATTGACTTTGGGAATGAGAGAGATGACAGTGTGGTTGAGTTGTTTGATGAGATTTCCCTTTTCGAAGAAAATAAGGAAATGTAAGGTAACATCACCCCAACAATGTCTCATGAGACTTTGTAGAAGAGCGAGTTAGACCCATAGGGTTCAAGAATCTTGTTTTTGTAGCAATTGAAGAGCAGGGGCGGATCCAGGATTGTCCAGAAGGGGGCGAATTTTGTACATTGAGCCTCACTTGCCTGATTTAACTTAGTTGCTTATCAAAATTTTTTATCAGTATTTTTTAATCAAATACAGCTATTTACATGTAATGTCTTTAATGTCACGTGGCTCTTAATTTGAAGGAGTAAATTATTTTTATTTTTTTTGTTAAACTATTATCAAGCTTAGATTGTTACTTGTTAGTATCGCTCGGCTGCAAAATTGGGGTAGGGTGTTGAAGAGCTTCTTGACAAACAAATAAATTTATATCAAGACCCCACTGAGTATAGCAGAGTCAGGTTCGTTCGCAAGAGAAAGTCAGTATCAAGTTTTGTTTACTTAGGGCGCAAGTAATAGCAAAAGTTTGGGTTATTATCAATGAAAGGGAAAATTCTAAGGTCTAGGTATCACCACAACAACAATTATGCATGCAAACGCCAATGAAACACAAAGATCATACTTTTATCACATAAAGCCGTCAACTTTTGTCAACTAAGCAAGGAAATCAACCAGCTTTCATTAAATTAATAAACCTGTCTATCTATCTCTTTGCTTCAATTAGGATTGATCAACTTTCTCTTCAAAATCCTAATTGACTATTCTGATTCATAGTTTTCGCTTTCGCTTCAACTATAAACGAGAAATTAATTTTCAACTTTTGTTTCAAGGATTTAAGAACAAGAGAAAAGATTCATGGATAAAAACAATTAAATCATGATCAAAGGCAAACATGCACAACCATTGTTGGGTTAACCCCAACCTTAGAAAGAAGAGAACTACTCACAAGTCATTATGGACGAACAAATTAAATTCAATTAAAATAAAACTCACAATTAAACCCAAAGCAAACGTCTTCTCAAATTCTCCAACTTGTCTCTTCTCTCTTCCCTAAACTTAGTTGATTGTAGGAGAAGTAAACTAAAGCTAGAACAAGGGTTTATATAGTAAAAGTTAAGCTACTCCTAAGGAAATAATATCTTCTAAAGATATATCCCCAAAGGAAACTATCTAAAGGGATAAAATAACACTTAAACGTGCCGACTCAGATTGCCCCTACCGATACGGGATGCCTCGGTAACGACCCCCGTCAGGGTCAGTAGGGTTTCTTCGTTTTCCTTCGACTTTGTCTTCTCTTTGACAGCCTCGTTACTGACCCTAGGCACCTCGGTACCGACCCTCCCAATAGGGGATCATTAGCCTTCGTTTTTTCTTTGTTTCTTCATCCTTAGGCTCGGTATTGATCTTCCGACCTTCCTTTCTTGCTTGAACTTGATTCTTCACCTCTTTATTGGCTCCATTCCTTAAGTGCTTTTCCTTAGTTTTGCTCTTCTCCTAAAAAACGCTCCAAACAGCTTCTAAAACCTACAAAAACACCACCAAAGCTTATGTAGACTCCATATCTTAAGAAAATACGAAAACCTACAAAAACGACTCAAAACAAAACACAAAACCAAAGAAAAGGACTTAAACACATAAAAACACACCCTAAAACATGACTAAAAAGGCGGACATCAAAATACCCCTTACTTAGACTTGCTTGTCCTCAAGCAATCAACAAGACATTAATCAAAACCAACAACATATCATTCATGCATTAGCCCTTATCAAAAAGCAACATCATAGGCACAAGTAGAAGAAATAGACAAGTGAATCTAACATCATCACACATATATAATCAACCTCAAGCAAAGGCAACCAAAATCCAACCTCACAAGGGTATATGTGTTTCACTCAACTCTCAAGTGTTTAGGCTTACAATAACAACTCTCAACTTAATCCTATATGCAAAAACTACATAGACATTGTTACTTATATCACCAAACTCTCCACCGGAGATGTCAAACACACATGAAAATCATCAAGAGAACTTAGACTCAATGGAAGACTTCATAGAAGACTCCATTCGGCCGAGTTGTAATGAGGCTTTGTATAAACAATAGGGCGTGCAGTTATTTTGGCTATGTGGTGCTAAAATCCGGGAATCAAGACTCCTAAATTTACAGCACAACTCACCCAAACTCTTCTCAAAATAACCAAAATCACTAAACATTAAGAATACTTCATCTCTTTCAACACCTAAAATATCCCAAATAATCTCGCTTAATAGACACTTAGGAAAATTTGGCTCATTGCACACCTTATTCACTACTACTACTTTTTTTTCTTTTTCATTACTTTTTCCGTTTTTTTTCTCTTTTTTTTTCACAACACTTGGTGCTTTTATTGGGAGCCAAAAATCCTTTACATGATATAAACTGCGAGATTTATAAGATACCCAACCCAACATCACCCCACACTTTGAACCAACACATATCTTACTCAACAAAATTATCATACCAACCAACACTAATTCCTAATCCCCGGATAGGGTCAAGCTAACATCGGCTAGGGAATAATTTTGTGGAGCTAAAAATAGGCTTAAAGGCTCAAAAACATTGGCTTCAAAGCAAGGAATAATAATAGGGTAGGTAAAAAGAAAGATAAAAGTGGGTTAAAGAAAATAAGTTCTCCATCATATGATATCATATGTAATGAACTAATATCTCATAAAGGTCTCAAGAAATAGATAACCATGACAATACCAAGAGATAATATGCATAAGGAGAGTAAATCACACATGAAAAGAAGAGGGGTTTCTGATGTTCTCTCTATAAGGCCAAAAATAACTCACTAGGTAGCAATTTTTGTTGGATTGCAATTAAATCCTACCTAAAGTCATATGTGCTCAATTACATCACAAGTTAAAAATTTCACATAAAAACAATTTCATGGTAGACTTGAGCTAAACTATCCAAAAATGTCATAGGAATTACATGATCTAGCAAGTCATCACTATTCTAGAACTTCTAAGTGAGGTTTCATCTGTCTAAAAACAACTCACTAGGTAGCAATTTTTGTTGGATTTAGATCACTTCTACCTAAGATCATATGTGCTCAATTTCTTCACAAGCTAAATTCTACAATTAAAAACAACTTTTTCAAGTAGACTTAGACTAAGCTATCCAGAATATGCTAAAAGAATTACATGATCAAGCAAGTCAAAGCACATAATAAGACATCTAAGTGGAGTACAATCCATCCAAAAATAACAAACAAACTCAAAGAAAGACATCAAAAGAGAAAGACATAAAAACTGAGTTTTCTTTTCCCCACCCCATACTTAAACAAAACAGTGTCCTCACTGTAAAAGAAAGGACAATAAAAAGATAAAGAAGGAAAGAAAAGAAACTCACAAAACACTTATGAAGCTCTCTTGGAGATCATTAACCACGATCATTGACGAGGAGGTCGAGGAGGAACGGGTAATCATCGATCAGGGTCGTTATCGACACACTCTCTCTTTCGGCGGCATTAGCTTGTCTTCCTCAACTTTTTGTACCTGAGTCACTTATAAAAACATCTATCCTGACTACACTAACTAACCTAAAAACAAGTCAAAGGAAAGCTAGCAAAAAGATCTAAGAAACTAAAACTAAGCGGGTTGCCTCCCGTAAGCGCTAAATTTAATGTCTATAGCTTGACAAGACTTACCTTGGCTAAACTAGGGCGGGTTATATGTTTCGGTATTCTTGTACGCCCTTAGCCTTAACTCCTCTAGCTCTTGGAGATTCATAAACCGTTTTGCTCCGGCCTCGTCGAGATTATGAGAAACCCCATACTTAGTCAAAAGAGCTTCAAAGCTCCTCTTTATGAAATGTGATCCTCCATCACCAATAAGCACTCTTGGAATTCCTACAATATTGTTAGTGAAATCCGCAAACCAAGGGGGCTTTGGCCCTCTCATAGCATCTATAGAAGGAGGAGATGTGGAAAAAGTAGGAAAAGGGTCTAAGAACAAATCCTCATCAGAAAGTACTGAGTCAGGGAAAGAAAACTCACAAAAGCTTTTCATAGATAGGGTCGTTACCGAGGCTATGTGGGTCGTTACCGACCTAGTTGGGTCAGGAGGTGCCTCAGTAACGTGGTCGTCAACCTCGGTAACGAACTTGAATATGGTATCCATCTTCAGTGAAGGGGTCGTTACCGACCACCCATGGTCGGTAGGCCTCTCATTAATTCTCTTATCAACCTTGTTCAGCATGAGGTGCTCATCTGGGCTAGTATAAAGCATCTTGACCTCAGTGTACTTGGTCTCATTCACAGCGGGATTGAAATGGAACTCGACCACCTCTTCCCCAATATCAAAGCTTAGGAGTCCCTTCTTAACATTGACTCTTACACCAGCTGTGGCAAGGAATGGCCTACCAAGGATGATAGGCACCACTTGGTCCTCTGGCATCTCCATGACAATGAAGTCATTGGGGACAAAGAACTTGCCCACTTGGACAAGAACGTCATCAACAACTCCAGTTGCCTTCACACATGATCCATCCACCACATAAAGGTTCATATTCACTGATTCCAACGGTCCCATATTGGTCTTGGACCAAATGGATAGAGGTAGAAGACTTGCGCTGGCACCTAGATCACACAAAGCTTTGAAACGATAAGCTCCAATACCAATAGTGATAGCGAACTTATCTGGATTGCCAAGCTTTTCAGGGAGCTCCAAAGAACGGAC
Source organism: Fallopia convolvulus (assembly GCA_964016875.1). Classification (NCBI taxonomy): domain Eukaryota; kingdom Viridiplantae; phylum Streptophyta; class Magnoliopsida; order Caryophyllales; family Polygonaceae; genus Fallopia; species Fallopia convolvulus. The sequence continues at coordinate 26,508,766 of OZ024733.1, forward strand.
CTCATCAGTCAGCTCTGACATAGATCTCTTCCTAGACAAAATCTCCTTCAAAAATTTAGTGTAAGCATGCATTTCGCTTAGGGCCTCAGCGAAAGGAATAGTAATATTTAAGCCCTGTAGAACCTTCACAAAACGCCTAAAATTTCCCTCAGTGGAGTCTTTGGCTTTTTTAGAAGGGAAAGGAAGAGTCTTTGCCAGACTCGGAGCCAAAACCGCCCCAAGTCGTGGCTCTACCAAGTCGACAAGAGGGTCGATCGGTGTAGGAGAGGGGTCGGTAGGGACCTCATAACTGAGAGGGGGTCGGTAGAGAGGGCTTACATGGCCTAGGAGGGTCGTTAACGACCCCCCGAGTCGGTAACGATGTCAGCTGGATTGTCTTCTTCACCGTTGTTCTCTGATTGCTTTGTTTGAGCTCGATCTGGCAACTGTTTTCTGCTCCTTAGGTGTATGGCTGCAATTTGGCCCCTAGGGTTTTCCTCGGGACGGCCCGGAAATTGCCTTTGAGGTCTTAGAATTTGTGCAGCAAGGTTGCCAAGTTGGGAATTGACACTTTTCTTCCACGTTTCAAGCTCACCCAACTGTGCTTGTACACCTTTCATCTAGGTGTTTAGATCAGCACGCACTCCATTGATCCCGTCATGGATGCGTTGTACCCAGGATGAGGGTTCTTGATAGCCCGGAGGTCTTTAAGGAGGAACCCGTTGTTCTTGCTGAGGAGGTTGGCTCCCTTGGCCATGTCCATAATTGGCCCAAGTGGGTTGATTGTTATTCCTCCCTGCATAAGAATTATTACATTGGTTCCTATAGTGACCTCTCATATAATTAGCCTCTTCATATGCCTTAACAGCACGAACTTGTTGCAAGTTAGTGCAGGAAGAAGTAGAATGGGCTTGAGACCCACATTCTTGACAAGACTGAGATGATTTAAAGTAACTTACCTGTTTTTTTAGCCTGTTAATCTCATCTTGCATGAATTGAAACTTGACATCGGGGTCTACCTCAGACGCTTGTGGATCATATAGCTTCCTTGCTGGTGGCTTGGCTTGCTGGGTACCGTACATGGCGTCATAGTTAGTAAGCTTGTCTAACAATGCCCATGCATCATCGGGATTCATCTCAATAAACCCACAATCTGTGTGCAGGTTGATGCGATCCTTTGTTGCAGTATTGATACCTTGGAAGAAGATCTCTTGGAGCACATATGGTGGTTGCCCATGCGTGGGGCACTGTCTCAAGAGCTCCTTGAATCTCTCCCATGTCTCTACAAAAGTTTCACCAAGCAACTGGTGATAAGAAGTGATGCACTTCCTAAGCTCCGTCGTCTTTGCTGGTGGAAAGAACTTAGTCATGAACAAGTCATACAGAGTCCTCCATGTAGTGACCGATCTCGGAGGCAAGCTCTCATACCAACTCAGCGCTTTACCTATAAGGGACCACTTAAAGGCCTTTAACAACACATATTCTAGTGACACACCATCTGCAGCAATTGTATCAAATAAATCAGTAAAAATTTTAACATGCTCAACAGGACATTTAGTGGGTTTCCCCTCAAATTGAGATCTCTTGATTAAGGATATGAATTGATACTTGATCTCAAAGGCTTTTTCTATATCAGGGAGCACTATCGCTGATTCTGGCACCCTCAGTTTCGGGTGCATGTATTACTTTGAATTTCTAGGGATAGCATTCAGTTGCTCCTGTAGAGGGGTAGCGGCCTCTCTTTCACGCCGCGCAGCTGCAGCCTCAACATCTCTAGCCCGCTCCATTACTTCCATCTGTAAGCGGAGATCCGCCAATTGTTGCTCTAGTCCAGCCATTGCTCTGTTTTCTCTTAATCTGCGGTGAAAAGATTGCTCGGGTTCAGAATCAACTATTGAATCAAAGAAAAGTCGGCGTCCTCCGGCTGGCATAAACTGAAAGCAAAAATAGAAGACGGAAACGAAATTCAAAACAAAACGGGTTAACCGTAGGGGGTCGGTATCGATGCCTACAGTGATCCTGAAAACGAAACGTAAACGAGAAACTAGAGTTTTGTCGACAAGGTCGGTACCGATCCAGCGACAGTGATCTCGAAAAACCCTAAAAGAATAAAACTTGGCACTATAGAAATCTCCCCGGCAACGGCGCCAATTTGTTGTAAGGGTTTCTTGACAAACAAATAAATTTATATCAAGACCCCGCTGAGTATAGCAGAGTCAGGTTTGTTCGCAAGAGAAAGTAAGTATCAAGTTTTGTTTACTTAGGGCGCAAGTAATAGCAAAAGTTTGGGATGTTATCAATGAAAGGGAAAATTCTAAGGTCTAGGTATCACCACAACAACAATTATGCATGCAAACGCCAATGAAACACAAAGATCATGCTTTTATCACATAAAGTCGTCAACTTTCGTCAACTAAGCAAGTAAATCAATCAACTTTCATTAAATTAATAAACCTATCTATCTATCTCTTTGCTTCAATTAGGATTGATCAACTTTTGCTTCAAAACCCTAATTGACTATTCTGATTCATAGTTTTCGCTTTCGCTTCAACTATAAACGAGAAATTCCTTTTCAACTTTCATTTCAAGGATTTAAGAACAAGAGAAAAGATTCATGGATAAAAACAATTAAATCATGATCAAAGGCAAACATGCACAACCATTGTTGGGTTAACCCCAACCTTAGAAAGAAGAGAACTACTCACAAGTCATTATGGAAGAACAAATTAAATTCAATTAAAATAAAACTCACAATTAAATCCAAAGCAAACGTCTTCTCAAATTCTCCAACTTGTCTCTTCTCTCTTCCCTAAACTTAGTTGATTGTAGGATAAGTAAACTAAAGCTAGAACAAGGGTTTATATAGTAAAAGCTAAGCTACTCCTAAGGAAATAATATCTTCTAAAGATATATCCCCAAAGGAAACTATCTAAAGGGATAAAATAACACTTAAACGCGCCGATTCAGATCGTCCCTACCGATACGGGATGCCTCGGTAACGACCCTGTCAGGGTCGGTAGGGTTTCTTCGATTTCCTTCGACTTTGTCTTCTCTTTGACAGCCTCATTATTGACCCTAGGCACCTCGGTACCGACCCTCCCAGCCTCGGTAGGAGGCTCGTAACTGAGAGCTCTACCTCAGTAGGGGGTCGTTAGCCTTCGTTTTTGCTTCTTTTCTTCATCCTTAGGCTCGATAACGATTTTCCGACCTTCCTTTCTTGCTTGAACTTGATTCTTCACCTCTTTCTTGGATCCATTCCTTAAGTGATTTTCCTCATGTTTGCTCTTCTCCTAAAAAAGGCTCCAAATAGCTTCTAAAACCTACAAAAACACCACCAAAGCTTATGTAGACTCCATATCTTAAGAAAATACGAAAACCTACACAAACGACTCAAAACAAAACACAAAACCAAAGAAAAGGACTTAAACACATAAAAACGCACCCTAAAACATGACTAAAAAGGTGGTCGTCATAGTATTGGGTTGTAAAATTGGGCTAGGCAAATTTGGGCCTAATCGAAAAAAAAACAACAAATTTTTTTTATGTAAACGACGTCGTAGAATATTAACAAACCAGCAACCATCGCCTTCTTCGTTCAACTTTTCCCAACCTCCATTAACGTAGTGACCAGAGCTTCCATCGCCTTCTTCAGCCCTCTCACGACCTCCGACCTCCTCCTAGTAATTGCCATCGTGTCGAGCAATCTTGTGGGCGCGGAATTTCAAAATTAATTTTTGATCCCGACCTTCCTATATAAAATCAATCGCTCCTCTAGCCCGATTTGGGGGAGGCCGTCTCCGCCTGCTCCCCCTAGATCCGCCCTTGTTGAAGAGGATTTTTTTATTTCATGAGCTATAATGTCTCTTATTAGTTGAGTCCTGGAGATTTCATCGAGTAATATCCCTCAACCACAATCTGAGTAATGAATGGAGAGTAGTTAGATGGGGATCCCAAAAGGTCCTCAAAGTGGCTTGTAATGGACTTGACAATGTCTGAATGATCGCGGTGGGTCTTGAATTTTTTTATTTCATGAGCTGTAATGTGTCTTATCAACTGAGTCTTGGAGATTTCATCAAGCACTACCCCTCAAGCGTGAACTGAGTGATGAATGGAGAGCAGTTAGATGGGGATCCTAGAAGGTCCTTGTGAAAATAAAGAAAATAAAAAGGGCTTCCCACATCGAAAGTTTGAAGAAACAAAGCCTAGCATATAAGTAATTGGGTTACTCCTCCTATTGCCAACTGGTTTTAGGATGGAACCTCATGAACTTATGTGCTAGGCCCATAACGTGCATATGTGCATGAAAGGACATATGTATCCCCACGTTGTATTGGCCCACCAGACTTTAAGATGGTATCGGAGCCTTTTCGGTTTGGGTCCCGACTCTTGAACTATATGGGTTGGCCGGCCTAAAGGCATGACGTCAAGTTGCAACTGGCATATTGCGGGGTCAAGCGATTGCACTTGAGGGCGCATGTGAAAATAAGAAAATAAAAAGGGTTTCCCACATCGAAAGTTTGAAGAAATTTAAGCCTAGCATATAAGTATTGGGGTTACTCCTCCTATTGTCAATTGGTTTTAGGATGGAACCCCATGAACTTATGTGTTAAGCCCATAACACGCATATGCGCATGAATGGACATGTGTACCCCCATGTCATATTGGCCCACCGGAATTTAACAGTCCTCAAAGTGGATTGTAATGAACTTGACAATGGATGAATGATCGTGGTGGGTTATACCATTGTTTTCCGTAATTGAGAGAATTTGGAGGAGAGTCTCCGTGATTGATTTTTCTTAAAAAAATAGGAGTTGCGGTGGTTAGTGAATTTAATCCACTTTAGTTTGGCGAGCTTGTTAGTAGTATCTCTGAGATTTTTCATGATGGAAGAGAGTTTATAGAGGGCTAGGTTTTTAGCTTCAACGGGATGGGGATTAAGGGGGCTATTTTGGAGCTTAGTTTGGATCTCATGGAGAATGCCTTTATAAAGTTTAATCTCGTTGTAGAGATTTTCAAATTTCAAGCTTTCAAATTTCTTGAGGGATTTCTTCAAAAGTTTTTGTTTGGTGAAGACTTCGTAAATAGGGTTGACAAACAATGTCCTAATTCCATGTTTCTCTAACACCGATCATGAAGTTTTCTTGGTGGGTCCATGCGTTGTTGAACTGAAAGGGGGTTTGGGCAACGAGAACGGGGTTGGAGTTGGAGGATGGAAGGGGAGTGATCGGAGGGTTCGGCTGTATTGAAGTGGGCGGTGGAAGTGGGGAAGAAGGTGGCCCAATTGTGATTGATAAGGTACTTGTCGTCAAGTTTACACCAGATTCTCTTGGTTGGATTTTGCTTGTCGAAGTATATCGACAATCGGTGTAACGGTGATCTGAGAGATTAGAGGAGGTTATTCAGATTTGGAGTTCGGGTGAGACATTGAAGGGACTTATTGTTGAGTTTAGGATATAAAGAATAGTATTTTGCAAATTCAAGTTGAAGTAAAAGTCGACCCTTGTATAACAAGGGGGTTTGAGTAGACCCCGAAGGGTAATCTCGTGAGTAGACCCCGAAGGGTAGTCTCGTTTAATTTGGGTGTAGACCATAAAGGTAATCACCACCGACTATTTAACACAGTATATACTAGCATCTTGGATAATGGCAATGAGTCACTCAAATAATTCGAGTTTTCCTTCAACGAATATTGCCCCTATTCCATGCCAAGGGTATTCCGCAAAATCTTAGCGAGATAAAATGTTCCAACATTGACAATGGAAAAGTTGGCAATACTATTCCATTAAGAACAAAACGTACCTTGTTCGAGCCCATTGATTCCTCTTCTTCCTTCACATGTACGAATCCATCCATGCTTGGATCTTGAGGTTCTTCCTTGATTTCCACACGAGAGAAACGCTCCATGATATCAATCAAATGTGTTTTATTTCTTGTGATTACGCTCACTAAGAATAACCCTAGACACAACCAAATTTCCTTTGTATCTTCCACCGACTTTTGTGTCTTTCACCACACTCTTCATGGATGCCCAACACCCTTTTATAGGCGTCCTCAAGGCTGTCCAAATTCGGTTATCAAGTGGTTAGCAATCGGTTAGGGTAGTTGAGAGATTCTAGGAGAGATTTGGAAGTTACTTGGAATATTCCTTCCAATAAACACCTTTTGATCTTATCCAAAACTCCCTCTCTTTCCTCCTTATATGGGCGGCAATCCATGCCCCAAATTTGCCCTAGAGAGCCGTCCAAAATCAGCCCAAGAGAGCGCAAGGAGTTAGTCCAAAATGCATCTAGAAAAACCCACTAGTTAAGTCCAAAACCAAGCCCAAAATGGCATAGCACTAGGCCTAAAAATCAGCCCACATGTAAAACCCATCCATGCCCAATGGCACGCCTCATGGGCTGGCCCACCATGGCCCATGGCAAGCTAGCATAGCTAGAAACCTAGCTAGGTCACTGAGCTAGTGTAGCTGGCCTTCAACTAGTGTAGCTGGCCTTCAGCTAATTGAGCTGAGCTTTAGCTCGTTAAGCTATCTTACAAGCTATTTGAGCTAACCTTAGCTAGTTTGAGCTTCCTCGAGCTAAACCCTAGCTACATGAGCTTCCTAACAAGCTAGTTCTTTGAGTTAAGAGCTGAGTTAAGCTTATAGAGCTAAATTTAAACTAGTTGGAAGCTTCAAAACTCCTTTCTAGCATTCATAACTATGTGCCAAGTTATTCTCATACTTTGGTCTTTGTATAATACATTCACCAAGCTTAGAGAAGCTAACAATCATTCAAATGATAATGCACAGAGCTAATAGACAATCTTTCCTTGCTCAAAACCAAAAACCTAGATCAATACAAGTGCTCGGCGCCTTCTGCCAAAAGCTAGGCGCGCCGCAACACAAGCCCTAGCTCCAAGTCAACTACGCGCACTCGGTCGTGCCACAACCAAGGCGTAGGCTCGCCCCGGCCGTCCCACACGCTCGTGTCACACATGCGCCGCTCGCCACGCATCGGCGCACCTTACCCGAGCGTAGTGCTCGCCACGCATAGGCGCGCCCTCGCTATGCGCCGTTGCTTAAGTAGCATATTCGCCACACGAGGTTCCATGTCTTTGATGTCGATGCATCTCTTGGACTCTTGTCTTTTCTATGATCACTTTACAACTCTCTTATCATATCATGTCAAGTCACACAGTCAATCTTCTCAATCGACATTTCTTTGTGACTTCTTTTCCTCAACATGCACACAATGGGATTGATGACTTTTCACAAATTACCAACACTTATATCGTCTTCGATCAGTTTATCAATGGGGTTGAGAATTGCATTGAAGTCTCCAAGGGTTGTCTAGGGCATAGTGATATGGACGGCTAGAGTTCGCAGATCAAGCCAGAGGGATTTTCGGGTTGCGGATTAGTTGTGAGCTTAGATGAAGGAAGCAAGGAAGAAGAAGGACATGCATTTAGAAGTGATGGAAGAGTGGATGGTATGGCCATTTGTTAAGAATGAGACTGATGTCGTATTTGGCGGGATCCCAACAAATCAAGATTCTGCAATTCTGGGAAGACGAGCTATTTGAGAGAAATTTCCAGCCTTTGAAGAGAAGTTGAGAGAGGGTTTTTTCTTTGTCTTGATGCTTCCAGTAAAGGATTTTGGGGTTAACCATGGGGATTATTATCATGGATGGGAAGGCACTTGCCGTTTGATGTAGGAGTCTCGCTATAGATAGAAAGGTGGGGGAGCATTTTGTGGAGAGATGAATTCAAAGGCAATGGTTTATGTACTTTTATACCTTGTTCTTGCAAGTTGACTGTTGCGAGTTGGCTTTGTCGTCACTTCGATATTACGTCTTTGGATGTATAATTCATGATATCATTCGTACAATTCTACAGATCTTGAAATGCTTTTGTTGAAAGAATTTGTCCAAAGATTGAATAGTTTCGGTTGAAGAAATAATGATTGGCGTTTCATGCCAGCTATCAACAGACAAGAAAGAATTCGAGATCCCCCACAGGCTACAGTTGTACACTTGTATTGTGGTTTGAACTTTGAATATTGGGCCAAATTGCCAGCTAACAACACCACAGCCTTAAGGTCTGAAGTATGAGATTACACAAGTTATGAGATTCACCTGGAAAAAAACAAAGGAAATTTCGGCTAGATTACGCTAATTCTAATGCAATCCGAATTGAAAATTAACTTATATCTACGTTTGAAATAGGATTCTTTCTCACATTAAACAATCAACGATTATACATTTTTTCATAGAATGTCAACCACATCAAGCATCATATACTACTACTATCTATACACAAAAGCTGCAAAAACTTGCATCACAAACTCAGTTGTGAGAAGAGAGAAGGAACAAGATCCACAACTGACCACGCAAGCCCAGCGTATTGCAGAAATCGTATGCCAGTGTCAACGTCAAAGGAGTTGTGATTAGAGAAGAACAACATCTTCTGAACAAAACTCGACTGCTTGTTCTCATTGGACGCGTCGTTCTTAGCAGCGGTGGCTGATGATGACCCTTTTAACCCCGGGATGTAAGCGGTTGATCGGATAGGGATGCCCATTGCATTCAAAGTCATTGGCAAGATCCACTTTGCTAGGGATTTGCTACAGAATTTGATTATAAGGATGGTTGGAATGCCCACAAGGATTCGCGCTACGAATGTTAAGCTGGTGAGTTCAGGGGTAAATATGCGGGGGACAGACTCGTGGTGGAAATGATGGTAAGTTTGTTGTACGCCCGTTACCTAGAGACAAGGTCAAGCATGTGTGAATGTAAATGTGACTAATATATTCGTGCCATGCTTCTTACTGGGAAATGGTCTACTTACAATTCCAAGAGCAACACCATCAAAAGCAGTATGAAACTCATAGCTTGGGGTTGGAAACTCGGGAGTTGGATAGGCGAAAAGCAGTAAGAAGCTAAGGGCAGCCCAGAATGATGTAACTGCAAAGGAACACAAAAATGCATATAATTAATCATAAACATAACAGCTTGAAGCAATTATTGTACCCTCTATGTTAGTATTATGTATTTGATGCAAAAGGAAATAAAGTACACAGTTTCATGCTCACAAAATATTCCCGAAATTGTTTTCCCATATTCACCAATGTTAGACTAGGTCAACTAACACACATGGTTTTTTAAGAATCCCAAAAACAGAGGGCTATATTTTTTGTAAACAGAAGCAACTTATGATTATATACTTTTCGAAAACTTTGATATTTCCAGCTCCTCCTTTGATGATCACTCATACAGTACAATGAAATATGAATGACGAAAATCTCTACTTTCCAGGTCTTGTCGGGTCTTTTGGTTGCTCCCCCGTTGCTCTAGCCAGGGGTGCCCCCATCTTGACCCCCCAGATTTCCCGTAAGGGAAGTTCCACTGGGTAAATATTGTTGTTGTTGTCGTTGTTATTGAGACTTGCACTGTCTCCTAGGGTTTTATCATCCACTTCCAATCACAAATTGTCCCATCTGAAGCCTATAATTACTAGTATGAAAAAATACCAGATACATTATAATATATTCTTCTTCTATTTTCTTTTCAATTTGTTCCTTAGCTTCCAGCCTGTAAACCTTAGACCACATTGAATCATAAAATAGATAACCACGTCTCAAATTGTGCAAAGAAATTTTGTTGCATTACAACAGCTAATATTTTCATTATTCAGTAGAATACTTCATATCATGAAATAAAATATGCTTACCATTTTGCCCAGAAACAATAAAGTTGTCAAGAGAATCATGTACTCTAAGCCAAACTGCAAGGATAATCAATCCCATAACAAGACCTCCGAAGATATCAATGAAGCTGTGCATGCCCAAGTATATTCTTCCTGATAAAAGAAACAAATATTAAGCAAATTTTAGAGTAATCCTTCAAATTTCACTGAGAAGTTTATCTAAAATGTTACCTAGTGCAATGAGACCAATGAACACGCAAACAGCAGCAATTCCAGCAATCGTCACCAGGCTATCTGCATTCTGGTTGTACGTTAGCACATAACACAACAGGTATCTGCAAATTTTCAAAGACATTGAGGGCAATCATTATAACTTCTGTCTCAGAAACAAATTGATAATTTTACGAACTGCAAGAAATAAAGATGTGGATCCCCACAAAATGAGAAAAGAGAACCAGCCCAAGTCACAACTTATATATAGAGAGAGAGAATAGCGTGACAAAGCTCCATGCACAAGCACATTGAGCAGGGAACAAAAACTATTTGAGTCACTTAAGTCATATAGGTCATCCAGTTCAAAAGTCTAATCTTAAGAGTTCATGTGAATCAAATGTGTCTTGAAGAAGTGCCACTAGTACTCTTGCACTAACTAGTAAGTCATATATCATCAAATGATTCATTTGCACTATGTCCCCTTTGCAACCTCCCTTTCCTGTGTATCTTCTAAATGCAATTTAGTTCACTATTCACATTCATAGTCAATAGCTTGGAATAATAAAGAATGTTGGTGAAATTAATTAGTAAATTAGGTTGCCTAGAAAAAGAACCTGAGTAAAAACAAGGAAATATGTAATTACCCTGATAAGCATACGGTGTTAAGAGTGTGAGATGAAGGCAGCCCATATTCTTGAGCATTCTCTACCTCATCTTGCGTGGCAGTCACCCTTCTAACAGGTGGGCAGCTCGGTCTAGGAGCTGAAATCACATCCTGTAACCACGACCAATTAATTACCTTAAAAAATTGATCTTTCACATTCAGAATTCTCTCTCAATAGCTGCTACCAAGTAAATCAATTATGGAACATGGTAAAAGAATTAGGGGAGAAACCTTCACACAGTTCCCTGTGTAATCACAGAATGCCATTAAAAGGGTCATCTGCCTTGCCAATTTCCCATGGCCACTCTGCATTAAACAATCAAAACAAACCACATAAACACAAAAAAAAACCCACAAAGAAAACTCAACAGGTTTTAAGGACAGAATTTCAAATTACCCAGAAAAGGAGAGGGAGGAAACCCGTGTAGAAGGGCACGGAAACCACACAGGACAAGGCAGAAAAGAAACCATCCAAGAACTTATGCTGCAATTTCTGCAAAACCCATCAAACCAAAACCAAAACCCTATCACACAAAAACCCTATAAACACACTCAATTATCAGAAAGCTCGAAGAAATCAACCAAGAAACAATAGAGGAAAAAGCTGCGGAAATTGACCTGGATCTGAAGAATATAGGGGGTACCATTGGTGACATGATAGGTCACCCTTGGTTTGATCAAAGATCTAAGCCTTTGGGTGACATTGAACATCGATGAAATCACCATCCATGAAAGAAGGCCAAATAGAAAAGCCATCTGCCACGCCGGTACGCTCTCCATTCTCTCTCCCCTGGTTTGAAGAGAGATTTTTTCAAAAAAATACAACGAAAAATCGCCGGACGAAGAAGTATATTCAAATCCTCATTCTGGAAGTGAAAGCTTCAATTGCCGAGAATTTATCTAATTTTATGTAGGGGGTATCCGATGCGAGTTGCACACCGTTGGATTCATGGTGCGACAACTACTAATCCAGCAGGCAGCAGCCACATAACAGAAATAATTTTAAAAATAAAAAATAAAGGACACCTGAAGTTCCAGGAAGGTTCCAAAAGAACGGGTCGTAGGAACCAAAATTCCAAATCCTAATTAAATAAAAAATTAAGGTAATTAGATCATGTAATTAACTAAAGGGTCCGATTCAGGTGCAAATCGGCGCCCACGTGTAAATCGGCTCCCACGTGCAAATCGGCGCCCACGTGCGAAATAAGAAAGAACCAGAGTTGTTGGATGAAGAAAAATAAAAGGCGCTGATAATTTCACTTAAAAGGGGGAAAAACGACACGGACGAATTTTTGGCAAATTATTCACGTATTTTTGAAAAAAAAAACGTAAATAGGACGCGCGCGCCTAGATTGTTCATCAACATTGTGGATTTGTTCATCAACACTGTAATTTTGTTCATCAAAACTGTGATTTTGTGCATAAATAAACTATTGCTTGTGTATAAAAAATCTATTGTTTGTACATAATAAATGGACAAATGTGTATCGAAATTGTATGCAATATGTTCATCAACACCATGATTTTGTTCATAAAAAACGAAAATTGGACACCCGTCCAGATTGTTCATCAACACTGTGATTTGTGCATATATTACTATTGTCCGTTCATCAAAAATTTATTGTTTGTATATAAAAAAGGGACGAATGTGTATCGAAATTGTATCCATTAATATATGTGTGTGCATCATAATTTAACCGCTTGTGAGACAAAACTAATTGTTTTTATGTCGGTCTCGGTATTGTCTTGTTTAGGGTTGTGCATCCGGTCCGGACTGGACCGGACCGGACCGAAGAAATACGGTCCGGTCCAGACCGGTGGACCGTAATTATAAAAAAATATGGACCGAGGACCGGACCGGAGCGGACCATTCCGGTCTGGTCCAATTACGGTCCGGTCCCGGTTTTGGACCGATTTGACCGGATTAGTTGTACCTAAATTGATATAGTTGGACCAATTTGCATAAAAAATTAAACATTTAAACCATTAATTCTAAAAAGTCAAATGCAAATTTCATACATGGAATGTAGAAACAAACCAGGCAGAGATGAACCAGTCGGGGAGCAACGAACCAAATTAATAAAGCAGGTAAACAAATTAACAAACAAATTAACCAATTAACCACCGGCGGGGAGCAACGAACCAGTCGCGGGGAGCGGCGAGCAACGAACCAGTCGGGCTGTCGAGTGACTCGATTCGTCGTCCTGGAAGTTACAGGCAACGAACCACCGACGGGGAGCAACGAACCAGTCACGGGGAGCAGCGAGCAACGAACCAATCGGGCTATCGAGTGACTCGAGTCGTCGTCGTGGACTCGTGGAAGGTACAGGTCGCGTGACGACGTGAGTCGTCAGAAGGAATAGGCGATGGCGAATAGGCGGAATAGCGACGTGCGACGACAATTTTTAGCTTTTTAGGGTTAGGACTCTCAGCAATTCAGGCATTCAGCAGGACTACAGGGGCACGCATTTGTGGGCTTGTGTATTAAAGGGGTTGGGCTAGTAAAAAGCCCAAAACCAGCACATGTGTTTTATTATTTACGGTCCAACGGTCCGGACCGTAAATTCCCGGTCCAGTCCCGGGTTTGGACCGGGACCGGAATTTCCAAAATATTAGGACCGAGGACCGGATCGTCTCGGTCCCGGTCTTGGACCGGACCGTAAAATTACGGTCCGGTCTAGGTTTGCACAGCCCTAGTCTTGTTTGACTAATTGACTCCTTTGGATTTGTCATTGTTGCTATTGTGAAATATGTGACTACTTCTTGGGCTCCGAACATAGCTAAATAAGATACAAGCCCTGCTCTTCGGTTTGCAATTGGCCCGTTCTCTTATCATTCGTCGTATAACAACTACATAAACTAGATAAATATATGTGTGCATTGAAACTAATTATATGAGTATGTGAGTGAAAACTAATTATACGAGTAAGGAAAAAAAGATAACCTTAAAGCACAAAATAAATGCAAAAATGTACAAATAGATAGTCTTACTTAAATGTAAAAACTGATGGTATTGACACATAAACATAAGTTTATTTCAATTCGCAAATAAGGGTATAATAATGATCAAACAATATCAATGAATAAATAGCGGTATATTCATGAACAAATAGGGTATAACAATGGACAAACAATGTTATATTAATGAACAAAATAGGTTATATCAATGAACAAATAGGGGTATATCCATGAAAAAAATAGGGTATATCAATGAACAAACAATGTTCAAACAAAGTTATATCAATAAACAAAAAAAGGTTATATCAATGAACAAATAAGGATATATCCATGAACAAATAGGGTATATCAATGAACAAATATGGGTATATCAATAAACAAATAATGGTATACCAATGAACAAAAAGGTTATATCAATGAACAAATATAAGTATATCAATAAACAAATATGGGCATTGAGACCTCTTGATCCAAGCTTGGGTTTGCCTAAACTTGATGTCTAAGCATGGTAATCCATGGAGGTTGCGAAGCTTGATCCGTCATGGCTCCTAAATGATCTAGAAGAGCATGAGTTGCATCTTGTATCTTCTTGGTTTGAGTTTTTGTGATTGGTCCGTCAAATAACACCTTTAGCTTTTCCTCGACGTCGTTAGGAGTCATAGACAGATGTTTGGCATCAATTATTGAACTTGAAAAAAGAAGACCTTTGGGGTTCAACTTTTGCTTATATGTTGTAGACAACTTGGAAGTATCATAATGACCTTTTAACAATCAGAATACCATTTCTGGTTTGAAAATAATTATATGTGCAACAAAAAATTTGATGCACAATTAGTTAGTATTGATGAACAATTGGTGAATATTGATGAACAAATCATTAGTTTTGATGAACAAACTAGGTGTGTATCATAAAAATGGATTTTTCAAAAAATACACGAATAATACGGAAAAATTGTTTGTGCCGTATTTTATTGAAAAATACGTGAACAATGCAGGAAAAATTCGCCTGGGCCGTATTTTGTCCTTTTTAATGAATGTTTAATCAGGGGTGTTGATTTTTTTTGGAAGAGACGAGCAAGATTTATTCTTAATTCTCACCTGGGCAACCATTCTCACACGATTCTTTCTCTTAAGTAAATAAAATAATACTACCAAATACCGACATCATACAATTAAGCAAATATATAAATAACAATACCAAATACCGATGAAAAAAAATAAAGGATGCATGAAGTTCCACAAAAGGTTCCAAAAGAACATGACATAGGAACAAAAATTCCAAACCCTAAGAAAATAAAGAATTAAGGCAATTATATAATACAATTAAGTAAATATATGAATAATAATACCAAATACCGACATCATGCAATTAAGCAAATATATAAATAATAATACCACATACCGATGAATTGTAGAGGTAAGATGTCGATCTCTTTCCTTAATTTTGAAAACGCTCTGAAGTGTGACGGTTGACTAATGTCTCGAATCCCAGGAAACAACTACACCAAGCTCTTGTTTCGCACAACCCAAACGCAAGAGCCTAACGAACTTTTGTGTACTCTCAGACTCTATGATTTTTGGAATAAGAGAGGAAGGAGGATTTTTTCAACGTACGTATGAATGAGAATCATACCAGTTTTTATTTTTCCAGTCGATAAAACAAACCATATCTAAAAAAATGTGTCTTGATATTCCAACTGATCAGAAAATCCAAGGAACCATGATCTCTTCTTTTCAGCCATCTAAATGGACCAGACATTTCTCATTCAATTAAAACTTTATGTTCTTAAATAAAATAAGTTCCAACATATGAAGGGGTAGGAAACAAGTGTAACTTGTAAGTACCTCTCAAAACATGACCCCATTGGATCAACTAGGTTGAGAGAGGTCTGAACATGATTAGGTCAGTAGTTACGTCGACCCGACTCGTTGTTAAAAATTGACGTTCTTTATCTATTGGGCTGACCTAAATTTGCATCGAACCAACTCACATATCAAATTTTACAGCACAATCATCTACATAACTACATTTGTTTGTGACTTGAACCTGAATGCAGATAGCTTGGTGACAATTGCTGAATTTAGGTCAACGATAGGTGACAAGTATATCACTAAAAGTTCATGGGCCAATAGACAAAGGATCGTACATATGTAAACACAATACATAAGTCTAATAAAATTTTACTACCTCCGTTTCATAATGTAAGTCGTTTTTTAATTTTGCACAGGAATTAAGACAAGCTTAAAATGAAAAAGATATAATTTAATGTTTATTTTTATCAATGCACTATTAACTCTTCAACCACTAGAATTGTTTGAGTTAATGAGTTTTGTTGGAATGTTAAGTAAATTAAATAGAGTAATGACCTATTTTAGAAATTTTTACATTAAATAAGAGAAGGAATGACTTACATTATGAAACACCTTTTAGAGCTAGAAACGACTTACATTGTGAAACGGATGGAGTATCTTAAAACCAAGTAATAATATGAGCAATAGCAGATAAAATGCATCATTTTAATCATTAACTTTTAGTTTGACTCATTAAAATCCCTATCCTATTAAAAATCTCACATTTTAGTCTTTTTTTTTTCTTTAACATGTCCAATTTATAAACTAAAGTTCTTTTAATATAGTATGTGAAATTGAATTATTCTCGAAGTAGCGCCTTCCTCCCCTACCAAGAACTCACATTCAAGCTTTTTAAGAAGATGAATCTATTTTTTTTATCATGCAAGTCATAATCTTGCATATTTCTTGAAAAAAAATTATAAATCTTTATTCTTGCAAATGAGCTTAATTTTGCAACTAATTTCCAAATGTAATCTCAAACTTCGTTAAAGCTCTTTTGAAGCTTTGTCTTCCAAACTTAGGGCTCGTTTGACATTAATATCTAAGATATGCGATATCGGATATCGTTATCGATATGGATATCAAAGTATGGGTATGGGTAATACTAAAATATTGGATATGAGTATAGGCATGAGTGGTATCTTTGATATACCAATTATTTTTTGTATATCAAAATACAACTCTAATATCAATCTGATATCGATATGATATTAGTTGATATCGATATCCACATATACTAAATAACATATATCAATTTGATATCGATATCAGAATATAATAAACACCAAATATGAGTATTAGTCATATTTATATCCATATCTGATATCTTGATATGGATCTCTTATTCTTAAAATTTTCCCTAAACTGAGGCCATATTTGGATCCCTCAACCTCAAATTAATCAAAATATTTGATTTTTCGTCTTGATTTGTTCCGAATCCAATTCCACCATTACTAACTTTCAAAAGTTTGAGCCTCCTTCGACCACCTTCTATCCCAACACTTACCATGATCGCTCGCACTGACCACTGAGGGCCTCCTCTAACCGCGCCTCCTTGATCGCCACCAAGAGCCTTCGTCCACCTCGTCGAGCCACTGTCCATTTTCAAGGATTGTCTTTAAATATTTTTTAATTGAAAAAGTTCTTTAAATTCCACATATTGCATTAAAGGTAATTTTGTTTATAACTTGGAAATATTAAAAATAAAAAGACTAAAGTCGGTTTTTAATAGATTAGTGACTTAAATGAGTCAAATAAAAATTTAGAGAATGTTGATAATCATGTTCTCACATCGGAAGTTGATAGCTAAATTGGCCTAACATATATGCCCTTGGGTTACTTTTTCTATTGTCAATTGGTTTTTAGGATGGAACCCCATGTGCATGTGTGTTGGACTTACGTATGTGCACGATCCCCTATTATTAAGGATGTTCAACGGGTCGGGTCACTCTCGACCTGCACTGACCCGACCCGCAACTCGTGCGGGTCGGATCCCGGGTTGAATTTTTTTATTTTGTGGGTTACGGGTCGGATCGGGTTAAATCCACGTGGGTCACGGGTCGACCCGCAATATTTTTAAATATATATTTTAATAATTTTATTAACATATAAATTTTTTTTTTTATAAAAACCTGTTGGGTTTGCTGGTCAACTCGCAAACCTGGCGAGTTTTTAAAAAAACATGTTTTTGAGTAAAAAGTCATTTTTTAACCCAATTGACTTTGTCAAACGGGTCGACCCATATCCCAACCTGTTAGACTCGCTGGTTGGGTCGTGGGTCAAATTATATTTTTTGCAGGTCACGTGTCTACCCACAACCCGACATGCGGGTCGGGTCGACCCGACTTATTGAGCGTCCCTACTTAATTGTATGGCCCACGGACAAAAAATGCATTTTATTTGATAAATAACTTACGAAAATTACCTACGTACACGACGTTTTATTATGAAGTAGTAGGAAAGAAATGAACCAGAACCGATCGAACTTTTTTATAAACTGATAAAGGAAGAGTCATACACATACACATACACATACACATACACATACACATGCATGCAATTACCTAATACTCCAATATTTTGTTTTAAAACCAGCGCTCAATTGAAAACAATCCAAAAAAAACATTATTTCATCCTACTAGTGTGGAATTTTATTCCTATCAGAAGACGAAGAGGAGTTGAATTGGTCGCGAAAATCGTACGGTAGATGAGGTGGCTGTGACTGTGATTGGTTATGTGTCGTAGACAACGCTGCTCCCAGTCTATGGTCTACCATTAATGCGTGGTGCAATTTTGACCTGTCCATTTTGTGTATTCAATAAGTTGATATTTAGAATCGCACCAAGACAATAAAAAAATCAAAGGCTACTTTAAATAAAATCTCCCTTAACTTAGCCTATTTATACAAAATCATCATTTACTATAAAAACTAGCATAGCTAGTTTTACCCGTCGTACCATATACGATTACGATTCGATATTTTATAGACATTATAAATAAGATATTAATAAAAAATAAAAATATAATATAAACTTTAATATAAGTAATTTATTACTCGTAGAATGTATAATTTTTTTAATTAAATATTATATTCTTAATATTTTATTACTTTTCATGTACGTAAATTCAGAGTTTATTAAATATTTCAAAATATCTATTAAATATTTTATTAATTGTTTTTATTAATTTTAAAAATTATAAATATTTATCATTAATTTTTTTATAAAGAAAATCACCATATATCTATAAATAAATTCGTCAAAAGATATATGCTAAAAGATTTATATTTATTTTAAAATATTTTAAATATTTATTTTAAAATATTTTAAATATTTAATCTTTAATTTTAAATACTTGTATAAGGAAGCTTTCAAAAGATATTGTTATACTAAATAGATATTTATTTGATGTTAGAGATAAATTTAAATAGTTAAAAAAGAATTTAAAAGAAAGAATTTATAATAATAGAAATAAAAATTAATTTTTTTAAATATGAGGTGAGACCAGAATCGTTCTGGTCGCTCGAAAAGGTACAACTTTAATATATAGTTATAGATTCATCGTGTCATGCAGGACTACATACATTTAATAGTTAATTTATTTAATAAACAAAATTTTAATTTAATATAAAAAATAAAAATAACTTATTTATTAGAAAAAGTTTACATAAAATTTTACGATTGTTATAATTTAAGACGGAGCCAAAATCATTAAGGCCAGGTGAACCCAATATGATTTTGATGGCATAATGATAATTTATTTAAAAAAATATAAAAAAATATAATTTTAATTAGAATCATTCAATTTTAAAAATCTTTTGCAAAAATAGATAAAAAGCAAAAATATTGCAAATTCTTATAATTTTTTAATCAAATTCAATTCTTTAAAAATATTTTAAATAAATATTTAAAAGATAATTAATAAAAAATATGAAAAATACGAATAAGTTTGAATTTTTTAAGATAAAAAATCTTCTATATTTAAATGAATAAGCCAAAAACGAGTGAAAGTAAAAATAATGTAATGTTTTTTATTATTAAAATTTAATTTAGACAAGTAATTATCTAGATATTGAAATTTTTTACTTTTTTTATATCAAACTTTGGTTCAAGATAATTTTTTTTACATGAATAGATAAAATGATAAAGATAAAATAATTTTCTTTATGAAACCACTTTTTTAATGAAAATTTGATTCAACAATATTTTATTATTCTAAATATTTCAGGTAAATGATTGTTTAAAGTTATCTAAATTTTTTTAATGAACATTTGATTAAAAAGATTTTAGTATTCTAACGATCTAACACAATTTTCTTTTTTGAAGTGATCTAATAAATACTATTTCTAATGAATTTTATCCAAAAAATTATTATCCTAATCATTTGTCCATCTCATACAAATCATAATTTTGAAATTATCTAAAGCAAATTCATTACGTTAATTTTTTTCCGCGATCCAAAAGTTGGGAGAATATCACATGGGATTGCACCAAAATGCATATCTTTAATTAATTTTTATAATTCTAGGTAACATATTTACAAAATTAAATAAATATTATCAGAAATATATTGATTAATTGGTTTATTTTTATAACGAGTAAATAATAATTTGAAATTTAGAAGCACTACTCTATCTCAACTCCTTAAAGAACTACCTATGTATTATTTCTACATTTTGAATTCAATTACACTTTCACTGATTACATTTGTGCTATATATACATATTTTGTCGTTTGAATTTTATCTTAACATTTAAACTAGGACAATTACTTTTCGAATATTATAAGTTATTATATCTAGGTCTGTTACAATCATACAATAATTTTTCGAGTATTAAAAGTTATTATATTTATCTTTTGTAGTATAATTGTACATGGTACAAATCTAGCACTAGTTTTGAGTTATTAGACACACATACATCCAGTGGCGGACCTAGGAATTGTTGAAGGGGGGGTTTAGTAAACAAAATTTATAAACTTGGCGACATTTAATATATGGTTCAAATATAAGTACATACAAAGATATATAGCAACCAAAAGTTCATTAACAAAATTAGATAACCATAAATTCATTACAACACTTACGACTTTGCAAACGACAAAGGAGGAAAATCTATCTTACGAGTTTTCATATTTTGAAAATTTTGCATGATATCTTCATTATCAATGCTTCTAAAAACCTCTTTCTCCACATAGCACACTAGACAATCATTAAGATACTCATCATCCATCTTGTTACGCAAGTCAGTCTTGATAATATTCATTGTCGAGAAGACTCTTTCCACTGTAGCAGTGGAAACGGGTAGTACTAAAACCAACTCGATAAGACGATATACCAAGTGAAAAGTGTTGTGAATTCCTACCTCAACCATCTTCTTAGCGAGAGCTCTTATATTTTCCAACTTTGAGAAAGTTTCATTTCCTCTCATCTCAAAAATCCACAATCTCAATTGATCTTTAAGCTCCATTTGATCACACTCTGAGAAATCCTGTGGATATAATTCCACAAGTCGAAGTAGATTTGACTCACTAAAGTTGGAGAACATATTCTTTGGATCAAGGCAAGCCATACATAAGAGCAATTTCGTGCTTGACTCGGTGAAGCGATCCTTCATCTCTTGATCAATAAGGTCAACAACCTACAAATACAATTAACGAAATATTAATTTTATGAGCAATACAATTGTTAAATAGTGAATAAAGAAACAACTTACCTGGTAATGTATCTCAATTCGAAAGTGATGGTCATAAGTAATAGCATGTCTAGCACGTCTAGAGAGAAAGAGACCGACATTATCTTCCATGTTGGGAATGATGATATCATTCTTAGCACAAAAGTTGTTGACATCTTGAAATAATGCTTCCAATCTATTGTCCCTCAAATCTTGCAAATCTTTCTTAGTGCTTTCAATCAAACTCACGACCTCCAAAATATTTTGATCTTTTTGTTGCAAGAATTGTGACAAAATATTTGTCATCCCCAACACAAGCTTCATCAAGTGAGCAATAAAAACAAATTCATAATTCTTCATTTTTTCCACAAGGCTAGCGGCAAGGCCTCGAGCATCCGAGTCGGTTCCATCATCAAATATGTTGAAAAGAACTTCAATAGTTGGGGACCATGAAGATAGAAGACGAACAATAGTTGTATAATGTGAACCCCAACGTGTAGCTCCTGGACGAGCTAAACTAGTTTCTTGATTCAAGCCTTTGCCGGTAGAAATTTCATCATTTAGCAACCTCTCTACCATTTCTTCATGTTGCTTTTGTCGGAATTGATCTTTCCTTTTTCAAGAAGCTCCAACCACATTCGTAATCATGGACAAATATCCAAAGAAATCACTCACAAAGTTTTTCGTTTTTGCAACCTTCACAACAACTAATTGAAGTTGATGAGCAAAACAATGGATATACCTAGCATATGGATTTTCATTCAATACAAGAGTCTTCAAGCCATGGAGCTCACCTCGCATATTAGAAGCTCCATCATATCCTTGACCTCTAAGTTTAGAGATTGATAGATTATGCCTTGCAAAAAATTCATCAATGCCATTTTTCAAAGCTAAAGCGGTTGTGTCAACAACATGAACAACTCCAAGAAAGCTTTCCACCACGACACCATGATTGTCTAAATATCTTAAGACAATAGCCATTTGCTCTTTTATCGAGCTATCCCTGGCCTCATCAATCAATAAAGAGATCGAAGCACTTATCTCCAATATCACTCATAATGACTTTTATTGTCTCCGAAGCACAAGCCCTAATGATTTGCTTTTGAATCCGAGGACAAGTAAGTTGGTTATTTGATGAGGTATTTTCGTTGGTCGTTTATACCTATCAAAGAATCCTTAGCTTAACCAACTCAATAGAGCGGTAAGTAAGGGTCGAACCCACAGAGACTCGTGTAAATGTGTTATTTCTTAAGTGCCAAGTAACTAATATGGGAGGGTTTGTAGAATGATTATCTAAACTATTATGCAAATTGTAAAGTAAATACGAATGCAAAAGTTGATTTAAATTTATGAGAGACAAACGTGTTCAACTAGTTAAATCCATCATGATGTTGATTCGTTGATCATCGATTCTCTTGATTCTCTTCTCACTTGAATAATCTATTGTGGATAATGATCCTACTAAGGATTAAGATCCAAACTTCAGATATAGTTGATAGAACTACCAGTCTAACAACCCTAATTAAATAATAACCTAGAAGACCTTCTAGATTCAATTAAATAACAGCATGACGATTCAAGTTATCAATAGAAACAAACAACTTAGAGCAACCAGACATCTAAGTGACTTGTGAATTTATTCCCTCCTTTAACCAACTTGTCCAACCGGTACTAAATTGATTAAAGTATACTCTTGATCTAATTAACTCCAACCGGTAATTAATCAGATTCAATTTTAACTAGAAATTCTATTGGGTAGCTAATCTAATAAAACCCTAGTTTAGATTCAATTAAGCACGTGGAATAATTTCTATTCAAGTTTGTTGAGAATCAATCAAACCTCACAACTACATACAAATCATGACTTCAATAACTAGCCAAACACAAGAGAAATTAGCAATGCATAATTGAATTAAAATCAAACTTACAAAAGTTTCAAAGTCTGCCTCCAAAGAGAAAAACCCTAGCCTCCAAAGTTGATCAAAAGTTCTAAGAAAATAAAACTAACATAAAGTATTTATATGTCTACTAAAAATAACCATCATAAGATATATTAAACCATCCACTCGGATTTTATCTAGCCCAAATAACCCAAATATCAAAGCCCAAACCAAGGCTCGGCCCAAATTCTTGTCCGCTGAAAACTCCAAGATTGCGCGGCCGCGCATTTTTGCTTCCCCGCGCAATGTTCATTCAGTCAGGATTGCTCGGGATGATTGCTCGGGTTCGATCCCGAGCACTTGTCTTGATTTGGCTTGGCTTTGTTCTTTGCTTGGCTCTTCTCCATCCATGCTCCTAGCACTCCTAGCTTCCTTTAGCTCGTCCACCACTGCCATGGTCAATCTGTACTCGCTTCGTTGTTGCTCCTGAACCTAAAAACCTGTAAAACCGAGCAAACCAGCGCATAATACCCGACAACACAAATACCTAAAAACTACATAAAAACTAACCTAAAACTAACTAAAACATATATAAAACATGCATCTAAACTACTCCTATATTCAAGCTATCAAATTCCCCCATGCTTAACCCTTGCTTGTCCTCAAGCAAGACATAAATCTAAATCACACCATAGAAATGCAATCATACATTCATCTCAAATCAAACAAGCATTTCACATATAATCAAAAACCTGACCAAGACTTCCTAACATGCATTATAATAAGCAACAAGTAAAGACCATTCATTCATTCTAGACCTCACCAAGGTAATTGTGTTTGCACTCCAACTCTCAAGTGTTTAAGGACGTGTTTCACTCAAAATCAACCATGAAAACTAGACTACCATATGATTGCATCAGAGTTCTAAATCTCCACCGCTGGGGATCAAATACATAACAAAAATCAAGAGGTCTTTTTAAGGCTTGTAATGGGGCCAAGGTAAAGAGAAATTTGGAAGGGATCATATTTGGCATGTGGTGCTAAATCCGGGATAAAGAACTAATCCTAAACCCAAACTTTCACACTTTCTTTCATAACATTTCCCAAGATTCACTCTCTCAACTCCTTACATTTACATTCAAAACACTTTGCTTCTTTTTTTTTTCCTTTTCTTGCCTCTTCTTCAACTCTTTCTTACTTTGTTAACGAAGACTACTAACAATTTAAGCAATTTTTCTTTTGCTTTTCTTTTGCAATCAAACTTTTCATCTTCATTTTTTTCACTTTGCTCACACAAGAGTTTTATTTCCTCTTTTTCCACCTTTTCTTCCAATTCCCCCATACTTATACATAACCCACACAAAACAAAACACAACCTAAAGTCCTAAATCCCGGATTATGGGTCAAGCTTATTAGGCTAGGAAAATTTTGTGGGGCTATCAAAAATAGGCTTAAAGCTTAAAAGAAATGGGGTGTCAAGAACATGGATCTTGTAAGGTAGGAAGGGAAATAATAGGCTATAAGAAACATTGCCTCAATCATTTTAATGTCATGCATTCAATCATATAAAGCAGCCTTGAAAAAGAGTATTAACGCAAGTTCTAGAGCTAGATAATCATGGTGATGCACTCAAGAATGTAGAGAACAAATATATCATGAAAGGCCAAAAATATCTCACAAGGCTAATTGTTGTCTATAACTTCAGAATGAATCAAATACTCAAGCTAAATACATGCTCCATCCTATAATCGAAGTAATCAATCAATGATCATGCTCATATCATATCAACTTCAGCATATCATGCAAATCATGGGTTAGAACTTATACTTAGCATAGAAAAACAAGAGGAATCAAACAATGGGGAAATAAGAACCTAAATGCAATATTTTTATATTTTTTTTCAAATTTTTCTGATTTTTTTTTTCATTTTTCAAGATTTTAATCAGTGCATGCAAAAATTTTAAATATGACCTAATCTAATGCAACTACATGCAATGCAAACAAGTAATTCCCTTCCCCCATGCTTAAAACATACTTTGTCCCCAAAGTATAGTAAAAAGTAAAGGAAAGAGAAAAACTCACAAAACCTAGTTGTCCGGCGGGTAATAGGGCGGAAATTCCTGTGGTGGCGGCGGCTGGAACTCTGGGTGATACTCTGGCTGCGGTGGCTGGTATGGCGGAAACTCCTGTGTTGGTGGTGGCAGGTATGGAAGAAACTGAGGGTACGGAGGATCGGGAAAGGCATACTGAGGGTAAGGCTGATGAGGTGGATAGCCTGCTGAACTCCATCCATCCAGTCTAGTGTTGAGCAGTCTGAACTGCTCATCCTGGCGGGCCTGAAAAGCAGCACGCTGCTGATCCCGATGAGTCTGATACGATGTGAACCTCTGATCCACATATCCCCTCATACTTTGGAAGCTCTGATCAATGTGAGACAACATGTCATTGTATCTCTGCGTGTTGTCCAGTTGCATCTGTCTCATCATCTCCATCATCTGATTGTACTAAGCATCAGAATAATGTACTCCACCTCCAGCAGGTATAGACGGATCAAACTGTCTCTGCTGATTCTCTTCCTCAGACTCCTCATCCTCATCAGTGTCTTCATCCTCAACAGATTCTTCTTCTTCTTCTTCAGCCATGATAAAATCCTCATCCATCTCCTCTTTATCAGAATCCTCAATAACAACTGGAGCCGTCTTTTTACCCCTAACCGGGCCCTTTACAGTATCCACATCCAAATCTCCAGCCTGAACTTTAATGAACCAATTGCTTTGGCTATCCCCAATCTTCACTCGGTGTCCATCAGGAAGCTTCATTACTCTCCTAGAATCACCAATCACCCAGAAATAGGAGTTCCTGTACTTATAGAGAGCACCCATCTTCTTCAGCATGGTGAAGTCAATAGGCAAAGGCGGAATGTCAACCTGTAACCTGCTAAGATCGACTCCAAAGTGCTTGGCCAAATAGGTTACAATTCCACCAATACAAATGGCTCCACCATCTTTGTTTCCAACATGGGCCATGTGGTGCATCAACATAGCACCCACATTCAACTGCTTCCTCTTCAAACTAGCAGCTAACACAGTGACATCCTTCTTGGGGCAGTTGTTTCCACCATCACCTCGCCCATTCAGAGTGCTAGCAATAAATCTCTGGAAAACCTTAATGGCGGGATGAGTAATGGGAGAAGCTTTTTCTTTAGAAGGCTCATATTTGGCCCTCCCAGTGATGGCTCTCCAGAAGTTCTTATCAGCCCATGTAGCACATGTCTCAGTAGGCACTACATCTCTACTAGGAGGGAAATTGCAGAAACCAAACACTCGGTTGACCTCTTTCAAGGTCATCTTCCTCCTTACTCCTCCTAGCCAGAACTTGATCTCTCCTTCTCCTCTGAAATCAGTGGACAAAGTACTCAGAAACTCCAGTGTTAACCCCTTGAAGGTGGGTTCACACAGCTTCAAGAACTCGCCCATATGCAAATATGCCCCTATCTCATTCAACAGATGAGCTATCCCGATCTCATTCATCAGGTTCCAGTCTATGAACCGAGTTGCTTTCCATTCCCTTTCCTTCAGAAGCTCAAACCGGATTACGTGATTGTTCTTTGTCAGAGTGATCCCAAAAGTCTCTTGGGTGGTCTCTCGTACCACAGCAGGGGGAGCTAAAGCAGCTCGGGATGATGAAGCTCCATCTGTTCTACCTCTCTTGTTACCCATTATTTCAGAATTTCAATTAATCCTACACAAACACCACAAACGAACAAAGCAAACACAATTCTGTTGTCCCGGCAAGGACAACCACAACAATATTTCACAGATAAGCGCTCAAACACTCTCTTCCCCCACTACCTAGAACAATTTAATCAAAATTTAATTAAAATTTAATCAAATTTCTAGGTGATTTTCGGATTTGCATGCAAAGTTAAAATAAAACACGAATCTAGACTAGAATCATGCAATAAACAAACTTTTGTAAAGTACTTAAGCCTAAATCCGAGCCTAAAGGGGTAAATTTCGGGTTTTTAGAGCAAAACCTAGGTTTAGATTTAATCTACTAAAACCGAAATTTAGAGGGAAATTTGAGAAATCTTACTTGAATCCCGCTTGATTTGGAGTTCCTTGCTTGATTTTGGTTGAAAATCCGACTTGAATGGGCTTGAATGGATCTTGAGCTTGAGGTCTTCAATGGAGGTAGAGGAGAGGTAGGAGAAGGAGGCGGACGAATTGATGGGATGAATAAAAGAGAGTTCGGGTTTTCTTAAAGTGGGTCACTGAATTTTGCCGATTGCGCGGGATCGGACTAAATTGCGCGGCCGCGCAATTGCGATCCCGCGAAATACCCTTTCAGTTGCGATTGCGCGGCTTTGGGGCTAGGATTGCGCGGCCACGCATTTAGCAGCCCAAGTCGCGCAATCTCTTCTGAGCTTGCATTGCTCGGGTTGGCTTCAGATCTCTTGACCACGCAAATTTTATCCCCAATGCCGAGTTTTTAGCTACTGTACTTCAAAATTTGCCCGAGCTATCTGTAAATCTGAGGATTATTTCTACCTAAACTAACTAACAGAACCAAAAACTATAAAACAGAAAACAAAAATGAAAGCAAATCTATCCTAAACCATGGGTTGCCTCCCAAGAAGCGCTTGTTTAACGTCTTTAGCTTGACGTAAAAAGGATATTAAGGCTCTTGCTCCGGCTCTTGGAGAGCCGTCTCTTCCAAAGTAGCACCATTGAACCCTTCATAATATGGCTTCAGCCTCTGACCATTCACCTTAAAGACGGAATGAGAAACTCCATCATAGATGTCTACTGCGCCATGTGGATATACACGTGCTACCACAAAAGGTCCTCTCCATCTTGAGCTTAGTTTTCCGGGAAACAGTTTGAGGCGAGATTGGAACAAAAGTACTTTGTCCCCAACCTTGAAATTCTTCCTCCAAATATGCTTGTCATGCCAGGCCTTTGTCTTTTCCTTATATATCACTGCATTGTCATAAGACTCAAGCCTGATTTCTTCCAATTCTTGGAGTTGAAGTTTCCTGAATTCGCCCACCTCATTTTCTTGCATGTTGCACTTCTTGACTGCCTAGTATGCTTTATGTTGAATTTCCACCGGTAAATGACAAGCTTTCCCAAACACCAACCTGAATGGTGACATTCCAATTGGTGTTTTAAAAGCGGTCCTGTATGCCCATAGTGCATCATCCAACCGAGCACTCTAGTCTTTCCTGTTTGGTGCAACTGTCTTCTCCAGAATGGACTTGATTTCCCTGTTAGACACCTCTACCTGGCCATTTGTCTGAGGGTGGTATGCTGTAGAGACTCTGTATGTGACATGATATTTTCTCAATAATGCACTCACCATCCTATTACAGAAGTGGGATCCCTTGTCACTAACTAAAGCTCTAGGGACACCAAATATAGTAAAAATGCTGGTCTTCAAGAAATCTATCACCACTTTAGAATCGTCAGTCCTGGTGGCCTTCGCTTCCACCCATTTGGAAACGTAGTCCACCGCAAGCAAAATATAATAATTCCCAAAAGAATTAGGAAATGGACCCATAAAGTCAATGCCCCATACATCAAAGATTTCACAGAAAATAATAGGAGATTGAGGCATCTCATTCTTTTGGGACATATTCCCAACTCTTTGACATCGGTCACATGATTTACAAAAACCATGAGCATCCCGAAAAATGCTCGGCCAGTAAAATCCTGCATCCAATACCTTCCTAGCTGTTTTGTTAGAACTAAAATGGCCCCCACATGCATAATTATGACAGAAGGTTAAGATAGAAGTTACCTCATTATCCGGGATACATCGTCGGATTACCTGATCGGCGTAGTTTTTCCACAAATATGGATCATCCCAGATGTAGTATCTTGCTTCACTTCTTAACTTGTCCTTCTGAGCTTTTGTGAACATTGGTGGGAATTCACCCATAACTAGGAAATTAACCAAGTGTGCATACCAAGGTTTTACGACCTTAATAGCAAACAAGGTATCTTCTGGAAATTCCTCCTGAATGGGTGAACTTGTTGGCCTTTTCTGTTCTTCCATCACTAGACGACTCAAATGATCAGCAACCACATTCTCAGCGCCCTTTTTGTCTTTGATCTCAATGTTGAACTCACTCAACAATAAGATCCACCTGATTAACCTGGGCTTGGCCTCTTTTTTCGTCAGCAGATAGCGGAGTGTTGCATGATCTGTATAAACAATCACTCTTGTTCTCAGCAAGTAAGAGCGAAATTTCTCCAATGCAAACACAACTGCTAGGAGCTCCTTCTCCGTGGTGTAGTAGTTCCTCTGAGCCTCATTTAATGTCATAGAGGCGTAGTGAATCACATGAGACACTCTGACCTTCTTTTGTCCCAAAATAGCCCCCACTGCATAGTCACTAGCATCACACATGATCTCAAAGGGGAGAGACCAATCTGGGGCTTGAATAATGGGAGCTGTGGTGAGGCGGAGTTTTAGTTCATCAAACGTCGTCTTACATGCATCACCAAACTCAAATTCTGCTTCCTTCTTCAACAACTCACATAAGGGGGAGGCAATTTTTGAGAAGTCTCTGATAAACCTGCGGTAAAACCCTGCATGGCCTAAAAAAGAACGCACTTCACGCACATTAGTAGGATAAGGCAAAGATTGAATTACTTCAACCTTAGCCTTATCGACCTCAATACCCCTAGAAGACACTACATGGCCTAATACTATACCTTGTTCTACCATAAAATGACATTTTTCAAAGTCGAGAACAAGATTAGTATCTTCACATCTTTTAAGCACTAGTGTCAAATGAGTTAAGCATGAATCAAAGTCATCCCCATGGACGGTAAAATCATCCATAAATACCTCAATAAATTTCTCTATGTACTCAGAAAAGATACTAACCATACACCGTTGGAATGTAGCTGGGGCATTGCACAGTCCAAAAGGCATCCTTCGGTATGCAAAGGTGCCAAAAGGACAAGTGAATGTTTTCTTCTCTTGATCCTCTGGTGCTATGGCTACCTGAAAATATCCAGAATACCCATCCAAGAAACAATAGAATGAACGACCGACATGTCGTTCCAGCATTTGGTCAATGAAAGGTAATGGGAAATGGTCCTTCCGGGTTACCGCATTCAGCTTGCGATAATCAATACACACCCTCCACCCGGTCTGGACTCTGGTGGGAATGAGATCACCCTTGTGATTCTCAACCACTGTGATACCACCCTTTTTAGGGACAACCTGAGTTGGGTTGACCCATTTACTATCAGAAATAGGAAAGATCATACCTGCCTGAAGGAGCTTCAGCACCTCCTTCTTTACCACCTCCATCATCGGGGGATTCAGTCTTCTTTGGGGCTGTCTAGACGGTGTAGCTTCATCTTCTAATAGAATTCGATGCATACATGTTGAGGGACTAATCCCTTTAATGCCTGCAATGGTCCATCCTATGGCCGTCTTATGCTCCCTCAAAACTGCCACTAATCTTCCTTCTTGCTCATTGCTGAGCTTGTTGGATATAATTACTAGCAAAGTGTGCCCTTCACCTAAGAAAGCATACTTGAGATGGTCTGGAAGTTGCTTCAATTCTACCACCGGTGCCTGTACAATAGATGACAAAAGCTTTTCGCTTGGCAAGGTTAGTGGTATGGGCTTTGAGCCCGGTGGCATAAGCGGACGCTCATAGTGAGCATTCAACTCTGCCACCACTTCCTGCAGGTTAGTCTTTAAATCCAAATATGAAGTATCATTCATAATAGCATTTTCCAAGGTGGATCTCAAAGCTTCAGATTCATGCATATTGAAAAATTCTTGAGTAAGTGGCTCTATCACATCAACTAAGCACAACGAGGAATCTTCGGGAGGGTATTTCATTGCATCATAAATATTATACTCTACCCTTTCCCCGTCGAATTCCATAGTCAGAGAACCACTACAGACATCAATCTTAGTCTTAGCTGTTT
Source organism: Fallopia convolvulus (assembly GCA_964016875.1). Classification (NCBI taxonomy): domain Eukaryota; kingdom Viridiplantae; phylum Streptophyta; class Magnoliopsida; order Caryophyllales; family Polygonaceae; genus Fallopia; species Fallopia convolvulus. The sequence continues at coordinate 26,539,627 of OZ024733.1, forward strand.
TCAGAAAGGGTCTACCTAGCAAAATAGGTGCAACATGCTTATCATGGTCCATATCTAAGACATAGAAATCAGCAGGAAATATCAGATTGTCAACCATTACAAGCACATCTTCAACTATTCCCCTAGGGTAAGCATTTGACCTATCAGCTAACTGTATAACCACACCAGTTTCTTGCAAAGGACCCAGTTCAAGCATTTTGTACACAGAGTAAGGTAAAACATTAATTGAAACACCTAGATCTAGCATGGCTTTATTCATTTTTAAATCACCAATAATGTAGGGAATAGTGAACATGCCAGGGTCACCACATTTCTGAGGCATATGCCTTTGAAATAAACCTGACACATGCTCACTTACAGAGATTTTCTGTTTCCCTTTTAGCTTTTGAGTTCTTTTTATGGTGCACAATTCTTTCAAAAACTTAGCATATCTAGGAATGCTTTTAATCAGTTTAAGTAAAGGAATGTTTACCTCACATTTGCTGAACGTCTCGAACAATTCCTTGTCGTTCTCCAGCTTTCGGGTCTCTTTTAGTGCCTCTGGGAAGGGTGGAACAGGTGCATAAGACTTCAGAGGGATTTCAGACGAATTTGCAACGGTGGATGAATTGCTCGGGATCGCCTCCGATTGCGCGGCCGTGCTTTAAGCAGCCAAACCGCGCAATCCTGACTAGGACGTAATTGTGCGGCTTGGAAATTGCGCGGCCGCGCTTTCCGTCGTCGCTTCCCCGCGCAATTTCGATTGAGATGGTGTTGCGCGGGGTGGCAATTGCTCGGCCGCGCACTTAGCAGGTAGGTCAAGCAATTCGTCCCCGAACAGATCACTTGGAATTTCCTCTGTCAGCTCAAATTTTTCCTCAGTTTCGCCCTTAGGTTCTTCTGCCACTCCCCTTCTGATTGGTACTTGCCTATCCCTGGGCTCTACTTGAAGCTCTCGCCCACTCCTCAAAGTAATAGCATTGACATTCTGTTTTGGATTGAGCTCGGTCTGAGATGGCAACTTACTTGAATCTCTAGCTTCCAGTTTGCCTACAGCATTGGCAATTTGACTGACTTTTAGTCTCTAGATTGTGGATGCTAGACTTGGTCTCTTGTTGAAATTGGCTCATTGAGCCTTGCATTGTAGTCACAGTTTGTGCAAGAGTCTGAATCATATCTTCAGTAGACATAGCATTTTGATTGGCTCCCTGAGGACGAGATTAAAAAGGTGGCTTGTATGGAGCTTCGCCACCCTGCTGATTGAATTGCTGATTGTTGGAATTTCCGTACCTCATATTAGGATGATCCCTCCAGCATGGATTGTAGGTCTTGGAGAAGGGGTCATACCTTGGCCTAGGTGGTCCATATCCTCCCACTGCATTCACCTCAGCATTTTGATCTTGAAGTGTAGGGCAGGAATCAATGGGATGCATGTTATCAAAACAAATCTCATAGGATTTCACCTGTTGTCTACCACCTTGTTGCAAAAGCTGCTTCATCATTGTTTTCAACTCAATGACTTCGTCTTGGATTCTTGAGTTAGCCACCACAGAATTTGCAGCTTTCGAGCTAGTCTCTTTTCGGAACTGTCTTGTGCCCTCAAACAGTTGTGTGAATAGTTCAAACGCAACAACATGAGTTTTATTGAGAATATTACCTTGGCAAGCTGCATTGACCATTCTTCTCTCATCATCCAAGAGGCCATTGAAAAGATATAAAATCAGATCTTGATCAGTGTAGCCATGGAAAGGACAGCTGGCTATCAACCTCTTGAATCTTTCATAGTATGCGTACAAGGTCTCATTAGCTTCTTGTTCGATGTTGCTAATCATCTTCTTCAGTTCATTAAGCCTTGTAGCAGGGAAGTACTTTTCTAGAAAAGCTTGCTTCATCTTAGCCCATGTATCAATACTTCCCGGAGCCAAGTAATAAAACCAGTCTTTAGCCTGATCCTTGAGAGAGAAGGGAAAGGCTCTCAGGGCGATCTGGTCATGAGTCACATCAGCAGGCTTCATGCTTGAGCACACAACATGAAATTCAGAAAGATGCTTGTTGGGGTCTTCACCACTAAGCCCATGGAATGAAGGCAAAAGATGAATCAACCCTGATTTTAGCTCAAATTTGACTCCCTCAGCAAGAGCAGGAAATTGCACCGCCAGCGGTTGTTGATCCAGATTTGGTGCAGTTAACTGTCTCAATGTTTGATCAGCCATCTCTACTATTTTAGGAATTTTCTCAGTGTCAGAATCAGATGAGGAAGACGCCAGGTTGAGCTGTAATTCACGAGCAGCCGCACGAGCTTGCCTGCGCAACCTAGAGAGTGTCCTTTCTACTTCTGAATCAAAAACAACAAGAGATGGATCAGTAGCACGGGTATGAACCATATAACAGGTTCACACCCAAAACAGCACGAAAGTAAGAAACACAAATAGCGACGAGTCCTCGGCAACGGCGCCAAATTTGATGAGGTATTTTCGTTGGTCGTTTATACCTATCAAAGAATCCTTAGCTTAACCAACTCAGTAGAGCGGTAAGTAAGGGTCGAACCCATAGAGACTCGTGTAAATGTGTTATTGCTTAAGTAACAAGTAACTAATATGGAGGGTTTGTAGAATGATTATCTAAACTATTATGCAAATTGGAAAGTAAATACGAATGCAAAAGTTGATTTAAATATATGAGAGACAAACGTGTTCAACTAGTTAAATCCATCATGATGTTGATTCGTTGATCATCGATTCTCTTGATTCTCTTCTCACTTGAATAATCTATTGTGGATAATGATCCTACTAAGGATTAAGATCCAAACTTCATATATAGTTGATAGAACTACCAGTCTAACAACCCTAATTAAATAATAACCTAGAAGACCTTCTAGATTCAATTAAATAACATCATGACGATTCAAGTTATCAATAGAAACAAACAACTTAGAGCAACCACACATCTAAGTGACTTGTGAATTTATTCCCTCCTTTAACCAACTTGTCCAACCGGTACTAAATTGATTAAAGTATACTCTTGATCTAATTAACTCCAACCGGTAATTAATCAGATTCAATTTTAACTAGAAATTCTATTAGGTAGCTAATCTAATAAAACCATAGTTTAGATTCAATTAAGCACGGGGAATAATTTCTATTCAAGTTTGTTGAGAATCGATCAAACCTCACAACTACATACAAATCATGACTTCAATAACTAGCCAAACACAAGAGAAATTAGCAATGCATAATTGAATTAAAATCAAACATACAAAGGTTTCAAAGTCTGCCTCCAAAGAGAAAAACCCTAGCCTCCAAAGTTGATCAATAGTTCTAAGAAAATAAAACTAACATAAAGTATTTATATGTCTACTAAAAATAACCCTCATAAGATATATTAAACCATCCACTCGGATTTTATCTAGCCCAAATAACCCAAATATCAAAGCCCAAACCAAGGCTCGGCCCAAATTCTTGTCTGCTGAAAACTCCAGATTGCGCGGCTTGACACAATTGCGCGGCCGCGTATTTTTGCTCTCCCGCGCAATGTTCATTCAGTCAGGATTGCTCGGGATGATTGCTCGGGTTCGATCCCGAGCACTTGTCTTGATTTGGCTTGGCTTTGTTCTTTTCTTGGATCTTCTCCATCCATGCTCCTAGCACTCCTAGCTTCCTTTAGCTCGTCCACCACTGCCATGGTCAATCTGTACTCGCCCCATTGTTGCTCCTGAACCTAAAAACCTGTAAAGCCGAGCAAACCAGCGCATAATACCCGACAACACAAATACCTAAAAACTACATAAAAACTAACCTAAAACTAACTAAAACATATATAAAACATGTATCTAAACTACTCCTATATGCAAGCTATCATTATTTCCCAGTGCATTCCCCATCACCACCTTTTGAACATCAACATTATATGAACTTAAAAGTTCAAGAAGCTCAAGAAAATTTCCTCTATTTAGCGAGCTTGTCGACTCATCATGCCCCCGAAAAACCATCCCTTGTCGAAGTAGATATCTAACAACATCCACACTTGTTGTCAAACGAAGGCGATATGCCTCACCCAATGCTTCCTTTCCCAAATTTACCTTTCTTGTCAAACTTTGCTTTTGATTCTTGAAGTCAAAGAATGACGTTCGAGCATCATTGTGCACACTACCTTGAGCTCCAACGTGCTCTCTAAATCTATCACAAGCCTTCTTCTAATTACGAAATCTCGTATTTACAAATGTACCATCTCCAAATCTTCTCCCTTCACTCCCTTAAAAAGATAGCACCAAAAGCAAAATGCGGCATCTTTAGAAACACTATTTTCCAACCATTCCCATTTCTTGAACCACTCAATTTGAAAACACCTTGAAGTTTTGCCAAATGAGCTTCTCACAAAATCATGAGAAAGTGGTTGACAAGGACCTTTAGCCACATATTCCCTCCCAATATCATCTCTAATATTAGGTTCAAAATCATTGATAGACTTTCATAATCCCGGATCAATAACAATTTCACTCTCCAATATTCGAGCTCTTTTGGGGTTGGATTCACCCACATCATTGGCATTGACATTGGCATGGGCATTGGAATTGGCATTGACATTGGCATTCAAATTAGCATTGGCATTCACATCAATATTTGGTTGCTCATCATTCTCATGAAGACTATTTGAAGACCCGATTATTGGCCTTTTACTTCTAATCACAAATTTATCCATAAATCTATGCATAATCCTAAATGAAAACAAAATTTTGTTACTTAAACATTCAAACATTCAAACCTTCAACCCAAATACCCAATCAATTTATTTCATGTATTCAAGTAATTTAACTAAATAACTAACAAGACAACAAGTCAACAATCAATTTTTTCTAAGTAACCCAAACTAAATTAATTCAACTATTCTATTCAAGCATTCAAAAATGAACCAACAAGGTGACAATTATCAAGCCATAAAGCCAACAACAACAAAACAATTAATTTATTTGCAACTAATAATCTTGAATAAAGCCAAATCAATTTATTAGTAATCAATTTATCCAAATCAAGGCAAATAAATTTATCCCCCGAGCAGAGCCGCTAATTCAATTCACTTATTCATTAATAATCTTTAACAAAGAAAATTAAGAAATTACCAAACAGGCAAACAAGGGTCTCCAGCCTCCAGACTCGGACTGAAGAGGTGTCGCCGACTCGCCGGGGCTCCGGCAGGCAGTGGAGGACAGGCAGCTCGCTGGCTTCTGGCGGGGTGAGCGATCTGCAGCGCTAGGAGTGGCGAGGGTTTGGTTTTTCTCGGGTCTGTCTTGAGTAGAGAACTAAGGGAAAGGAAACCGAAGCGTTACTAATTTTCGGTGTACAAAGTTATTTTAGATTGAATTTAAAAAAATAAAAAACTCGCTCATTTTTTTAAATAAAACGCGTCGTTTTGGCCTCGCCAAAACGACGTCGTTTCATTTAAATGCCAAAAATTAAAAAAAGAAGAAAAAAAGACGCCAGACGCCGTTACTCTTCTACTTCCCCCTTCATTTACACTTTTCTCAGCCCTCCATTAAAGGAGTTATGGAGTTTCTCATATCTGGGCAGGGGGGCTGAACTCGTTCACCGGGAAAATCATCGGTATAATTAGCGTTTCTCGGGAGGGAAGTGGGGGCGGCCGCCCCCACAAGTCCCCCCAGGTCCGCCACTGCATACATCTATATTCTAGCCAAGGAAAAATATTTTTTATGGAAAATGCAAACAAATTAATCTCTAAATGTGCATAATTTTTTACTTGTATAACGAAAAAATACAATTTCTTTGTAAGGCTAAAGTAGATATGAATGAATTGAATACAATATTTAAATTAGCCTTTTTTTACTAAAGAATGTATCAACATATCTTTTTGGAAAAAGGTAAGAATTCGAAGTACCGAACATGCTTGGTAAATCATGAGATCGGGATGAAAACTTGATAGCCGGACAAATCGATGAGAGAAAAAAAACAATGAGCAAGAACACAACAAAACCAAAACCTAGCAAAGATATAAATAACAACAAAGATTCTCGAAACGTTTCGAACAAATTGAAGATAGGCACAATTGCGGATTAGGAAGATCTAACAAGGCGTACAATACCGATATAGAGCAAGTCAGCCAGATCACTGGCTTGGGGAAGTGTGAAATTTTGCCTGGCATGGGAAACACACTACATGGACAACACCTAAACACAATCACAAAATTTTAGTTGTGATCTAGACAAATCAATATTTGACGAAAACAATCCTACCTTGAATTCACACAATTTTGATGAGAAATATAGTTTGTCTCCTCAAGAAAGTAGAAAGGCAAAGGAAAAGTTAATTCGATTCAATTTGGGAACCGATTGAAAGAAAAATAAAATCCAAAAGTGAGGGTAATTCTTCCAAAAGTCAAGCAAGGTTTCTGAGCGAGTGCATAAACTATACAAAAAATAGATACAGATTGTGCCTTCTTGGCGAGAAAATTGAGATTCTCGACTGTCTTCTCGACCTATTTTGCCCTTCAAAGAATGTATCAACATATATTTGTACACTAAAATGCACTTGATATTCTTTTCCGCCAAAGGTGAACATATATTGAAAGAAGGGATGGAGGCTTTTATATAAAAAAAAGCCTAAAGTCAAAAGAGCTAGAGGCCGTAAAATATAACCAAGAAAGCCAAGCACTAGCGCCTCCAAACCCCATCATATAGACCCATGAGTAGCATATCCATATGCTATGCACTCCATGCACTTAGGGTCAAAATGCCAAAAGGAAGGGCATATACATAGTTGCATCAAAATGTGATAGTGAAACTAAATACACCTAACAAAATATGAATGCGGGGATGGAAGCAAAAAAAACCTAAGACTCAAAATAAAATCCCAACAAGGCTCTCAAAGGAAAGATCCTAAAGACAATCTCTCCTTTCCACTTCGAGAGCAATCATACAAGAGTGAAGGACTCCGTTCAGGCTACATCATAATGTCTTAATAGCACTTGGTGCACTCAACAAGTGAGAAACCAAGGGGATGCAACAAAAATCATATCCCAAGGGAAAAGAAAAGAAAACAAGAGTATAAAAAATTTGTTCCATTAGAAACATCATGTATTTGAGAGGAAGAGATATATTTAGATTATGCAACATAGAATCTTTGACTTTGATAATAGACTTCCACATCCAAAGAGTCATGGACAAAAATTCTAGCTCTCCAAAAGTCCCATTTTCTCACCAAGTTCTACTTAGGTTAAGTTGTCCATAAGTTTACTTTACCAGAATAAATGTCATGTCCAAGTTTAAACTGTAAAAGTCTTATTCTAAGCTTCTTTAAAATTGAGGCCACCTTCCTCAAAGGGTTTATTAATTTCAACCCAAGAAATCAACCTTCTTTTCTTGTCACGCATGCCAGTCCACAAGAAAGAACTACATATACTCCCAATTCTTTTAATCACAGAAGAGCGAATTGACATTGCTCATATCCAAAAACACAAGATCCCCCCAATAATAGACTTAATATCTTGGACCCTTCCTGCATAAAACAATTTGCTGACACTTTTCCTCTAAAGAGTAGAAATGATCATGTTAAGGAGAGGAGCATACTCACCAACCTTCAATCTTCTAGAATGAAGAGGCATGCCTAGACATCTGATAGGAAAGTTGCCAGTATCCATCCCAAGCAAGATATATAACTCATTCTTCATAGATGAATCAATACCACCAAAAAATACTTTGCTTTTTGTTGCATTTCTTATCAATCAGGACTTTCCCAAATTTCAAAAGGCAACCTTTAATGATCTTCAAGGTTTGTTTAGTGGGTTTGCAAAAAATTAATCATTTGCAAAGGCAATGCTAGTGAGCTTAATTTGCTTTCATTTTGGATGTTAACAAAAACCTCTTAATTTGTTAGCTTTACTCAATTCTCTGGCAAACATCTTCATTACTAAGACAAAAAGAAATGGGAAAAGTGGGTCCCCTTTCCTTAGACCTCTTTTGCCAGGGAAAAAGCCTATAGATTCCCCATTAATAATGATGGAATAACATGGTGTGGATACACATAGCTTCCTCAAGATATTCCCAATGCACACAGTCATAAGCTTTTTGGAGATCAACCTGAAGCATGCATCTTGGAGAGACACCTTTCCTTTCATAACCTTTAACCAATTCCTAAGCTACAACAATATTTTGGGATATGTTTTTTCTAGGCACCAAAGCTCCTTGTGTAACAAACACTATGTCGTCAAGAATTGAACTCTTTAACCATAAAGTGTTTATCAGCCATAGGGATAAGGCTCACAAAAGTAGTGTTGAATTTCCTAAGCATCCTACTAGAGAAGAAAAACTCAACCATTGCCTCATACACATCAGAATTAATGACATCTTATCTATCTTTGAAAAACATACTCCCAAAACCACCTGGCCTTAGATCTCTATTATTGCCAATTTCCCACATAGCTTTCTTAACCATATCTAGAGAGGGAAGCATGCAAAGCATAAGATGATTTTCAACATCAATTTTCCCCACCATAGCCTTCAAAGCTAATTGAGTAATTGTTACTTTTAGAGCAAAAGAGAGAGATGTAAAGGCTTACAATTTTTGCTTCTACATCTTCTTTGGAATCTAGGACATTTCCCATAGCATCTTTTAAGACAAAAATAAAATTACTTGCTCTTCTAGTCTTAATACCATTTTAGCTTTTTGGGCAAGAAAACCATTAAGCTCTGATATTTTGAGATTTAGGTTGGCCTTTGCTTCTTGTATAGCTTGCTGCTTAGCAATGTTAAAGAAGTCACTTTGAAGTGCCTCGTGAACCTCTTTCACGCTTTGAACTACAAGCTTCAATTTTTATTTTAATCCCTTTACATATGCTTCTTTTCCATTCTTTCAAAGCAACTTTAACATTCTTCAAAATTTGCATGAGTTTATATTGAGTAGTACCAAACCTATAATGTATCCAAGCATTACAACCACATCCTTATAATCATCTTCCATAACCCAATAATTCTTGAACTTGAAAGAGATTTTTCTAGTAAAAGAGGAAGGGTTATATAATTTCTACAATCCTTGAGGAATGATCAGAATTTCTCGAGTCCGCAAAAAAAAGAATGTGGCTTGAGGGTATTCATCAAACCATTTTGCATTACATGTCACTTTGTCAAGCTTACAAGCAATTCAATCATAACCTATTTGTTGATTACTCCAAGTATAAATTGCTCCAGAATAAGGTGTATTAGAAATATTTAGAGCTTAAGTAAACTCATTAGTTCATCAGTACCATTATCTCTACTATTTCTCAAGGAAAGCTTTTTAGTTGGATCAATAATACAATTAAAATCTCCAAGAAGAATCCAAGCCCCACTAATCATGCTACTAAGCTACTGCAATTTATACCAAGCAAAGAGTCGACCAAAAATAGCATTAGAATTATACACAAAGGAGGCATAGAAAGTACCTTGTCCTCCTTTGCAATTTATCTTGCAATTGATGAGTTGATAAGGTACATACATAATTTGAACATCAAGAATATCATTCTTCTAAGCTAACCAACTTCGGCCTTTGTTAGTTGAAGAACTATTAGTTACAAACTTCCAGTCTCTAAGCATACTAACAATTATATCTTCTTCTTTATCACGAGAGATTTAAGTTTCAAGGACAACTATTAAACTAAGATTATTATGAATGGCCAATTTATTATTACATCCTCTAATGTTCCAAGAACCTATTTTAATCTCAATCATTGACCCCCTTTGAGAGGCTACTACAACGTCTTGTTAATTTGGCGAATTTGTTCTTCACTGTCACCAAGGGAATGCTAGTTAATCCAACTATCCTACGCCTTACAGCATAATGAGGCGGTGAGACAAGTTTATACTTTCGCCTAGAGACCTCCTTCCAATCTTCTCCTTCAAAGACATCATCATCAACATTAGTTGAGATGTTATTATTAGGAGCATCTATAGAATTATTTGCCTTATCACCATCAGTTCTATGTGTCATATTTTCTGAACCAAGATTCATGCCTTCTACAGATATGTTTGACCCTTTAACTACCTATTTAACTTAAGTGGCTTCTTTAGGTAATGATTGTTCACTAAGTGTAGCTCATAACACATAACCCTTAGGTATTCACTTCATCATTTATTATTTCTAAGTTTTTTCCTGCCTTAATCTTGACTTTTCTACACTTACAACATTTGTTAACATTATGTCCAAAGAAATCACAATGAGAGCAAGACCATGGAACCCATTCAAAAAACAGTTTCTTCTTGTATATCCAGCTATTAAGTCCTTCCAACACAACTTCTGTCCTATGACTCCCTTCACCATTGATAGACACCAAAATCCTTGCAAAAGAGAGCTTTTTCCTCTAAGTAGTTACATTGTCCATACACACAAGTTTACCAATGATACTACCTATAAAACTGAGCATGTATTGAGAATAAAAGATAGGATCTAGCTTTTGCAAGTTAACCCCTGCAAGCATATTTTTTAAACAACTCCACTCCATGCTTATCACTAGTTCCCATTTAGTCAAAACTAAGGCTTATAATTCCAAAAAAAACTAAGGGTTGTGTTGCAAAACTTGAGATTTGTCATCTAGGGAGTTAACATTTATTATCCATATCCCATTAGCATTTGAAGTAACATCAAGACAAGCAATTTTCTAGTTAGCTCTTACAAAAGCCATAAAAGATATCCATAGTTACATTAGGGCACTCCACCTTCCTCTGCCGTCGATATCCTCTCTCCTCCCTCCCTTCCTCTTTCTCCTTCCTCTTTCTCCTTCCTCTTTTTCCTTTCTTCTTCCTCTTTGTCTTCTCTCCTTCCTCTCCTCTCTCTAACTTTCTCTGATTCCCCTCTCGCCTACGTGTACTCTGGCGTCGCCCTCCTCTGCCCCACTATTGCTTGTCGTCGCGCCACTGTTGTGAGGGTTTCTTGATCAACCAGACAAGCAAATAAATTTATAGATCAAGACCCCACTGAGTATAGCGAAGTTAGGTTCATCCACGTGAGAGAGTTAGTTCAAAGTTTCGTTTTAACTTAGGGCAAAACAAGTGCAAAAAGATTTGATTTATATCAAGAGGAAAGATAATTCTAAGGTTTAGGTATCACTACAACAACAATCATGCATGCCAACACCAATGAAACCAAAGATCATGCTTTTATCACATAAAAATGTCAACTTTCGTCAACCATGCAAGCAAATCAATCAACTTTCGTAAATCAATTAACTTTTCTATCTATCTCAATACATTAATTAGGATTAATCAACTTTCGTTTCAAAATCCTAATCAACTATTCTGATTCACAGTTTGTCTCTTTCGATTCAAACTCTAAACGAGAATTTCCTTATCTTTCGATCAAGCATTTAAGCACAAAAGAATAGACTATGGATAAAAACAATTAAATTATGATCAAAGGCAAGCACACACAACCATTGTTGGGTTAACCCCAACCTTAGAAAGGAGAAGACTACTCACACATATTCATGTCAAAACAACTAAATTGAATTAAAAGTAAACTTACACCAATCCAAAACAACTGTCTTCCAAAACTCCAACGCTAACGTGCATTTCTTCCCCTCAAAGCCTCCCTAAGATTGCATGATAAGAAAAACTAAAGCTAGGACTAGGGTTTTTATACTAAACCTAACACACCTCCTAAGGAAATAAAATCTCTCAAGATATATCTCCAAAGGAAACTATCTAAAAACATAAAGACATAGGATAATTAAACATTATATGCGCCGACTTAGCGTTCGGCTACGGACACGGAGGTGCCTCAGTACCGACCCTCTTTGCCTCGGTACCGACCCTAACTACCTCGATATGCCCCTCGTAACTGAGAGACCTCCCTCGTTAGGGGGTCGTTACACTTGTGTTTGCCTCGATTCTTCTTCTTTTAGTTCAGTAACGAGTCTCTGTACTTCTCATTTAGCTCAAACACGCTTCATCCTTCCTTCCTTGCACCTCGTTCCATCTCTACTTCTTGCATGCTTCTCCTTGCCTTTGCTCCACTCCTCAAAACGCTCCGAAACAACTTCAAAAACCTACAAAACACCACCAAAGCTTATGTAGACTCCATATCTTAAGCCAATGCAAAAACCTACACAAACAACTCCAAACCAAATACAAAACTAAAGAAAACGACTCAAATACACCTTAAAAATACGACCAAAAGGCGGACATTAGTCACCACCCACCACCTTCACCTCCATGTAAGCAACTCTTTCCCCATCTTATATTTTTGTTAAATTTGGATGAATTTGGATCAATGGTTGTTGATTTTCATTGTTGTTGGTGTGCTGTTGTTAATTTCATTGTTATGTTGTTGATTTGGTTGAATTTATTAGCATAATTGTTGAATTTTAGGATAATTGTTGATTTAGGGTTGTTGATTTTAAGGAATTGAAATTGAAATTTGATAATTATTGTTGAATAGTTGATGTTGTTGTATTGTTGTTAATTTGATTGTGTTGTTGATGATTTGGTTGTATTTTTTAGGATAATTGTTGAATTTAGTTGATTTTGGTTGATTTTGTTTGGGTATTGATTTTGATTGTTGTTATTCATATTGTTGTTGATTTGGTTGAATTTGTTATGATAATTGTTGAATTTTAGGGTAGGTTGATTTAGAGTTGTTGATTTTAGGGAAAAAATTGAAATTTAAATTGATTTACGTTTGCTTTGGTTGATTTTAGTTGAATTTGGTTTGGTATATATTGATTTTTGTTATATATATATATATTATGGCCCCACGTAGAGGATTACGTCCGCCTTGTTCGGACATGTCCGACCCGTCCGACGCTTGACCGTCGTCCGATGCGGCACAATCATATCAGGCGACACCGTCGTTCGTCTGAGGCGACATGTCAGATGCGACACTTGTTCGGGGATGACAAACTCCACATCTCCAATAGTGTGGAGATGGGCCTTGAGGAGGAAGGATTGGACAGGGAGGAGTCCGTCGTCCATATGAGAGAAGGTTTGTCTCGTGTTCAATCCAAAGGACTCGACCCAACAAGATATATGATCTGAGCATTATGGGCAGGAGGTACATGCGAAAATAACTTTTACAACTTTTGTCATTTAAAATCCGTAATTGTTGAATATATATATATTATAACATATTTTTTGAGATTTCGCACGTTGCAATCATCTGGTCAAGTGTCGCGGTCGGCAACATACATATGCACCAACCAACGCGACCATAAAGCTTCAGAGTTCAAATTTGCAAGTAACGAATCGAAGACTCGTTGATTTGATGCAAGGAGGGTAACTTTTAATTAATTCGCATTTAATTTTACAAATTTCAGATTTACTTATTAATATTGTTATTTATTTATTTTCGGTTTTAGACACACTTTCGATGGGACACCTCCTAGCCCGACATAGACCTTTAGATTGTCCAGATTTTGTGGGATAAACAAGCTAGGGTCTAGTACAATAACAAGGTTCGAAAGTGCCGTAACTTGGGTAAGAAGCCTGATTGGATCAAGTCGGCCGCATTGGACCTTTGGGTGGCGTATTGAAACAAGTCCGAGTTAAAGGCGAAGTCCGAGCGTGAAAAGGCGAACCAACGGGTAAATCCAGCCAACCACAAAAGTGGTTCGAGCTCCCACCTCGAGACCATGCATTTATTGGTATGTTTTTTAATTTTTAGTTTTTGTACTTATAGTAATTTATATTTTATAGTTATTAACAATTTTGTTTTATTTCATAGTAACAACATTGTGATCGAAAAATTACGCCTCTCGAGCTTCTAATCGAGATGCACATGCAAGGTCTAGATCGGTGTTTTATAGACCAGTGGTCCACCGATATCCTTGTAAGTACCAACCTTTATTTAATTATATTCTATATTCTATATTCTTATTTATTATTTCCGTTGTTAATTTTATTATCTTGTTTATGTGCGGTCCCGTAAGATCTTCTCCCAAAGGTCCTCCGACTCGGGCACATCACCGTCTTTTCAAGACGAGTGCGAGGCACATCTAGAGGCCATTCGATGGGTGGGCCCGAGAGACACCGTCTTCGTGCTTGGCAACGCTGCGACAGAGTAATATGACTCTCGATCGACAACATCACATAGATAACCTGCTCGGGTGACACAGGGTCGTTGTTCGTGCTTAAGTGTCTGAATTGTATGAGAACCAAATGGTGCATCAACCTAGGATTGATCGCATGGAGCAGTTCATGGAGAAAATGAGCTGCTTCCACACGCAGCCATCCGGGTCCCGTCAACCCGGCTCCGACAAAACTGATTCGTCTGTTTCATGTCAGCGTGTCTTCGACGGACCAAAATGGTTTAACATTTTTGCTTTTTTTGTAAATAGTTTTGTAAATAATTTTGATTAATATAAATTTTTATTTCAATTTTTTTGTTAAATATTTATTAAATATTTGGTTGAATAAAAAAAATTTATTAAAAAAATATATTGTCAATTTAGCCACCTCTTGGTCGTAAATTTTACTATATCTAGTGTGCTAATAGGCACTCAATCGTGCGATTCATCCCAGGCTCTTTTCGGCCCCAAAAGAGCCTGAACGGCTCTTTATATAGGGTTATATAAAGCCCTCAACCCCTCCTCTCTTATGCATTACATAAGTTCGGTAAAAAAATGGAACCGAGAGAGAAAAAAAAGTGTGAAAATGAGAAAAGGTTGGTCTTTTGGTTTAGGAAAATCTAAGAGTAAAAGCCGTTCAAAAACTTCACATGGGTAATCGTCGCAAATAGATTTGAATCAAGGGGCAAACGTTGAGGATATACAAGCTAATGTAGAGCAAGAGGAGGTACCGATCCAACCAACGACTCCAAATGCGTTTGAGTTTGACCACACAAATCAAGAAGCCACGCCATTTAGCGGGGGGATTGATTTAGGTATGTAAATTAATAATTTACATTTTTAATCATCAAGTTTAGTCGGATCATATATTATAATAATACGTTAGAATTATCTTAATTTTATTTGTTAGTATTTAAATTTAATTTATTATTCATATTGGAATTTTCTTAATTTGATTTCATAGTTTTTTTATTTGATAAGTAATTATAGTATTTAATACATTATATATGATAGTGGTCATACATTATTTATGTAGAGATGCTTATGAACGATCCCCGATATATGGAGTGGTATACATCTGGGGGTACAAACCCCTAACCACCACACGAGTTTACCGGATCATCGTTTCCACCTAACCCAACTATTCCGCCAACCCAATACACAACTCCCAACTATCAGAATTTGGGGGGGGGGGGGTCATCCACTTCCCAACACACTCCACACAACACCAACCTAACCCCCACTAGGAATTTGTATACTGAATTCGATAATGCTTTCACTCCCCGAACTGAGATACAGACTGGCCCACAGGGTGATACATGGATCCAAGATGCAATTTCTTTTACTCCCTTGAGTCCTTTTTTCCAAGATGAGAATCAGGCCGGGACTTCTTATTCCCAACCTCCACCATCCCAACCTTATTTTCAAGCTGAGACTCATGTCGGGACTTCTTATTCCCAACCTCCACCAGATCCTCCCAACACCGAAGATGAATATGGTGGCGGACCAATCGATACTAGTTTGTTGGTCAGTTACGATACACATATAGAGAAGCTCATATGGGAAGATCAAACGGAAAGAACGTTTAATTAATTACCTTATATTTATGAATAAATAATTATACTGAATAATTTTGGTAATAATGTTTCAGCATAGTAGTAAACCCTTGAGAGTGCATACGCGAGGGAACATTAAGGATTGGAACGAAAAGTTGATGACTCGGTCAGCGTGGGTCATCTGTGCTCAGCGTAGCTGATTAATGAGCCTACAGCAATGGAGGTTCAAACAAACAGATGAAGCATTGATTCAAGCTTTTGTCGAAAGATGGCACCCGGTAAACAGTTTTCATTTCCCTTGGGGAGAAATATCAATCACCCTCCATGATGTCCACTACATTTTGGGCATACCGCTGAACGAGATGAAGGCTGTTTCGACGTACTCCGAAGAACAATTAAAGCAGTTTATCAGTGACGCACACAACGTTAGTTCTCTTGAAATGAAGAGCTTAGTAACCAGAGGCCTCATAAACATCAAACGTTGGAAGGAGATCCTATTTAGCATGATACAAAATGGAGGAAACCCAGAGTTGATAGCGTTAGGATATTTCTGTGATATGTTGGGAAGCACCTTGATAATGGACATGTCAGGTGATGGGGTACCCCTCAGATTGTTGCAGCCCGTGTTGAACCACGATCAGGTGATGGAGTATTCATGGTGTGCCGCTACACTTGGATGGCTACTTGGGCAGCTCGGAATGGCATCCCGAGTTGAAGGAGCGCAGATCGCAGAGTGCTCATATGTGTTACACGTGAGTGATGATACCCTGTTCTGTTTAAATTGCTAGTCTAATTTTATTTGAATCTAACATATTCTCTATTTTGTAGAACTTTATTTGGAGGTACTTTCCAGGACTCCAAGGTCACATCAATCACGATATCACACGATTGCTAGGGGAGAATTTCATAGCAGATCATGGTCGAAACAGGGATCATGTCTCAGTGATCAACTATCGTCGCTACTTAGACAAGATAAAAGTTGAAGATGTAAGTAACATCAAATTTAACTAACATTTTTATAGATTATATAACATATAATTTTATCGACTTGCGTTTTTATATATTCTATAACATGAGAAATTTGTGTTTATGTATAGGTCAATTGGATGCCATGGAGGGATTTTATCGACTTTTCCACTGGCGATCTTAGTTTGTCGAGGTATAGGGGTACCTTGACATGTCTCCACATCAAGGAGGCATATCATCTCGAGAGGTTGGCTCGTCAATATGGTTGGCACCAGTCAATCCCTGAATTAGACGTTATCAAGTCAGTCAGTTTCTACCGACCAAAAAATTGACGAACGTGCATGTGAAGTATGATGTGCAATACTCAGCAGATGATGATCACTGGGAAGATCGGTGGAACTCGTTAGTGCCTATGGGTGAAATTGCACCACACATGTACTCTATGGATGGCGAGTACGTGCAATGGCATATGAGACTCACACATCCTTTTTTGTTGTGCACGTCCTCCGTTGAATGGGCAAACAACCCTCCGATGGCGCAACCCGCAGTGGATATTTATGCGGTACGTGTATGATGACACTGGATTGATTTTCTCGTATTAGTAAAAAAACTTCGAATTGTAAAATAACAAATTTGTGTTGGTTTGACAACGGATGACACTGACGAAAGCGCTCACAAGAGAACTAGAAGGTCATAGGAATCCTAAAGTGGTCGACGTCGCTCGCCGATTACAAGCCATATGGTTTGGAGAGAGGCCTCCACCACCGATCCCGCCACGTGTAAGTGGTCGCCGTCACCGCTCCCCCACCATCCAAGCCGCACGCCATAGCGATGTAGGGCACTATAGATAGTTTAATTTGTTGTATTTGTAGTTGGACATGTGTATTTCATAAACTTTCTTTGTTACTTATATTTGTAGCTTAATTTTCCATAAACTTTCTTTGTTGGTAATTAAACTAAACCATACAAACTAAACCATTCATACGAACGTACATAAACGATCATGTTACACTAAACCATACAAACTAAACCATTCATACGAACCTACATAAACGATCATGTTACACTAAACCATACAAACTAAACCACTCACGTCCCATAAGGACGAGGCAAATCTTCTTCAATTCGATACTGATCGAACGTACATAAACGATCATGATATTGGGCCATATATCCCCTCACTGATGGATGATGACACTCCCTCCAAATTGTTGTCAGGGGGCATCGGAGAATCATCGTGCAATGTAACCTACAATATTAAACAAAACACGCAATTATTAAGTGTCCTAAATAAAATAAAATATAATAAACAATAATGAGAATATGACTTACCGGAACGTAGTGGTTCCCAAGGAAAGCAATACATGCAACCTTGTCCCAAAGAGGGCTCAGAACTTCCTCGTCCTCTATGATCGGGAAACATGTGCGTGAAGTACCCCGTCCCAATGTGATCAGTGTACACTGAAATCTAGTAGCAAATACAATGCCCATCGAAGGTGTCTCCATCCAGTACTCCATTGGACAATACGAGTGCAACTAGTTGACTTTACGAATCAACTGATCAACCTGAGTGAAGCCCCAACGCTTAGGGATGGCAATGGGGCGGGGATTCCCCATTACCCATGGGGATTCCCCGTTACGGGTACGGGGATAGGGATTTTTAGTGGGGATGCGGGAAAAGTAATTACCCGCTAGGGTATGGGAATGGGGACGAGGATAGGTGTCCCCGCCCCACCACCCGACCCGAACCCGACCCCATTGGGGAATCCCCGCCGGGGACCCATTGGGGAACCCCATGGGGAATCGCCACCGGAGGACCCATTGGGGAACCCCGTGGGGAATATTCGAGGATGGAGCGTTGCCAACGCTCCATCCTCGAATATATCTCGTGGTGGGTCCTCAACTCTTGGACAAGCCCCCGTCGCATATGCAACCGTCCATCATTTGCGTTCCACCCCCATCTGAGAAGCGAGCGCCCTATACCCACAATGACCGTCTCCTGGAACATCATACGCATCGGCGATGTATGCCATCATGAAAGAGGGTACATGAGGTATGAGATCTAATCCTCCAAAGTCGCTAGTGAGAGGGGGGCCTTGGGTGGAATAAACCCCATTCTCGACGTGGGAGGCAAAACCGCGTCGTCATCTTCCTCAGTCTCGACATCTTCCTCTTGTTCATCAACTTTTGGTATCGACGTAAATGCTTGTCCTGGCATAGAACGAGCGCCTTTTACAACCCTTTTGCGTTGGGGAGGTTGTTGTTGTAGATACTCCAACCTAGTCAACCCTCTTGCCTGAACCTTCGATTTCTTCCTAGGTCTTCCCTTCTTCTTCTCACAATCGTGTTCCTCCAATCTACTGGTATCCTTGCTCTTACGATAATCACGGATCACCTGACATTGCACGTGTTTGGGCATCGTGCCTGCATTGTAGTCTGCTATCATCTTCACCCATTCAGCATCGTCATCTTCTATGCAATCATCCTCCGGCGATGTCGTCGGAAGGCCTTCCCATACCAATTGCTTCCAAAAAGGATGGATCATTGAAAGCTCAATAGGCTTACATTGGGTGATGCATTGCTCGACTTGGTGAGGGCACGGGAGCCCACGGGAAGTTGTCCACCACTGATCGTCGCATACCGGACTATATCCACTATTTGGCCTGAGAGGGGCACTAATATGATCGAACAAATGACCTATACAACTGTTGGATACCTTCGTTGGGAGGAGAGAGAATACCGTTCGGAGCGCTTCGACCATGTGATAGATGGCAAGTGGAATAGTGGTGTGATCCTTCTCCATCTTCCCATGTACGGTCATAATCTACATTCTGATTGCATTGTGTATCTTCCTCACTATAGTATTGAACCCTCCAACAGATGATCCCAAGTAATCCTTCATCGTGGAGTGTTATGACTCGACCATACAAAAATTTGGAAATTAAAACCCAATTTTTTAAATTGGAATGAGTGGTAAAAGTAACTTATTTTTACCTATTTGTGGTCCTCGTAAAAAGGTTGAAGCGGTGGTCGGTGAATGCCCTCACAATCCGATCACGCCATGGGGTGAGCCAGGTGTTCTGGAGATATGTAAATAAAATTGGCTTCACGACTTCTTTCACCAATTGGAGTCGCGCCTCGTACTCCCACACGGTCGTCGAACAAAATAGCTCCCACGCTTTGTTCGCAAAAAAGTCCGCCGACTTATCCGGGAACCCTGTCCCAACGCGTATGCCCTACAGTTGCATTGGATGTGCACCCAACAAAGCATATGTTTGGCTGTGGGAAATAAGAGATCGACAACATTCACCTCAGCCATATCCCGATCGGTCAGTATGGCTTCTGGCTCTCTTCCAACCAGCTTATACACCTCTCTCAATTGGAGTAACACCCATTCGTAGTGGTCTTGAATCTCCCTTGACATAAACGCAAAAGCAATACAGAAAGTCTTCCCGGTGCATGTAAATCCAATCATTTCGCACAAAGGCATGTTGTACCTACAATGTCAATTCAATGAGATTTAATGCGTGTACTTCAATGTACTTCTACATCATAGGTAATAAAAAGACTTACATGTTTGTTTTGTACGTCGAGTCTATCACAACGACGTAAGGGAACAACTTCAGCAACTGCATCGACTTCGGATGGGCAAAAAAGATGTCTAGTACCTTGTGGCTACCCTTCGCAGTTCGATAGTTGACATAGTATGATTAGACTCTAAGAAATGAATCGCAAATTCGCTCACCCCCTTCCGTTCATCTCCTTTTTAAACACTTCGTATCGAAAATCATACAACTGCTTCATTGATGTGGTCATATCTGGATACTTTTCCCTTAGGAATGTCATGGATTGCCTAGGTTCTATATCTGGCAAAGCCATATTTCTTGCGTCAATCCTTTGATCCTCAGTCAGTCGGCCCGCAAACGGATAACCCTCTAGACTGGTGGAAAGGTCATGGTTGTGGTTACTGCATTCCACCCTTAAGTGCCACTTCTTGGTCTTTCTGTCCCTCCAACCTATCAACTCGAACGAACAACCATTCTTTTCTAGTACGAGGAAGAGGTTTAATCTCATCACCGACCCCTAAATTCTTAACCATTTTACGCAGTATACCCTTTTTTCCCGCTTTGTACTCACCGCCCAATACACATCCCAAACTGATCTTTGCCGGCCAAGAGTTTTTGGTGGTGAGTACAATGTTTAACCCCCTCCCTATCTCACGGGCCCACTTTATCATATGTTCTCGTTCCTCCTACTCACAATTATTTGCAAAATAACTAGAAAAATCTAGAAACTGAATAACCTATTATAATAAAAAAACTAAATAAAATTTTTTATCTTATTTTCTAAATTTAATAAAATGACATTTACATACCTAATTTGATTCTAGATTTTTGAAAGTGAATTTTTTTAGAGAAGAATGAAATGTATTTTTGGATGTGAAAATATGTTGGGGGTTATGGGTATATATAGAGAACGAAATCCACCCGTTCGGAAATAATTCCAACGGGTGGATAGTCGGTCGAAGGGACCGACTAGTCGGTCACCTCGACCGACTACATTGTCCTTTTCGAGGCCCCAGCACGTCGGTCGAGGTGACCGACTGGGGCGCTCGAAAAGCCTAGCATGGGCGCTTTGATCAGGCACAATAAAAGGATAGGATTGTGCGAGGTGTTACACTTTTAGCGACCGCTTGGTCGCTAATCTACGACTAGACGGTCACCAAATCTGGCCCAGATTTGGTGACCACTTGGTCACTAATCTGTGACTAGATGGTCGCTAATCTACGACTGGATGGTCCTCATATCACGACTAGATTTCAGGACTAGTTGGTCGTTAATCTCTGACCAAATCATTTCCAAATTTGAGCCACGATATGACAACCAAGTGTGGTCACTAGGGTTAAGTAGTCGCTAATATCTGCGACTAAGTGGTCGCTAAGCAATTAGCGACAGAGCTTTTAGTGACCATAATATGGTCGCTAAATCGTTTTAGCAACCATTATTTGGATTTAACAACCACTTTTGTAGTCGTTAAATCAACCTTTTTTTGTACTGCATTGGAGCCAGAATTCACAATTGTAGATATCCCATCGGACCCATCCTCATACTATCACATACCAGGACGACCTTGGATTCACATAATGCAAGTGATTCCCTCTTTTTTTTCTTTCAGATGACCTAGTTCCCCTAGGCAGGAAGGATCACCCAGTTCAAGGCAAGCCATGTGACGGCATGACATTGTCTAGGGTTAAGAGGTTTCAAGACGAAGAATAGTGTTTCAGCGGAAGTCCCTACTGGGTCAAAATAGGATTAACTTAGTTTGCTTTGTAAGGATGATGTTTCCTCGTTGGCTTTTTGTTTTTTCCCACTGGTTTTTTCCGCCGGAAGGTTATAATGAGGTCTCCCCTTCTTAGGGATTCCCATTGCCTCTAACGTTCAAACGCTAGAAGGTTGATTCCGACGTCAAAACTGTAAAAGACGATTTATTATTTCTAATTAATGTAATTGTAGATAGATTATTGACTAAAAAAGGATATTGAATATCCTCAAGAATATTGCTTATGTAAAGTCCTATTTAACGGGATCTTCGCCATCAATCAAACGATCTGATTTCTTTTGCTTTCAAGAAAACCCTAATAAGTATTGTAAAGGACAACTTAGTTAATGCTAATGTGGCATATTATTATATACAATTTTAATTAAAAATATGGGTGCATGTCTTCGATCGGACTATATAATAGTTGAGTTTGTTTTTGAAAATGATGTTAAACTAAGACTTGTTTGCCTCAGTCGTATCTATCGTACTAACACGCGTCCATGCAAAACTCGGGAGTATTATGGAAATTTCCAATGGAGTGGGACTTCGGTTAAACTAGTGGCATATTTGTGTAGATAGCCCCAATGAGATTTTAAAAAAAAATATTTAAAAATATACAAAAAATGAATTTATTTTTGGTTCCGAACAAAGACGCCTCCTTCTCCAAAAGTGAGAAGAGAGACGCTAAACGAGAACGACAGATAAAGTGAACGCTAAAGTCCTCGAACAGTCGAACGAGACCGGAATCTGCCGCCATCTCTCGACTCGTCGGTGACTCGACGTCCTCGAATCCCTGTCGGCTCGACTCGACGCCATCTCGTCAGTACGGAATCTGCAGCACGCGAGTCTAGGCGTCCAGCAAGGCAACAACCTCCTCTGCTCGGCTGCTTGCCTGCTCCTCAACCATCCTTCGCTCCTCCAGCCACTCGACCGGCCGCCCACTCCAGTCTCCAGCGAGGAAGACCTTCGACAGTTTTAGCCCCAAAAAATTGAATTTGGATTGATGCATTATGTTCAATTTTAGATTAGCCCTTGCGATTATTTTTAATCCAACGAATTAATGATTTGCACATAGTGCGTGGCTGTTGCTGGTGGAAATGTATTTTGCATCAATATGTGCAAAATATATCTGAAGTTGAGGTAGCTTCTGACAGTTTTAGACATGGGAATTTAATATGGGTTGATGTATCATGTTCAATTTTATGTGCAAAATACATAGGCTTTTAGAAGTTTTAGCCCTAATTTCATATTTTAGGGTATTTGTATTTGTGTGCTGAATTGATGAATTAATGATTTGTGTAATTGTGTGAGCTAAATTGATGATTTCAAAGTATTTGTGTGTGTTGAATTTATCAAATTTGTTGATGGATAAACTTTCGTTAGATTTATGAATTTAGAATTTGATGTTTATGTTCTTTAATTGTTCAGGAAATGAAGAGATTTTTCAAACTATTAAATGAACTTCCGTTATATATTTAGTCCCCTGGCTTCGATTCCTGGCTACGCCACTGGGTTAAACAATGACGTGAGATAATTTTTCAAACCATGCATGACTATTGTGCGACTTAAGGAGCATATCAGAGACCTGAAGCATCATAGAAGGTAGCTAAGATGAGAGCTACGTGCGCACTAATCAACAACGAAGATTCCAGGTGCTATATATATATACAAATGTCATTTGTAACGTTTTAGACCAGATTGTCTAACGTATTTCTTGGGCTGTCGATCTAAACCATACATATATCGACGATTTACGTTGTTCCAAAATTCGATGTGATAGATTGATAGATGCAAAGGATGTATTATGTATATATCCGGTCATCCGGATTAGTAATTCAAATTAATTTGTTTTATTGAATAAAGACAAGTCAATGGAAAACTAACTAGTTTCGACCAATAAATAAACAAATGGAAAACTAACTAGATGCATGAGCGAAAGGAATGGAAAACATTCTGTCATTGAACCCAACAAACACAAGGAGTTTTTTTAATTCTCAAAATATCACGAGTCGAAACTTAAAATCCAAGTACATTTAAGTATTAAGAGATTGAATCAAGAGATTGAATCAAATGAAAATGGAGTAATTATTTTTTTAATTTTTAATTTAAAATATTTTTAACGAATTGTATTTGATTAAAAAATTATAGTAATTTGTATTATTTTTGTCTTTTTATTTATTTTTGTAAACGATGTTTAACATTGAATGATTCTAATTAAATTAATTTGTACGTTATCTTTTCATAAATAAATTATCATTATGTCATCAAAATCATATTGTGCTCACCTTAATGATTTGGTTCCGCCTCAAATAAAAATAATTGTATTATTTTTATATAAACTTTTTATGATAAATAAGTCATATTTTTTTATATTAAATTAAAATCATATTTATTAAATAAATTAAGTTTTAAATCTATGTAGTCGTTCGTGCATGGAACGACGGGTATAACTAGTAAGACCATCTCCAACAATTTCCCCAAATCTTTCTCCTAAATGAGGCATCAAATGTCGTATTCACTTAATAAAATTTGCTCCAACTTCAACAACTTCCCTATTTTAGAGTGTATTTTTTTATTATTTCTATGTTAAATGATATGAAATCCTCTACAACATTTATTCAATAATTAATTAATTAATTAATTAATTATTATTTTTTGACTAATATGAAAATAAAAATATTTTAGAATCTTAACCTATTAAATGAGAAATTATTTTTTATTTTAATTTTAAAAAATAAAACATTTTAGAATCTTAACCTAATACAATATAAATTATATTTATTATTTTATCTACAAGGAAATAAAAATATTCTAAAATCTTAACATAATAAATTATAATTTACTTACATATATAGATTTATGCATATCTACATTTTTTATTTGTTATTTTACATAAAAGCCTATATACTGTATATAGCTTAACATATATAGGCTTATGCATATCTACAACTTTTTTAAGTAGAAAAAAATTAATTCATACATATATCTAGTGCAATACCAAAGATAATAAAAAAGGTTAGTCACATTTAAATGTTCCATTATACCTTGCATAATAAAATTATTTTGACTCCACACATCAAAATAGTAGACATGATGTCATGAGATAACATGTTTTGTTAAAATGGACATAAATGAAATGGTCCAAAAATAAGGAAACCCCAAAAATTTATGGAAGGATGGTTGATTTTTTCCCTTTCACTCGATAATGGAGTATTTGATAGAGAAGTTGTTGGGATAAATTTTTAGGCTAAATTCTTCAAAAACATATTTTCCCAATAAGAGGAAGCTGTTGGAGAGCTCTCCCCAAAAAGGCATTAGAGTTACTAGCACTTCCTCAAAACAGCAAGCTTGTGGAAACTCTAGAGATAGAACGAGCCATTGAACTGACTCTATCCCCGAGTAGATAGGCATGGCAATGGGTCGGGTCGGGTGCGGGTGGATACTTCCACCACCCGACCCGGTATTTTCACCCGACGGGTTCCACCCGACACCGATCCATCCAAAACCCGTCGGTTTTCGGGTCGGGTCGGGTTTTTTTCGGGTGCTATAAAAAGTTAAAATTTTCAATTTTCAATCATAAATTAACCTTAAGTTCATTTGTTAAACTAAAATTTAAACCTATTTATATAGGGCCTACCCATTGGATTAGCCAAAAAAATAGATTTAATTAGAAGTCTCAAAGCCCATCTCTATGGTTAGGCTTCAAACACTTAACCCTCTTCTCCTCTCCTTTCCTTTTTATAAGCTCCTCTTCTCCTCTCCTTCTACCAATTTTCCGATGTGGGAATAAAAAACCGGGAGATCGGGTAGGGTGTTTGGGTCGGGTGATCGGGTAGGGTCGGGTCGGGTCGGGTGAGGCCATACCCGAAACCGTACCCGCTCCATCACCCCAATCACCCGAAACCCGTTTTCGGTTGTTTTTAATCGGTTTTTTCGGTTCGGTTTTTCGGGTACCCATCAGGTGCGGGTGAAATTGCCAAGCCTACGAGTAAAATAACTCTATTTCCTTCCTTCTACATCTTGATTTTTACATTCTCATTGCCTTCTTTTTGCTTGAATTCTTTTGGGTCTACCCTCAAGGAGCTACCCTCAAGTGGAGGGTCTACCCTCAAGGAGCAGCAACTTGAGGGTCTACCTTTGTGGAGAAACTTCAGGGTCCTTTGCAGTGGCGTAGTTAGGAATTTGTGCTAGAGCTAGGCTAAATTCTTTTGGGTAAATTTCGCCAGGATTTTTTTGTATTTTTTATAAAATATAGAAAAAAATTATATTTTTCTGTATATAAAAAAATTATATAGAAAACTTTGTATTTTTCATAAAATTTTATATTTTTCTGTATAAAATTCCATTTTAATATATATTATATATATACAAAAAATTAATCTGTTTTTTCCTGACCAAATAAACTAGTTTTTATCAACCTAGTTTTTTTTACTATATTTAAATATTTTTTTTGAAAATTCTAGTGGGGTTACATCCCCGGCACCATGTAGCTCCACCCCTCCATCGCAAGTATTTTGAGTGCAATCCATGTAGTCCTCTAGCGAGGGATCTTGACCATATGAAGAGGTAGAGCTATTTCAGAATCAAAGTCGGCCATCGTTCGAGGAGTACATGTTGACCTTAGACGGGCCTAAGTGCATAAACAGAGCATCAACTGATATAGCGAGGGAAAAAGATTAACCGTTAAATTTATATTTAATGATAAAATTTTATGAAAACTAGAGAAACAACTTTTCTGTTACTCTATCAGAGTTGAATCACAAGATCTATAACTATATATTAAAGCTATATCTTTTCGAGCCACCAGAACGATTCTGGCCCCACCTCATATTTACAAAAATAATTTTTATTCCTAATATTTTAACTTTTTCCTATTAAATTCTTCTTTAACTATTTAAATATATCTTTAACATCAAACAAATATCTATTTAGTATAACAATATCTTTTGAAAACTTCCTTATACAAATATTTAAAATTAAACATAATAAATTTAAAATATTTTAAATAAGGAGAAATATCTTTTATCTTTTAGCATGATGTCTTTTCACGAATTTATTTATAGATATATTTTTCTTTTGTAATAAAAAAATTAATGATAAATACTTATAATGTTTAAAAATAATAAAAATAGGTAATATTTATAACTATATATTAAAGATGTACCTTTTCGAGCCACCAGAATGATTCTAGCCCCACCTCATATTTAAAAAATTAATTTCTATTTCATTATAACTTCTTTCTATTAAATTCTTTTTAACTATTTAAATTTATCTCTAATATCAAACAAATATCTATTTAGTATAATAATATTCTTTGAAAGCTTCCTTATACAAGTATTTAAAATTAAAAATAAAATACATTAAAATAAATATAAATATTTTAGCATATATCTTTTGACGAATTTATTTATAGATATATAGTGATTTTCTTTTATAAAAAAATTTAATGATAAATATTTATAATTTTTAAAATTACTAAAAAAATATAATAAAGTATTTAATAGATATATTGAAATATTTGATAAACACTAAATTTACGTACATCAAAAGTAATAAAATATAAAGAACATAATATTTGATTAGAAAATTATATACATTCTACGAGCAATAAATTACTTATATTAAAGTTTATATTATATTTTATTTATTTATTAATATCTTATTTATAATGTCTATAAAATATCGAATCGTAGTCGTACATGGTACAACGGGTAAAACTAGTAAAGTTAAATTTCCCTGATCAATTCTCTATACTGGAGTTAGAAATAATTTGAAGGAGTTTGAAAAAAATTAAAGAGGTCACAAAATCGTATAGATAATTACTAAGTTAGTAATATAAATGTTATTCTATAATAAAATTTCCATAGTATGATTTGAGATTTTATTTAAAATCAATTTAATAAATTTTGGATAGTTATAACCATTTTGTAATTATTGAGAATCTATTCATCAAATTTTTACTTGATATAGCTCATTTTGTAATTACTTTTTTTGTTGGTAGAACTATTTTAACCTTTTATTATACAATTTATTAATTATTGGAAGATACAGAGATGGATAAATTTCCCTTGAGGTTGTTATTCACATTACTTGAATATATATAGAGGTTACACGGCTTGTACACTAAGTCAGGTCAATAATATAAATATACATGCTATTACACCCCCGTAGTCAAAATGGGAGGAGACCTAACAGTGAGACTGTCTCTAAAATCAATAAACAACTGTCGTGGCAAACCCTTGGTGAAAATATCTGCATACTGAAATGATGACGACACATGTAACACACGAACATGTCCTAATGCAACCTTCTCACGAACAAAGTGGATGTCAAGTTCAATATGCTTGGTGCGTTGATGTTGTACCAGGTTATTGGAACATGCAAGTAGCGAACACATTATCACTATAGACCAGAGACGCACGGGAGAACAGACAATGGAGTTCGAGTAGAAGATTTTGCTACCAGGAGCACTCGGCGATGACATTGGCAACACCCTGATATTCCGCCTCTACACTGGATCGTGAAATGACGGACTGCCGCTTGGCTGACACAACCACCAGTATGTCGTTCCAAAAGATACAATAACGAGAGGTAGACTAGCGAGTGTCAGGACAACCAGCCCAATCTGCATCAGTGTAAGCAACAAGAGATGGAATAGGGGCCGGTTGTATGCTGATGCCAAGTGAATATGTACCGTAAATATATCTAATAATGCGCTTCAGCACTGCAAGATGACCATCTCGGGGATCATGCATGAATAGGTAAATCTGCTGAACTGCGTAGGAGATGTCGGGGCGAGTGAATGTCAGATATTGTAGAGCCCCAACTAGATTTCGGTATAGTGCAGGATCAAAAATAGGTTTCCCGACATTAGCACTAAGCTTAGAACCAGGATCAACAGGTGTCACTGCAAGGTTACAAGAGGTCATATCAGCACGCTTTACAATCTCCCGAGCATAAGCGGCTTGAGAGAGGAAAAGACCAGAAGATGTCCGAGTGGCCGAAACACCCAAAAAATAAGAGAGAGGGTCGAAGTCTGACAAAGCGAACTCATTGTCGAGTAAGGTGATAATGCCACCCGGAAGAGAATCTGAGGACGCAGTCAAGATGATATCATCAATATAGACAAGCAAATAAGCATTCATAGCACCCCGACGATAAATGAATAATGATGAGTCGGACTGACTGCTGGAGAAACCGATCCGTAGAAGAAGAAGCAAACCGCTGATACCAAGCACGCGGAGCCTGTTTCAGACCGTAAAGAGACTTCTTCAACATACAAACGTGTTTGGGACGAGATGTAATATCCCCGACCAAAGTGCATACGTCATTCGGCGTTCATATAAGATTAAGAGCATATGCATAGCATATTGACATGATATATAGTGAGTTTTTAAAAGTAATATTTATTTTCGAATTAAATTTATTATATTTTTAAAAAAATTTAATCAAAAATTAATTATTAATTATTTTAGGATAAAGTTTATAGAAAATGAGATTTGAAGGTGAAAACTGCCATTTTGGAAAAAAATTAGCCGACTTCGTGATGTTTCTGCCGACTTACTTTGCCTTGAATACATATGTGGAAGTTTGCATGCTTTCTAAAGCATGAAGATAAGACAAAAAAAAATCCAGAGAAAAACGAAGAGAAAGAGAAGAAGAAAAAAAAGAGGTTGATTGTTTTGATTTCAGTTGATGGTTTTGGTACAAGGTCTCTTCTATCGGGTTTTAATCTCGAAGTACAAGCGTAGTTTGGTAAGTTTTAATTAGTTAATGATTTATTTGGATTTCATTGATTTTTCCAGATCTAGATCTACAGTTTCTTTTGATTCGAAAATCAGTCGATTTATAGTTCTCAGAGGGTGTTTTCGATATCGGATTTATATTCGGTAAAAGATTTCAGAGTATTTTTAGGATTTCGTTTTGTAAGGATATTAGGGAGCCCTTTAATCGAGTTTTGCAGAAAGGTTTGAACTAGAAAAATGTTCTTCTATATATATAGTT
The DNA here is from genome assembly GCA_964016875.1 of Fallopia convolvulus. Classification (NCBI taxonomy): domain Eukaryota; kingdom Viridiplantae; phylum Streptophyta; class Magnoliopsida; order Caryophyllales; family Polygonaceae; genus Fallopia; species Fallopia convolvulus. The sequence continues at coordinate 26,569,491 of OZ024733.1, forward strand.
TATTGTTGTCAAGTTTTAAAGGATTTGGAATTATGCACAAGAAGTTATAATGCATTCTGGCATTTCATTGCATTTGGGGTTAAAGTTTGTAAGAGTAAATAGGCTGTTTTTGCATTTGGATATATATAGGAGCACGAGTCATAGATCGTGGTCAAGAGAAAAGGAAAGAGATATATTATCTGTCTTGAACAGGTGAGTATAGACCGGAGATTCAACTCTATGCGCTATATGGATATATGTGATATATATGCTATATGGATATATGTGTTATATGAGCTATATGAATATATGTGCTATATGAGTTATATGGATAGATGTGATAGCTCTGAAATTTCCAGAGTTGTTTGCATAGAAAGTATGTTAACAGATGGCATATGATATATGGTTACATGATGCACGTGATTGCATAGAATATTGCAATGAGATTAAAAGGACTTGTGACTGTCTTGCCCTGAACTGTAATTCAGGAAATCTTCGGATTTCTTTGTTAAAGCGACCTACGGGTCATACAGGATCTTCGGATCATACAGGATCTTGGATCATACAGGACCTACGGGTCAATGAGGAGATCTTCGGATTTCTTTCTTAAAGAGACCATAAGAGTCAATATTAGGAGATCTTCGGATTTCTTTGCTAAAGGGACCATAAGAGTCCATATACAGTAAACCCGGGGCAGATTCAGGCTTGAACAGTTCACAGAATAATAAATCGGATACATCGGGATTTGCATTTACCGCCAATGACCTCGGATTTTACCATCCAAAGTCACCCAAGGCTTTATAAGGTATTAAGGTAAATAAAACATGCGGAATTATAAAGTTATTACATATAAAAGAGTTGCTCACATATGAGACTTTTAGAAGTATTCATTACATACTTTAACTTAGTTCAACAAAACATGACAAGTAAGAGTTCTTAGGGAGCGGAATATAAAAGATGTTTTTATGCCTTTGGTGGAGGTTTTCTAGAGTTTGGCATTTGGCGCGAAGGGCGATAAATGTCAGGCAGAAATGCGGAAAAACGAAATTAGTCTAAAGAGACTAAGCAAGTGAGAAAGGACATTCTTAAGGTAGTTTGGTAAAGTAACGAAATCGTTAACGAGGTGTTCAAGATGTGTTTTGAGATATGTAAACTTTACATGGAGCTTTTAAGGGCGGAAAATGAGTAAATTCCAAGATGAGATAACTCTTAAACCGAAAGAACGAACTACGATATTGTAGAACTTCTTAGAATAGAAAAGATGTTGTTGGGAACATTAATTACACACAAATTTCTAGAAAACCTCTCACGTCCTTAACGGACCGAGAACCGGGTCGATCTTTAAAGATTGGTCCGGTTTTGATGTCTTTTAAAGTGCATTGGCACTTATATTTATTATGTGTCAAAAACTTTACAATTACGTTAATGACTTTTAAAGGTGTGGGGGGCCATGAATGGGCCGAGTCCACTTAAAGGAACGGAGTTCCTTCGCCTATCTAGGGTGCATACGTCCCTCCTCCGAGTAGGAGCAAACATAGATCATGATTCTTAAAGTCAGAGAAGGAGAGGGCGTAAAGCCGTACCACTCGACATATTATATAGAGGTGTTCGGGCCGAGCCCGCACCCCTTATTAAACTATTTACGAATTTCATAAGGAATCTCGAAAAGAGATTTTAAACAAGCAAAGGCCACACAAAACAAGCCTAGCAATATATCTATTAACAATAATAATAATAGTAGTAGTAATACTAACAAAAGGGGTCGTTATTTTCTAACAATCGGTATTTCCTAGGTAATTCGTTTAGTTTAGCAAACAAGGTGTTCCCAACATTGAACAAGTTAACGGAATCGAATTTATCTAAAGGTTCAAGTAGAATGTCCACTTGCCTTGAAATTTTCCTTCGGGATTCTACGACCTGGTGATGAGGTATTTTCAGTGGTCGTTATACCTATCAAAGAACCTAACTTAACCAAACTTAGTAGAATGGTAAGTAAGGGTTGATCCCACAAAGATTCGTGTATTTGTGTTGTTACTTAGATGCTAAGTAACTAAAAGGGGGTTTTTTGGAATGATTATCTAGTCTAAGATGCAAACTAAAAAGTAAATATGAATGCAAAGTTGATTATACTAAACAAGTATGAGGAAAGCATGTTCAACTAGTTAAATCCATCATAGATGTGCTTATTGATCATTGATTCTCAATTCACTTGAATAATCTACCGTGAATTATTACCCAAACTTTATATTTAGTTGAAAGAACTAACAGTCTGAACAACCCTAATCATCTAACAACCTAGAACAATGTCTAGATTCAATTAAACGACAACTTTAAGTTCAAAGTATCGATAGAAACAAATACTCAACGCAAACAACTAATCAAGTTATATGTGGTTTATTCCCTTCTACAACTGAATAGCCCGAACGGGTCTAAACAATTATAGTTGCTACTTTATCTAATCAATCCCGAACGGGACTTAATCAGATTAGATGTAAATTAACCTAGAAATTCTATTAGGTGGCCAATCTAACAAAACCCTAGAATAATTCTGATTCAATTAAGCACAGGGAATAAAACCTATTCAAGTTGTTGAGAATCAATAATCAAACCTCACAATATTATGCAATCTATGATTTCAATAACTAGTCAAACACAAAGGAATTTAGTAATGCATAAATAAATTAAAGGAAAACTTACAAAGGTTCAAAGTTTGCTCCTTAAAAGAGAGAAAACCCTAGCCTCCAAAATTATGTTCTAAGTTATGAAAAAGAAACTAAAAACAAGGTTTAAATACCCCACAAGATATCCAAAGATCAAATTATCTCGAAATACCATAAAACACGTCGGAAAAGATCTAATAAAGTCCAACTCGAGGCCCAAAACTCGCGGCCCGATGTCTCCGTTGAAAGGAAGATGGCACGGGCTCATTCCCATATGGCGCGACCGCGTAGTCTGTCAATTTAGCTTGCGGCACCCCTTAGTTCAGTACTTGAGGCGATACTTCAGAGGCTGTTTTCACCCCCTTCGAGTTGGAATTTGGACTCGGTGTACAAATATGAATTGTAGCTCTTCGAGTTAAGTTTACAGTTATACCAAATTCAGATTTTTCCGACCACTGTAGCTCCCAAACCAAGCATTGCAAGATAGAGGTGTCAAAACAAGACTCCAATGCATAGTCTGGGTTTAAGCGTTATTTTCACACAAGATCTTGGGCCTTAGATCTTCTAATATTCACTCGTATCACTCTAAGCTTCCTCAAACTCCACTATAGTCCCCTAAGATCCATCCCTTCCATGCTTGTTTACATAAAGATCTGCAAAACCGAACAAAACAAGTGCAAAACCCGAATTTCCTAGAAAACCTAAAAACCTAAGAATTAGACCAAACTAAACTAAAACCATGCAATATAAACATAAATATGCATCCTAAACACTACCTAAATGCAAACTTCGACCTAGTTAACCTAAACGACGACGAACAACATGTATTAAAATCCTTATTTTAATTTGATTCAACCTTTCTCTTATTTTCCTATTCTAAGAGAAGGCAAGCTAATCTAAATTTTTTGGTTTAATAATTTAGATAGGAAAAGATAAAATAATAATTCTTTTATTATTATTTTCTAGGTGATACGTTGTAAGGATTTTATAACTTAAAAATACATAGTTTAAGAAAACTAATGCAATGATTTAATTATTCTAATGAAAACTTTTTAAACCCACATGAAAATGTATATATATTTAAAAATAAATTATATATATGGTTTGCATGCATCATTTTTATGTAAGACTACTTTCTTAAAAATTAAACTTATCACCAATTTTCTTTAAAATCTTGATTTACTTATAGAAAATTTCTAGGATTGTCATGCATGTGTATCATACCTTATAAAAATACTTTTTATTCACACATGCAATACTTTAAATGATTTAATATAACTTGTGCTTATAAAAATATTTCTTCTTATTAAAAGTATGGTATATCATTATCTTAATAATTTTAGAACACATGCAAGAGAAGATTTATTCCAAAAACTCCATAAACTAAACATGCATAACCTTATATGATTTTGTTTAAGTATCTAGTACTTTTATAAATTTATTTTCGGTTCTAGAAATTCATAAATAATTTATTCTAGTGTTAAAACTTTTAGGAAAAAGGACATGGAATAGGATTTAATTCATAAAATTCCTTTCAAAAAAAAATCTGTTCTCTTAGTTTAGTTGATCATATTTTATTCTCAAAAAGAAGTTTCACAAATAAAAATCATCTTACAAATCTTCCTAAGGTTTAACAAGACATGCAAGGGGATTTTATTCATACAAATCCATTTAAAGTCACATGCAAGAGTATGTAAGATTTAATTAAGTATGTCTTATTACTACTAGACCTATTTATTTTCAAAATTCATCTAAAATCACCCAAATGCTTATATATGACATGCGTGAAGATTTAATTCATAAAACTTCTTTAACAAGACATGCAAAGGCACTTTTATTTAATAGCTCTTAACTTAAGCTTATATAAATTAAAATTCATCATAAAATTCATTTCAAGGTTCATGAAAGACATGCATGAAGGTTTTATGCATGAACTATATCTTAAGTAGTTATCCAAAATGCCTTTATAAAAATCAAGTATCTTTGTATAAAGAGAAAGGAAGTCTATGTCCTTTTAAACTTAATAAAAATCAGAATATATCAAGTTAAAAATCCCCTTTAAAAGTGTAGGATTTAGTACAAAAATTTCCTCTTCAAAAATCCTTGCATGCATGTACAAATCATAAGAGACATTCTAATTTTCTTATAACTTTCATAATCTGATTTTTCTTAAAAAAATATGATCATTATAATGAGTTTAAGATGCTAGAAACAAACTCAAAAATAAATTAAAAGGGCCAAGAAATTGTACCCTTAAATTGTGTTTGATCTAGGAGGAAAAACACCCAAGGAAGCAAGTGGGAAGGAGGCCGGCCAACTGACCTGGTGGCGCGCTTGGCGGGGCCTGGTGGTGCGCGGCGTCGGCGGCGGCGCTGTGGTGGCAGTCGGTAGTGGTGGTGACAGTCGGTAGTGGTGGTGGTGTTTGGAAGGCACAAGGAAAGGCTCTTTGGTGGGTTTAAGTGGAAGAAAAAGATAGACAATGAGAGAGCTAGAGAGGAGAGTCTTTGTGAGTGTTCTTCTCACATGACTTAGGCCTTTAAATAGAGCATTTTTGTTAGTGGAGGTTATAGAGAATCTAGCAATGATGATCCACAATCTCACATTATGGTGGTGAATGACTAATATATAGAATTTTATTAACTTAGATCAAGTGAGTAGAAGATGGAAGATTTGAATTTTAATGACATAATTCAAAGGAATGAGTGGAAAATCTCTACCCATATCTCATTAGATCTCTCCCATTAAATGATCCGACGCGTTTGCAAACGAACCAAAAGTCGGTTTGGAACGCGCGCCGGAACGACCAGGTTTTACGAATAGAATTTCCGTTAGTTACGAATTTATTATGTTTCGTTTCTAATAAATTCATTTACTCGAATAAATATTTCATAATAATTTTATAATTTATTTATTTTCGAAAAAAAAATTTGAAGGAAAAAACCTTTTATGAGGTTATTTTATTTAATGAATAATTAAATATTATGAAAATAAAATTTATTCATTTAACGGAAATTGCGGCTATTACACCACAAATCATGGCAGCTGAAACATATACACTGTCTCATTAAGCTGACCATGTAAGAAAGCATTCTTAACATCCAACTGATGAATGGACCAAGAGCAAGAAACAACCAAATGAAGTACAGTGCGTATTGTAGCGAGCTTGACAACTGGACTGAAAGTCTCCCCCACAATCAATTCCGACCTCTTGAGATCATCCATTAGCCACAAGACAGGCCTTGAAGAGGTCCAAGGAACCGTCAGCTCAAAACTTATGGCGAAATAACCACATACACCTGACCACATTAGCCTCAGAAGGCCGAGGTACCAACACCCAAGTCACATTACCAATAAGAGCCCGATATTCATCGGACATAGTTGCATACCAATTTTGGTCAAGGAGGGTAGATTTGCGAGAGGTAGGTAAAGGAGAAAGGGTTGGTTTTGAAGATGTGGCAGTGTTTAGGTCAAACAAGCGTCGGGTTTGGAAAATCCCGGACTTGCTCCTGGTGGTCATTGGATCGATGAAGGTTTTGAGAGTGGGGGAGGGGGGTCGGTGATGAGCCAGGGGTGACAGAAGCTGCGGAGGAATGAGGGCCCGCAGGCTCTGGTGGGTGAGGCGCGGGAGGGGCAGGGTGACCTGCGGGTGCGAGTGGGCTAGCCGCGGTCGCGGGTTCATGTCCGTGACTAAATCAAAAAAGTCGGGGACACTCTTATAAGAGGCGAGCTAGCAGACGAGCTAGATAGAAAATGAGTAAGGAGAGGGGAAACACCATCATCTTGACTGAGAAAGTCGTATGAGGTGGAGGAGGCGGGTTGAAGCTGAGCAAATGGAGAAACGAATTCGTCAAAAGTGACATGACGAGACACAATGAACTTTTGTGTGATAAGATCAAGGCATATATAACCCCGATGATTGTCGGGATAGCCTAAGAAGACACAAGGGGTGGACCGGGGATGAAGTTTATGTGTGTTTTGAGCTGACAAATTTGGATAGCAGAGGCACCTAAAGACCCGAAGATGATCAAAGACAGGAGTGGAAAGATATAAGAGTTGTGTTGGACATGTTTGATTGAGATTAGGGGAAGGGAGAATGTTTAAGATTTAGGCAGCCACAGAGAGAGCAAACTGCCATAATTTAGCCGGAACTGAGGCATGAAAAAGGAGTGTACGGACCATATTATTGATTGTGTGGATAGTTCGTTCAACCTTTCCATTTTGAGATGAGGTGTATGGGCACGAGAACCGAAAAACGATCCCATGTAATTGGAAAAATGTGTGGCAATCATTATTGTCAAATTCTTTACCATTATCGCACTGGAAAGCTTTGATTGAACAATGAAATTGTGTTTGAACGAATTGATGAAATCTAACCAAATGCGTATAAACTTGAGATTTGAATTGAAGCGGAAACACCCAAAGCCAATTAGTGTAATCATCAATAAACACAAGATAATATTTATGACCATCAAAACTGACAAGAGATGAAGTCCATAAATCGCTATGAATTAATTGAAAGGGCGAACAAGTAAAGGTCCTAGATGGATAAAACGGAAGACGAGTGTGTTTCCCCAATTGACATGAATGACAAAGAGAGGAATGATACACTTTATTGCAACTAGGTAGACAAGATTTCCTAAGTAAATTAAAAATAGGAGCTCCCAGGTGACCGCAACGAGCATGCCAAACGGGAGACGACACGTTAGACAAAGACAAAGGGTTGTACGATTTGGTGATGGGGTACAGCTCGCCGGAATTGTCCCGTTGGAAGATCCTTCACAGAAAAATCGTATGAGTCAAACTCAACAGAAACATTATTATCAGCAGTGAATTGGCGGACGAAATCTGGTTTTTTATTATATTAGGTGCAACAAGAACATTACGAAGGTAAAGTGGTTGGTCTTTTATAGCGATAAGGGTGGTTCCATGACCCAAAGATGGTACGCGTGTGCCATCCCCGACAATAACAGAAGTAGAATTACTCTTAGAGGTAAGGGAAGAGAGCATACCTTGGTTGTTGGTCATGTTGGAGGAGGCCCCAGTATCCATATACCAAGAGTTGTCCGGTGAGTACAACGTCATTGAATTGAATGCTTGAGTCAGGTCTGTAGTAGGCATAAGGATTTGTAAACATTGTGTTGGCCTGCTGATTCGGTGCTTGAGGAGCCGCACCAAGTATGCCCTGTGACTGCACTATATGAAAGGGGCAAAGGCCTGGATTCCATCCCGAAAAGGGCCAAGCTATGGGCTGAGAATTCTGATGAGATTGCCCGGGTACGTGCATCCATCCAAAGGGAATCCGCTGAAGGTAAACAACGCCAACACCTTGCCTACGGCAGCGGCCACGCCCGCGGCCAGAATTCTAGTGACCGTCGTTCTCTGTCTAAGCGGGGGCTGAGATGGCTTATCCGATGGCGGAGCGGAGGAGTAATCCTAAAACCATATTAGCCCCAAACTAGTTGAAGTCCCGAAAAATTCACAGAATAAGTTTATTAAAAATATACAATTTTATAATATTAATATAAAAATATGTATATAATGTGTCAGGCAACTACGTAAGCTACGAAAATTATTTTATAGATCGTTTCCCATATTTCAATTGAATATATTTAAATATTATTCATTATTTGTTGAGATATTGCTCCAAATTTAAAATAAAATTATTAAAAATATTAATTTCAATTGAATTGAATATTTTTAAATAGTCTTTTCATTCTTCGATAAGACACTAATTAATACACATTAAATACTTGATGTTCTATCTAGAAATCATAATATAATTTATTAAATTTAAAGTTAATTTATTAAGGTTATGTATTAGGATTTTTATCTTTTACTCCGTAGTCAATAAGATAATGTTTGTAAATATGAAAAATATAATATAAAGATCGGTAGAGAATATAAAATAGAGAAAAAAGTATATACAATATAATACAATATATTAAAGATAATAAGGGTACATAGTAAATATAATCTAATTTATTAAAATTATTTTTTGATGTTATTTAATACATAATTTATTATATTTGAAAATATCAACATATAGATAAAAATTATATACTTAAAGCCCAAATCTAGTTACAATATAAAAAGATATCCATATAAAAATATCAACATATAGATCAAGTTATCATAATATATAAAATTATAATATTGTTAGTGCACAAAAATTCCACCTTTAATGCACTAATTGAATGCTTCTTCCTTTTCTGCTACAATTGCTTCTTAACTTGTAACCTGCAAAACAATGGACAAAGGGGGCGATGACCCTCTAATCCACCTCCGATGCCTAAGTCAAAAGAGCAGTTATCGATTGAGCATCAAGGAAGAAACACGAAAAGCTAGACAACTCGACGAGTATGAGTTTCTTTGAATAGAGAAGCTAAGCGAATATTAGCCTGTTCAATGTTAGAATGGGTTGTTCAATATGCTTTCAGTATGCTCTCTCTAACGACGAATACATGTATTTATAATGGAAGTAGAAGATCTAGGGGGACCGAAAATTCTATCCCTAGGGCCGACCCAATGCCTTAAAGCCCAAGCAAGTGATATTTTGCTCCCTACTCCAAGCAAAAATGCTATGTTTTCATTTGAGATAAAATCTTCCACTATTTAGCATAACCACCATATTTAATTTTATAAGAAAATACTAAAATATAATAAATACGTAATAAATAAAAATATATTTATGGCGATTGATAAAAAAATAATTAGGGTATTTATTTTTACCAGCTCACAAATATCCCACCTACGTCATTGTATACGTTTCCGGCATATACTAGGACGTAGGGTATAGAGGTGTCCTATTCGAAGTGGTCATGCGTATTAGTTGCTCGGGTCCCCTAACTCGCATGCGTGTGTACGAGTGTGCATATTCGTATATTCATGAACGAATATCTTGGGGTTTGTGCGTGCGTATTCGTATATCCATGAGGGAATGTCATGGGATATTTTATTCCTCTACATACGCGTAAATATAGAAGTCCGTTAATGCGATGAATTAACGTTGTGCTTAATTTTTTTATGCAAGACTCAAACTAATGCAAAAACTGGCTTTTATTAAAAATAAACATGAATTACATGATCTTAAGGACTGAACTAATGAATGAAAAACAAAAATCTAAGGGCCTCATCAAAACCACATGGGAAAAAGAGTGCCCTATTTGCATGCATTTCCTAATCTCGGGATCCCTGCGTTGGGAAAGACAAGTAACCACAATCGTACCTGCATGGGCCATGGTTCTCATTTCGAGAAGAATCGGTCTCATATACAGGTCCACGGTCGCGAACTAAGGGTCCACAGTCGCGGAACTCAGAGCCGCGGTCGTTACTTGGCGACCCACGATCGCGATTTTGCCCCAGTCAAGGGATCTCGCTTTTGGGACTAGTTCCGCAGTCGCGGCTCTCAGGCCCGCGGTTAGAGTTACGCTTCTGGTCGTTATTTCTTGGCTCGTCTTCAATCTCATACACTGCTGAGATTGTTTGGACGACCTTAATTTGCCTCTTTCTCGACTCTTCACGATCTTCTGGTTCATTTTTCTCAATGTACTCGCGCAAGTACCCTTCTTGAACCAGATCTTCAAGGCACTCCTATAGGGATCACAGTGTTCAGTCATGTGCCCCCGTACTCTATGGTGCATGCAATATTTCCGACTTAAAGGATTGTGGGATTCAATATTGTACACGGGAGAGCTTTATAAAAACTCAAGAAATCAATAGAGCAAGTTGAAAATGCTCTTGAAATCCGACCGAGTGAGAAGCTCGGATGAGAGTGGATTTTCTTTAAGTAAACCAGTTGGTTTAGGACATCGTCTTCGGGGCACTCATCCTTAGAGGGATAGCAGAAATAGCTCTAATGCTTGATGCGCGGTAGAATTTTGTAGATCGGGATGTTGAACGCTTTGTAAACTGCTCTATCTTGTCCCTCCGAAGAATGTCCATTTTGCCTAAAGCTCTTGTTTGAAGGGCGTTGTGACTGTTGAGGTGGAGAGGGCGACTTCCCTCTTGTCTTGTAGCTAAATTCTTCCAAGCGCACATATTGGTGAATGCGCTCTTGAAGTTCAGTAATGGTGGAAGGAGGACGAAGTGTCAACTCTTCCCTTAGCTTGGTCTCAAATGGGATTGCCCTCTTAAAGGCATTAATGACAGTCTTATCATCACAACCTTCAATCTCAGCATAGCACTCCGAAAAACGATTTGAAAAGTGGTGCAAGCTTTCATTTTTCTCCTTTTTGATGCCAAAGAGTGTATCAAGAGATGTTGCATCTCAGCTATTAGCTATGTAGCGCTTCAAAAATTTTGTGGCCAATTGATCCCAAGACCGTATTGACCTTGGTTTCAAACTTTAGAACCACTTTAGCGAACCCTTGTTGAGGCTACTTGGGAAGATCTTACACATTATAGCTTCCTCGGACGACACCCACAAGGCCATCTTATGAGAGTAAGAGGCTATATGATTTACAAGGTCTGAGTGCCCATCATAAAGAGGGAATGATGGTGGAGAAAATTTTGCTGGAGGTCAAGCTTGTTGAATGTCTCTGTGGAATGGTGTCGATGTCACCATAGCCAATTTATGCTCCGCTTGTTCTTGAGCCGATTGCAAGGTCCCACCTTGCGCTCTTAAGAGATCGAGCTACTTGGGAACATCTAACACATTATAGCCTCCTCGGACACCCACAAGGATATCTTATGAGAGTAAGAGGCTATATGATTTACCAGGTCTGAGTGCCCATCATAAAGAGGGAATGATGGTGGAGAAAATTTTGCTGGAGGTCGGGCTTGCTGAATGTCTCTATGGAATGGTGTCGATGTAACCATAGCCAATTTATGCTCTGCTTGTTCTTGAGCCGATTGCAAACCTCGCGCTCTTAAGAGATCGGGCAACCTCCTTTCAGTGTGTCTGAGAGCCTGGTCTCTCCCCTCAAGTCTCTCTCTACGTTCACTTCGACATTGATTTCACTGTGTTTTCTTCTTTTTGCCCCTGTCACGTCTTGGTTCGGGATTCTCGGAAGGTACATAGCGATCATCAGAATCGCGTGATAAATCGCGCTGATCCCCTGACTCTCGGTTGTTGTTAGATGGGTCGCGGTCGCGGCCACTGACGTGGTTTTGTCCTTTGCGGTCGCGGCGATTTCCGCAATCATGGGGCTCGCTTGAATCATCCGAGGTGGGGTCGTTGGACCGAGGGGTCCGCGGCCCAAGACCTCTTACGCGGGGGCGATTCATGATGATGGTCCTTTTGCCGACTTCTTGGCGCCCTACGATCATTGTCATAATTAATTTGCATCTCCTCTGATTCGTTAGAACTTATTGATTGAGGACTAAGGCGGTTATCAACGAATTCGATAATACTAGAAAGTCGTCAAATAGTCCTTTCAATTGCTGATTCGTTGACAAGGCGCTTGCCTTGAACCTTGTCCAAGGAATGCTTCAACCTAGCATAATTACTTGGTCCGAGTATTCGTTTCCCACAGACGGGGCCAATTGTTAGTGCACAAAAATTCCGCCTTTAATACACTAATTGAATGCTCCTTCTTCCTCTTCTGTTCCAACTTCTTCTTAACCTATAACCTGCAAAACAATGGACAAAGGGGGAGGGGACTCCTTAATCCACCTCCGATGCAAGTCAAAAGAGCAGTTATCGAGTAAGCGTCAAGGAAGTAGGAGAGCTAGGGGAAGACGTGTATTAGCTGTTAAATGCTAGAATCGGTATTTTCAATATGCTTTTAGTATGCTCTCTGTACAGGGCGAAGACGTGTATTTATAATGGAAGTAGGAGAGCTAGGGGACGAAAATTCTATCCATAGGGCCGACCCAATGCCTTAAAGCCCAAGCAAACGATATCTTGCTCCCTACTCCAAGCAAAATTCTATCTTTTCGATAAAATCTTCGAATATTTTGCATAATCACCATATTTAATTTTATAAGAAAATACTAAAAGATAATAAATAAAAATACATTTATTGCGATTGATATAAATCCAATTATAGTAGTTATTTTTACCCGCTCACAAATATTTATCATTACAAAATTTGAAATATTATTTTATTTAAATAATGACACATGACATAATATTTTCAACACATATAGTTTCTACTTTATGATGTTTTAGGGTAGATAAATCCGAACTCAAAAACCCATACAATGATAGTAAAAATATAACTGGACGGGGCCTAAAATGGGTCGGCCGCTCCTTGCCCCTATAAATAGCCGAACAAACCCACCAGTTCTCTTCACAAAATCCCAATTTCATTTCCTGATCCCATGTATGCTTTATTTCCATCATAATACCAACAACACTCGATCACTCAATATTTATGCATGTAAAACCATTTTGTTCCTGTAGTCTGTAGTAGAAACTACTTTATTCACTTGGCTTCTTTCTCCTTTGTAATCTTCTTCTAGTTTTGTGAGCTCTACTACATATTAATTAATTACAACACCAACTTATAAAATATCTTCTCTCTTTTTTGAATTTCTTCTTAATTTGGGGCTAAGATGATGCCGGTTTTGTTCCAAAGTGTCTACAACATTTGTCCAAAAGGGCAGCCATTGAAGCCCTCTTCAGATTATTGTAGTCCTTACCATTCCTCCAAGAGATCCGTGTTCCATTGCAACATCAACAATGCGAAGAGGTCAGCAAATCGTATAAAGGCTGAGAGATCTCTACTGATCAACGGTGGTGGTGGTGGCCGTCGACTAGAACCACTTCCAATGAATATTGGTGGTGGGTCTAATCTGATGGCTCAAGTCCAAGATGGGATTGGAATTGTCAAGTTTCTTCAGGGGAAGACTATTTTTGTTACTGGTGCTACTGGTTTTCTAGCCAAAGGTCAGACAAACATAGTTTTGCAAATTATCTTCTTTTTTTTAATGGTTTTGATAAACACTGATTTTGATAAATAAAGGACAAAATAGTTTTCTGTCTATCTAGTTCTCTACTATTTCTTAAACGAATTTTCCAATGAGGGTACAAGATAAAAAAAATGTAGTTAATATTTGAAAATTATTTTAATTTTTTTTACAATATATATTATTTCCTTTAATTTTTTAATTATTATTTTAATAATGTGTTCTTATGGTATATTATAATTTGTTTTTATTATACTCTATCTAATGGATCATGAAAAGGTTATATATAAAGAGAACAATACAAAGGTGCGACAAATCCCCCAAAATCATTTGTAGTTTTTATTTGCACAATTTGATTTCATCACGGCTATTTATGTTTTCTTGGAGGATTGACATAAATTTGACTGGCTTTGGAATCATGCAGTTTTGATCGAGAAGGTTTTAAGAACCATTCCTGATGTGGCTAAAATATATGTCCTGATCAAGGCCGAGAACAAGGAAGCTGCCACCAAGAGATTGAAAAATGAAGTAATTATTATTTTGATACATATATGCTTGATGAATTACTTTCTTAATTGTTCCCTTTGTATTAATATATATATACACGTGCATGTCTTTTACGGAGTAATCTTTTTTTTTTAAATAAACCATTATTTAATAATTGTATGGTCAATTAAATGTCAAAATAACTAAAAATCAAGTGTTTTGAGACAAAAAAAAATTATTTACAAATGCAAGTAATTTTTGATATGGGCATAGTATATGTAATTACGTCTTATTCTCCTTATAAATACTTAATTATTAAGTTATTTGGTCTTCTAGTATTGGTATTATTGAGTATTGACAAAGTTAGAAGCTCCTATTTGTTGGCCTAGAGATTATAAATGCAGAGGTTTTCAAGTGCCTTCAACAATTCCACGGGAAATCATATGAGAGTTTCATGCTCAGCAAACTTGTTCCCGTGGCTGGAAACCTATGTGAACCTAATCTCGGATTTGAAAAAAATTTGGAAGCTGTGATGGCTGAAAATGTAGATATCATTATAAACTCAGCTGCTACTACTAACTTTCATGAAAGGTATATTTTGGATTTATTTGGCTTATCACTCTCCAGGATTTAATTTTGAGGTTAAGATTGAGTTGTGTCTCTTATGACGTATATTATCTTGATGTATTTTTACTTGGTTTTAGGTATGACATTGCCGTTGACATTAACATTAATGGGCCTCAACAAGTTATGGCCTTTGCCAGAACATGCAAGAAGCTTAAATTGTTCCTCCAAATATCAACAGGTAATTGAGTTGTTGCATAATATATATATTAACAGTTTTTCTAACTTATACACTAAGGATAGGGGTCAAAGATATTAATTTAAGAAACTAAAACCCTATAAGAAAGCTAATAAATTCTATAAATTAAATGTAAATAAACTTAAATAATATGATTCAACAATTAATGCAACAACATACGTGAATGGACAAAGACAAGGAAGGATCATGGAGAAGCCTTTAAAGATGGGAGAAAGTATTGCTAATGGAGCTTCAGCTCAGCCAACTTTCCTCCCTACTCTAAATGTAGAAGAAGAGATTGCTTTAGCTTTGTCTTCAGCTCATGCTAATAAGACTCATCAGATGAAAGATCTAGGAGTTCTACGGTAAGTCGCCGTATAACTAAATTAATTAACTTTGATCACTCGTTTGTGATTATATATTTAATTTGGACATGCATTGAATTAACACATATAGGTGTTGCGAAATTATTTGTATAACATAAGATTTGGACCGTGATTATAGGGCTAAGAAGTTCGGATGGCAAGATACTTACGTGTTCACCAAGGCAATGGGAGAAATGCTACTTGGTAGCATGCGAGGAAACTTGCCTCTTGTCATAATCCGACCTAGTATCATTGAGAGCACTTATAGAGATCCATTCCCAGGATGGATTGAAGGAAATAAGTAACTTTCATTTATCTCTCACATATTGTTCTTCTTTAGGAAATTTAAGATTGTATACAAAAACATTACTTGCTTCACCTTTATTCCTTCATTTTCATGGCATATGATCGACAATATCTTAATTTCAGGGTGATGGATCCAGTTGTGACATACTACGGCAAAGGACAAATCTTCGGTTTCCCAGCAGATCCGAATGGAGCCATTGATGTGGTGAATTAAGAACCCATATTATTATACTCACAACCTTTAACTTGATACTTATATTAATATGCGTTGGTGCATGTCTAATCTTCTATACAAACATGTTGTTTTAGATTCCGGTTGATATGGTTGTGAATGCAACACTAGCGGCCATAGCGAAACATGGAGGATCATGTGAGTCAAAAATCAATGTCTACCATGTAGCTTCGTCGGTTGAAAATCCACTACTCTACAAGGACATTGGAATTTATTTTTACCAACACTTTGCTAAGAAGCCATTTGTGGACACTAAGGGAGAGCCAATCCAGGTGAAACCCTTCATATTCTACAACTCTGTAGATGATTTCTCGTCCCATGTGTGGAGGGAAATGATGATGAAGATTTTCTCTTCATCACCAATCGATGACCCTAAAAACATCTATATGAACAAAAATCTCCCAATGAAGCTTGAGAATCTTTGTAGGAGGTCTATGGAGCAAGCCAAGTATCTTGCAAATTTATATGAGCCTTACGGTTTCTATGGAGGAAGGTATGTGTTTAAGATATGATTTATTTAGTATAGACTCCATATTAATTATAACAAAATCTAAATCAAAATTTGTTACCAAAAAGTATGCCTTTAGGCATGCAATCAATTATCATTAAAGTAACGAAAAAACGGATTATCTCGTCCAGGTTTGACAATACAAGAACTCAATCACTCATGGAGAGAATGTCAGAAGAAGAGATGAGAGTTTTTCATTTCGATGTTGGAAGTATAAACTGGGAAGATTACCTTGTGAATGTTCATATACCTGGTCTAAGGAGGCATGTCTTCAAGGATAGAGGGATTTAATCAAACATCAAAGTTAATACATCAGTCAATGTGATCACTTGATACGGATCCTAGAAATGTCATAACTTTCCTTTGTTTGATGGTTTATAATTAAATCATTGTTGCCTAGATAACTTGTTTTAAGGGCCGAGATCTGATACGAATGGGGCACTTGCGAAATGTGAAAGAACATGACTCGTTGGATGAAAAAATCAAGGGCATGGATCGTTTCATTTCAAAATGGGAATAATTAATAAGGCATTGGAAAATTATTCACGTATTTTTCAGAAAAAAAGAATCAAAATTGATCTTCTGTGCATTAAAACTCTTTCTAGGTGCATCTAAACTAGTCAAATGATGCATCAAAATTGTCATCTTAGATATATGTTTGTGCATCAAAACTAACCGTCCTATGTGCATCAAAACAAATAAAAAATACATCTTGGTTGTGTGTGCATCAAAATTGATTGTAGGTGCATTAAAAATAAATATCCTTTGTGCATCAAACGAGCCGTGTGTGCATTAAAATAACTAAAAAGTGCATCTTATTTGCGTGTGGATCAAAATTGGTTGAATGTGCATCAAAATTGACAAAATGTGCATCAAAACTATGTGCACAGATATATGATCATGCATCAAAACTAACTATATATACGGATTGACTTAAATAATTAACTTGTATTATAAAGTGTTGTTGGTTGACTTAAGTAAATGTTAGAAAGTGAAGCTTTGACTTTGATCGTTCCAAACTTGAAGGAAGCCTACAACATGGATTCTTTTATGAACTCGTAGACATGTTAGAAGTCGTAGACATGTGAACCAAGATGGAATGGAAGAGTTTATAGAATGTGAGTTCATGGATTTGATAGGTAGCTAACTTAAGCTATGTCACCAACTTATGATATGTTCCAAACGCAAGTGAAGTGGCCAACTTTGAAACTGCAAAATAGGTTGCCAACGTACGCTATGTCCTCGACTTGATAGGAAGGTTAACTAAAAATGTGTGAGAAGATTGCGCGAGATATCATATTAGTTTGGTTTAGGAAAGAATCTTCTCAAGATAAGAAAGGACGAGGATCTTGCTTAAGCCTAAGGAGTTTGTTTATTATAATATTTGTTTTATCCTTAGGAAGATTTGTAAGGATTAGATTTACATTATCTTCCTTAATAAAAAAGGAAGTAATATATTTATAAACCCTAGAGTTATAGCCTATATAATTCGTGGTCTTTAGGTTAGAATTTCGCGGGTTCATATTACATATCTTGTGAGAAGAAAAAGAGAGCATCTTCTGTATTTTGTGAGAAAAAGTTGGTTGTTTGAGTGACTCGTTCATAGGATTCGATGAAGTGGTGTAGTCAAGAGTTCTTAGGCATAGGTTGCATAATGTAAGGTTGAGAATTTTGAGAGACAAGGGTAGAGTGTGGTTCAAGGATTGTGGGATTCAATCTTGTACACGGGAGAGCTTTGTAAGAACTCAAGAAATCAATAGAGCAAGTTGAACATGCTCTTGAAATCCGACCGAGTGAGAAGCTCGGATGAGAGTGGTTTTTCTTTGAGTAAACCAGTTGGTTTACAAGAAGTTTCCACTATACACCATTGTGTTCTAGTAAGTTTTCTTGTAATTTATAATTTTCGCTACTTATGTCAAGGTCACTGACTTTACCAAAGTGGGTGACTTCTACTACTTACTCTAAGTCGTTGACTTCGTAGGAGTCAACGACTCCTTAAGTGCTAACGATCCTACAATTGGTATTAGAGCCTTGGCTCTAGATTTGTGTTAACACTTATTGTTTTATAGGAAAGATGAGTTCAAAGAACACTATGATCAGTAACTTGTTCTTGAAACCGCCAATGCTCAAACTAGGAGAATATTATTGGTGGGTTGAGCAAATGAAAATCCACATATCTTGACGGCCATCTCTAGAAAGTGATCGAGATTGTTAGAAAAGCTCTAGTTGTCTCTCACTTGTTCTTTGCAAATGATAGTATTGTTTTTGCAAAAGCTACTTGTCAACAAGCAACGGAAATTGTGTCTATCCTCCATGACTATGGAGCAACGTCAGGTTAATAAGTCAAATTTGCAAATCAGAATTATTTAATAGGAATGTGAGGGAACAACTTAGATAGGATGTCCACGAAATTAGTTTCCACTTTGCAAAGTGGAAACTAATTTCGCCTTTCTTGTTAATTCACAATTTCTCTATTCCGTTTGATTTGTACTCTTTGTTTGAAAACGATTTAGCTGTATTTTTGTGTGTTGTTTTTTTTTTTTGAAATTTTTTTTGTGGTGTTGAATGAATGAATGGTTGTTTATAAAAACATATTCTTAATTTGAAGATTAGGATCATACACTAACGGATTTTGAGGATAAGTCCATAGTTTTTGAAATGAGGATTTAGGGTTTAATATTTTTCTATGCATTCACAATCATTTTTTTTTGAAGAAATGATCTACTAGCTCATTACAAGGTAAACCCTAGGTTACCTGAATATTACAAGGCCAACCTAAATCATTACAACGAATGATATTGAGAAAATCAAATAACAGAGGATGATTATGGACCCAAGAATTAAACTGAGAGACATCCAAATGATCTAACAATGGTCTTGGAAAAAAATGAGAAATAGAAAAACTAAGATGATTAAAACTAAAATGCCTTTTAATGAGAAAAAACGTCTCTGAATTGCATTACCTGAAACAATGAAAAAACACCACACAAGGAATAAAAGCAACAAAATGAAGGATATCATTAACAATAGCGTGGATTTCTCAAGGAACTTTCCAAATTCTTTTTAAAGAATTAATAAGAGTTAAATTGTCACCTTCTATAATAAGATGGGTGGAATTTAGGGAAACTGCACTTAGTACTCCTACTAAAGCAAGAGCTTCATCTTGGAGAACCGAAACGGAATGATGTTTCTTTTAATCAAAACATAGGATTTTACTATTATGATCCCAAATTAAGAAACTTGTGAAAGATGAAGAGTTTATTCGCTTTGAAGCATCAAAGTTTAACTTTAACCAATCAACAAGAGTCTTAATCCAAACACGATTATTTTTTCTTTTAAGACGAGCTAAATGATTATGAACAATAGGGAATTGAGCCGACATCTATTACAAATGTGATGAGGTATTTTTCAGTCATTTTACCTACCAAAGAAACCTTAACTTAACCAACTCAGTAGAGCGGTAAGTAAGGGTCGATCCCACAGAGACTCTTGTAAATGTTTTATTACTTAAGTGCCAAGTAACCAAATAAGGGGGTTTTTATTGAATGATTTATCTAATCTAATATGCAAATAAAAACTAACTAAGAATGCAAAGATGATTGAGTTTGACAAATATGAGAAGTATATGTTCAACTAGTTACATCCATCATAGATATGCTTATTGATCATTGATTCTTTCGATTCTCAATTCCCTTGAATAATCTATTGTGGATTATACTCCTACTAAGGATTATGACCCAAACTTCATAAATAGTTGAAAGAACTAACAGTCTAAACAACCCTAATCATTTAACAACCTAAAACAACGTCTAGATTCAATTAAACGACAGCTTTACGAATCAAGTTATCAATAGAAACAAACACTTAGAGCAAACAGACATCTAAGTTATTCGTGGATTTATTCCCTTCTACAATTGAATAGCCCGAACGGGTCCAAACAATTATAGATGCTACTTTATCTAATCAACCCCGAACGGGCATTAATCAGATTAGTTGTAAATTAACCTAGAAATTCTATTAGGTAGCTAATCTAACAAAACCCTAGAATAATTCTGATTCAATTAATCACAGGGAATAAAACCTATTCAAGTTGATGAAAAACAATTAAACCTCACAATATTATGCAATCTATGATTTCAATAACTAGTCAAACACAAGAAAAATTAGCAATGCATAATTGAATTAAAATCAAACTTACAAAGGTTCAAAGGTTCTTCCTTGGAGAGAAAACCCTAGCCTCCAAAAGTATGATCAAAGTTGTGAAAATAAAACTAACATAAAGTATTTATATGCTTCTAAAAATATCCTCAAAAGATATATTAAACACACATACTCGGATGACATACAAGCCCACAAATCAAAACCAAAGCCCAATACCAAATCTTAGCCCAAAACAACTTGTCCGCGTAGAAGTCCGATTGCACGGCTTCGTCCCCATAATGCGCGGCCGCGCTTTCTCTTGCAATCCCGCGCAATTGCTCGCCAGTTGGGAATGCGCGTGTTCATTGCTCGACTTCAACCCGAGCACTTGGCTTGTCTTTGGCTTGTCTTCTTCCTTGCCTTGGCTCTTCTCCTAGCATGTCCTAGCTTCCTTAGCTCCTTTGCCTCGTCCATCACCACCATAATCCATCTGTACTCGCCCCGCTGTTGCTCCTGAACCTAAAAACCTGTAAAACTGAGCAAACCAGCGCATAATACCCGATAACACAAAAACCTAAAAACTACATAAAAACTAACCTAAAACTAACTAAAACATATATAAAACATGCACCTTAACTACTCCTATATGCGAGCTATCAAAATGCTGGGAAAATAACAAATCACTTTGAAGCAAGAAAGACAAAATGCTTTGGAGGTCCTTTTGGAAGAAGTTATGGAAGGTCCCGGTTTTCCCTAGGGTTCAAAATTTTCTTTAGAGGGCTTCAAGAAATATTCTACCTTGTAAAGAAAATTTGTTCCATCATAAGATTACTCCGAATCCCTTGTGTAGGATCGTTAGTACTTAAACGAATCGGCGACTCCTGCGAAGTTGTCGACTTTGAGTAATAAAGCAGCGAAATAATTAAACAGTGAAACAAACGTTACCAATAGTCAATGACAAGCGATGTATAGTGGAAACTCCTTGCAAACCAACTAGTTTACTTGGAGAAAAACCACTCCCTTCCAAGTTTATCACTTGGTTGGATTTCAAGAGTCCTTAGACTCGCTCTATTGATTTCTTGAGTGATTACAAAGCTCTCCCGTGTACAAGAATGAATCCCACACCCTTGAACCACGCTCTACCTTTGCACTCACACTCTCAATCTCACGTTATGCCTAAGATCTCTCGACACACCACTTGTACAAATCACACGTACAAGTTTTCCCTTTCTTCCTTACAAACGATATTGAAATGACGCTCAAGAGACTTACCATTAACCTAAACACTAGGGTATTTAAACTAGGGTAAGAGAGATCTCGTGTATATTATTTCCCATTCGGTTAGGGAAACAATATACACTCAATCTTTTACAAATCCTTTCAAATATACATTTACGTACACTAAGAAATATTCTAGGAGAATCAATTTATCTTCATCTTGATTTTAGCACTCTTTTGAGATGATCTTCTCCTAAAATAGAACAACGCATCTGTCTTCAATTATACACACATAAGTTGTGCGTTCCTTCCTTAAAAAGATCACCTCGCCAGCTGGTCATGTTAGTGACTTTGCCAAGTCGCCGACTCGACTTGCCAGGGTCACTGACTCTGGAACCATCAAAACTCAACCTTCTATCTTATAACAAAATTCCCCCTTTTTGATGGTGACAAACAACCTGTTCTGAGAAAAGCTATGTAGTATACAAAACATAAACACAATAAAAAGAGAAAAGTATAAAAATCATAAAAAGTTCTCCCTAAGCTTAATAACCACATGATTTCAGTATTTTGATCCCCCTAATAAATCCATTCCCTCAGTTAATTCCCCCTTTTGGCATCATCAAAAAAATTGCTAAAACAAGAAAAGAAGTCAGAGGAAATTATGGAAACTTAAAACATAACATCAAAACAAGCATAGATAGTCATCCACCATAGCAAACGATAATGTGCGATGCAAAAACAAACAATCTAGAAATACGTTACAACCAAATCGAACTTAAACGAAAAAGTCTTTTAAACAGAGGGAATAATGTGGAAAGGATAGAAAGAGAGGGGTAGAGAAGGCCATGAGTGTGCAACAGTCACTAACATCAGGCTCCAAAGTCATTCAGTCGCTCCTCTATTGCATTAAGCTTTGAAAGCGCATTGCCGACCATGCTCTGAAGTTTCTCGATCATCCCCTTCAGAATCATAAACTGCTCCCTGATATCCTTCAATTCATCATTCGCTGGAGCAGATTTTGTTCCTTCTTCCGGGTGATCCTAGTCACCGACCTCAAACGTCTTCGACACCCATTGTCCATCAACCCAGTTCCATCCAAACTTTCTGATCATTTCTTTGTTGAGAACTCTGGTGTTGAGGATGTCACCACCATCCACATAAACCTTATGCTCAGTCATCATTAAAGCAATTAACATGCCATAAGGAAGTGCATGCTTAGCAGTTTCAAGCACATGCTTCATGTGAAGCATCATCAGTCGTGGCATGTTAACCTTCTTCCCCTTGATAATCTTTTCCATGACTAGCAGATCTTGAATGGAGGCAGCATTCCTTTTGAGTTCCCTTGGAAGCAGGTTGTTGATGAGGTAATTGAACATCACCTTCTTCTCAATTCCCATCTTGTTAACCAAATAGGGACTGGTGAAATTATCATCACTATCAGTGACAGTTCTGATGATCTCACGGTCATCCACCCCTTCAGGCCAACCTCCTTTGAAGTACTCAGCAAAACCTTCATGAGGTATCTCCAAGATGTCACTGACATCCTTGCTAGTAAAGGAGTATGTCTTCCTATCAACCATGTACCTCCCTATAGTCATGTTCCCTGTGTCCTCAATCACTAGGGACTCATAAAACTTCTTAACCATCTGCGGGTTGTACTCATGCTCCCCTTGCACTAATCTATCCCATTTTTGCTTCTTCAGCCAGTCAGTGACCTTGGTCAGTTTGAACTCTTTTAAGAAATTTTCTTCCCACAGCAAATCTTTGGTAAACTCCCTAGACGTCATGTCAACAATCACACTAGACTTCCTTATCTTCTTGCTATACCCAACAACAGATTTTGGAGATCTCCCCCTTTTCTTCCTAGTGACCTTCTCAGAGAAAGAAGAGTCTAAGGGCAAGGGGTAGCTCTAGCGCTTGCTGATCTGGTTTTAGGGCGAAAAGGAGGAGGCATTTCAATTTCATCCTCCTTAAGCAAATCAGAATCATCTCCAAATAGATCTTTCTCTAAATTCCTCTTGACAGAATCTCCAAATTTAGATTTCTTAGAGACCAAGATGGGATCAGAACGTGTACCTTCTTCAGAAGTTTCTGTTGGTTCCTTTTGGGATATTTCCTTGTCAGAAGCCTTGTCGACATTCTCCATACCAGTGTCTGTGTCAATGACTTTTGGAGAGTCATTGACAGCCTTTGCTTGATCATGAGGAGATAGCCGTTGGTTCTCCTCTGTTTTGGCGCGCTCTTGTGTGCCTTCCATTTCAGCATCCACAACCTCTTCTTCTTTCTCTTCCGCGAATGACCCGACAACCTTCGCCGTTTCCTCAAAATCCATTGACTCCAAAATTGGGGTCTTCACTCTCTCTTCCTCTAAAATCTCTCGTTCAGAGGGTTTGGGTGTAGAGGAGTCACCGGTTTCTGTAAGAACCACCGGTTGCGCCGTTTGGCGCGGTTTTCCAGATTTTGGTGAAAGGGTTAGGTTTTCGGTTTCAATTTGTGGGGATGGAGGGTTTTGAGATTTTTCAGTGGTAATAGGAGATGAGGGAGTTGATTTTGGAGGAGAAGGGTTTGAATTCTGGTTTTGTGGAGAAGTGGGGTTCAAAGACGATGTTTCAATGGCGGTTGGGTGAGCAATTGAAGAAGACGATTGCCCAGAAAAAAGGGCTCGAAGAAAATCATCACCAAAGAGAGCGAGAATCTTCTTATTTGCCGATTCGGGACTTTCGGTTTGGGTTTTGGGTGAGGCGGGGAGGTTGGAGTTGTTGGAGGGAGATGCCATTGAAGGAGTTTGAAGGTTCGAGGGTTTGAGTTTGAGAGAGAGAGAGAGTATAAGTCGAGAGAGAGAAAGGAAGATTTGAGAAAAGCGTACCTTTTGTTTTGACAGTTGGGGTATAATAAAGAAGTTCATTTCCATCATTAAGGAAGTTGTCAAATCTCAAGATCTTCTCTTTCCTCCTTTTTGAAAATAACTTTCCAAAGCAACCCAAGTAAAAAGCTTTATTTTTGAGGATTTGTCGATCATGAAGATAAATCTCCGTTTTATAAAAAAAAGATCAAATGTGGCTCATAGAGACTCTCAAAACATGATAGGTCGGGGACAGGTATTAGAATCAACTATCATTTGGGCTTGCAATGAGGGTTAGGATCATCAAGTTGATTCTTTTGGGCTGAAACAAAGAGCTCAAGAAGGTTGTATACATACTGAATGTAGTAAAAATCATCTACAAGTCAAATGCATGGGGTTTCCGAAACATGATGTCTATCAAGAATGCAAAGATTTATACCATAAAAGCATGACTTCAAAACATATGCAAAGCAATCAATTCTAGCCAATCATCGAGGGAATTCGTGTAGGGAAATAGATCATTGAAGAGAGATCATACCTAGTTCCATGCAGAGTTGTTCAAAGGGTTCACGATTCAAGGCCTTTGTGAAGATGTCTGCTCTTTGATCACTTGTTCTACTGAATTCCATAGTGACCATGCCTTTTTCTACACAATCTCGAAGAAAGTGGTGCCTTATTTCAATATGTTTTGTCTTCGAATGTTGCACCAGATTCTTTGAGATGTTGATTGCACTAGTGTTGTCACATAGTATGGGCACTAACCCACACTTCACACCATAGTCACTGACTTGTTGCTTGATTCATAAGAGTTGTGAGCAACACGCTGCAGCTGCAATGTACTCTACATTCGCCGTTGATAGAGCCACAAAATTTTGCTTTCTAGATCCCCATGAGACAAGACATGGCCCAAGAAATTGAGCCATCCCTGAAGTGCTTTTTCTATCAACCCGGTTTCCAGCAAAATTAGCATCTGTGTAGCCGAAAGCTCAAAGTCAAATCCTTTTGGATACGATAAACACAGATTGTCAGTCCCCTTAAGATACTGAATGATTCTCTTAACAGCTTTCAAGTCGCCAACTCGACTTGCAAACACAAGGTCACTGACTCTGGAACCATCAAAACTCAACCTTCTATCTTCTAACACCTTGTGTGAGTTGTGTGGAGTTCGTGAATCACCTTTCCATGCTCTGCATGGGTGCAAATTGGCAAAAAAAGTGTGGAAATGCTTTAGGCATCTGATGTCGGGGGATGCTGGAATTGTGCATTTTGATGACTGGGCGGACTGGATATTCAAAAAGCATGATAACTATGATTTTGCTGTGTGGGCGCTATTATGTTGGGAAATTTGGAATGAACGTAATGCTAGGATGTTTGCGTCAGCTGGAAGGATTGTCGATGAGTTAATCAACATTGCTCTTTCCTCTACAGCTGAACTGTGTTCGAATTCTTCGGAGATTTCTGCTGGCGAGGCTTCGAAGCGTGTTTTTTGGTGTCATCCTGCTGCTGGTGTCGTTAACATTAACAATGATGCTTCGGTTGCTCAGACCTGCGGAATAGGAGTGGTTGGCAGGACCTCGGAAGGGAAGCTGGTGTTTGCAGGGTCTCGGCTATTCAAAGGGGTTCGGAGGTAGAGGTGGCGGAGGCTGAGGCTGTCTTATGGGGGATGGAGCTGGCGGTTCAAGCAGGGATTCGAAAGGTGTTAGTGGAATCGGATTATTTGGTTCTTATTAACAAATTAAAGAAGGGTACAATAGACATGAAGATTTCTGATGTGTTGGTGGCTCGGATTTTGGCCAAAGCTTGGGAGTTTGAGTCTTGTCAATGGTTGTTTACACGTCGAGATGTAGGGCTGTTCATCGGTCCAAAACAACCGAACCGAAAACTGAATTTCGGAATTTTCGGAACCGAGGACAGAACCGAATAAGCTCGGTTTGGTTCGGTTTGGTTCCGGTAGGAACCGAAGTAGAAGATTAGGTACAAAGCCGATCCAAAATATAGAACATAACACCCTAAAACAAACTAGAACCGAACCAATTTTGACCCAAACCGAACTAGAACCGAACGAAACCGATTTAAACCTAAAAAACCGAACTAACATATGTCATTTTTATCATTTTGAATTAAAATCATTCAAGACATTCGAACTAAAACTTGCAAAATGATAAACAAAGCAATACAAAACTTGCAAAATGGGATTTAGGGTTATATCCTTACATGGGTAAGGCTTAGTAGGAGTATATTTTTAAAATTTAAAATTTATATTAAAATAGATCGGTTTACCCGAACCGAACCGAGACCAAACCGAACCAAACCGAAAACCGAACTAGCAAAAATCTTGAACCGAGGACCGAACCGAAGTACCTTGGATCCTTTCGATTTGGTTTGGTTCAGTTCGGTTTTCAGGTAAAAACCGAATTACCCGAACCAATGAACAACCCTATCGGGATGGCAACAGAGTTACACATTGGTTGACTACAAATTTGTTTTCTAGTCTTGTTTGTTTTTCTTTGGATTCTAGTCTTCCTTCGGCTTTGTGTGATGTTCGTGCTGGACCCTCTATGTTTTAATATAAGAGGTTTTTCATAAAAAAAAATAAAGACAAAATTCTAGAAGGATTAATTTTTTTTTGCATTTCTATGACCACTATGCATTCACGAAAATCGCCACAAAACCCACCTAGACCAAACGCGCGTGTAATACAGCGCCTCTTCTATCCCAATGAGACCAGCGCGTGTCACACCGTCAAACCACATGCGTGGAATTGCGATTTATTTCTCACCTATGAAATTAGCAAGAAAAACCAGGTGGAAATAATATCTGAACGACCCTACAAGAAGATGAAACCGGCCACGCAGTCCAAGCTATATAACAGGGGAAATCAGAGCCGCTATTCTCGGTTTAACACTCTCCATTCGCCAACCTTCGAGTTTTGAGTTTGAAATCCGAAGAAGAGAGACGTTGATACGAGGGAGGGATTTCAAGATCTATCTATCTAGTGTCTATATCTGCGACGAGACATTTTCTCGCTTTTGTTTGTCTGATCCGCCCGCGCAGTTAAAAGCTAGGGTTAGTGTTCTTACTTTTCTTCTTCATTTCACCATACCAATTCCCGAAATTAAACATTTGGAGGTTCGTTTTCCTCTCCTCTTCTTCTTTTCTCTTGCGCCTCCAATTTCTATGATTGGGGAATCTTTTCTCGTTTTTCTCTTTCAACTGCATTTGCATGCTGTTTGGGTTCCTTGGATATGATTGCTTGTTTTATGTTTGTTGGAATTAGCTTTTCCCTGCTGTGAAGTTCCATTTTTCTCGCTATGGTTTCCTTAGATTTTTCCGCCGACTTCGTGCAATTTAGGGTTTTGGATTGCAAGCGACAGGTTTTGAGGAAGGAATCTTCTCCCGCTCTGGGATTATAGTTTCTTACGTTGCTGGATAGATTTCTGTGCATCTGCTGGATTGTCTGTGAAAATTTGATTGTTTGCAAGGGGTGTTTGTGCGACCGTTCATTCATAAATTTTGTTGTGTAAGGGGAAATCATTTATGTTTTGTTGTGCTTGCGAATCCTGGAGATGTATGAATTGATTAACCATGTTTTTTTTTTTCTGATCTAGACTGTAAGGAAGGTTATTGAAGTTAATTTTGAATTGCTGGTATTCTTTCACTTGTATTTCCTATTAGAGAAGAGGTACGATACTGCTCGGAATCATTTACCTGATTTGCTAGCTGAATATTGCTAGAACTTGCTTTATTGGCAACTATGAGAACCTCTTGGGCAGATTCTGTTGCTGCTTCTGAGGCTGAGAATTCAGTTTCAGGCTCATCAGACAACAATAGGGTTGGTGGGACTTCATCACAGCCTGCCAAACCTGCTTATGTTCCACCACACTTGCGTAACAGGCCACAACCATCTGAGTCTGCTGCACCATCTAACACAGCACCTCCACCGTCCTCCAATGATAGACCTTCTTACAGTGGATCCGGGTGGGGAGGTGGTCCTAGAGCAGATTTAGGACGTCCTGGCTATGGTGGAGGTGGATGGAATAATAGAATTGGAGGATCATGTGATCACCGTGGGAGGAACAGAGAGGTAAACCCATTTGGTGATGAAGATATCAGTACTGAGGCTGAACTAGCATTTGAGCAGGAGAACACAGGAATCAATTTTGATGCTTATGAAGATATCCCTGTGGAGACAAGCGGGGAGAATGTGCCTCCACCTGTAAATACTTTTGCAGATATAGACCTAGGGAAGGAGCTGAATACAAATATTAGGAGATGCAAGTATGTGAAGCCAACCCCAGTTCAGCGGCATGCAATCCCGATATCCCTTGCTGGTCGGGATCTGATGGCTTGTGCTCAAACTGGATCTGGTAAAACTGCAGCCTTTTGCTTTCCAATTATCAGTGGAATAATGAGGGGGCAATCTCCTCAAAGGCCGCGTGGTCCTCGGACTGTGTACCCGTTTGCGCTCATTCTATCACCTACTAGAGAGCTGTCAATGCAGGCATGTTTTTGGCTGAGAGCCTGATTTTGATGAGCATTGTCTTACCTCTTTAGAATGTAATTTTTAAATTTAATGCATCCTTTCTTCTTGAATCTTGACACTTGTTACACCTCCTTTTCCAGATTAATGAAGAAGCTAAAAAATTTGCGTACCAAACTGGTGTGAGGGTGGTAGTTGCATATGGGGGAGCCCCAATCAGTCAACAGGTAAGATTGGGAGATCATTATTGGTTGCTCATCATTCTGTCTATGTGCTGCAAGGATATATCTGCTTCTTTTTTTCTTCCTTGTGTCATTAATGTGTCGGCTTGGAGCTGTTAATTTTTGGTTACATAGGGGAATTATGTTGGATGTTCTGCGTAGTTATCCTGATTGATGTAATAATGGTTCTTTGTTTTTTAGTAGCAAATTGAATATGAAGGTATGAACTGGTTACAATCTCCTCAATGGGTTTTTGTACATCTTAAGGCATGCTGTTTTATTGCAAATGTAACTTGTATGTCAGGACTGTAACATTTGCATGCCTAGGTTGCACTGAAGTGTGTCAGAGTTTTTATATTCTCCAAGTAATTCTCAAATTTGTATCTCCACAAACTGAATGATTGTATATACTTGTAACTTTCATGAACATAAGCCTTATTTTCCATCATTGTCGACAACATATGAAAAACACTGACCTTCCTTTTTTGATGCTTTGTTACTTTCTTTTTCCAAAGAATTCCCATGTGTATATTTTTTAACCCATATGAATATTGTTTTGCAGATTAAAATTGCACTATTTAACTATAATACATAATGATTTTTATTTTGATTATGTTCAATATTTTCAGCTGCGTGAGCTTGAGATGGGGGTTGATATTCTTGTTGCAACCCCAGGGAGGCTGGTGGATTTACTTGAAAGGGCCAAGGTGTCATTATTATTGTGCAGATACTTAGCACTTGATGAAGCAGATCGTATGCTTGATATGGGTTTTGAGCCCCAGATTAGAAAGATAGTTGAACAGACTGACATGCCTCCTCGGGGAGTGAGACAGACATTGCTATTCAGTGCAACCTTTCCAAAAGAAATACAGGTTTTGATTCTCATCTTTTCCCTTTGATAAGTATTTACTTCTAGTGAGGCGAGGATATCTTTCCTAAAACATAATATGGAGCAGGCATTTCATCATTGAAATGCTCGTAGTCACAGCTTTGTTGCCTTTGTCTTTAATTTTTATCATTTCCTCATGTATCTAAACGCTGCTTTGGATATGTGCTGTTGCTGTACTGCAGAGGCTAGCTTCTGATTTTCTAGCAAATTACATTTTCTTGGCTGTTGGAAGGGTGGGTTCCAGCACCGATCTCATAGTCCAAAGGGTTGAATTTGTTCACGAGTCTGACAAGAGAAGTCATCTGATGGATCTTTTACATGCACAAAAGGCCAATGGGCTACATGGTAAGGTAATTTTTTTAATGCAATTCCTAGGGTATTGTTGAATATCGCTACATTTGTTGCTCACCAGTGCTGGTTGGGTTTAACTGATTTCCTTTTCTTGCTTATTATGGCAGAAATCTCTAACGCTTGTATTTGTTGAGACTAAGAAAGGAGCTGATGCATTAGAGTACTTTCTTTGTGTCAATGGATTTCCAGCAACCAGTATTCATGGTGATCGATCACAGCAGGTAAAATTCATGGAAAAATAGACCTAGTTGCAGTATGAAGCTACCATCCTTTCATCTTTTTGCATTACTATTCCCGTTCTTCCCACTCATGCAGAATCTTAATTATCAATTCGTGCAACCGGTATCCTGATGAATATTCGTATATAATGATCATCTTTTGATTGGACTTGTTATGGAAGTAGTTAATTTTTAAGCAATGATCATGATACTAGCTATGCCAAAAGTTTGCATGGTACATGTTGCGAAGTTTGCATGGTAAAGTGTGCCCGTGGATCCATTTTTGAGTCTCCAAACTGCTAATGTAAATAGGAATTAAAAAAAACCCTAGAAAGTTAGTTCAAATTAATAAACAAACCCAAAATTAGAAGTATTAACATTAGAAAAATCCTTATGGATTATATCTATATTTTTAGTTAGGTATTGTTTTGTGTGGTTGTTGTGGCCTTTTAGCTAACC
Organism: Fallopia convolvulus; assembly: GCA_964016875.1. Lineage (NCBI taxonomy): Eukaryota > Viridiplantae > Streptophyta > Magnoliopsida > Caryophyllales > Polygonaceae > Fallopia > Fallopia convolvulus. Next base: position 26,600,501 of record OZ024733.1, read on the forward strand.
AACACTTAAATCCAGGAAAGGGAACTCGCATTACGGTCATTTAAGAGTGGAAACACACCGATACTAGTTGCAACTGACGTAGCAGCAAGAGGACTAGACATACCTCATGTTGCACACGTCATCAACTTTGACCTACCAAATGACATTGACGACTATGTTCATCGAATCGGTCGTACGGGACGAGCTGGAAAATCAGGATTAGCAACAGCCTTCTTTAACGATGGTAACTTATCCTTGGCGAGACCAATGGCTGATCTCATGACAGAAGCCAATCAAGAAGTACCCGATTGGCTTACCCGCTACGCATTGCGATCTTACAGTGGCGGTGGCAGAAATCGTCGCACTGGAGGCGGTCGTTTTGGAGGCCGTGATTTTAGAAGGGATAATAATAATAATGCATCACAATACAGCAGAGGTGGCGGCGGCGGGGCTAGTGATTATTATGGAGGAAACAACTATGCTGTTGCTCAAAGCTACGGTGGAGGAGGTTACTCTGCTGGAGTAAGCAGTGCCTGGGATTAAGTGACAATTTTCCCACCTGCATTTTTACTAGCAGGAATGACTCGGGAATCCTTCACTCTCTCGTGGTATTTTAAAACACTTGCTTTATTATTGTCGATGTGGTTGTCCTTCCTGTTTTCCCCAAGAAACTGGAGATCAGTAGAAGTATTTCGGGGGTGCTAAGAAGGGGGAAACTGTGCTGTCGGTGCCTCCTCCTACATTATTAGTTTTGACAGAAGTAGACTTGTGATGATGATATCGGCTAGGTTTGGTTTATACACAGAATTGGCAGATTTGTAGGCTTCTGTGGCTCCAAATTATGCTCGTCGGTTTTTCTTACCAAATGCTGTGTGACCTGTGTCGTCGTTGTAGCCTTTTGTTGCACAGGATTGAAAGAGTTTGAAAAACAAGTAGGAGGCGGCCATTTAGCTCTCTTCTTAGTTCGTTCACATGTATAAAGTCAACACCAGCTGGGTAATAAAGTGATAACGTATTTACTTATTTCTTTTGTTCATGTGTTTTGGTTCGAATTGAGCTTTGTTATTATGTAGAAGTAGCATTGTTGTATGGGGAAACTAGCCAGAGAGCATTATATCTTACCAAAAATCGCCAAGCCAAAACAGAATCGCTAAATTGACAACATAAAATGTCAGACATCACAATCCCTTGTTCAAAAACATGCAAAACCAAAACTAAATCTCTAAAATTCCTGAAACTCCATAAACTTTCAGAAATTGTAAGTCGTAATTGTACTATGTCAGAAATCCTGAAACACCATAAACTTTCAGAAATTGTAAGTCGTAATTGTACAATGTCAGATAGAACAACAAAAAACATCAGCCTGATTCAAATCCTTTGTGTTGTATAACGTCTAAAAAATGAACCCAAACCATAATCTCCCAACATCATATCTCCCATCCTATCAAAACGCTAATCATAAGTCCTATTCAAGCAAACCTTCCTCCAGCAACTAACTAATTATCAGAATCAGACTCTGAATCCATATCAGACCCACCCACCCAGCATTCTTCCTCTTCTTCTTCCTCCTCATCTTCCTCTCCCTCTCCCTCCTCATCTTCATGATGTGCATCAGCAACAGCCACAGAACCTTCCTTGGCTAAGAAGTCCAAACCCTTGCCTCTATAAAGCATCCCAGTCTTCATGACATAGTAGAATTTATCCCTAACTCGGGCGAGCGGATGGGGATCCACCAGCCTCCCTCTCCTGTACCCTTCTCTCAACGTCACCGTCGTCGTCTTACACTTCAACGACAGGTAAAATATCCCAGGATACCTAGTAAACATCCTAGTGAACCTGTGTGGAAGATTCAGCTCTTCCCTCAAACTCCTCACGTAGTTCCTCTTAGTCTTCTTGTGAATTGTCAAACTCAACAACTCGTGTAAAACCCCAACCACTCTTTTCTCCATGAGCTCGCTAGTGGGATCAATTCCCCTTGAATCCTCATAGGGAGAGATGTATGGAAGCTTCTGGAACTCATCCATCCAAGCTTTGACCTTCTTTTGGCCGCCATAGCCTCTTGGAAAGCTCATTGGAAAGGGAAGCCCGATTTGCCCTCTCCTTAACTCGTTACTGTTGCCCTTCCTCTGAAGCTCTGATACGGCCAAGTCCTCATTCCACCGCCCGAGGCTCAGAACGGGCAATCCGTTTGAGCCTTTAACGATCCGGAACTGATCGGGATGCCTGCGAATTAGGGATTTGTCGAAGTCGTCGGGAAGACCTAGATCCCATTTGAGAGGGTGGAGGGACTGGAAAGGGAGGGATTTGGACTTGCACATCATGAGGAGGCGGGAGAGGCGGTCGACGGCGCCGGATTCGTCGGTGGCGTGGACGGATTGCTCGTCGGAGTGGAGGAGGAGGGCGGTGTCGGTGAGGCGGAAGCAAGGGAGGGAGGGGTAGCGGGGATGGGGGAACTGGTGGAAGAGAGTGGGGTAGCGGCGGAGGAAGCGGAGGACGGGGATGGTGAGGCCGAGCGTTCGCTGCCAGTCGGCGACGGAGCGGGCGGTGAGGAAGCCGGTGGGGGAGCGATTGATGGCGTCTTTGAGGAGGGAGGCGGCTTTGAGGTCAGTTTCCTTGTCGATTATGTGGTCGATGCTTCGATTCTTCACCCATTTCAGCCGGACCTTTGTGATCGATCGGGATTGGGCGGTGGCGGTGGAGGGGTGGTGGGGTTTTAGGAGGGAGAGGAGTTGATGGGGTTTGAAGTACATGTAAAGATTGGGCGGTTTTCTGGAGGTTTTAGTTTGGTCTTCGAATCGGGGAAATGTGAGGGCAAAGAAGAAGAAAGCACTTCAGTTTGAGTGTAGTTCAGTTGTGAAGAATAAAACACCTGTAGCTTTCTACACTCTGGCAAAACATCCTAACCTACATACATATTCCGAGCTATCTACTTAGTATAATTATAAAGCAAAAATCAATTTTTTGTAAAAATTTCAGTCATTTGATAATTTAAAATATTTTTTTATTTTTTTAAAATACTTTCACTTATCCACTATCTCAAAAACAACCCATTAACAAATTAATATTTTATAATTTTACTAAGAAATAATTTAAATTTAAAACATTTTTTAAAACCGCTTTCACCTTATCCAAAATTTCCACTATCTCAAAAACCACCACCCAATAACAAATTAATATTTTGTAATTTTTTACTAAAAGAAGTGTGATTTAGTTGTGAAAATGTGTTTGTAAATTTTTTTAAGAATAAGTCGAAAATAATTTATAAATGATTTTTATATTAAACCCGTACAAGGTACATGAATAACACTAAAAAGTGTGATTTAGTTGTGAAAATGTGTTGGGGAAAATTTTTTAATAACAAGTTGAAAATAATTTTTATAGAATAATTTTTATATTAAACCCGTACAAGGTACGAGAATAACACTATTTAAAAGTAAATTTATAAAAGTAAACTAGTTTAATATAAAGGCTACTAACGCCCACAATTTTTTCACATGAAATTCTAAATTTTTACACTTGTAGCTTCTTCTCTTTCCTCCTACCTTTTCCCCGAAATCGTATATACACCACAACACAAATCCTTGTGGTTGACCCTTGCCAGAGTGCCACCGCCATCGTCGGGAGTGTTCACCACGACGTTGGAACTACGCCGCCATCGCCGGATGCCGAAGCCGTCCTCTCTCCCCCTCCCCCTCCCTCCTTGTCATCTTTCTTTAGGTCAAATAAACCTCTACTCTCTCTGATCCCCACCAACCTCCTAGCCTGGATCTAGCCGCTAAACCACTAGTCCATGCCACCCCGTTCCCGTTTCCCAGCCATCAGGGTCAATCGGTGATGATCATACTCAGCTCTCACTTAAACCCCCAAATCAATTTAAAACTAATTTTTCTAGAATTCATCAACCAACTACATGCCAAACACCATAGTTCAAGAATGATTCTTCATCCCATTCCGATTCCTCATTCTAATACGATTCTAGAATTGTACCAAACAAGGCCTTAGTGATGTGAATAGTTTGACCTTGCATTTTAAAAATTTGACAGTTGCTTCAACGACTATAATATCTATGCCACCGAATGGTGTGAATATTACAGTCGCTGACCTTGCATTTTCTTCTATATCATCCCTCTCCTTTCTATCTTTATCCATACATATCTCCTCTCATTCTTCATTCTCTAAAGTGTCAATTTTCAAAACATAAATCATTTGTAAACAATGTTTTATGGTGGGAAAAATCTGCATCATGGCAGAGAAGAGGCAGCATATGACGAGGGCCAAAATTCATCATTCATGAAGGAGGAGAAGAAAAAGAAGAACAAGAAGAACCATTCAATCCAAGCAAATGGTTACCGGTACATACCTTTTGATTTTAAATCATTTAGAATTTGTTCAAATAATAAGAAATCGTTTAGAATCATTTAAAACTCTATATAATCATAATAAATAGTTTAGATTTGTTTAGAATCTTTAAATAATAGGAAACCATTTAGAATAGTTATAATCGTTTAGTATTGTTATAATCGTTTATAATTGTTTAGAATTGTTATATTCGAATGAAATTGTTAGAACCTTTTAGAAATTGTTATAATCATTTAGAATTCGATATAATTGTAAGAATTTGTTATAATCGTTTTCTTGTTGTAATCCTATGAAATTATTTAGAATCATATTTGATACGAGTTTTGTATGTATAACCATGTGGTCTAGATTTCACAAGTAATTTTGCCAACGAATACTTGTGGGATGACAAAGATGAGATGATTAAGTGGACTAGGCAAACGGTCGAGATAGGATGATGGTTTTGTTCATTAGAAACTCAAATGAAATGTATTTCAGAATAAGCTTCAAACAGGCCGGATTGTCTAGATCGAAAAAAGAAGAAAGGGAGGCTCAAGGAAGTGTAGATGACCTTTTGAGTTGGTTGGGCGCCGAGCTTGGTATAATGGAACATGCACTTTGAAGGTAAAGTCCGACATGCACAACCATGAGCTTTGTATAGGTTTCGTTGGACATATGTATGCTGGCCGAATGATTTCGGCGAAACTAAATATGGTTATCAATGCTTCCAGATTGTTTTTTATCCCGAAGGCTATTTCAAGTATGGTTGTGGCTGCTAACTCACAAAATGTGATGTCTACGAAACAAATATCGAACTTCAAGTAGAAAATATTATTGTTAGAGTGTGGTAAGTTGACGGTGTGTCAATGAATGCAGCAATTCATGGACGACCAGGGTTACAAAGTGCGGACATTAACTCTCCTGGATTTTCATGAGTTCTAAATGGCTCGTAGACGACGAAGTGAGGAAGCTGATGGAAACCAGGAAGATCAAGGAGGTGAAATACCTGGACTATTTGGCGAACATGGTGGTGATGTCGAAAAAGAACATGAAATGGAGACTCTGCATCGACTTCAAAGATCTAAACAAAGTGTGCCGTAAAGACTCCTTCCCTATGCCCCATATAGATGCGATCGTAGATGTAATGGTTGGGCATGAGTTCTTGACCTTCATGGATGCCTTAAGCGGTTACAATCATATCAAAATGCATCCAAAAGATCAGGAGAAGACAACCTTCATCACTAACTACGGGACATACTACTACGAAGTAATGCCCTTCAGCTTAAAGAATGCTAGTCCCACCTACCTGTGGTTGATGAATAGAATGTTTCAAGAACAGATTGGGAAGACGATGGAAGTTTACATTTACGACATGCTCGCCAAATCTAAAAAAGCCCAAGACCGTATCAACCACTTGGAGGAAGCATTCGAGATTCTGTGAAAGTACAACATGAAGTTAAACCCTTTCAAGTGCACGTTAGGTATCATGTCGGGCAAGTTCCTAGGGTACATGGTCACCTAGAGGGGTATAAAGGCCAACCCCAAACAAATCCAATCTATTGCCTCCCTAAGATCTCCCATGTGTGTGAAGAATTTTCAAAAGCTGAGGAAAAATTATGGCCCTCAATAGATTCATTTTGAAATCCTTGGATCGTTGTTGTCTGTTCTATGAGGTCCTTCAAAAAAATAAGACCTGTGTGATGACACCACACCTTCAACCATGTCAGCATACCAAGAGGAGGAGGTTATGAGTGTTCGCTTCGATGGTCCTATCACCCGTTCCCAGATTAAGGCCATTGCTCGTGCTACCACGTCACTTGTTTTGAAAGCCAAGCTATAGTTCACTCAGCATGTCGAGCCACACATCGCCATGTGCTCAGTAGTGATTATATGTGATGGATCATCATAGGCGCGCCTTGCCTGTTGGCGCACCCGTTCTTCGCCTAGCCGAGCCTTATCGGTGCCTATGTATTTTATTTATTTATTTGCATGATTTAGTATTATTTATATTATTATGTTTATTTTTATTTATTGGGCGGGTATCTCGGTTTGCATATCAAGATTAGTCCATGTTGTTTTTCTAAGTAAGGAGCTTTCTCTATAAAAGCCTCCTTACTAACCTTGTAGTCCTAGTTTTGGATTATTTGACTTTAGAGATTTCTTGACTCTAGTCCCTTACTCCCTTGAACTCTTCTCTCTCTTCTCTTCCGCATCTCACTCTCTCGGATTCGTTCCTAGACGCGCCGCACCATAGTGCCAGCGCCCTTGTGTTTGTCTCGGTCCAAAGTCGAGGCACCCTTGCTTGTCTTGACGCTAGCCTGTTGGTGCCGCATCCCGAGTCCTTGCTTGGACTCCTTTGAGCAGCCTACTGGTGCCGAGTTTCCCTTGTGTCGAGGCTTTGCTGCAAGACCGACACCTATCGTGCCAAGATTCGTTACCGGTACCTAGATCCGTGCCCTTTCGTGCCAACCCTTCGTGGATGCTTACGAGATCTGATCCCTGGTTCTATCAATTGGTATCAAGAGTCATCTTGTAAGTCGTCCTAACTCTCGTAGATCCATGTTTTATACATGCCATATCCAAAATCCATGTTCATTGCTTGATAATTCCGATCATTGAACCTTGTCCTAGTCCTTGTAAGCAAGTCTTACTAGGCCATTTTTGCTTGAATTTCTTTCTCCCTTAGCATGATCTTGTGCGGTGTGATTTGATTGAAATTTGCATGCTCAATTGATTTACATTCCATAAAATCACTTGTTGGAACCGATATTGTCATTGTTCTTGTGCTTCGGCCAAACTGGCCATTAAAGGTCGATCCATGTTTGTTTGAAGGCCGATTTTTACTTGCTGTTTTGGTGCATATTCTTGGATGATTTTATCACAAGATTCTCAGCCTAGAACCGGCCCTAAGAATCTCACAAAATCGTGGCCAAATCAGTCCATAAACAACCCAGATTCACTTGCTCAACTTGCCTTATAAATGTCTTACAATTTAGGGATTTGGTAACCAATTTTTGGCCAACATTTTTGCTTGATAACATGCCATTATTATTGCTATTTTTGACCCTAAAAATTCAACAAATATCAGTTCAAGGGGATGCATATACTCGACCTTCTCCATTTAGCCAAAACCGAACACTTGCCCTACTTCGAGATACGTACGCTAGTAGCCTATTTTTTTTATAAAAAAAATCATAGAAGGGGTGATTCGAAGAACACCCCAAGAGATTCGAAGAACTCTCCTCTAATAAAAAAATAGTAGCGGAATAGCCAAAATAACGCAAACCGACTTCTTGTGTCTTTTGGGCTCGTTTTCGGTTCGCCTTCCATGCCTACGTTTCTTTGCATATTTGGATCTGATCTTTGAGTTGTGGAGTGTCTCTTGACTTGCATTGTTCGATCATAACATCACTTTCTCGTGCTTAGCCTTTAGCCTCCCTCACAACATTCCTAGACAAGCCCATCCTTACGTGGTTTTGATTTAGTTTAGGGTGCTTAGCTTGGTTTTTTAGATCCATTTGTGCTCTTTTACTTGCTTCCCGATGGTTGCAGGTAACCTACCCGCTATTCGGGATGGGAACATCCTGATGCTAGATCCACCTCCTGCACCGGCGGTTCTTTCCGAAGTCCGAGATGCCGGACATGAGCAGCAAGGAGTACTCTTGACTCCCGAGTAGTGTGAGCTCATTGAGTTGAGGCGTAAGTTTGCAGAGTCACGAGCTCAGCATCAATAGCTCCAAGCACAAATCTCAGATGCGACAAATACGACTAATGGAGCCGCCCCTAGCCACACTCTTGATCGTGGCAAGGGTTTTATGTACCCGAAGACATCTACTCACCCGGTCATTTGACGCCTTCCATCCGTTAATGAGAGTCGGCAACTTCCGGTTCAGGATCGGCAGCATGAACGAGTTGTCCGTGATAATTACGTGGCCGACACCTACTCCGATGAGGGCGACCGGGACTATGACCACCGGAGTGAGTATATTAATCATCACAATCCTTTATATTTTAGTGACATGTATGCCCTTGAGAGTAGGCATCACCAATCGGTGTTGCCTACAACGCATAGTCAGTGTTCGAGGGATGACGTAGAGGCAAGCGCGCCGTGTACCTCAGATCGCTATGATGAGCATCTCAAGATGCCTCATCATGGACCTACCACTACTACGGAGCCACGCCATGGTCAAGGTTGTTTAGATCGCTCTATGGCGCCTACGCTGCGATTTGGGGCCTAGGGGTACTACAATACCACCCCGATCCCTATGAACGACTTTGATGAGTTCAATGACGTCGAACTCCTCTTAGTTGGGTTAGATAACCCCTATGATTTTTCACCTTTGGGTTACCGTCCTAGGTTGGACGGCCACCCATCAGATTGGGTCCCACCTTTGGATTACTCGTTGTCACCCGATGCACGTGCCTATAGGGGCGGCCAAGAGCGGCACCCTCATCTTGAATATGACCAACCTCACATGCTTAGGCAGGACGTCAAGGTCAAGATCGAGCCATTCTATTGTCTATATGAGTCGACGACGTGTCTTGAGTGGATTTAGTCCACCGAGTACATCCTTTGCTATTGCCAGGCGCGACCCGAGAACTACGTCACAGCCCCCACCTTATACTTCCAAGATGTAGCCCATGTGTGGTGGAACATATTTGTTATTGAGAGGCCTAGACGAGGCCAATTTTCTATTACTGATTGGCACCAATTTGTGTACATCATGAATAGGAAATATATGCCCTCTGGCTATAGGGACCAAATGAGATTAGAGATTGTCATGGCTCGCCATGGCTCTCTCAACCCTCTAGAGTTCTTTTCTAAGTTGGAGGACATGTTTTATAAGGCCAACATCACTCCAGATCCTTCGACCCTCCGATGTAGGTTCCTAGATGGGTTCAACCCTTCGATTAGGGATCGATTGGAGATGTCACCCCTCAAGGACATTAACTCGTTAACGAACCTGACCATGCAAATCCATAATCAAAACGTGCATAATCGAGCTTCTTCTTGGCAATATAGCTGATGTCATCTAGTTTTTCATGGTTTTGCATTAACATTTAGGATTAGATTTCGTCCTTTTCTAGCTTAGGTTTTGCATTTTGTGTTGATTTCTAGTATTATTCGTAGTATGGATATCTACACAAGTTTTGTTTGCATTTTCAGATTTTTGGAGGTGTTTTCGGGTCTTAAAGATGATTAAGGAGCTTAATGGTGTTAGAGGAGTCAAAGAGAGGTGAAACAAGACTTTGAGGATGCTTACGGGACAAGAATATGAGGTTAAAGAGGTGCTAGAGATGAGCCAACAAGCCAGAGATGAGGATCGAGACCAGAAAAGAGGAGAAATTTGGCTAAGTCATGGTCTTGGTCGAGACCGTGTGCCGTCTCGGCCGAGACGGTGGTTCGACATCTCGTATCAATCGAGACGAGGCTCGTCTTGGTCGAAACGGCGGCAGGCTGCCGCAAGACATTGATTTCTTGTGCGTGGGGCCATCTTTTATGTTGTATTTTTGGATATTTTTAGCCTTTAATATAAATACTCTTTAGAAAACTCTTTTAGGGGACTTTTATGCATTATTATTATTTCTAGTTTCAAGTAGAGGGATGAGAGAATTTCTAGGTTTTTAGTTCTATGCTCTTTCGGTTTGGAGTTTTGCTTTGCACTTTGGATCTAATTGCTCTTTCAATTGAGTTATTAGTAAGTTTCTCTTTCAATTATTGTTATTATTCTTATTCCATGTTTAATTCTATTGTTTTGATCATGAATTTAATTATGCTAGGCTAAACTCTATAGTTCTAGGGTTTGGTTGATCCTAACGATGTGAAGTGGATTAAAATCAATACCTTTTGCTTGAATTGAGTTGGAAACTTATATGATTTGATTCTAGGGGCTTAATCTAATAGGTTTAAACTTGTTAGAGTCTTGTTTAGGTTGCAGATCGAGAGGTGGTAGTCTAAGTAAGTAAACAAAATGGATAGAACACATCGAGAGGTGGTTCTATCTATTTGGAAAAACTAGAATTGAACTTGAGATTAGTTTCTCATGTGGTTAATTGTCATAGAACTTCTAGGTTATTGAGTCAAGTTTGATGCATCACGAGAGTGGGGCAAGTTTGGTTTACCATCTAGATTTCTATGTTCTTAAAGGGTTTCTATCGGTTTTGTTTTGTTACGAGAGTGGGTTCTTAATTTGATACAAGTACATTAAGTAAACTTTGAAAAAGTTAATTTATGTCATTAGACAATAACCTTCATAACAAAATTATCCAACTCAGTTTAGGTAAAAGTGAGATTAAACTCCGTGGATCAAAGTTGTGGGGATTCCTTGCCTTGGAACTTTGCATTCTCATATATTTCTACATCGCTATTTACTTGTTTTACTTGTTTTTAATAGTTAGAATTACTCTACAATCATTATATTTGGCTTAGGAACTTGTTTCTAGAATTAGCTAAAGCATACATAATCCCCGTGATTCGATCCTAATCTACTGCTACAACAGATCTCGTAATCTTGCGAGTGTGTGGGAAACCATCACAACACTAGCCAATCCCATTTTCACTCTTCTTCCACCACTTCTTCTTCCAAGCCAGAACACTTCTTCTTCCACCACCTCTTCTATTCACACTTCAAACCAACTAAAGGAATTGAGCTGAATCTGGTGGTCTGATACACACTTGGAGAAGACGGGTTTACCTTCTCCAATGCCCTCATAAGGAAAATTCTCCAAGTTCCAACTGAAGGTTTCGACACTCTTCCCTTCAAACCATGGCACGTCACTGATGGAAGAGATGTTATTCTTAAGCGGCTGCTAGGACATGTCCCTGCTCAAGGAAAGGGGGTCATGACTATGGATTGAGTCAGCTAGGAAAGATGGTGCACCAATACTGCACCAATACATAACTAGAGTGGTGATCCCAAGGCAGGAGAAACGCAGTAGTCTAAATACAAATGGTGTCATTCTCCTTGATCTTTCCTTCTATTCCTAAGGAAGGAAAGATCAACCTGCCAAGGATCATGATAGAACACATGTACAAGTGTGTTGCCAAGACCACTCATGGTCTCCCTTACGCTTCTCTTGTCAAGGAGATAATGATCAAGAATGATGTATACCATCCTTAGGAAGAAGAGTAACTAGGATGAGAAATGGACATATCCAACATCCTTCGGATGAAGCATTCCCAAGATCTGCCTGAAGAAAAGGAACAATAGTCGTTTCTAGAACAAGGGGAAATCACAACTATCCTCCAAGCTCTGAACCATCTCTATGACATCAATGAAAGAATATTGGACGTTCTCCTAGACATCTAGCAGAAGCTTCCTTCCTCTTCCAAACATGAACAAGCCCCCACAATATTTTCCTTGCTTTTGTTCCTCCCTGTTTTGCTTTAAGTTGTGTGTTTTCCATGCTTGTATGAACTCTTTTCTATTAATGCAAATGCAATTATTCTCCAGTTATGATTGTGCTTTACATGCCTTCCTATCATTGTTTATGCCTAACTCTTTTCGATGATGTCAAAAGGGGAAAAGTGAAAAATGTAGAGATGTGTTGTCTAAGAGAATATAGAAATAAACGATTCCCATGCTAAGGGGGAACTATCTGCTTAAAAATCTTGAAAATTAGAACTGCATATCAATCTCAGGGGGAACTGAGTATCTTTTTGCATCTCGTCACCTTGCTTTGGTGTCTAGTCCACTCTATCTTTCCTAAATCCCCGACTTACATTATTTTTAGTTTTTCATCATCAAAAAGGGGGAAATTGTTGGATAACACTGGAACAATGGTTTCTTCCATTCGAGTCTTCGAAGTTTTGATGATAACAAACATTTGGAACTAAGTCCTCATTCAAGTAATTTCAGGAATGACACAGATTCACAAGAAAAGTAAGGAAATCGTTCCCCATACCTACCAGAGTACGTGGCAAGTTAATGAAGGACAAAAGGGTCAATTTGTTCCAAGCTTGGGCGGCAAGAACAAAAGGATAAAACGTCATAATGAAGAAAATCCCCTTAGGGGTATGTTGGTCATTGGAACAATGTCTTGCTCCCCAAGAAGAAAAGGACATATGCGTCATTTTAGGAAGCAACCACTACTATAAGAGGAAAGTGATTGAGCTAGGTCAAGTAGCTCTATAATCCGAATGAATATTATTCTCTAGAAGGAAGCAATTATGTCTAAAAGAGACAAGAGAAATACAAGAGCAATCAATAATCCATTTCCAAAGAAGAAAGTTTAAATACAATCTATGGAGAGTACGTGAGCTCAACATCGACTTGGAAGGTTGTTCATGTGCTAAATGGAACTGCACAAGGAACGAGTAAGGTTCATTAACTCTTATTAATTGCCAGTAGATTTAGGAACAAGATAGCTTAATTCGATAGTATTGTTTGAATTTGGTGATTGCAAACAATAGAGAAGTTCGATTTTGTATCTTGTAACTAAGAATCTATCAAATTAATATGTCTCCTTCCTCCATGGGAGGTAGATGTTTACTCATTCAACTTGTTGGCTAAAGTGAGGTTCCTCTATAAGGAATCGTGTCTATACTTTTTTAGTGTCTTACATTTTGTGTTTTATTATTCCGTTGTATAAGTGAACTGTCACTAGAACAATTCTCAGCTATTTGAATTAACTCAGATCTATGATCTTTTAGAAGTGAATTGATTTATGCATATTTAGTAAACCAATGTGCCAGCTTCAACTTAACAAACAAACAACATTATTAAACCATCAAACATTGGGAAGTTATGACATTTCTAGGATAGGTATGAAATGATCACATTGACTAAGATGCCATAACTTAATTGGAGTATTAATTAAATCCCTCCTTCCTTGAAGACATGCCTCCTTAGACCAGGAATATGAACATTCACAAGGTAATCTTCCCAGTCTATACTTCCAACATCGAAATGAAAAACTCTCCTCTCTTCATTTGACATGCTCTCTATGAGTGAATGAGTGTTTGTGTTGTCAAACCTGCACATAATTATGCATAATTCGTTCCTTGTGTGAGAATCATTCTATACTTCTTTAATATAATTAAAATTAAAATAGAGGTTGTAACATATATAGTAGTTTAAGGTACCTTCCTCCATAGAAACCATAAGGCTCATATATACTAGCAAGGTACTTGGCTTGCTCCATAAACTTCCTACAAAGCTTCTCAAGCTTCCTTGAGTGGTTTTTATTCATAGGGGTGTTTTTAGGATTTTCAATCAGCAACGAAGAGTGATCCTTAATCATCATCTCCTTCCACACATGGGATGAGAAATCGTCTACAGAGTTGTAGAATATGAAGGGTTTAACCTGGATTGGCTCCCCCTTAGAGTCCAAAAATGGCATCTTAGCAAAGTGTTGGTAAAAATAAATCCCAATGTCCTTGAAGAGTAGTGGATTTGCAATGGATGAAGCTACATGGTAGACATTGATTTCTGACTCGCGTAATCCTCCATGCTTTGCTATGGCCGCTAGTGTTGCATTCACAACCATATCAACTGGAATCTAAGACAACACTTATGTATAGAAAGATTAGACATCCATCAAAGCATTATATTATAGATAAGTTCAAAATGGTGAGTATAATAATATGGGTTCTTAATTCACCACATCAATGGCTCCATACGGATCAACGGGAAAGCCGGATATTTGTCCTTTGCCGTAGTATGTCACAATTGGGTCGATCACTCTGAAATTAAGATATTGTCGATCATAAGCCACGAAAATGGAGGAATTATCGAATTTTTTTTATAGGAATATCGAATATGAGAGTTAAGCTAAAGTTACTTATTTCCTTCAATCCATCCTGGAAATGGATCTCTATAAGTGCTTTCAATGATACTAGGCCGGAGTATGACCAGAGGAATGTCTCCTCGCATGCTTCCGAGTAGCATTTCTCCCATTGCCTTGGTGAACACATAAGTATCTTGCCATCCATAATTCTTAGCCCTACAAACCCGGTCCAAAGCTTATGTTATATAAATAATTGTGCAATACGTATGGGTAAACTTAATCCATGTCCAAATGAAAAAAATAATCACAAACGATTGATCGAAGGCAATTTAGTTATACAACAATGTACCTTTCAATTCCTAGATCTTTCATATGTTTAGTCCCATTAGCATGAGATGAAGCTAAAGCAAAAGCAATCTCTTCTTCGACATGTAGAATAGGGAGTAAAGTCGGTTCAGTAGAAGCTCCATTAACGATACTTTCGCCCATCTTAAAAGGTTTCTCCATGATCCTTCCTTGTCTTTCTCCATTCACGTAAGCTACACATTGATTAATTAAGTCAATTTATGGTATTTTCTCGCGTGCTCTCTAATACTCTTTAATCTTACTTTTCTTGTGGTAGTTGATTTTAAGATTCAGGTGGGCAGATATAAAGAGAATCCTTCTTAAATATAATGGTATGATCAATCTGTTTAAAGTAAAAGCTTAAGCTACACTTTACCCAACAGTTGTCCCTTGATTAGATGACCAAAACCGAACAATTAAAAAGCATAAATTAATTAACATTATAAAGAAATGTTACATTCTCTTATTTTCATGGTGGGACATGCTTCCTAATTTTATCCCCTAATGTGTTCTAGTGTTTTCATCTTTTTTTGGTCCAAGGAGAGGCGGTACTCTCCGGATTTAACCCCATTTATTAATAAGAAAAAACACTAACTAATAATTAAACGGGAGATAGCCCAACCCTTAACATAAGAAAAAGGCAAAGAAATAACACACTCAAGCTGGTCAATCAATACACAAACACCTAAACTAAATGAAAAAGTAAAAGACTCTAAAAAGTTTGTGATGATATGGCCTCCCTAGAGATATGAAGGGACTAAACAAACCAATCCTTTCTAAACAAGTCTTGGCATTGAAGAACCAGGCTAAATAAGGGGTGATAATGATCTACGAGTCTACCTAGAAAAAGAACCTGCAAGTTGTGAATAAATTTTTAAGGAATCCCTCCCATATCCTTGGTTCCAAGTTAGTTGTAGACCTTGTAGAGCACCCCACAACTCATCCATAGGAACAATACACATACCAATATAATAAACAAAACCTCCTTTCAATTAACCATCATAATCTCGAATCACTCCTCTAGCCGCGACCAACCCATCATCTCGTACAAACCCATTTGTATTAATCTTCACCTAACCATCAAATCTTGCTCGCACATAATAAACCTCTCAAATTTAGCACTACCCATGTCCACTAAACAGGGACGTGGTTGCAAAATAGTACCCTTTAATATGATGAAGGATAAATTAACCCGATTTATTGTAAAGGAGTATGTTAAAAAACAAACTTCTTAAGCCATTTCCAAATCCACCAAAGCAACATATCGGTCTTGCTAGCATGCTTTGGATGAAAAGAAATATTAACTCTTTGAAAATGCAAAATCAGATTCTAAAAAGACCACCCTGACAAGGAGAGATGAGGGTGAAGATCTTCCCAAAAATACTTTATGAAATCAAAATCATTTAAAAGATGAATCAAAGGCTCCTCCTTGGTTGTGCATATCGAGCAAAGGGTATTGACAGTGAAGTGGCATCTGAACCACTCCACATTAGTAAAGAGAACTACTATAATAACCACCCTAAGTAAAATATGAGCTACTTAGTAACTTGTAACTTCCAAATAGTATTGTTAATTACCCGATCACCAAACTACGCTCACGTCCCGGACTAATTAAATCATAAAGTAATAACACTGTAAAGTCATGTGAAGTAGAAGAAGACCAACTAAGAATGCCGAGAATTTTTGTGTCTTCGAACACCACCACATGATCCAACTTTAATAACAAAGCACTCGACAAAGCATTTGTAGTTAAATTCCAGTTTGTGTTGGTTCCAATCTCCCAATAAGATCGTATTTGTAAACATAAACTCTCTTGTGAAACCTGCTCACGAGCTAAATCCACTAGCCTACTACCCCCTAACCATTTACCAAGCAAAAACCGGATAGTCACACCATTACCAACACACCATCGCATGTCCAAAATCACCATACAATTAATTCCCCAATTGAGACTCCTCAAAATATACAAGGGTTCACTCTATCACAAAGAGATGGACAAAAATATTTATCTCTAAGGACATCAATCCAAAGATTGCCATGCTTTGTTAGGAAGCGCCAACTCATCTTTCCCCAAAGCGCGAGATTTAAATTCATAATTTTTGAAAAACCCAAGATACCACAACTTTTAGGCTTACACATTTTCCCCCAACTAACAAGGTGAACCCAATGATGACTTTCCGTTCCACCCCATATAAATGATCTAGTCAAAGCGGCAATTTTCAAACAAACCTCCCTAGGAAGAGTCACCGTTGCCATTTAATACATCGTCATAGAAGAAAACCCAGTTTTTTGAAAGGGTAACACGCCCGATCATGCTAAGAAACTAACCCTACCACCCTTTAATTTTATTAGAGATTTTCTCAATCAATGGAGCAAACGTCTCGGTCTTAACCCGCTCATGAAAGAGTGGCATGCCCAAATACTTCCCCAAATTAGCAACCAACCATAAAACCACTATCAACCCGCAACCTATTAATCACATTATGTCACACATTTATCGAAAGAAACAACTTAGATTTAGCTAGACACACTTTCTTCTCTAAAGACCCATGTAAATTTTCTAAGAAACCTCTAATCACATTAATTTTCTCAATAGAAGCCTAAACAAATAACATGACATCATCATAAAATAGCATATGCAAAAGCTAATGTCCTCAATGAGAAAGATGAATAGGCTTGCATGCCATTTCTTTTCAGCAACTTTCTGAGAGAATCTAACTAAATCTCTCAATGCAAAGGACAAAGAGATAAGGCAAGAGTGGGTCACCTTGTCCAATGCCTCGAGATGGTAAAAATTTAACAATGGCCTCATCATTCCATAAAAATCTAAACGAATTAGAATCCATGCAAACTCTAATCCAATTAATCTCTATCTTAGAGAATCCGACATTAGCAAGAGCGGGGTGAATTAGAGAGTATGTTTAGGGGGGGGATCTCAGAGGGTTTATGAATTATGACTGATGGCGCACAATATTTTTGTTAGCAAAACCGTAAATATAAAACATGAGATATGTCCCTCTTCGCATTTGAAGCTCGTTTAAGAGACATCATTATCCAAAGACAAATAAAAAGGGGGGGGGGGGGGGTTACGCCCCTAGGCTTGGCATGCCTTGTTGAACACGCTCCGCAAGTATCATGCCCATTCCACACCATGCTTCCTCACACGTCTCTCAACTTAACTTGATGCTTGGTGCACCATTCTCCATGATGTGTGGATGTCGTCATGTATCCTCCGTTTAGCACCACATCGCATCATAGACCATCATTATCATACCATGTCATGGTGTATTGACCCGCCCGCCTTTGGTGCGCCATGACGAGTGAAACTCTCTTATATTTCCCTTCGGGACATATGATCAATCTTGCCACCACATCATCACATCATGGCCAACACGCAATCTCTTAGCGGGCTAAGGTCTTGCGTCGTGTGGCTTGTCAATGTCGTAAATATATTGCCTAGTTATGATGGCGCTTTTCATTCATAATAGTATGCCTACTCTCATTACACTACATATTCATGTCATCGGTATATCGTGGACCCGCCACTCTTGGTCGACATATTTGTTGGGTCAAGTCCTAAAAGCTTGTCTAGCCTAAGTTCCACCAAATTGATATTATAATTCAAGGGGTGGAAAATGAGTGTGCACTAGTTAAAGAGGAGAAGTATGAGCTTCAGGAGGCAGCTCACCGAGAGAGAGAGAGAGAGAGAGAGAGAGAGAGAGAGAGAGAGAGAGAGAGAGAGAGAGAGAGAGAGAGAGAGAGAGAGAGAGAGGGGGGGGGGGAGAAATTGGGCGAAGAAAGGAGAGGTCTTCCTTAATTATTCCGGATTCGTCGTCTCTTGCTCTGGAATTCAACAACGAGAGTTTGTTGGTAGGCTCCTCTCACTTAGATCCTTAATATTAGTTTACAAGTGTTTACCCTAGTTTGGAGTTTTCTACCTTTAATTCTCCATGGATTGATAATCTCCATATGTGAGATTTATATTTTATTATAAACACTTGTACTCTTCAATAGATTAGTGGATTTGTGCTTAGTTGGGCATTAGTGGGATTTTCCCTCTCTAGTTTTGAGGGGGTTTCCCACTTGAATTTGGTGTTGATTTGTGCATTAATTTTGCTTGAGATTGCCTCAGTTGCTTCTGTAGTTTTGTACCTTGGATTGAGTTGTCTAGTTTGCTTGCTTGGAATATATCGTCTTGGTTGTATTTTCATTCCTATATAATGAGACTTTGAGCTATTGATCGATCCCCAACAAGTGGTGTCAGAGAAAGGTTGAGCTCAGTTTGTGTTTGGGTGAGAAATGGCAACAAAGATGGGTGAATTTGCAAGAATAATGTATAGGCTGACATCATCAAATTACTTGCTCAGAAGTCAAAGTTGGAAGATATTTTGTTCTACAAGGATTTGTATGATCCTATTGAATTATGGTTGACCAAGCCATTTGATATTAAGGACAATGATTGGAAGAAACACATAGAAAGGCAGTGGGAACCATTAGACAATAGGTAGATAACAATGTTTATTATCATATAAGCAATGATACATGTGCACATGTTTTATGGAAAAAGCTTGAATCTGTTTACGAAAGGAAGTCAACTCACAATAAAGATTTTTTGATTAGGAAGCTAGTGAATCTCAAGTACAAGGATGAGAAGTCTATTGTTGAGCATTTGAGTGAATTTCAAGAGTTGGAGAATTAGTTGAACACCATGAAATTAGACCTTGATGATGAGTTGCCAACCTTTTAACTCTTTGACTTTTTTGTCTAACAGTTGAGAGATTCTAGTGGTGTCAATCAACAACTCTGCTCCTAATGGTGTTGTGACTTTATCTACAATGAAGGATAGTCTCTACAAGGAGTAGACTAGAAGGACGGATATGGGAATAATCACGTCACATGCTTTGGTGACAAATTCAAATAGCAGGTCCAAGGGGAGATCTATGCCTATTACTTTTGTGGCAAAGAAGGGTGATACGCTCTGGTTTAGTATAGGTTAACTCTTGTATTTTAGGTATGATTTGAGTGTATTTAGGTTAGTTTTGAGCATAATTGTCATATGAAGACCGAAGACACGATTTGGATAATTGCAAGAGTTTTGAAGACAAGTGTTGAATCGGAGTTGTTGTTTCGACACCACTTTCTTGTAACGCTTATTTCGGGAGCTACAGTAATCGGATGAAGATGAATTTGGTTTCATTGGAAAGCTGACTCGAATAGCTACAATTCATATTTTTACTCCGGGTCGAAATTCCCACTCTAAGGTGGTCAAAACATCTTCTGAAAACACCGCTGGAATTTTGTCACGATCAGGTCCGCGATCGCGGAGAGTGTTCACCGCGCCCGCGGCAGTCCACGTCAGCAAAAATCAGAGAGCTGACTTTTCTTTCCTTTATTCTATCTTATATCTTATTTTATATCTTTAGGTCTCGGATTTATTTCTACTATTTAAGCTTAGTTTCGTTTTCACTTTAGGGTTACGCATTCTAGCATACTTTCAGAGATTTTTCTAGTTTTATTTTCTATTATGAAGAACTAATTCTCCTTTGGAGTTTGTTTGATCAAGGAAACCTTTTTATGTATTTCGTGAGATTCTGGTAACTTTTCTATCCCTTGGTTAATATCAAAACTCTTGTGCTTAATTTCATGATTATCAATTGATTTCTCTTGGTGCGCAACTTGTTGAATTTGATTGATATTCTATTGTTTGGATTAGTTTGATTGTTATCTGTGCAATCTTATTTATCCTTGAAACAACTCTTTTCTAGGACCGTGGACTAGAATTGAGAAAGAGTATTTGATTGTTATTTTATGCATGAGACTCGTAGCTTGATTGCATGATTTAATATCCTTCTATCCTTAATACTTTGCATGATTTGAATTAAGCGTTCTTGTTCATATCATAATTCCGCTTGGACCGTGGACAAGCGGAAATCTTTTATAAGGATTGGAATTAACTTGGGAATTAATAGAAAAGTGGATGAATTGATGATCGAATGATTAAAAAGGTGGAATTGATTGAATGAACTCTGCTTTCCTTCCATTGATTTAATCCCAAATATTATTTGCTTGTTTGTTTGTTTGCTTAAACTTCTAAAAAACCCTGTCTTGTTTCCTGCTGATTATTCAGAATCCCGATTCTCTTGGGTTCGACCCCTTGCTTGCTTACTATACTAGTTAGTAGAATAGGGTTATTTATTTTTGATCTTGGCAACAACGACTTTAGCCGAGTCAAATTTTGGCGCCGTTGCCGGGGAATCGATTTTTAATTTTCTGTTTAGTCGGCGTTTCTGACGAAACCGCGCCCTCGGATTATTTTCGCGCCCGCGGCTGATCCGCACCCTCGGATTATTTCCGTGCCTGCGGACGATCCGCGCCCTCGGATTATTTTCGCGCCCGCGGTTTCTGTTCGTCCAGAAATCCCGAATTTCTTGTGTAGACCTATCTTACGGTCTACACTTGTATATACTAATTTCTGCATTTAGGTTTCTTCAGTTACAGGATGAACCCTTTCATGAGTACTTCACTAGGTGCTAGGAAATCTTGCATGATCTCTCTGTCTGGGGGTTAACCTTAGGGCTTGATGATGCTTGCAATCGCATCTTTAGTGGGATGACTCTTGAGTACCAACTAAGGATGTACCGCGAGAGCGATGCAAAATACGTCGTTTGGAAACCCATTAACCGATGGGATTTCTTTTGTTATATCCGAGCCAAAGATATCGAGATGCAGAAATTGGAGAACCAAATTGCTGAACAAAGAAAACTAGAGGAGGTGTTGGCCATAAAGACGGAAATTCTCGAAGATCAACCAACAGATCCCCCTGAAGAGCCAGTTCCATCCTTTACAGAGGCACCCATAGACCTTTCATTGGATGAAGAGATGGATGATCATAGTCATGTAATGACAGAGGAGGAATATTTCCTTAAGTTAGACAGCTCTTGGAGTGATGACGACGAGCCTGATGACTCGAAGAAGGAGCCAGATGATGATATGGAGATTTCCATTCCACCTGAGGAGATGTCTATGTCTCCTGCAGTGGAGCCCTTTGTTATGATCGATCATGATGCATGTATCCTTTCCTCTTCTTCCTTACTTTCTATTGATATCTGTTTGCCTGATATTTCTGCAAAAGGTCCTGAGCATGATAGTTTACCTAGTGATTTCTCAAAATTTAAGGGTGGTAGTGCTAACATGAAAATCATTACTCTTGATTTATATTTTGAAAAACTACCTCATTCTTTCAACTGGTTATATCCTAAACCATCTAACAATGATTTTTCTAGTGGGTTTGATAAACTGAAACGGTGTCTGAATGTTATATTATTTAGTTTCAAGTTATCATTGTGCTATATTTGCATGCATGACAGTTGATCGCAGGATTTTGATAGACTTCTCAGGGCTTTGACAATGTCTGAGTCTTGAGATAATCGGTGGACGTCGGGCCAAACGACGTTAAACAAAGGCGCTGCTTGGGAGGCAACCCGAGGTAAGTTTTTCTTTTCTTTTCTTTTTGTCTTTTTAGTTTAGTTTTAGTTTAGTTTTTCATTTTGGTTTTGTCAGACTAACTTGCAGGTACAATTTTTTCCATCAAAAAGAAGCAGACCCGAGGCGAGGACGAGCCCACGGCTCGAACCGCGCCCGCGGCCCGAATCTGCGGCCACGGTTCGGCCTGGCGGAATTAAAACTTTGTTTTTTTGGAAAAATTAAAAAATAAGATTAAAAATAAATAAATAAAAGGCTTTCAGGTGAAACCCCTGAAATAAAAGGTTTTCGGGTGAAACTCCCGAGATAAATCAGGAAAAAAGAAGAGAGAAAAAAAAGAGTGTTCTTCTATATTCTACCATCATCCACCAATCCATTTTTCTATATCTTTCCATGTCTAGTTCCTTGGAATTGTTCAAGTATGGGGGAATCTTCATTTTCAAGGCTCGTACTTCATTAATGCTTAAGGCGAGATTCAAAGTTCGTTTGTGAGTTCGTGTTCAGTTTTGTTGATCGTGTTCTCTAACCATTTTTTCACGATCGGAGCACCACCCGTGCCCGCGGTTTTTCCTGACGACGGATCATTTGGAGATTTCCGAGCTATTCATCTAAGCTTTTGAAGAGTTCTTCCATATCTTCTTTCGTATGTGAGTCTTCTGATTTTCCTCTTTTATGCTTATTTCCTTTTTCTTTACTTCATTGAGGACAATGAAGGATTTAAGTATGGGGGAGGAAGTACTCGCTATGCCTATCTTAGATAGTTGCTTTTCAGTTTATTTTTCGTTATTTTTATGGGATTTTTGTTCCATGTTTGTATAGAGAAAATTTTGAAAAAAAATAAAAAAGAAATGAAAAAAAGCCATAAAAACTTGAAAAAAGGCATATAAAATCCTGGGATGAGTTGAAACCCCGAAAGGGCGGCTCAGGTAATAAGCAGGTAACCCGGACCAGCATTAGGTTGGGGTAATATGAGGTTTATGAGAGATGTGAGTATTTGTGAGCACACCCAAGGAAAAATGAAAAGAGTGATTAGGTGAAAATCCGAATGGGCGCCTAAGTAGAATGAGTGGTAAAATCAGAGTGATTAGGATTCATATTCTACTTTGGGGTCTGGGGATTACATTTTAGATGTCGGGTAGATCCTAGGACGCTCTACACTTTTTAGAGCTTGAGAGCTTATTGACTATGTATCTATGTGAGGTGTGCGTTTGAGCTTTCATGTTTTTGCTCATTATTTCTCTATTTTGGGTTCGGGTTGGTGAGGTGAGTGATTTTTGTCTTCCCTTGTACTATGTTGTAAACCTTGATAGGATTTCTTGTTAGATTTATTTTGAGCTTACTCGAGGACGAGCAAGGTTTAAGTATGGGGGAATTTGATACGCTCTGGTTTAGTATAGATTAACTCTTGTATTTTAGGTATGATTTGAGTGTGTTTAGGTTAGTTTTGAGCATAATTGTCATATGAAGACCGAAGACACGATTTGGAGAATTGCAAGAGTTTTGAAGACAAGTGTTGAATCGGAGTTGTTGTTTCGACACCACTTTCTTGTAACGCTTATTTCGGGAGCTACAGTGATCGGATGAAGATGAATTTGGTATCATTGGAAACCTGACTCGAAGAGATACAATTCATTTTTTTACTCCGGGTCGAAATTCCCACTCTAAGGTGGTCAAAACATCTTCTGAAAACACCGCTGGAATTCTGTCACGATCAGGTCCGCGATCGCGGAGAGTGTTCACCGCGCCCGCGGCAGTTCCACGTCAGCAAAAATCAGAGAGCCGACTTTCCTTTCCTTTATTCTATCTTATATCTTATTTTATATCTTTAGGTCTCGGATTTATTTCTACTATTTAAGCTTAGTTTCGTTTTCACTTTAGGGTTACGCATTCTAGCATACTTTCAGAGATTTTTCTAGTTTTATTTTCTATTATGAAGAACTAATTCTCCTTTGGAGTTTGTTTGATCAAGGAAACCTTTTTATGTATTTCGTGAGATTCTGGTAACTTTTCTATCCCTTGGTTAATATCAAAACTCTTGTGCTTAATTTCATGATTATCAATTGATTTCTCTTGGTGCGCAACTTGTTGAATTTGATTGATATTCTATTGTTTGGATTAGTTTGATTGTTGTCTGTGCAATCTTATTTATCCTTGAAACAACTCTTTTCTAGGACCGTGGACTAGAATTGAGAAAGAGTATTTGATTGTTATTTTATGCATGAGACTCGTAGCTTGATTGCATGATTTAATATCCTTCTATCCTTAATACTTTGCATGATTTGAATTAAGCGTTCTTGTTCATATCATAATTCCGCTTGGACCGTGGACAAGCGGAAATCTTTTATAAGGATTGGAATTAACCTGGGAATTAATAGAAAAGTGGATGAATTGATGATCGAATGATTAAAAAGGTGGAATTGATTGAATGAACTCTGCTTTCCTTCCATTGATTTAATCCCAAATATTATTTGCTTATTTGTTTGTTTGCTTAAACTTCCAAAAACCCCTGTCTTGTTTCCTGCTGATTATTCAGAATCCCGATTCTCTTGGGTTCGACCCCTTGCTTGCTTACTATACTAGTTAGTAGAATAGGGTTATTTATTTTTGATCTTGGCAACAACGACTTTAGCCGAGTCAAAGGGCATATCAAGAGGAATTGTAAAATTAGAAAGAGAAAAATCAAAAGGAAGATGAAACACACCACTGTAGTTTTTCATGGTGGTGGCGGTGATGGAAAGGTTGTTCTCTCTTGCATTGAGGATCAAATTGTTGATTTTGATTCTTGTGTAGAGTGGGTTGTTGACTCTGGTTCTTCTTACCATGCTACTTCAAGGAAGAATACATTTACTAGTCACAAAGCGGGAGTCCTTGGGAATGTAAAGATGGAGAACGCCATTCATGCATAGATAATTGTCATGGGCAATGTTTGTGTGAAGTCAAGCATGTGTTGCACGATTACGTTGAAAAATATGCGACACATATCGGATCTGAAGATGAATTTAATATCTCTAAATGTTTTGGATCAAGAGGGCTATAATAACTTCTTTGATGAAAAGAAATAGAAATTCGTCAAAGGTTCTATGGTAATTACAAGGGGTAGTTTGAAAGACACCTTGTACAAGACTCAAATGAGGGTTATCAAGAAATGCTTGTCTGGAGTTCAATATGATACTTCGCTTGATATGGTGCATAGGCAGTCCAAATGCTTGAGTCAACTGGAGTTGCAGTTTCAAGCTAAGAAGTTTCTGAATTCTTTTTCCGGTGTGACCTTGAGCACTTGTGATGATTGGTTGCATGAGAAGCAAACACGATTCAATAGTTCTTCTAAGACATCAAAAGAGGATGGCACGAGTGTGGAGTTTTCTTTTGAGGATAGTGCTGATGAGATACCCTTGGCAATGGAGTGTTCATCAAATGTTGAAGCTGGTGAAGGATCTGAGTAGGGGGAGCCAACACAAGATGAAGAAACGTTTAGGAGATCAAGGAGGGAGAGAGAGAGAGAGAGAGAGAGAGAGAGTAATATAACACTGAATATCCTACCTTAGAGTACGAGACAATTATGAAGGGGTGGGGGGCGAGAGGTTGGTGATTATGTCTATCGAGCATCAATTCTGCGTCATGATGGTGGGATGAAAGTTAGATGCAACTAATGTCTGGACGAAGACATCTTCCCTTCAGGTTAAGGGGAAGATTTTTGGGTCAAGGCCCAAAAGCATGTCCGGCCTAACATCCACCAAATTAATATTGCAAGTCAAGGGGTAGAATATGAGTGTGCAACAGTTGAAGAGGAGAAGCAAGAGCTTCAAGAGGCAGCCGACCAAGAGAGAGAAAATTGGGCGAGAGAGAGAGAGAGAGAGAGAGAGAGAGAGAGAGAGGATGTAGAAAGGATAATGAGGGGAAATTGGGTGAAGAAATGAGAGGTCTTCCTTATTTAAGTCGGGATCGTCGTCTCTTGCTCTAGAATTCAACAACGGGAGTTTATTGGTACGTTTTCCTCTCACTTGGAAACCTAATCTTAGTTTACAAGTTTTTATCCTAGTTTAGAGTTTTATAGCTTTGATTCTCCGTGGATTGATAATCTCCAAGTGTGAGATCTGTATTTGATTGTAAACACTTGTACTCGTTAGTTGAATAGTGGATTTGTGCTCAGTTGGGAATTAGTGGGTTTCCCCCCTCTAGTTTTGACGAGATTTTCCACTTAAATTTGGTGTTGATTTATGCATTCTTTTTGGTTGAGATTGCCTCGGTTTCTTGTGAAGTTTTGTTCCTTGGATTGAGTTGTCCGTTTTACTTACTTAGAGTTTGTCGTCTTGATTTTGTTTTCAGTCCTACATATTGATGTTTGTTTCCACTAAAATTGTCAGTTGGACTTTGAGCTATGAGGTGACACATGGGTGCTGTCCAATACAAGTTTGGCATCGCAACACCTTTATGATCAAGCATCATGGTAGAACGCATCATAAGAAGCCCACTCACATTTTGGTTGAATCAAGGAGCACCATATCTTAGGTTTGCATAACACCTCCTGTCTAGTAAGTACTTCTAAGTAATATAAAATAGTAGAAATCATGTTCGGGTAATGTATAATATAGTTTTAATTTTATATTTTTTTTTTAAATTGAGAGTTATTTAAGTTAAGAAAGAAAATTTAGCTTATGTTGTGTATGCCTCAAAACTGAATTGTGTGTGCATCAAAACTGAATTGTGTGTATATTAAGACTAGCAAAATGTGCATCAAAACTAATTGAAAACGAATCGTATGTGCATTAAAACAGATTAAAAGTGTACCTCATTCATCCATGTATGCGCCTTAAAATAACTCAAAAGTGTATCTTATTCATGCATCTGTTTCAAAACTAATTGTATGTGCATCAATAACTAAATGCATGTACATACAAAATAATGTGCATAGATATGTGTATGTGTATGCATCAAATAACAAATAAAGGTGTGTCTTATTTTGTATGTTTATCAAAACAAATAGGGGCGTAACTAGGTGGGGGCCTGTGGGGCCGGTGACCCCACTGAGTCGGGGGAACACGAAAATTGGTGGGGATTATATAACTTTAATTCATTCAGTGCCTACATTGTATATCAATTAGAGTTTTAATTTCCACATATAAAAGAATAGGGAGTCTAGCTAACTTTCATTTAGTCTTTTATGTATCACTTAATTTTTTTACCGAATTATATTGACTTTAAATTGTAAATTTTTTTAAATTTTAGTTCTTCAGATTTAAAATAAAAATAAAAATAAGTTTAGATTATTATTAAGAAAATTTTAATCAAAGCACAGTTTCTACAATTTCTAAAATTTTATATTTTTTTATAATTATTGTTTGATAAAAGTTGTTATCAATTTAATCTTGTGCCCCTCTATTAGAAATCTCTGGCTCCAGCACTTAAACAAGCTTTGTGTACATCAAGATAGCCAAAAATCGCATTTTAATTTTGTATGTGCATCAAAACTAACATTATGTGCATCAAAATAGCTCACTATAATCAAAATTTTATGCCCATCGCCATTCATACACAAAAGTTTAAGTAAAAAAAAATATTTGAAATTGATGCACAGTGTGCATCAAAAAAGCGATGCACATTTAGTTAGGGCTCAAAACATATACAGACTCTTGTACTTGTGCAAATTAGTCATATAGATACCCCACCTTTGGTTTGGACCTATTGAGCACTTAAACTTAACAATTTAGACCTATTAAACACTTGGTCGCTGATGTGGCGATGTGCGTGTAATCCAAACACAATTGGGCGAGTGAGGTGATTATAAAATATGACATGGCATTAATATAAAAAGAAAAAGTAAACAAAATCTTTTTCAGTTTTTGTCAAATAACAAAACCCTTCTTTTTTTTCCTTTCTTCCATATTTCAAAGACCTAAAATCTTCAATGAGATACTCCTGGAACTCGGCGGCCGGCGGCACTTGGAACTCGGCGGCGAAGGGCGGGAATGCCACGGTGACAACGTGATGAAGGAGAAGGCTGTGGAAACCAAGATCTGGCGGATTCCGACATGGTTGACGATTGTAGAGCTAGGCGGAAACCAAGATCTGGCGGATTCCGACGATGCAGGCGCGGGGTTAGATAGGCGAAAACCAAGAACTTAGCCTGTGGGGGTGGGGGAGACCGCCGGAAGTTTGCTAGGTGGGTCGCTGGCGCCTGGATCCGCGATTGGGTGGTGGAACCGCCGGATCTAGCAAGTTAGGGTTTTTTGGTGGTGGTCGCTAGTCCGAGCACGGGTGGAGGAGCGCTAGGGGGAAGCGGAGGTGTGTCGTGTCAGAGCCTGGTGTGCCGGACCAGACTAGTTGGGGGCGTCGGAGGCGACGGGAGGGGGCCGGAGTCAGGGGCGGGAGACTCTGACGAGTGAAGTCGGGGAGAGAGATCGAAGTCGGGGAGAGTGCGGGAAGTTGTGCGGTGTTTGGCCTGGGTGGGGGCGTCGGAGGCGACGAGAGGTCGTCGGAGACGAGCTTCAGAGCCTTCACCATGGGAGACGAGTTTCAGATTCCGAGTCCGTCGTTCCGCTCGAATCTCCCTGGATCTTTTCTCTTTTTTTTTCTTTTAATAATTTAATTTTATTAATCTTAAAATTTTGGGCTTATGTGGCAAGATAGGCTTATGTGGCACACTATGTGGCAAGATAGGCTTATGTGGCACACATATGTCAGCGCGCGTGTGTTACACTCAGCGAGGTTGTCAGCGAGCAGGTGTTTAATAGGTCCAAATTGTTAAGTTTAAGTGCCCAATAGGTCCAAACCAAAGGTGAAGTGTCTATCTGACCAATTTGCACAAGTACAGGGGGTTGTATATGTTTTGAGCCATTTAGTTAGTATTGATGAACATGAAGCTATTATTTATGAAAATTCAACATGAAATCGAGGCTCATGATGAGTCTGTTGCGTATAAACAATTTTTTTACTTTAAATATGCGAATAAAAAGGAAAAATAAGTCTATGGCATTTCCCCCCTTCAATTAAAATTTAATATGGAGCATTACTTCATTTTGATGAAACGGGCACGATTTATTCTCATTTTACACATAATCACTAGACTTGTCAATCGGGTCGGGTCGGGCGGGTTTGGTCATTTCGGGTTCGGATAAAATCGGGTTCCGGTTCGTTATGGGTCATGGGTCAATCGGGTCGGGTTATAGCTGGTTTTCAGTCGGGTCGGGTTGACCAGCGGGTCTAAAATCTCATTTTTTTTATGATTATTAAAATCAAATTTTAATTAAATAATAATATTTAATTATGATATATTATTTTCATTTATTTTAATAATAAAATATATTATAAGTTTCAAAATAAATTTAAAAAATTCTATAAACATACTAAATCGGTCAACCGAGTGGCGTAGCCAGGAATTAGTGCCAGTGGGGGCTAAATTCCTTTGGGTAATTTTTTTACTACATAAATATTCCTGGCGAAGCAAGGAATTTTTTTTTGTATTTTTTTGATAAAATATAGAAAAAATTGTATTTTTCTGTATATAAAAAAAATATATAGAAATTTTTTTATTTTTTCATAAAATTTTGTATATTTATATATAAAAAACCATTTTAATATATTTATATATAAAAAAAATTAATCTGTTTTTTCTGGCCTAATAAATTAGTTTTTATCAAATAACCTAGTTTTTTTTACTATTTTTTATTTTTTTATTTTTTTTTGAAAAATTCTAGTGGGGGCTACAACCCCCACTGGAATTTTCAAAAAAAATTGGGCATACACTCCCTTCGCCATTGGGTCAACCCAACAGGTTTCGGGTTTCATCCCAGCGGGTTTCGGGTTCTATCGGGTTCGGTTTATTTCGGATTTCTGGTTTAAATTTTCGGGTCTTAACCCTAAAATTATCGGGCGAGTCGGGTCGGGTTAACGGGTTTGGTCAGTTTTTAATAGGTTAATCACCCATTCTCACATGATCCTTCCCTTGTTTTATAGAATATAGATATTTAAATTTGACTTTCGTGTAACATATATTTTTATTTGTGGTCGTCTTTCAATGATCTCTAACGCATGCCTTATAGTTAGATTTGCTAAAACTCGACTCGATTCGACAATAAAGTAAACCATCTGAATTTTTGGGTTGAAAAACGATCTAAAAATTAATGGGTCAAGGAGTATTCTAACCCTGACTCATTATATTTGCAAATATTATAACATTTATTTTTAATATTATAATATATTTTATTTTTCAGCTATATAAAAATAATATTTAATATTAAATAATACTATGTAATTTAAATATTATTTAAATAAGCATAAAATTATTGATGTTCTTAACTCGTTGAGTTGACTCAAATCAGCATGAAGCTCTCAACAACCCAACCGGATAAAATTAACATGTACTCAATTCGTATACCCAAAATGACCAAAGCTAAATCCAACCAAACCGACCCGACTAACCCGGTCGGTCCGGTCTACTTATAGTACAAAGTGATATAATAACTAACTTTAAAGTGCAGGGTAATTGAGCCCACGGCGGTTAAAGTAAAGAACAGTACTTCTTTTTTAGTAATTCAATTATTTACCTGTTGATATTTGGAGAAACACTTTCAACTTCTTGCACTTTCCAGCAAAGGCCATAACATGTCGTGGTCCTTTAATGTTAATCTCAACGGCAACGTCATACCTGAAATCAATTTAAAAATCCAACCACATATGACATATGTATACCACAATTGAATCTCAGACTCAATTTAGAAAAAAAAAAAAAAAAAAAAAAAGACATGCCGATGGAAGTTATCAAAAATTTGAGCTGATTACGTGCCTTTCATAAAAGTTAGTATTGGCAGCCGAGTTTATTATAATATCTACACTTTCTGCCATCATAGCCTCTACATTATTGTCAAATCCGAGATTAGGCTCACATAGGTTTCCAGCTACCGGAATCAGTTTACTGAGCATGAAACTCTGGTATGATTTCCCGTGAAATTGTTGAAGGTACTTGAAAATATCTGCATTTATAACCTGTAGGGAAGCAACTAAACAGGAGCTTCTAACTTAATGAAAAAAGACAAAATAACTTAATTTATAAGAAGAAAACGACTGCATGTATAAGTACTTCATTTTTCAATCTCTTGGTTGCAACTTCCTTGTTGTCGGCCTTGATGAGGACATAGATCTTATCCACATCAGGAATGGTTCTTAGGAGCTTCTCGATCAATACTGCAAGATTCCAAAACCAATCCAATTTCAGACCTCCAAGAATATTGATTCAGAAGCAAGGCTATTTCATTCATAATTGGGTGAAACGAAATAAAGAGTACACGGTGTACCGTCGACCCTAGACTCCTATAAAAAGGTACGTATATCCAAGAATCTGTCAAAATTACAACTACCTTTGGCTAGAAAACCAGTAGCCCCGATAACAAAAATGGTCTTTCCCCTGAAAAGTTGGACAATTCCAATCCCCTTTTGGCCTTGAACATCATCATCGTGAGTATTCATAGAAAGTGGTTCGTGACTGCTACTGCCACCACAGTTGATCATTAGAGACCTCTGCGATGGCGAAGCAGCCTTGATATAATTAGCTGATCGGTTCAAGTTGTTGACGTTAAAACGCAAAGCGGATCTCTTGGTGGAATGGTAAAGACTATAGTCTGAACAAGGCTTCAATATTGGCGCCTTCCCTGTTGGAGGAATGCCAAAGACATTTTGCAACAAATTAACCACCATCTTTGCCCTACCTAGCTACAACAAAGGGGAAGGTAAGTTCTAGCTCTCTAGCTAGTTACTAAAATGGATGCATATACGTACTACTATTAATTGGTATTAGGGAGGTGGAGGGGAGTGTTATGGGGTTCGAGATAGATTAAGCATGCAAGGGGTCGACAAATTAATGAGTTGGGCTTTTGATGAAGAGAAGAGCTTTCATTTATAACAAGAGTGCTAACTCGCAAGGTTATATTTTATATCTACCCTGATACATTATAAAGCAGAATCCAAGTCTGTTGTAAAATTTGCGCCACATGGTATTTTTGAATAAATTAATATGAAATTATATTTTAATAAATTTTGTAATCACTTATAGTATTCTTGCTATTTATACTAAATAGATAACATGTTTATATAAGTTTTTATGTATATAATTTTCTATCCATGGATAATGTATTAGTTTACTACAATAGATAACATATTTATATAATTTCTATACATAAATTCCTATGAGATGATATTTTCCATATTAATTTAACATTTTTATCTCTTATAAAAATTAAGGGTCTTAATATTTTTTTATCTTTTAACAAGGCTTGAGCTCCAAGTTCAAAATTTATACCTACATAATGATATAATTTTAAATAATAATTTTTGTTATGTTCATATATTTTTATTTTGAGAAAAAGACATAATTTTATGTTGATGACTAAGATTATTTGTAAATGTCAAAAAAAAATTGAATTTAAATTTAAATTAATAAAATTAGATTTTCTTTTTACTTTTTATGCATTTATATTAAAGATTTTTTCTAAAATCAAAGTTTGATAAAAAAAAATAAAAATTTACAAATCTTGATGAATACTTGCTAAAATTGAATTCTGATAAAAATTTACATTACATTTTTCTTAATTTCCTTTTTATTTTATATATGTAAATATAGAATATTTTTTATCTAGCCACACCTTACATTTAAATTTTTTATCTATATGTTTTTTGTAATTTAACATGGATGATAGGTTGATCAATACATTGAATTTTGTAAATTTTCATATACATTAATTTCCTTTATATTTTATTTCTCCGCTATGTAAATTTAGTATGGAAAACAACTTTATACATGGATTGAATTTTGCAAAATAATACATAGACAATTTTCTCTATATTTTATCTCTTAAATCAAGGACAATATTCTCTTCTATACTAATCTTTATATTGTATTTTTCATATTTACAAACATTCTTATTATTATAGAGTAAAAGATAAGAACCCTAATATATAGAGCTGTCAAAAGCTGCCCCGACCTGAAAAACCCGACCCGAATCGCCCGAAAAATTTAGGGTGACCCGAAAATTTGAACCCGAAACCCAAAATAAACCGAACCCGATAGACCCGAAACCCGTTGGGTTCAAACCCGAAAAAACCGTTGGGTTGACCCAATTTGTTATATTTTAAGAATGGAAAAATTGCATTTAACCACCCTTTATATTTTTTTCTACACTTAACCACCCCTTATTTGTAAATATATGCATTTAACCACCCATTTTGATGAAAATCATTATTTTATTCGTTAATTAAAATAAATTACATTTTTGCCCTTCTATTTTTAACTTTATTTACAATAAATAAAAGAATTTATGAATAAATTGAGCTTTGAATGTCATTATCATTGGATTTCAGCCTACATCTCAACCTTTTGAATATCGAGTCGTTGTCCATCAACTTAGACACGATCGACTCTAAGGGACGCTCAAAGTTGTCAGAATCGGATCCAAAACCCATGACCTTTGCATCGGCGAAGTCGTGGTTCTTCTTCGCCATTGGATGGAGGGAATGAATTATTATGGAGGAAATTAGGTTAGAGTTATCGACGTATTTGAACTTGAAAGTGTTTAAAATGGTTTTTCCTTTATATATTTATTGTAAATAAATTTTAAAAAGATAGGAAAAAACTTAATTTACTTTACTTAACGAAAAAAATGACGCTTTTTGTTAAAATGGGTGGTTAAATGCACACAACTACAAATAAGGGGTGGTTAAGTGTAGAAAAAAATATAAGGGGTGGTTGATTGCAACAAGTGTAAAATAAAGGGTGGTTAAATGCAATTTTCCCTTTTAAGAATATATGATATATTTTGAAAATTATAATATATTTTATTATTAAAATATATAAAAATAATAGATTTATTATTAAATATCATTTTTAAATAAAAAATATTTTAATAATTGTAAGAAAATCAAATTTCTTGACCTGTTAGGTCGACCCGACCCGCCCGACAACCCGCAATGACCCGACCCGATTTGACCGGTGACCCGTTACGACCCGAACCCGACTCAACCCGAACCCGAAATAACCGAACCCGAACCCGACCTGACCGATCCGTTTGACACCTCTACTAATATATAATTTTAATAAATTAAATTTTAAAAAATACTTTAATAAATTATATTATGCTTTATAGATAACTTATCCTAATTATTATTATTTTTATAAAAAAAACCAAGTATTTTATACAAATTAGTGTCTAAAAAATATTATTTAAAAATATTCAATAAAAAATAAAATCAATATTTTAATAATATAAATTTAAATTTGGACAAGATCTCCGCAAATAATGAAAAAATATTTAAAAATATATTCAATTAAAATATGGAGTACATCTGAAAAAATTTGTCTATTGCGTAATTTATTATGAAATTGTATAAATATATTTAGTATTTTAAATTAATATCGTAAAATTGTATAGTTTTCAGTAAAATTATCCCGTGAATATCACGCGACTTCAACTAGTTTATTATCTACCCTAATACATTATAAAGCAGAAACCAAATCTATGTAAAAATTTGCGCCACGTGGCATACCTTGAATAAAATAATGGAAAAACTTTTTTCAACTTAAAAAACTAAATAATAATTCTAGAAATCTCCCTTCATATTATACTCTAATAATAATTTTAGAAATCCCGATTTATCTTAACCACTTTATAAAACAAATAATGGATATATACCATATTGTATGAATAGAGATTGTTTCATATAGTATCACATACTAAAAAAATAAAATCTAATTAATATACACATATTTTTTAAAAAAATTATTTAAATAATAAACATTACTAAATAAAAAAATAAATTTATAAAGATTGAAGTCTTTTTAGGGTAAGATTTTAGATCCTATAAAATAGATAATGTATATATATATAATTTTCTATCTATGTAAATATTGATTTTATTCTTTAAAAAATCCTAAATTTAAAAAATGGCTATTTTAGATTTTATAAAATAATTAATGTATCAAAATAAGTTTTTATCTATATACTTTTCTATCTATTTTTATTGATATTGATTGATAAGCAATATTATATATGCTATCTTAAGATTATGCTAAAATATTTTTATCGAATTGTTGAAAAAAAATTAACAATATAAATTTCTATCTATATTTACACTAATATATTATAAAATAGAAATAAACTATATATAAAATTCGCGCTACATGACACTTAAGGAACCAATCTATTCTTTCATTTTATCTTAAAGATTAGAAAACAAAAGAAAAACGTTAAATTTTATATAAATATCATTAATATTATTAAAATATACATTATCTTTGTTTTTTCTCTTTAATTTGTGATAATATATTATATAGTATAATTTTTAAAACTACCCGTAAATTTACGGGAATTACACTAGTTATTTTAAATGTCTAGGTTTTCGAAATTATCATACTTTTTTCGTTTAGTTCTATTTGTCCTTTTAAATTTAGTTTTTGTTTAGTTCTATTTGTCATTTTAAGTATTTTGTCCAAAATTTTCTGATATTACCTTTTATATTTTTCCATTTAAAATCAAAATGCATTTAAATGCACCATTCAACTTTTTTCAATATGAATTTAATAGGGCAATTTGGTAAGAATAAGGCATCTCTTAATATATGTGCATTAGGCTATAAGGAAAAGTAGAACTACACGGAGGGAGTATAATTAAGTATACTAAATTAGAGTTTAATGAATTACATTATGAAATACCATAACTAATCGTACAATTAAAACAAAATAAAATATTACAAATCATACCATAAGTAAACAATTTTATTAGTTAATCAGTGTACACTGTATACTACATAGCAATTTAAGGAATGATAAATTTCTTTTCCATCTATATTTGGTTGGAAGTTTAAGTATTATTTTGACTTTATTTGCTCAATCTACCACCAACGATTTTTTGCAGGTTTATTCTTTATAATTAGTTTTTTTTTTCAAATTCAAATTAATGCGGTTCTCGTACATATAAAATTGTGAATACTACTCTCTCCGTTTCGCAATTTAGGGGCTTTTAGAACTTTGCACATATATTAAGACAAGCTTAATGTGGAATGGATGAGATTTTATTTTTTGTGTACAAAATTAATATGAGATTAAATCATATAATATCACCTAATGGGTGACATTTTTTTAGTATTTATAAGCGCATTAGAACTAGAAATACATTAATTAATTTTTTTTTTGAAACTAGAAAAATGATATTATGTCTTCCTATGTTTTTACATGATACATATTGTTTATTATGTTTTTTTAAAAGAAGAATCTCAAGTTTTTGAAAGGAGATAAATAGTAAATTTTTAAATATAGTCATTCAAATAAATTTTTAAATACTTATTGTATTTTAATATTGAGAAAAATCAACATAGATGTGAATCATTTATTTAACTTGAGAGGGACAACTTTATATGTTGTATAGATAAATAGATTGAATAAGGGGTTTCAAGGAAGACGAGCTTTTTTTTTTAATTAGGTAAGATTTAAGAGGCACTTCAGTCAATGAGGACGTCCTAAAACATCCTTACAAATGAGAACCTTAAGTTCTGGATGATTCCTAACGGCGTCAACAGGAAAACTGTGGCCCAATTTGGCAAGTTTATCAGCCACAACGTTACAACTCCTATTAACGTGAGTAATACGAACCCTCTAAAATTCTTATAGTGAAACAAGAATATCAGAAATTACCATTTCGATCTCCCATGAACAATTCGGGAGACTTTAAGTTACTTTTACTACTTTTAGATTATCACTTTCAAATTCAATCTTTCTATATTCTCTTGCTTTATCTTCACGTACATCATCTCTTGACGCAAGAGCCTCAGCCCAAAGAATTAAGACATGTCCCTACCGTGTTATCAAAAGAATTGAGACGAGCTTTCTTTCATTTATTATATTTGACTACTAGCGTGCGGCCCTATGTGTTTATCTTTGCCGCAATCTATTAATCGAGAATCCAAATGCTAAGATTAATTAATGTGGTTTTTCATAGTATCATTCATTTTCCAACTTTTCTAATTTTTAATTTAAAATCTAAACTTTTAAGCATTTTTATTCATAGAAAAATATAGTAAGAAATATGTGAATTACATTATTTCTAAAAAGAATTTAGTACACCAAAAAAAAGGAGTATATTTGGTTGGTTTGGACAAAAAAAACAACTGATTTGATTCTTTTTTCTTTTTTTTTTCAAGAGCACTCTATCTATAGGAGTCGATCTCAAGGTGCTACGCTGAAATCTTATCCACTTAACTAAATGCCGGAAGGCAAATAACTGATTTGGTTAGTCACCATCCTACCAAAAAGTAATACTCTCTCCATTCAGAAATACATGATGTTTTAGCTTTATTTTCTTGTTCAATAATACTTGATGTTTTACATAATTTATCATTTTTTTTCCATATTTTCCTCATTAATTAAAAAAAAATAAAAATAAAAAATAGAAAAGGAAATATCTTCAAAAGATTATGGTATTTAAGTCAAATCACACACCTTCTTAATTTTAGAGACAAATTCTAAAAAATCATGTATTTCTAAACGAAAGGAGTAGTTAGTCAATAAATTTTAGCGGAAAATAATCAACCAAAGCTAATCCTCAAATGCAACCTCCCTACTCTATTACCTTATCCTTACACCCCCTAAGTATGTGAAACTATTATGAATAGTTGGCAATCTCAATCGTCGGATACTTTTGTTAAAATTATCATATATCTATTAATTAAAGTTGTTCTCTACATCAATCCTTCCTTTAGCGTTGAATTTCTCCTTATTATATTTTTCTACTTGCTGTTCAATTTTTATCTCACCACCTCTGTCCTACAATGCAAAATTATTCTACGTTATCTTTGCTTTCTTTCCTTCTTCTTCTTCTTTAGTAAACCTTGTTATTCACTTCTTCCTCCTCCCGTCATTCTTTCTCAGTTTTTTTGTGCCGCTTTCAACTCCTTGATCCTTGCCTTCTTCTTCGACATGAAGCACACAACGGTAGGTGGATTCCTTATCGTATTCGCTTCTTCCTCTTTCATTGTTTCTCTTTTTTCCTGCCGCTTTATCATTTGTTTTTTTTTTCTTACTTCCTCTCCTTCTTCAATTATAGCTTAGGATTTCAATTGATACTTTCACGAGATCACTAGGAGGATTTTATTCTTTAGAGATGGCTAACGGATATCTATGGACTACATCGATTCAAGTTCTTCTTCAACCACGGACATCACGATTGCCAAGGTCTTTAGGATTTTCGCTCATTTATGCTCTACTAATGAATTTTGGGGTTTCATTCTTTAATATATGACAATTTTTAAAGTTTTTTCTATTGTGCCTACCTTGTTTGAAGTTTGCCCTCTATGCGGAATCATCTTCACTAATGAACTCCCCAGATTGGCCGATGTTTGAGCATGGTAACTGCTGAGAAACATGCTCTTGAGACTGTTGTTGAAACCCGAAATAAATGAGCACTAGAAACGAGGTTTTAAACATACATGTAGAAGATTCACTCTTTATTCTGCGTGTAAGAACGATTTACGTGCACATTCTTTCTCTTACTCTAGATTGCTTAACTTTTACAAGTTTATTCTAAATGTTTCTCTCTCACAAGTAGTGACTTGGAACCTTTTAGGATTTCCTCTTGAAATTAATTAGGTTCTTCAGAATGTTGCAACATGTTGAGTCTTTATTAATAAGAAGTTATCTTGAGATAGAGATGTTTTTTGACCCTGCAACCTTTGCCTTCTTTAGCAACTTATAGGCATTGGAAAAGGTCACAAGTTTGAATTACATGATATGGAAGAGGCTTATTGATATTTGAGGTGTCTACAATTTATTGGTGGAATGTGAGGTGTACGACATGTTGCGTTGCATTGATGGGAGATGAGGTTCAATTGGAGGTTTTATATTTTTTGATGTGGGACAAGTGAGCAGACAAGTGAGGTGCCTCTTGTTGATTGGTGGATGATGTAGTTGATGTGACTTGTATCAGAAATTGGTGGGCTTGGTATATGATGTCATCAAACAACGTCACCATTGTTGGAGTCTTCGTAACTTGCAACTTCATCTTGTGGTTATATATTCAATGAGCCAACTAGGAAAGGTAGTTGACTGCCATGAAGGATGTGCACGTTGTCCATACCTGAGTTTAGCGGGAGTTTCACTTGCTCTTGGATCTGCCTTTACTTCATTCTGTGTGCTATTTGTACACTAATGAAACTATTTTGCTTGGATTTGCATGCTTTTGGGCAAGGAGACTTGGGTATTTTGCGGGTGTTTTTGAAGGGTTTGTGATTTCACCAACGTAATTATGTCATGACTCGACTTTTGAGCTTAAGTGGCTTCAAGTCTTCTCGATTTCTCCCATGCTTCGATCATCCTTTTTGTCATCTAGCACTTGATTTATTTATGATCCATCAATTAAGAATTCTTGATCCTGTTTTAATGCTACATGTAATGAGTGGTTTAATAATTATTACTCTCGATGCTAACTGTAATCGACTTTCATGAGAAAGGAAATACTATGGAGAATTAGAATTATAAAAGGTTAGATAGTCTTTGATCAACAATTATTGCTTTCATTTAAGGAATCATCAAAAGAAAGAGCTTCTAAACGGCAACAAAAAATGGCTAAAGGTGAATACTATTTTAATCCAAAAGACTTACTCGTATAAATCGTTCATTGGTCATGCCTCTTAAACTTTAACACCTAGAATGTTTAGAGCATTAATAAGATAAAGGACTACATATTTCTTAAAGTTTTGTCCTTTAACAAACTTGATTTTGATGGTTTTAATATAAATGAGTTGTAATTGGTAGTTTGGTGTAAGCAATCCCTACCTAATAGAAGGAAGTTGGTGTTCCGTTTTATGGTCTCCTATAAATATGTAATATGCTTCTGTTTAACCCTATGCTATGTGAGTACATGCTGATTATATGACCTTTGATACTATTGCAACATAATATTCTATATAATCCCCATTAGGGTTCGCCATTCACATTCAAAGGTATATAAAGGGTACATAGACTTGTACAATAAGTTAGGTTATATACATATATGTTATCACACCCCCGCAATCGAAACCAGGAGGAGACCTAACAGTGAGACTGTCTCTAAAATCAGAAAACAACTGGCGAGGCAAACCATTTATAAAAATATCATCCTATTGATAGAAGTTCGGTATATGAAGCACTCGAATGTGGCCCAAGGCAACCTTCTCACTAACGAAATGGATGTCCAGCTTTATGTGCTTGGTGCTAATTTTGTACCAAATTATTGGCCAAGTAAGTAACAAATACATTATCAGTGCTAACCAACGATGCATGGGACAAAGGACAATGTTGTTCTAGGAGAAGGCTTCCTGACCAAGAGCACTCGACAACCACATTGACAACCCCACAATATTCAGCCTCAGCACTAGACCGAGATATAACAAATTGTCATTTGGCCGACCAAACAACCAATGTGTCCTTTAGAAAGACACAATAACTCGAAGTGGAGCACATGTGTTAGGGCAACCAACCCAGTCAACATCATTATAGGCCACGAGAGCAGGAGAAGAGGCCGACTGAATGGTGATGCCGAGAGTAGGAGTGCCATGAATGTAACGGATGATGCGCTTCAAAGCAACAAAATGGCCTTCTCAAGGGTCATGCATAAATAGGTAAATTTGATGGACAACAAAAGAGATGTCGAGAGGCGTGAACATAAGGTACTGTAATGCACCGACAAGACTCTTGTAGAGAGTAGGATCGAACACCAGTTTCTCAGCATGTACACTACTAAGCTTAGAGCCAGAGTCAACGTGTGTAACCGAGGGACTACAAGATGTCATACCTGCCCGGTCATCAATTTCCCGAGCATATTTGGCCTGAGACAGAAACATGTAAGACCATGTGTGAGTAGAAGAGACTCCCAAAAAATACGAAATAGGGCTCAAATAGGATAGAGAAAATTCCTTGTAGAGCAAAGATATAATGTCGGCACGAAGAGACTCCGACAATGTAGTCAGGATGATGTCATCAACATAAACCAAGAGATACACTGTCAAATCACCCCATCGGAAAATAAACAAGGAGGAGTCACACCTGCTGCCGAAAAAACCAATCGGATACAAAACGGAGGCAAATCACTAGTGCCAAGCACGTGGAGCCTGCTTAAACCCATACAAAGATTTCTGGAGCAGGCATACGTGTTTGGGGAGATCGGGATCCATAAATCCAGGTGGCTGGAACATATAAATTGCCTCATTCAGATGCCCATGGATCCAACTGATGCACGGACCATGACCTAGAGATGGCCAAATGAAGCACGATTCGCACAGTGACCGACTTAACATTCGAACTAAATGTCTCCCCACAATCAATCCCAACCTCCTGAGAACGACCATTAGCCACACGTCGATCTTTATATCGATCCAAAGAATGCATCAATCCGAAACTTGTGACGAAAGAGCCACATACACAGAACCACATTAGACTCGAAAGGCCGAGGGATCAACACCCAACTTCCATTACTAATAAGATCTTGATACTCATCGGACATAGAAGCATACCGATTCGGATCATTAAAGGTTGTTTTGTGGGAGGTTGGTAAAGGGGACAAAGCTGGTGAAGGTGTGGTGGTGGTGGTGTGAAGTCATAGACATAAGAGTTGAAACAGAAAGAGCATCTTCCAAGCATGTAAAAAGATTGTACGAAATTGATTTTCTGTTTAAAAACATATCATATTTTGTTAAAGATAAGATGGAGTAGGGATATACTTGGAGAGCAAGTTGCTAGAAGATTTGAAGATCGTTTTTACCCAAGAAAATATTATGAATTTTATTTATATTATTTTCTTTGACCAAATAAAAATAATATATTCCAAATATTAGGAGTTTTGCCTATTTAAGCATAGAGTTAATTCAAGTTGAGAGATGAGCTTACATTGCAGTATATGAATGAGTTTTTCATCTGTTCTTTGTTGCAAAAGGAATAGAGCTTTAGTAGGCTTTGTGAGTGAGAGTAGAGTTTATTCATAAAATAAACGAGTATCATTCTATTAGAGGTACATGAGTTGATTACTGGATTGCTCGTTTTACATAATTAAGGGATCAATAAAACAAGTTATGATTTTTAATTCGACCAAGTGAGAATGTGAAAAGCAATAATTTTTGATTAATTAACTAGTTAGTTGGCTAAATATTCCACTATGAAAAAACCCACAAATCTAAGTATGACTCTTTATTTAAATTATTTTTGTTGTATATCTCAAGTCGTAAACTTTGGTGAAGTTTACGAGTTCTCAGAAGTAACGATCCTACACATGTTAAATCCTCATTCCAACTTACATAAGTGAATGACTTCGGGCATTTAGTCAAGCAGTTAGGATTTTATGATAGTAACATGGGTTTCCGTTTCGACTCTTACGAACAATTTTCAAGACAAAAAAGCTTAATCATAAATGAATATTTTGAAAGCTTAGTTTTCAAGGAAATGATTAATTGAGTACTTAAATATTTCATAGACCAACTTACATCTATCACGTGGAAATCGTCAATCATAGAAGAAAGATTCGAAAACACTTTTTAAAATAAAAACAGTAGTGCAGATCAAATCAATTTTTTTGACAAAAGTAAGAAATGATATATGTAATTGATTTTGTCACACACACTGATTGAACCATAACACTACCAAAAAAAAAGTAGACCGTTTTCATATTTGCCCAATATATATTAAAAATCAATTACAACTTAGCAAACAACATATAATAACTTTCAGTTGAAATTGATATGAAAAATAATGGTGGAATCCAACCAATATTTAGATCAGAATCATATCGAAAAATATCTTAAACAATGTACTTGACTATTAAAAAAAAGAGTTAAGCTAATGAATCTATAAGAATTGAAGCAGAGCCTAAGAAGGAAGATAGGTCATGGAAACACAACTAGCTTTTCGATTGATATGGGCCCTTTGGACCAAATTGACAGATGCGTACCAATAAGCATGATATTTAAATGCGTACCAATAAGGCAATAACCAATACCGGTAGTAGCAAATGCTCTCAACCAACATATATAGTGTTGGATACTTGGATATGTGGAGTCTTTTGCTTGACTGTTTTTTTTTTCCCTGAAAATTTTGTATATGAAGCAAGGTTATCAGGATTGGGATTCTAGGTTGGATCGTTGAGGATATTTTAGATCGGATCGCTAAATCGTAAGATCCTACATTATAACTAAAAGTATGCAAGAATAACCTAATAGATTGTGTATTTAGTTATATATGAGTAAGAAAATGATAAACATTATTAATTTATTATTAAAATTATTGTAAGAAGGACTAGTCAACTATTTAAATGGAAATGATACACTAAGCGTGAAATTATTAATAATATATAGTCATAATTATCATTCTATAGGATCGTAAGAATCGTTTGTAGGATCGTTAGAATCATTTATAGGATCGTTAAAATCGTATGTAAAATCGGGATCGGATTGAGATTGTATTCTAAATCATTTAAGATCCTACTCCATAAGATCGTACTTGGGATCTTGCATCGTTTCACTTGTTATGGATCGTAGGATCGCTAGAATCGTAGAATCGGATCGGGATTCTGGTAACCTTAATCTGGAGATGGAGGGCGTTGTTCCCTAGCAACGCTGAATCTGCTAGACTAGGGAACAGTGTTTTGTATATATCGTAGAGCCCCTCTTTGTGGATGTTGTTGAACACGTCGGACTTTTTAGTAAATCAATCATATTTCATATAGGTATTATTAGCGGAGAACGCTCTCTAAAATTAATATTTCATCTCTTACATATTCTTGGGGAATCTATGAAATTTGAAGTAAGAAGATAAAGCCATCGATCCCTAACAAGGATCGTGAAAAAGGATCAGACCTTAGAGTTCATATAATAATATATTTTAGACTAATTTTTTTTTGATAAGGTAAGAATTAGGAACCCCTAGGGAGGGCGTCCTAGAGCATCCTTACGGATGAGAGCTTGCAGCTCTAAATTATCCAGCAAGATGTTACTAGGGAAGCTGTGGCCCAACTTCGCAATTTTGTCGGCCACTTGCAATTCCTAGCAACATGTTTCACTGAAAAGGACTCGAACCCTTGTAACGAGGCCAAAATATCTGATATAAGTATTTCAACTTCCCATGGGCATTGCCAAACACCCTTAATTGCATTAATAATTGTGAGATTATCCCCTTCAATTTCAAGGTTTCGAATCCTGAGTCTTTTTGCTTCTCGAACACCATCTCTAAGTGCTAGTGCTTCCGATTGTACCACTGAAATTGGTCCATACTTTGTAGTTCTTAGTCCAATTGGTTGTCCAACATGGTCTCTAATTATGAATCCTGAGGTGGCCGAGGTTATATTGACTTTTGATCCGTCAAAATTCAGTTTAAAGGTGTTTATGTGGGGTGCTTGCCATTTTTGGGTTCTCGTTTTGTGTGGGTTTGAGATTCTTCTCGTT
This sequence comes from Fallopia convolvulus, assembly GCA_964016875.1. Classification (NCBI taxonomy): domain Eukaryota; kingdom Viridiplantae; phylum Streptophyta; class Magnoliopsida; order Caryophyllales; family Polygonaceae; genus Fallopia; species Fallopia convolvulus. The sequence continues at coordinate 26,644,814 of OZ024733.1, forward strand.
TGTTGAGGGGGATCCTCGTCCCCTGTCCATCTCTTTGCGTTTTCCCATTGTGTGACTTGGTTTTTGACATGTTTGCCTATATCCTGAATGAAGTCGTTCGGCGTCTGTTGGAAAGCTAATTTATTTCTTTGATGCCATATGCACCACCACGTTATTGCAAGGTCTTGGAATTATGCTTTTTTCAATTTTTGGTATAGTTCATTTAGTATTGTTGTCACAGTTTTATTGTTAGTATCAGAATCTCGTAGAATAATTCCTGTTTTGTTGTTTATATTCCGTACTATTTTTTGGGTATGAGGGCATTCAATTTTAGACTATGTTGACGATAGAAACAGAGAACGAGTTTGTTGTATTGATGTGTTTGTGAAAATTACAAGATCACACTCATTACATTTGCTATTTTTTTTATTTTTATTGTAGAAGGAGAGGTAGTTTGCACATATAATAATATATTTAGTTGTTTTTTGGACTTTTGAGTGCCTTCATGGATTCTTGATTTTTTGTCCATTTTGCCACCCTGGCACGTTCTAGTCGAGGGGTTTTAGGGCGCACATAGTTTGCACATGTTTGCACTTATTTGCATAGTTTTGTGGGTCTGTTGTGGGGTTTATGAGGCGGTAGGAGATTGTTGGATCTCGATGATCCGTCTTTTGCCTTGTATTTTGTGCCTTAACCCTTTGTTTGGTTAAGGAGCTTTTGTACAGTTGCTCTCTTCATATATTTACCATCTTTCAACGGAGAGGTAGTACTCTCCGGGCTCAAGAGGCATTTTATTAATAAAAAAAAGGGCTAAGTAGTCAGAAAACGGAGGATAGCCCGACCCCTAACATCATGCAAAAGCAAAGAAATAACACCCTTGGGAGGATCAAGCAATACATGAAAACCAATATTAAACGAAAAAACATAAGAAACAAGAAAGACCGCTATACAGCCTATACTATTTACTTCTCTAAAAACATGACGAAACTGAACAATCCATTTTCTACATTAGCTATTTATATGATGCAAAAGAGAGATGACTTTGATACTTCTGTTACAAGCCCATTGTTGTAAGAGCTTGTAATAGAAGCACAATAGATACAAAGTGCACTCATAAATAGAAAAAGTGTACTACGAATTAGGAATAGTGTATTCGTTTCAGGATAAGAGTTCTTTTCAGAATAAAAGTGTGTTTCATTTAAACTAAACTCTCTATTTATATGAAATTAATGATGATGAAGTGCGAGAAAATTGCAAGTGCATTTTTCTAGGAATTACATGAAACTTCCCAAGAAAAGCTCCATTATGTAACAAAGCAAGATAGCACTATGAAAGGAAAATTGAATCATTGCCAACATAAACAACTTTACAAGAAACGATCAACGTAAAAAGACATCAAATGAAGAGACAAGCACTATCTGAAGTAAGGAAGGATGTGTTGTCCAACAAGAGTGAGTTTCTAATCTTTTAGAAAATAAATAAATTTAAATAAAACGATTTTGGAAAATTTGAATTTTCTTTTATTCTAGTTGGATTTTGCTATTTATCGTTCTTTTGGTAATAAATAAGATCCCTGAAATAGAAGTTAATCTATTTAAAATATGTAATTCTATCTTCTTAAAAATTAAAAAAAAAATCTTTTCCTTACCTACCAACAAATCACCAAATCTATAGTTTAAACAATTTTTTGTTTCATTTTCCCTCATGACTATATCTCCCCAAAGTATACTTTTTCCTAATTACTTTACATAATTTAAAAAGTTTTTCATTAAAATGAAAATCGAAAAACTAAAAATCAAGTGTGTACTTATTATTTATATTAAAAAACATACGGACATGTATTAAAAATAGGGGTATAAAGTATACTGGAAATTTATTAACAAATTTAATCAAAACTGTTGTTAATTTGTTCACTGTAAAAGTGAAAGTATACAACATGTAAACACTAATTAACTAACTAGTACATAAGGTAATTTCAAACTGCCGAATGTAGTATCTAAAAATTCAGAGAAGTATATGTCTAAAACAATACACCTACGTGAAATTTTCAACTACGTACATAGAAATTTCTTTGTCCCACATCTCAACTCAACATTAACTAGCTGATGTTCTCACTAAAATCATTCCTGGACATTGATTACATGATTTTTATATAAAGTTTTTTTTTGGTCAAAACAGAACAAAGATACACTAGAAAAAAGGCCTATTGGCTAACTAGTCGGGGAAAGGCCACACCCCTCACATCCTCCTCTAACAAAGGAATCACACTAGTAACAGGTTCACTAATACAATGAAAACCAGAAGGGAAATCGAAAGCTAGTGAAGCTAAGTGGTCCGCGTAGCAGTTAGCTTCACGAAAACAATGTCGAAATTGGACTAGCCAATCTCTACTAAGGAAGCTCTGGCAAGAGGCAACCAGGCTAGCAAGCGGATGGGAGGAAGCAAGACGTTTATTGAGCAGATTAATCACCAACGCCGAGTCAGATTCTAGAATGACTCGGCGAAACCCACAGTTCCAAGCAACTTCCAAACCATGAAGCACTCCCCAAAGTTCCGCGGAAGGCACCGAACAAATCCCAATATTGTGAACAAAACCAATGATCCACCGTCCATCGGAATCCCGAATAACACCACCGGTCGTAGCAACACCAAAAGGGTCCCGCTTGGCTCCATCAGAGTTGACAAGAACCCAACCTTCCCCAGGTTTTTTCCAAGAGACCAAAACATCTTTTCTATGTGGAGGAACACCAACAACTTTTCTTCCTCCACCACAATTTGCATACTCCTTAGCCTGATTTAGCAGCCACTCACGCTTATTCACGGGGACCTTTCCATCACCAAGGACCCTCGCATTTCTCCATCTCCAAATCCACCATAGAGCAACAGCAAAAAGAACATCATTCTCGAAACCAGCCATGAGATCATACTCGCCCATAATGCCCTTCCTAAACCAAGAAAAGGAGTCATCAAACAGAAAACCGAGGCCCAAGAGAGAGGAAGCCGGCATAAGGCACACCCACACCTCACGTGCAAAGGGGAAGTCACGAAAGAGATGGATTAACGATTCAATTCCCATGCCACAACAAGTGCAAGACGCATCAGTCACAAGGTGTCTTCTAACCCTTTCAACATTTGTAAGAAGCTTACCTTTAAATCCCAGCCACAAGAAATGCTTAATACGCTCTGAAACCGACATCCCCCAAATGTGTCTAAGGACGTTGGCCATATCTTCATCCAAATTCACATTCGGGCGAAGCATGCGATAAGCGGAGGCCGCTGAGTAGTTACCAGAAGGATTATAGGCCCAAGAAGGAGAGTCACACTCAACCCTACCATCACGGAGCCCCACCGCAACAAGTTTCATAAGGTCCACCGCCGCAAGAGAATCTCCAATAAGTTGCCAGTCCCAACCGCCTTCCTCAACCCACAAATCGCGTATCTTCAAATTAAGTATCGTTAAGTCAACGGTGTTCACGGTACGGTCAATCAGAGGGCCCTCTCCCAACCACCAATCGTTCCAGAATCTTGTTGATCTCCCATCATTCACATTCCAGCGAGTGCCCTTAGCAATAACTTCATCATATCCCCATTTTATACTTTTCCACATATATGACCCATTGAAGTTCTTGGTCTGCTGAATTTTGCCCGCCACAAACATCAACCCATACTTAGCAATTAACAAATCTCCCCACATACCAGCAGAATTTTTAAGAGGCGCCACCCAAGCTTCCCCAAAGCAGCAGCGTTGGACTCTTTAGCAACACGAATACCCAAGCCTCCCATGTTTTTAGGAAGACAAATTTCATCCCATGCCACAAGATGGATCTTGCGGGCTCCCTCGTAGCTTCCCCAAATAAAGTTTCTAGTGACCTGATCAAGAGAAGCCCAAGCACTAGCAGTCAACTTGATTGAATTCATGGAATAGAGGGGTAAGGAAGATAAGACGGATTTGGCCAACGTCACACGCCCTGCAAAGCTCAGCATTCGACATTTCCAGCCCGCCATCTTCGCTTTAGCCTTCGTAGTCAGCTCAGCAAAGGTCTGCTTATTAACCCTATCGTGGAGGATCTTCATACCAAGATAGTGACCAAGATCCTTAGTAACCTCAAAACCGCTGATCTGCTGGAGACGCGAGGCCAAGAGAGAAGAAACATTGCCCGAAACATAGACTTTAGACTTCTCCTTGCTCACAACTTGACCTGATGCAGAACAGAAACGCTGGAGAACATTCATCACAACATGCAACTGAGCAACAGACGCTTCAGCCATTAAAATGATGTCGTCTGCGAAAAATACATGGGAAATCGCCGGGGCATTTCGGCATGCATTCAGGGGTTTCCAATTACCCATAGCCACTTCATTATTAATAAGGTGGCCTAGTCTTTCAAGGCACAAGACAAAGATATACGGTGAGATCGAGTCTCCTTGACGGACTCCTCGAGAGGGCTTAAAGCATCTAGTCATCTCGCCATTCCATAAGACTCTCATAGTAGATGTAGAGATACATTCCAGAATCCAATTAACCCAAATATCCGGCAAACCCAAATCTTGGAGTGTGTTAACCACAAAGTCCCATCGGAGCATATCATAAGCTTTATGGAGGTCGAGCTTAAGGAGCATCCAGCCCGACCTACCTTTCTTTCTTTTCATAGAATGTACAACCTCTTGTACAAGCACCACATTGTCAGAAATCAGTCTACCAGGAATAAAGCTAGCCTGATTCGGCGCAGTGACCCTCTCCATCAGTGGTTGTAGCCTACACGCCAATATCTTAGTGATCATCTTATAAAGCACGTTACATAAGCTGATCGGGCGGAATTGTGTAACCTTCTCCGGGTTGTCAACTTTCCCAATGAGTGAAATGAGTGTCTCGTTAACTGAGGGCGGCAACTGACCCGTGTTAAAGAAATCACGAATGAAGCTGCACACCAAAGTACCAATAGTAGCCCAACACCTTTGGTAGAAGAACGGTTGGAAACCGTCCACTCCCGGGGCCTTGAACGCGCTCATATTCTTAACTGACAACCAGATCTCCTCGTCCGACAAAGGGCTTACAAGGTTATTCTGTCAATTTGAGAGATGCGGGGAACCCCCCCCCCCCCCCCCCCCCGGCAAGGGAACCACTGTCACATCAGGTGAAGGTAGGGTATAGACATCTGAGAAGAATTTCACCACCATATCCTCAAGCTCGTTCCGTTCAACCACCCAGTTACCCCCAGCATCTCTAAGAGCAGTAACAGTTTGTTTTCGACGACGAACGATAGTACTCATGTGGAAAAAAGGCGTATTACGATCTCCGCATTCAATCCACAACACTCTAGACTTTTGGAACCACAACATTTCCTCATTTAACAAGAGATCATTGAGCTCTTGTTGCAGGTTATTATGAGTTTGAAGGAGCTGATCCGTAACACCCTCATCAAGTGCTTTAAGGACTCGATTCAGCTTAGCGATAACCAGATTTTTCTTTGAATGAACATTTCCAAACACTTCTACATTCCATTTGCGCAGATCAGCTTTGAGACAATCCAATGCGGCAGTCACGATCTCATCAGCCTTCCAATTACTAGATATGAATTCCATGAAATTCGGGTGAGAGGCCCACATGGCATCAAACCGGAACGGCCTACGAGATTTGTTGACCACGAAATCTGGGCTAAGCATCAAATAGACAGGGTTATGATCAGACGCGATAGCAGGTAGATGTCGGACCATCGCCTCCTCCCAAGCCACTCTTCCTAGGATATTTGTCAATACTCTATCCAATCTCTTGGTAATTCTAGTTCTAGCATTGTGCCCACTCCTCCATGTATAGCGAGTTCCATTACAGCCCAAATCAATCAGGTTGGTTCGACTAATCACATCAGCAAATCTCCCAGAGTCAGCAGATAAACCCCCTGACCCTCCTTGGCGCTCATCCAAGGAGAGGATACAATTAAAATCTCCTCCTATAAACAAAGGCTCTCTAATTCCAGCCACAATATTCTCAATATCATCCCAGAAGCGAGCCCTGCGAGAGGGGGAAGGGGGTGCATAAACAACGATCAGATGAACAATTCTGTTCCCACACTCTACCCGAGCATGAATGAAATTCGGATTTTCCAGTACAATGTGAACCGATAGTGAGCTCGCATTCCACAACAGCCAGACGCCTCCTGACATACCTGAGGCTTCAATTCTAGCATTATTAGTAAACCCAAGGCGATTGCAGACAGCTTGAGCCCTTTCCCCTGAAATTTTGGGCTCCAAAATGGCGACAATGTCAGTTTTGTTACGATTAAGTAAGTACCGCAACGCTCGTCGGAAACCACTGCTAACCGCTCCTTGAACATTCCAGAATATACAATTCATAAGAAAACAATAAAGGGGAGGGGGAACCACCAAATTAAGCTCCTGTAGGAGCCACCTGATTTGAAGGGTTATCCCCTTCCGTCACCATTTCTTCGACCTGATCTGTTAGGACATTATTACGAGCCTGGCCATCCACCGACTGAGTAGGTGGTACCCCAGTGTTGCTAGCTGGGGTTTGGGCGACCTCCGCGTCTATCATCTGGGTGGTGTCATCAACTTCCATTCCCTGATTAGTGCTTAAGCTGAATTCGGCGGTGGTCTGAATTTTGTTCTCGGTATCGACGACCTGGGGAACAACACCCACAAATTGCTTCTGAATTGTGATTTGGGGGATCTGGTCGTGGGCTTGTGTTTGATTTTGTGCAATTCCATCCATTTGGGCCGACAATAACACAACTTGGCCCAATTGCTTTTCTTGGGCTATATCCGTTTTTGCTCTCTTGGGTCCATATGTATTTTTCCTTTTAGTGCCTTTATGGGAGTTGGTCTCCATCTCCTCTATAGCTCTCGTTGACCCCTTACTGCTCCCCTCTACCACCTTGGGCCCCAATGGTCCCTTGGAAGCTTCCTGAACTTCGGGCCCCACTTTCTCCTTGGACTTCCCATTTACGGCTTCAACAGTGTCTTCCAGATTTCCAATGCTAGCGAAGCGATTGATTGACTGCAAAGAAGACCCTACGCCTGCTCTAGGCTTACCCTTCGCCGGCCTAGTTCTCCTACTAACGACCATCCATGGCCCAACTTCACCGTCGACAGGCTCCGCCGGTGGCAAGACATTCCTGGTTTCCGTTTCTCCTTCCACTTCAACCACTAGCGAGCTGTCCGAAGCCGTCCCCGTCGCCGTCCCCGGGATCGATGTTGTGGCCTCGGAGGGGCATCTGTCAACCAAATGGCCGTATCTGCCGCACCGATAGCAAATTGTGTGGAGTCCTTCATATTCCAAGAAGACCTTTTCTCCATTGACGTACATAGTGCCTAGTAGAGGTTGTGTGAGATCGAGCTCCACGCACACTCGAGCATATTTCCCTCTAGCAGCAAACAAAGTATTCATATCGACCCTAACCGGGTTTCCGATGGCTGCTGCAATACCGAATAGCACGTGCTCCTCATACAAGACCATTGAAAGGCCAGAGAGTCTCACCCAAGCATAGGTCGTTTGGACAACATCGGTGTCGGGTTTGAACAAGGGATCTCATTGTCGAGTCACAATGTAGTTTCCAAATATCATCCAAGGCCCCTCAGTGAGGACATAGAGAAAGTCCTCTTCAAGCTCAAATCTAGCAACAAAATAGTCGTTAGGTAAATCCACAAGTGTCATGCGCCCTTTTAAGTTCCACATTTGTCGGACCCGTTTGTCCATGACCGCGTGAGACACCGGGCGACCCAACACTTTGAGAACCACCGAGTTACTCCACCCTTTGAACAAGGAATGCATAATCTCTTGATCGATGGTAACATGAGGCGCAAGGGCTTCCCCTTCCGGGAAGGAAACCGTAATCTTCCCACTTTTCCAGAGAGCATCTTTAGCCAGCAGGGCGTGGTATCGAGGTCTCTCCCCAGCCACCTTATCCCTCCACGAAGTCGGGGGATCCGGGGGTTTGTCTGAAGGAGTGGCGCTCACCGGCAGGGAGGGAGTCTGTGCGTTAGAGGAGAGGACCATTGCAGAAAACTGCTGCTTGCTTTTCTGAGGTCTTAGTCTTCACGTTTTGGTGGAATGGAGTTTAAAGTCAAATATTAGTTTTTTGGGTTTGGTAGAACCACCTCCCAACTTGAGAGGTGTTGGGCACTATGGTCCAGTCAAATATGATGCATCTACGTCTCCCTAGATTTTGCCTTGAATGTGCACAAATCTACTATATATAAAAGCAATAAGATTTGGAGCCTCCACATTGAGCTACATCATCTTTTGCCACATGTCGTTCCGACAATACGCCACCTCAACTTTTGCCACATGTCACCTTTTCCTTAAGCCATATCATGATATTTTAACACATCATATGCCATGTCATACAATAATTAATTATTGATTAAGCCATGTCATATGAATTTGTCCATGTCATATACAAATTACATCCACAATTTTAACAAATTACGTATAATTACAAATAATTTTCATATATTAATCAATACAAATTTGCATATTACTTCTCTTCATCCTCTTTCTAATATCGTTCTTTCATTATATTCAAACTCGCTCTAACACCTTCGCCTCATCCTCTTCCAACATAGCCATTGCCCCGTTCTCTACCGCTTCCGCCACGATTTTTCATAATATTGATGTTGTTAAGAATATGTTCCTAACTCGGAGAAGTCATGGACGAAAAATTCGACAACCAAAGGTAATTGTAGGATCCACACCCCCAACTCCATTGATGTTGTAATAGTTCTTCATCTGATTACTCATTGGTGATATACTTGCTTGAACCGAAATAAGATGATGATCATAATCAAAGTTGCTCTTCACTGTAAATCAACTTCAATTAATATTGAAGATCTAGATCACTAATCCTCCTCTCCATATTTCTCTTAATATGCTCTAGAAACACCATAAACAATTCCACTTCTTCATAAGTGTGACATCCAAAATAGTTTTCGATCGTCATCTTCCCATCAGTAAGTATTCTAAATTGGCGCCGATCGTTGGAGTGGAGGAGGCGCCTCAACCTCCGTCACCGCCATAAAACCAGTTCATAGATACAATTTTTTATGATAGATAAAAGATTGTAGGGATAGGTTTATTAATTAAGCAATATAGGATTATTTTATTTTAGGTAAAAATATAGAATTTAAATGGAAAGAAAAAATATTGAAAAGATTGTATATAACAATTATTGCTTGCTAAACTACAAAATCGTAAATATCATTTTTCTTAGAATCATTTATTTAAAATATAGAAAAGATTGTAGAGTTAGGTAATATATTAATTACGTTAGGTTTATCTTATTTTGGGTAAAATATAGAATTTAAATGGAAGAAAAATATTGAAAAATTATATATATAAAAACTATATACTGGCTAAAACTACAAATTTGAAAGATAAAGATTTGTGAAAAAAAAAAGAAAGCGGAAAATCGTTAATAAAGATGGTAACGAATATATATTGTTACAGATTATTATATTTTTTATTAACAAATCTGTATTGTTACATTATGGATAGGGATACTATGAAAACAAATCCAATGGAATGTTAAATTATTTTTGCAAAGAGATACTCTACAATTCTACATCGGTAATTTTTGAAAATTTATACAAAAAAATTACGGTGCTTTTTTTATGATAAATAGAATATATAACCTCAGTTGTATACTTTTTATTTAAAATATAGAAAATATTTTAGGGCTAGGTTTATCAATTAATATAGAATTTAAATGCAAAGAAAAAGTATTGAAAAGATTATATCTATTACTTTAGTAATAACGAGCCACCACGTTCGCCACAACACTCCTTTGTTAAAATAATATTTTAAATAGTTTATTATGCAAAAAAGTTATCTCAAAATAAAAATAAAGATAAACAATATTTGTAAAAATTTATCCCAAATAAACATAAAAATAAAATAATATTAGTAGATTTGACCAATATAGATAAAAAGGATATTATATTTATTATATTAGTAAAAGATAAATTTAAAAAAAATAAGAAAAAATAAGTACACGTGATCACATATATAATTTTGAAATAAAAATAGTATATAAATCATAATATCTTTGAAATATAGATTATGTGTAATTTTAAATAATTAATATTTTTAAATAAAGATAGATATTTTTGTCACCATGTTGCATCACTTCACCTTATATTAAAATAGTTATTTAAAATAGAGATATTAAAAAATATCAAACAGATTTTTTTTATTTGTGATAACTTGAACAATATAGATAGAAAAATATTACAAATTGACGACTACAATCTTATCTTATTATATGTAAAGTAAATGTAGGTAGGGAAATATTCTTCTATCTTATCGTTTATGCTAAGTAATAATGAAATATTTGTTTTTTAACTTTTTTACTTATCTTCTTTCCAAAGATAACACAATCAAATACATTAGGTTTTACTTCATTGTTATGTAATTTTTTATTCTTATAAGATAAGATCATAAGACCATAGAAGTATTATTTTTAATTATTTTTTTCGTAGATTTTAATTTTTTTATTTGTCTTATTTCTTAACATAAGAATATAAAATTTATTAATTTAATTTATCATTATTTCTAATAAAACTATTTAATTGAAAAAATTATAATGTAATAATTTTTTTAATAGAAAAGGTTAAACAATTAAATTTATCCTAAAATAGTAACATCTCTCGAATAGTAATTTTATATTCGATAAAAAAAATTATAGATGAGGATGTAACCAATTTCTCAAATTTAATTTTTCAACGTTTTTTTAACTTACTAATTCACTAATGTACATTTTTCGAAACTTTTAAATTTTTTATTTATCTTCTTTCTTAACATAAGAAATTAAGAATACAAAATTTATTAATTCAATTTATCATTTTTAATAGAGCTATTTAATTATGAAAATTACATTATAAAGCCTTTTTAATAGAAAATGTTGAATAATTAGATTTACCATTAACTTTTAAAATTTCTCAAATAGAATCTTTATATTCGAAAAAAGAAATTTGAGTAATTTTTTTTTATAGATGATGAGGTATTTAACTTTTTTAATATACTAAATCCAATGATTTATCTTCATTTTTAATACAAATATATAAAATTTATTTATTTATAACTATATATTAAAGATGAACATTTTCAAGCCACTAGAATAATTTTTCTCACACCTCATATTTAAAAAAAATTATTCATATTATTACAAATTTTCCTATTAAATTCTTTTTATCTTTTTAAATCTATCATTAACACCAAATCATCATAACATATTTAAAATAAAAAATTTATAAAAATGTTAAAAAATAAAGTTACATTTTTAAAATATTAAAAAATAAGGATAAATATCTTTCATCTTTTAACATGATATTTTTTTACTAATTTCTTTATAGATATATGCTGATTTTATTTTACAATAAAAATTAATGATAATTTCTTTATTAATATATGTTTATTTTTTACAATAAAAATAAAAACAATATAATAATTAATATTTAGTAATATTTAGTATTGTAGAAATATTAAAATATTAAATACTCTACAACTTTACGTACATGGAAAGTAATAAAAATATAGATAATATAATATTTAATAGTTTGTAGGCCACGAGAATAATTTTGGCACCACCGTAAATTATATTCTACCTATTTTCATAAATAAATTATCTTTTTATTTCATAATAAATTATATCTTATTTATTATTTTATGTTGATTTCAAAATAAAATAATATTTGAACTTGATACGGACAACAAATTACTTACATTAAATTTTATATTATATTTTTCTTTATGAATACCATTTTTATAATATGTCTAAAATATATTAAGTCATAGTCGTGCATGACACGACGGGTACAACTAGTATCAACCTAAATGTGAATCCGTTGAATTAGAAAGGGCATTTGTTTTTAATGAAAATTGTGATTGAATTTCTATATTTTTTTAATTTTTTTTTATTAATTATACTTATGTGCATATATATATATATATAGTAAGGCAAAATACATCAACAGACACTCGAACTTTAACTTTTTTTCAAGCAGCCTTCCTACTATGAAAGTTTTAAAGAAACACCTAAACTCAACTATTTTGCCTATATATCAATGTGCTTATAGTTATGCCTACATGTGTGCATAAAGTTATGCCGACATGTGCACATACATAGGTGAAATGTGCATCAATTTTTATTTTAAAACTGTGTATCAGCTCCCACCTAAATGTGAATGAAAACAGCTGATGCACATCTGGTGTAAAATATGCTTATAGTCGAAATTTTGGACAAATATGCGATAAGAATACAATGTTGTCTAAATGTACATCAAAATTCAATGCATCTTTCGGTACAAGCATGTGCACATTTAGACATGAATTGATGCACATCCATTACAATACTAGCTTGTACACATCTCGCACACGCCTCTCATGTTCTTTTTCAAGAACCATGCTTATAATTCGACAATAATTTCAATGTGCCCTTTTTTCCCTTGTAAATGAAAAATTCGCCGTATTGATTTTATATAATTTAGACAACTTAAATGCATTCCCACTAATCATATAAGTACCTTTTCACACCCAATCATGACCCTAATTTTATTACACCATTGATAATGATCTCTAAAACATTGCGGAAAATTATGGTCGCTACTCATTTCCTATATACCTCCAACTTCTTGTTATGTCTGAGAGGGATTTGATTTGAGAAGGAGGAGAAGAAGAAGAAGAAGAAGAAGAAGAAGAAGAAGGGAGGATAGAGATAGGAATAGAATCGAGAGAGAGAATCGGAGAAGAAGAGAGAATTTCAGTTATTCATTCCGTGCTCATTCTGTTACATTCTCTAGCTATTTAATGCTAGCTCAACCGGTCCTAAAAAACTCCCTAGCCGATCTATACTCATGACTCAAACCCGGCTTCTAACATTAATCCTAACCCGGTTCACTCATAACATTGCACCCTTGTTTGAGAGCATTGTCCTCAATGCTGATCAACAAATCTTGGAAACTGTCGTACCATATGTCCAGTTGCTTCCCAAGTTGCTTCAGTGTCATCCAAATGGTGCCACTTAACCAACCACTCAGTTACATGATCCCCATTAGCAAGATAAGAGACCCGAGTATCAAGAATTCGTGCAGGGCTAATGAGAAAAGTACCTGCCTTGGATACATCAGGAAATACAGTTGAAGGAGAAACTGTTGGCCTGATTTTCTTCTTTAGTTGGGACACATGAAATACAGGGTGCACCTTTGCAGCATGAGGAAGTTGTAGACGATAAGCAACACTTCCAAGCTTTTCTAAAACTTGAAAAGGCTCATAAAATTTTGAAGACAACTTGAGATTTCTTCGTACAACAACTGTAGATTGTCTATATGGTTGTAACTTTAAGTACACCCAATCACCTACATCAAACACTCGCTCAGAACGTCCCTTGTCCACTACCTGCTTCATCCTAGCTTGAGCCTTAAGCAAATTATCTCGTAACATGACAATAGCAGATTCCCTATCCCTTATCCAATCCTCAACAGAAGTTGTAGTTACAGCAGCCAAATCAACCCCAACTATGGCGAAGCATAACCATACAAGGCTTGAAAAGGAGTGACTTTCAGAGCAGAATGATGGTTGGAATTATACCAAAATTCAGCCAAAGCAAACCACCTACTCCATTGCTTCGGTTTATCACTTGTCATTGCCCTCAAATAACTCTCCAAACAATGATTTACATGCTATGTCTGGCTATCAGATTGAGGATGATATGAGGTTGACAAATTCAAATGAGTTCCCACAACTTTGAACATCTCCTTCCAAAAATGACTAACAATAATTTTGTCCCTATCTGAGTTATACTCCTTGGCGTACCATGCAATTTATACACCACATTCATAAATTGCATTGCAACAGATGCCAGCCGAAAAAGGATGAGATAATGCTATGAAATGAGCATATTTTTTTAGTCGATCCACTACAACAAAAATAGTGTCTTTACCTGCTGAATTGAGCAACTCTTCAATAAATTCCATGGTAATATGACTCCATGGAGTTTGAGGAACCTTGAAGGGTTGAAGCAACCCTGGACTTCTGATATGCTTATGCTTATTTCGTTGGCAATTGTCACAGCTCTTGACAAACTCTTCAATATGACTTCTCATATTTGGCCAGTAAAACAGTTGCTTCATTCTCTGCTAAGTGGCCTGGATCCCGAAATGCCCTCCACTCGGAGATTCATGCAAAGATCAACTTTTGTCCGAAAATCTTATCAGATCCAATGTACCATCTATCCTTGTACTTCAACAATCGATTAACCACAGAGTACTTAGATGTAGACTGTATGACTGTAGATGCCAATAACTGTAAAGCATCTTTATCTTGCTCATAACTTTTCTTAATTTCTATCATCCATTGAGGCTCAATCACACTGACCCCAAATAACTCAGCATCTTCACACACCTAGATAAGGCATCAACCACTTTATTTTCACTACCTTTCTTGTATAATATGGAGTAAGAAAGGCCAATCAATTTCCTAATTGCTTTCCTCTGCAAATGAGTGGACAACTTCTGATCAAGCAAATGTCATAATGATTAATGATCAGTTTTTATAAAAAATGCATAGGCTTGAGGTAATGACGCCACTTATCAACAACCAACAGAACTGCCACAAGCTCCTTTTCATAAGTAGACAATTTCAAATGTGGACCATGCAAGGCTTGATTGATAAAAGCAATAGCATGACCCTGCTGCATCAATACGACTCCCACACCATCATCACATGCATCTGTTTCAACTGTGAATGGTGATGAAAAATCTGGTAATTTTAATACTGAAGCCTTAGTCATAATCTGCTTAAGGTTACGAAAGGTATCTTCAGCAATCTATGACCACTTGAACTCATTTTTCTTTAAAAGTTCAGTTAATGGCCTAGAGATGGTTCCATAATTCCTTATGAAACGTCTACAGTACCCGATAAGCCCTAAAAAACCTCTCAACTGCTTTATTGTCCTTGACCGTTCATGAAACCCGAAATAATACGTGCCATAAACAAGGTTTTATTAAATACTAACTCTCGGGATTTCATACAACCAAATGGTTTTTGTACGTAAATTATTCCTCCTTCCCGCCCTTCAACTGATTGTTTTGTAATCCTCTTTACAATTAAAGCCATTTGGACTTTATACCGTAAATAGCACGATCTCTCTCAGAAATCAAACACATCAAATCTAGGCACAAGAAAAGATTCCTAACCCGGAGAGGTTTTTCGATCCTTTCTTTGGTCTTGGCATCTTCATATTTATATAATTAGCCTCGTGCTAGCTTGTTTGTTCACAATTGATCGATGTTGGATGAACATTCATTGAGAAAGTTGAGCTGATTGCTCACGCGAAGTTAGATACTTTCATGACGATCGAAATGGAGTTTGCCAATTGAATTGTCGGTTTGTTTTCTTGGGCCAAGTCAATGGATATAACAATTTGGGCCAAAGCCCACGGTTTTATTTTTCTTGGCCATTTCTGAAATATACATACATATTTCCACATGATGGTCCACGACCATGCATCTCAAATAAAGTACGAATTTGCAAGTTCTAAGTGGAGTGCCCAAATGCGTTTATATAACGCAGCAATTTATCTCTTTTCTTCTTTGTGTTATCGATTTACCCTTAATTATTTAACGGTTATTTCGCACACCATCAGCCATGGCCATTCTTTCATCACATCAATCTTGTTCTCATCAGTGGAGACTCCCTCACCAGAAATCACATGCCCCAAATATTCCACCTTGGTTGAGCAAAAGCACACTTACTCCTTTTTGTGTACAATTTATGAATCTTCATGACCCTCAAAACTGATTCCAAATGCTGAACATGCCGACTCAAAGAAGTAGTGTACACCAGAATATCATCAAAGAAAACTAACACGAACTTTCTTAAAAATGGAGTAAACACTGCATCCATTAAGGACTGAAATGTAGTCGGTGCATTAGTCAGCCCAAATGGCATGACTTTGAACTCATAATGCCCATGATGAGTTCGAAATGCAATCTTATATATGTCATTTTCATCCATCCAGACTTGATGGTAACCAACCCTTAAATCCAACTCAAAGAAGATAGTTGCACCAAACAATTCATCAAGCGAATCTTCTATATGAGGAATAGGAAACTTATCTTTGATTGTCATCTCATTGAGCTGTCTATAATCAACACAAAGCCTCCATGAGCCATCCTTTTTCTTGACTAACAAGGTTGGAAAAGCAAAAGGACTTTGACTTGGCTGAATTATGGGCGATTTGAGCATCTCATTAACCTGATTTTCAATCTCATTTTTCTGAAAGTGTGGATAACGATAAGGTCTAATACAAACTGGTAAAGACCCTGGTTTAAGAGGTATAGAATGTTCATGACCCCTTAAAGCTGGCAAGCCTTTTGGCTCCTTAAAGACCTTTTCAAACTGATCTAACAATTGTTGAATTTCCACAAGCAAAACCTCTGTTGTAATAGATGCTGAAAACAACTGAGCAAATTGAGTGATGAACATAGGAACTGTAATATCCGCTAAATTCGAAATAAAATAAAACAGATATTTATCCCAATAATTTTTTTCTCTAAAATAGAGAACTTAATAATCTTTATAATTTCATAGTAAATTATAAAGTGTTATAAAGAGTTATTACAATGACAATTAAGAATTTCAGTAAATATATTAAGCAAGTCGGGTACTTAATTAAATAATCCTTTTTTCTTAATATAAGAGAGTTTAAATATTTTATTTAAAATAAAATTAAGAACATATTATAAAGGATTATTAAAGTGGTAGAGATCTCAAATAAAAATAGATTCAAATAAATTTCAGATTTATTAAATAATGGGCTATTACAAGGCTAGTAAAAATACAACAAAAAAATAAATAAAAAGAGGCAAGAGCCGGGACTCGAACCCGAGACCTCTTGCATCTCACCCCTAATCACACACTCTCAATTCCGCTATGCTATAGTAACTTATCTACTCAAATACCCAACCTTTTATTATTAAACCTTCCTATCTCCTTCTTCTTCAAACAAGTCAAAATTGTGCCTGACTGATTTGACGACATGCATGCCAAAGCTTGCTCTCAATTTTCATGGTTGCTTCAAAGACCTTCCAAACCATCATCATCCTTTGTCATCTTCAACAAACACAACAACCCCCAATCCCCATCAATCAACCCATTCTCCATTGGTCAATTTTCATTGCCATGGATCCATGGGAGCTTCAAAATTCACTATTTAAAGGGCTGAAATTTCATTGTTTCAATCACACCTCTCTTCCCTTCTCTTCCTCTAGTGAAATTGCTCCTTTACAATCAAATTTTTCAGCCAAAAAGCCCTTGATTCCATTGCTGAATTTTTACAAAAAACACCACAAAAATCCCCAAAACCCTAGGAACCCACCACCGGGTCGCCGGAACACCGGCCAGGGCGCCGCCCCAGCCGCGCGCGCCGCCTCCGCCCCTTCCCCGGAGCTCCGCCCTGGTGTCCGTCCAGAAGCTGCCAGTCGTTCCTGTCCTTTGCTCTGTTCATTGTTACGTAGAAAGAAGGAGGAGAGTATGGGCTGGGGTAATTTTGGGCTGAAGTTTTTTTATTAGGCCCAAATACCTTTCTTAGCCCATTAGATCTTATTGAAGGAAGAAAGGAGATCCAAGCCCAAAATTTCGCCCCTCTCGTTTTGTGTGCCCAATTCCCGTCTCGTTATCGCTCGGTATAAATTCTCGACTCGTTTTTAATTTCTATCTCTTTATAAATAATTATATATATATATATATATGATATTTATTTAAATAGAATAAATATCATAAGTAGATTATTAAAATAGGAAATGGTGTTGGCAAGACATTAAATAAATTCCAATACAATTATAAGAATAATATAAATAACTTTTGACCATCTAAAATCTGATTTTAAATATATATATATATATATATATATATATATATATATTAACTTGGTTGTGTTTTCATTTTAAATGATTAAAGGATTTTATTATGATAAAAAGGAGTTATTAAAATAAGACTATATTAAAAAAATAAAATAGACTTGCATGTCTCTTAAATCCTTTTATAAGCTTGAAAATAATATTAATAAGATATTTTAGCATAAGATAATCTAACAAGAATAAGTTGAAGACTAAAGAGATATATTAGTTAATTTACAAGTATTCTATATAAAGAAATACAATATAATAGATATGGGAAGATTGTTAAATAAAATCATGGGATTTAAAATATGAATTTATATACTTGAAAAGTATAATATAAATAATATGTTTACCTTACTTAGAGCTTAATTGAATAAATAAAAAGAATCTGAGCAAAATGATAGAAATTATTATCTTAAGACTCTTTATAATATATAGGGATTGGATGTCATTTCAAAGAGCATATTATAAACTTAAAAATATGTTGATAAGATATACTAGTTATAAGATATATTTATGGAATATAAAAGATATTTGTTGTTGGGAAAAGAGATATTAAAGATATGATCAATAATCATAGATGCAAAATATTATAAAAATAATATGATAGATGAGAAATAATATTATTAAAGATATACTAAAGATATTATTATTACTAACTTAGAGATAAATAAAATGTTGCCTAGCTCTAAGTGTAGAGAATTTAAAATATATGAATTTAATAATGATGATAGATATATTACAAATGTTATGGATAATAAAATATTAAGTTGATTTACCTCTAGTTGTAGAGATTTTCTACATGACATAAGTATTATTATAAATATAATAATTGTGACTTTAAGTGGATATATAAAATATTATTATATTGCTTAGTTATGAAGATGTCTTGCATGAAAAGATATTGTAAGATATATAAAAGATATTATTTTGTGACCTAAGATATCATAATAGTATACTATAGTTATAAAATAAGATATTTTTAAGTCATGATCATGTACAATATAAACTATAAGATATGGAAAGAAATATGGGAATAAATAAATTAGATTAATTTAATGTTATGTTAGTTTTTGGAAAGCTTACTTTATAAAGCAAATAGAAAGTTCTAAATATAGAAATTACTAAGAAAATGGTTCATATTATTCCATCTTTATTTAATATGGTTTATGTAATTAAATAAGATTCAATTAAGAGAATATTATTAATAAAATATTCTTGGTGGGAAAATAATACTTTAAGTCCCTTAATGAACTTTTTGAAAATAAAAAGTAATATTGTAATTAAGAGAAGTTTGGTAAAAAGGTTAAAATAGATTCTTTATAATTTTAAAGAGAAGATGTATATTTAAAATACCTTTTTAACAAGAATATTTTATCATACATTTTTATGAAATTATACTTGCTTAATTATGTTAAGAGTTTAGCAAGTGAAATTAAAAAAAATTATTTTATTAAATTGAATAAGGATTTTTAAGGAATAAAAAGGATATTACAAGATTAAAATAATAATAAAGGAGTATTATTATTTTAAATTAATCACCTAAATTATTATTATAATAATTTAGAATTCCATTTCTCTTATATAAAATATACAAGAGAAAATCCAAGCTTTAAAGGAAATTCGTAAATTAAGATCGTTCGTAAATTCCGTGTCGTTAGGTCGGGATTCTCGCTCGAAGTCGCGAATCACACTTTCCGTCTTATCGCAATCCGACCCGTGAGAACAAGGCAAGTAAAATTTCCCCTTGTGACCTTTATAAATTTCGTTTCCGTGAAATTCTCGATGTTGGGAACAACTTGTTTGCCAAATAACGAATGAACCTAGGAAATATCGATTGTTAGATATAACGACCATTGTTAGTATAGTTCGCTATTATTATTTGATAGGATTATTTATGCTAGTATGATTGTGGCCTTTGTTGTTTATGGTCTCGTTCAGAGATCAACGTCGAACGAACTAGTAAGGGGTGCGGAATAGCCAACGCCTCTATATAATCTTACTAAGTCGTAAGTGCCTACGTGTTTGAAGTATGACTTTCGGGATCATGATCTCATCCGCTCCGATTGCAAGGAGGGATGAGCGCACTCTAGCTAAGTGCCGGGAAACTGAGTTTTCCCGTGGTGGATCGGGCCATCCGAGTCCCACCCCTTTCTATAAAAAATCATTAATGAAATCGAATACTTTTTCATCACTATATAAGATAAGTGCCCAATGCACATTTAAGATACCAAAACCGGACCAGTCTCAAATGATCGATCCGGCTCTCGGTCCGCTCAGGGCGCGAGAGGTTTTTACCTTGTGTGAATTAATAACGTTCCCAACATACTTTCGATTCCAAAAGAAGTCTACAATCTAGTATCTCTTCTCCCGTTATCGAGCTATCTCCGCTTATGATATGCTCTCCTTCGTATTATTTAAGCCCCACATAAATAAGCCTCATCGTAAACACAACCCTAATATGTCTTTCGATAATACTTGAAATTACCAAAATACCCTCGGGAAGTTCCATTCCCGCTTGCTTAGTCTCTTAGACTAATTCTTCTTTTCCGCATGTTTGCCTGACATTCTATCGCCCCTCGCGAATTATGTCAAAATCCAGGAACCCTAACAAGGCATGAAGTGAAGTGAAGGAAGAACAAGAACTTTCAAGATGTATTTATCATTTTGTTTTGGTTTAGTTTCGTTATGTTTCAAGAACAAGATGGTTTTGCTATTCGATTTCGAGTAACTTTAAGCTTGAAGACAACGTAAGATGTTTTGTATGAACCAAGTCTCCTTCGTGAGCACCTTTTCCATGTTATGAATTATGTTTATTTCCACATTATTAATGTTCTATATCATTCTAAAAGCCTTAGGTGACTTTGGACGGTAAAGTCTGAGGTCACTGGCGGTAATACCCAATGTTGTAAAATAGGGGTGTTACAGGAACCTTTTTCTTTAGCAACCTTTGCAACCTCTTGCCTTTCATACTTTTCAAAGAGCTTCTTCAGTTACACCATTAATCTCAATCTGTTTTCCTTCTTTTGCAAATGATATTTTCAGCTTCTTAAAGTCAAACAACATTGGGCTGATCTCCCTAAGCCAATCTCCACCTAAAACCATATCACATCCTCCCAACTTGAGAATCCTAGGACTGTACGAAAACTGAGCACCTTGCATCTCCCACATAAATTCCTTACAAATCTGTTGACTAACCATTTTCTGTCCATTTGCAACAGCTACTTCCATTAATCCTGAATCTTGTAACCCATAACTAGCATGAGTTACTTTTCTTGGATCCAAGAAACTATGAATTGCTCCACTATCAATCAAGATAGTAATACCAATTCCCTTAGTCATGCCCTTAATCTTAATGCATGGTAGTTAAAGCACTACTACCCATCAAAGCATGAACATAAATCTCAGATTCTTCCTCTTTGTCATCCACCTGGTTTTCCTCGGATTCAACCTCCTTCCTTGATTGCATTTCTTCTTCCATTTGATCCACCAGAAGAGTATGCAATGTCTGCAATTTACACATGTGACCCACATGATACTTTTCTCCACGCTTATAACACAAACTGGCAATCCACCTTGCCTCTCTATCATTGTTCTGATTAGAAGAACGACCTCCTGCATTCTTATTACTGTTTCCCCATGGTCAAAACTAGAACTTGAGGTTGAAAACTTTTGGAAAGGTTTAACATCAAAACTAACCCCCTTATAAACTGAAGCGGAGCTACTAGATTTCCAAGGTGGCTTACTAAGCTTAACAACTGCTTGGATTGTCTCAGTATGTAATCTAGCTTGTTCAAAGACCATACTCAATGAAGTCGGCCTTCCCAATTTGACCAAGGACTTAATTTCCCCTTTAAGTCCACTAACAAAGCTAGATACAAAATAAGACTCATAAAGATGATGATCCAAACTGAGCATCCCGGCCCTTAACTCCTCAAATTTCTCAGTATATTCCTCTAAGCTTCCTTTTTGTTCCAATTTATTAACCTCTTCTATTATCTCAGATCCTTGACCATCACCAAATCATAAACACACAGCTTCTTTCAATTCTACCTAGTCAAAATCAGGCTTTTGCATCATATAGCTTTGAAGCCAGACATCAGCCCTTCCACTCACGTACATTGCTGTTAATTCCATTTTCTGAAATTCAGGAATTGAAAAGATTGAGAAGTACCTTTCACACTTTCTGATCCAGCTTCTTGGATGAGAACCATCATATTGAAGATTGGAAAATAAATCAAGTTAACTAAAAATGCCCAAATTAAATAATAACTAAAAATAAATCAAATTAACTTAAATTATTTATTTTAATAAAAAAATTTGATACCTTAAATTTCCCTTATGTGAATCAGTTTTTTTTCTTAACAAATTAATAAATAAAATGTGTGTTCAATTATACTTCAACCAATAAAAATTGAATAATAATATAAAGAGAAAATTGCAGAAAATTACATGTTAAATACCATATTTTGTGTAAAACCACTCTTTATACAACTAATTATTAAAAGCCCCCTTTAATCTTATTACGTATGCGATCGACCACCCAAAGCCCATTTCCCTCATGACTCCTGTTAAATCATTGCAATTACAAATTTACCCTCCATTGTTCGTGATATTTGCATGGGTCTATGGCAGTTTAGGAGAGGAAATCGAAATATGGGTGAGGGTTATTGTGAACCGGGTTTATTGTGAACCGAGTTTCTCCCTAATATCATGTGCATCAAAGCCTTAACTTTCACTTTTTAACTTATACAAATTAGGAATCTTTAATCAAACGATTGAGGCAAAAGGGAGGGAAAAACAATTGGTGCAAAAGGGTGGGAGAATTAGGGGAATATCTAGGCGAAACAAAACAGGTAAGCATCTTCCTTTAACTTTATTTGAGAATCTCGAATGCGAGTTAAGAATCTCGTCTGCAAGTTGTGGACGTTCCATTAACATAGCAAGTAAGCATATGCCTTTAACTTTTTCGATTAGGGTATGAGATGAGTTTCCTCAACCTTTATTTGATTTCATGAGCTGCGATTAGTATTGGAATATTGTATTCAATGTGATTTGAGTTTTGTAATGCACTAATTTCCAAGTTATCTTGGTAATGGAATTTTTTTTTATTTGATGAGGGTTGATTAATGTATTAAGTGGTGATGAAGAATCAATGTGTGCAATTGAATGTTGATTGATGTGTTTATGGTTTGTGTGTGTGCGCAATTGAAATAAATCTTTGCTACATTGTTTATTTTCAGTTAAATATGTCAAGTTATGTGTCATGTGGAAATCATGTACTCTATCATTATCACATTTTGGCAACGACGTACACTACACACACTCCAAAAAATAATGGAAAGGTTGCGGTTTCTTTTTGTGGATTGATATGGAATATGAGTTGAAGGCCACAAAGATCATAAAGAACATTGTGATCTAGAAACAAGAGTTGAAAACCAAGTATTGTGTCCTGCAAAATGAAATGAAAGACCAAGACAAGGAGATTGAGAAAGTCAAATAATATTCAGTGATGAGTACTGTGATGATCATTTTAGTATTAGCTTTAAAGTTATTCCTTAATGGTGTAATTTGCATGTATTAGGGATATGTAGGTTGTGCTAGGATGTTGTGTTTGGAAAAATATGATTTATATTGTGTTTGAAGCCTAATTTTATGTGTGGAATCAATGGATAAGTTTACATTGCAATAGTTTATGAATGAATGTTTCCTTTTAATGTGAATGCATTTTATTTTAGTATATGTTGCATCAGTAGGGGATCATGTGAAGAAAAATTGTACATTGCAAAAAAGGTGACAACTAGTACCTAAGAAATGCACTGATAATGTGCAACATATATTACAAATGCACTCATAATGTGCACCTTGATAGGTCCTAAACATTACAAAAGTCATAGGTCCATAAAGGATGGAAGCATATCTTACAAATGCTAAGGTGCGATAAAAGACAATTCCATAAGTTAAATTACACCTTCATATAGTCATAAAACTACCCATAGAAAGAGTATCCATGAAAATAAAAATAAACAAAAAGAAAACCAATTCCATGTCTTAATTACTCCATTACAAATCATCCACTAGCTTTGTCCCTTAGTCTTCGGCTGGACCTTTTGAAAGTTAAATTACACCTTCGGCGTCCTAATTCTCCATCGTTGTGGACCAAACACCTAACAAAAATCATGAGGACTTTTCAAGGGTTGTAATGGTGCCATGGTAAAGACAATTTGGAAGGGATCATATTTGGTCTTGTGGTGCTAAATCCGGGACAAAGAACTAACTAAACCCAAACCTAACACTTTTCACTTCTTAATACATCCAACTCTTCTTACAACTCCATACATTCATTTAAGCTCTTTTTGCTTCTTTAGTAACACTTTTGCCTCTTTTTCTACTCTTCTCTCTCACCAATTATCAAGACTACTTATTTTGAACCTCAATTTTCTTTCTTTTTTCTTTCAACATACTTTTCATCTTAACTTTTTTTAACCTTTCACACATGAGTTTTCTTTCCTTCTACCTTTCATCATTCTTCCCCCATACTTATTCACCACCACACAAACAAAACCACCTAAAGTCATAAATCTCCGATGGGTCAAGCTTATATAGGCTAGGAATTATTTCGTGGAGCTATCAAAATAGGCTGTAAAGCTCAAAAGAAATGGGGTATCAAAACATGGATCTTGTAATGTAGGAAGGAAAATAATAGGCTAAATAAGAAACATGCATCAATCATTTTAATGTTATGCATTCAATCATGTAAAGCATCCTTGAAAAAGAGTCATAACGCAAGTTCTAGAGCTAGTAATTCAAAGTGATACACTCAAGATATAAGAACAAATAAACAATAAAAGGCCAAAAACAATCTCACAATGTTAATTGTCTAGAACAACAAAATAAATCTAAGACTCAAGCTCGTCTGCATGCTCAATCCTATAATCAAAGTAAAATAGCTAAATATCATGCTCATTTCATAGAAACTTCAACACATCATGCATGTCATGTGTTAGAATCCACACTTAACTTAAAAAGACAAGAGGTCTTACACAATGGGGAAATAAGAACCTAAAATGCATTTTTTTATTTTCCTGATTTTTTTTTCTTTTTTTACTTTTCAAGATTTTAGTCAATACAAAGCATAAAGTAAACATGCCTAATCTAATGCAACTACATGAATACAAAGCAAGTAATTCCCTTCCCTCATGCTTAAAACTTACATTGTCCCCAATGTAAAGTAAAAAGTAAAGAGAAGGAAAAAAACTCACAAACCAACTATTGATTTGAAGACATTTTCAATGCCCTCAATAGCTTGTCAAAACCTTGTGCACACATCTCAGAAAAACATAAGTAACACAATGATAAATTAAAGATGCATGATATAACTTTCAAGATCGTTTTAAAATTTCATCACAAAAAAGATCGTTTTAATTTATCATACATGTGTGCCCAATTGGTGTTAAATGACCTTTGTTCAAATAAATTCAGCACAAGTGGTGGACTTACAAAATACTTACAGTATAGGTCAAAGCACTTGTCAACACTGCCACTTTCTTCAAAGATGAAGTCCATATATTTTTCATCTTCCACCTTGTGTTTTAGACTTGGTTTCTCATCTTCCAACTCCATAAGCTCTAGATATGGGAAGCTGGGGAAATTGGAACATGGAATTTCAAGGCCTAGCATAGGGCAGAACATGATGGCGGGAGCCTTAAAAGATGCATCAGGTTGATTTCCTCCCTTGTGGTTGTCAACTTCATCGGCAAAGAAGTCATCATGGTTGGTAAAATAATCTTCTTCCAAAACCAGAGAACTCTCAAACTCAAGACTCCACATGGGTGAAGATGATTCAAGCTCCCTAGGCTTTGTAAGTATCTCTATAGAGCACAAACTTCATTGAGCTCTGTGATAATTTGCTCAGCATGCCTTATAGGTGTGAATTCATATTGGGCATCAAATTCATTTTCATAACCCACATCAAGTTTAGTAGATTGTTCCTCAACTTGCATTTGGGTGTCTGACTCATGCATGAGTCAGACAATGTGATTCCACCATTCTTTTCACACAACTCAAAAGGACATGAAGTTGTGGAATGAAAATGTGAAGAACATAACTCACAGTGCTCCATGAACAACGTATCCGTCCTAGTAGAGAGATCTCTAATTACATCCTCAAGAGACGTATCATCCGGTTGTGGCCGGTAGGAAGATAACTCAACCTGAAAGCTCTGATAGCTCATAAAACATAAGAAATTCCATCATTCCTTGGATCCCATATATAAAAGCCTATCATTGCTCATGTAGTCAGCCAATCCCCTTGTCTCCAAATTCATACCATGAATAACTCCCTTGTTGACCTCTCCATCACTGTATCGGAATCTCCACGTACCAATTTTGAACATGTGGTCTTGAAATCTAGAAAAATATTTATGGAATTGTTCATCCTGCATCTGTGTACACTCGAACAAAGCCATAGATTAGTAGAACAAGTGTTATGAACCGTAAGATAGGTTCACAACACCAAGATTGAAACAAAATTCACAAAAAAAGACAATTATTGACTCCCCGACAACGGCGCCAATTTGATAACTGTGAATTTGGTCGTGCAAATTACGACTATGCAAAAGAATCCAAACTAACTTAAAATCGTAGTCTTTAGGAAGTCCAGGTCGAATCCACAAGAGAAAGATTGATCGTTTTGTATGAATTTTGTGTCAAACAAGTAACAAGGAGTTTGTATTTGTAACTAAGAATGCAAAAGTAACCGGTTAACAAGTTTGTGAATAACAATATTTGGGAAGATAGCTTAGACAAACAAATATCCACAATCATATGACAAGTTGATCATTGATTTCACCTCAATATCACATGCAATGGATTTTCCAATTCCTTTTTAATTTCTAACTAACAGCACAACCAATTACTATTAATTCTAACTAATTAAACAACCATGAAACCATCAATGAGTCAGTTTAATAGCAGTAAGGATAAGAATATAATAGGATACAATTCTAGAATAAAACAACAAGCTTTTACCCTAGAATGTAAATCAAATCTCTTTTGCATATGACTAGCACAACCAAATACTAGTACGATGCAATTGCTACTTTAAAATAGGGATGCTCAACAAGTAACACTCTAGACCTAGCAATAGATTCAATAACAACAAATCCTAGTTGATTAGGCTAGAAACTCTTGAAACAAATCATAGAAATTCAAGCAAGAGAGAAGATTAAATCCAAGCAATAGATAAGGAATTAGAAATCTCACAACTTTATCAAAACGATGCTTCAATTGTCTGACTAAGCAAAGGGGCTTGATTCTCCATAGAAATTATGTAAAATTTAGAATGAAAAGTATGAGAATGAGAATTAGAAAGATGAGAGTTTCTTCTCCTCAAAACCATATTATAAAGAAGGAAAACTGTGTCTAAACAACATAGATCTCGTACGAAATAAGTCCAATATAATAATAGTATGATATAATGCATCTCGCGGACTGAAATCTCAACCCAGTAAAGGCGGTGTCCGCTACCCTTCTGGCGGCACCCGCTGCCAGGTACATCGTCTTCCTCTTCGTTTAGCATTCATGTCACACTTCGGGGGCTGTTTTGACTCCCTTCGAGTTGGAATTTGGACTCGGAGTAAAAACATGAATTGTAGCTCTTTGAATTAGATTTCCAATGATAAGAAATTCAATTTCATCAGACCACTATAGCTCCCGAACGAACCCTCACAAGACAGAGGTGTCGAACCAGCAACTCTAATGCACGGCCCGAATTCAAGCATTCTTTTCCCAGTTTCCATTCCTTTCACACGTGTTCACTTTAAGACCTATAAAATAACATAGAAAAAGTGCAAAAACCCAAAACTCCTAGACACTCTAAGACACTAAAGAATCTAACTAAAACTACCTATAAACAACGCAAAAGAAACGTAAACATGCATCCTAAACACTACCTATATCCAAGCTATCACATTGGCTACACACTATCATTGTAAGCCCTCATGTATTTCTCATTTCGGTAATATTGGTCCACAAAGTGCTCAATCCACAATCTTTTTTTGAAAATGCAACAAATTACATGAGCTCAAGGGATTCCAACTAGATCCCATTTTTACAACCACAACTCTTTGCACCCAAATCCACCACAAATATTTTTCTCCCATGGTCAACTTCATATTTGTTATTCTGCCCTAAACACTTGCATTTTCTCAAACCTTCAGCTTTGGCAGATTCTAACTGCTCGATTACTTCAAGTGTGAGCATTCTAGTGTGCTTCATCGTGTTCTTACTCTTAGTGACAAACATTGTCATTAACTTCCTTCTAATCCACTCACGCATAGACAAAATAGGCATATATCTAGCAGTTACAATGCAATTGTCGAAAGACTCACAACCACTGTTAAGCAACATGTCAAACTTATTGTGATGCCTAAATCCGTGCAATGACCAAGTTAAGGGATTAGCATCCATCAAGTACTTATGAGCTCCTTCATCCATCTTTTTAATCCTCTACATGCAAACTTTAAAATCATGTGTGGTCCAAGAGCTTGCAACAATCCACTCCATGCAAACTTCAAAATCATGTGTAGTCCAAGAGCTTACAACAACCCATAGAGCATCCTTGTATAACTTCCCTCACCACTTTGTTTTGAAGTTATTGTAGAATTGCATAACACACTCTCTTATGTGACCTGCCGAGAAAACAAAACTTAATGGCCTCAACTAATCCATGTACTCAAATGCAATATATCAATGAAGATTTTATGTACAATTCAATATAAATTTGAGAATTTAAGTGGATTTGAAATACCTATTTGTTTGACATAAATGTCAAGCTTTGTGATATCAAATATTGAATCAAGTTCTCTAGAAACCAACACCAAGTGTCCTTTCTCTAACCTTTAACCACTCCATAATCTATTGGGAAGATGTTGTAATTTCCATCCTGACCGACAACACTCAACACTTGACTTGTATAGACTCCTCCCAAATGAAAACCATCTAGACCAATAATAGGTCTACAGCCCAACTTAAACCCTTGCTTGCATGCACCTAAAAATATATTAAATCTTTGGAATAGTGGCCTCTCCGGTTGTTCTTCTAACACTTTCATATACATAGAGCTACCTCTATTCTACTTCTTAATTGTAGTTGCATAATCCCAAGTCTTGGCGTATTGTTCTAGTACATGCCCATGAGTCATCAACATTTCCTTAATCTCGCTCTCCAAGCCTGATGGTATGATATTGTCACTCCATGTTCTCTCTTAATGTGATCACAAAGTTTTTTACCCTCCACAGTTCATCCTCAATATAATAATCAAGGTATTTTTGAGCAAGCCAAGATGAGGTGACCTTTGAATTCACATCTTTTCATCCACACTCGGTGTTCTAAAAAACGCTAGGCGGTGGGATGGGGCCTAGCGCCTAGACTACTAGGCGCTAGGCGGATCAGTATAATTTTTATTTTATAGGGTTATTATTTATAATTGGTGAAAATATATAAATAAATAACAATCCCATCATAATGTCTCTATATAAATTCAAGCCTAGAGCCCACCTAGAGTCCGCCTAAGATGCCTAGAAGGCCGCCTAGGCCACCTAGCTTACACAACTCTTCTAGGTGCCCAGGATAAATCGGAACGATGAACCACCGCCTAGACCTTTTTAGAACAGTGTTCACACTCATGCTTATGATTAAATGACTTTAGTTGAAAACTCCCATCAAAATCCATCCTCCTAACACAAGCCTTAAACTTACAATCTAATTTATCTCTCACACACACACAGATCTTCCTTTCTTTTTTCATGGGATAATCACATTTATTCTTACAATAAGCAGATACTTTGGTCTTATTATTATGCAAGTAATAATAATCAAATCCATTCTCTATTGCATACTGCCTTAGAGTTTTTCTAAATATTTCATTTAAAACAAATCTCATACCTGATGGTGCGTGAAATAACCGCTAAATAATCCAGGACAAAATAGCAAAATATAAAAGGGAAAGAGATAACACATCGTGTTGCATATACGCATATGTGAGTGGCGTGCATAAATTCATGCTTTTCGAAGATGGGCAGAAATGAATATGGATAAGAGGTCAAGAGCCCAATAAGAAAGAATGCAAATGGGCTTGTCCATGGGCTAAAACAATAAATATAGGCTTGTTAGACATGTCCATTAGCAAATGTGAGAACTCTCTCCTGAAACTCTACATGAAGATGATTCTCCATGCAAAATTATAGGCCATCATGCAGTACAACCTACTTGCTTATATATTACGTTACGTGTGTAAAAATGTAACAAGCTTCGGCCCAAATTCAAGCTTGAACATGAAATACATGCCACGTCATGCACATCTATATTGCCATCCCACATCAGCATATTTAACATAAGCAAGTAGCTCTCGTTCATTATATATATATAAGGGAGGGTATCGAACTAAGAAAGGATCGAAAAACCTCTCCGGATCGGGATCTTTTCATGTACCTAGATTTGATGTGTTTGATCTCTGAGTGAGATCGCGCTATTTACGGTATAAAGTCCAAAAAACTTTATTTGTAAAGAGGATTACAAAAACAATTAGCTAAAGGGCGGGAAGGATGAATAATCTATGTACGAAAACTGTTTGGTTGTACAAAATCCGAGGGTTAGTATGTTAGTATTTAATAAAATCCCGTACTGTCGACAACTTGAACCATTCCTACTTCCATGTCTTTTCTTTGACTTGTTCGCCTTTTTTCCATTGATGGAAGTTTGGGTGGAAGATGTGACAACCCCACCATTGGTCTTTATGACTTGGATGGTAGTTAGACTAGGAGGTCTGTTGAAAGAATTTTTGTCACCAACACTTGGAGGGCTAGTGACACTAGCTTGATGGAAATTGGGCTTTGTGCCACTGAACTGCTAGTTGGGCTTGTTTCCATTTTTGTGTCGAACTTGATCGGTCTTGAACTTCTTACCCCCATGGATCAAGAGAATGGTAGGGGATTTTGGAATCCACTTAGTAAAATTCTTCTCCATTGAGGATTGGAGCGCCCCAAAGGAGTAATTGATTGGGATTTGAGGACAAATTGTGTCCCTTTTAATGTCAAGGACAACTTCACAGGACCTCTTGCGTGTCCATTTGCCTCCTTGCACAACAATAGTTGTTGGAAAATCATTGAAATTCACGATCACTCTTGACGTCATTTTCTTGCTATCAAAAGAAATCAAATATTAGTAAATGTACAACTTAAAGATGAAAAGGAAGAAAAGGTCCCACAGGGCATGCAAAAAATATGTTGAACAAAAATATGAAAATATTCGCTAAATATATTTTATTTGATTTTTAAAGTTTGAGTTCGACCCTTTCTTTTTACCCTTTTGATTAAAAGTCATACAAATACAAAGGATTTGGTTTGTTTTATGATTTGGGTTGCACCCGAGTTTTAACGGGTTGTCTATGTATCTCTTTAAAGAGAATCAAGCCTTACGTAGTTCAGAGTGTTTTAGTGTTTTATTTGCGTGTGATATTTTTCATGCATCAGAGGAATGAATCTAAACCCACCTTCTAGGAAGGGTTGCCTAGACCGTTCCAACTATCATTTGCATGACGCGAATGATACTAAACCCAACTTCTAGGTGGATGATCTAGTCGTTCGCATTTGGCGTGCACAATTTTTTGGTGCATTTTTGGATTTGAAAATTTTAGTTTGATTTGGAGTTGTGATTGAACTCGATGAGCATTTGATTTGCTTTTTATCGAGTTTCCTATGTACGTAGTTCTTAAAAAGGAAGCATTAATTTTATTACCCAAATTAATTATGACCAATGAGATTTTTAGACCAAGCTTTGTGCTTTAAATGATCATAAATTTACATGGGTCCGGTTCAGGTGCGAATGGGTGCCCAGGTGCGAAATAAGAAAGAACAAGAGCCGTTGGATGAAGGAAAATCAAAGGCGCTGATCATTTCACTTAAAAAGGGGAAAAACGGCACAGACGAATTATTCCCGTATTTTTGGAAAAAACGGAAATAGGATGCGCGCCTAGATTGTTCATCAATATTGTGGATTTGTTCATCAATAATGTGGATTTGTTCATCAATACTATGATTTTGTTCATCAAAACTGTGATTTTGTCCATAAATAAACTATAGCTTGTGCATCAAAATCTATTGTTTGTGTGATAAAAAAATCTATTGTTTGTACATAAAAAATGAACAAATGTGTATCAAAATTGCATGCAATATGTTCATCAACATTGTGATTTTGTTCATAAAAACACGAAAATATTTATTCATTGGTTTTGGCATATTTGTTCATTGGTTTATGCATATTTGTTCACTAGTAACACCAATTTGTTTATTGCTGTATGCATATTTGTTCATTAATAACATCAATTTGTTCATAGCTAAATAAGGCACAAGCACTCCTCTTCGATTTGTTGCTATCTCGTTCTCTTAGCATACACCATATTATTCCAAAGTCAGATGTTTTATCTATTATCCTTTTCATTCAAGTTTCTACAATAAACTTATCTTATTTTGGTACTATATTGAACACTTCATTCGTATTGACAAGTTAGCCTTAAAGCACTTCAATGGACAAACAAAGGTTAGATCAATGAACAAAGGTTATATCAATGAACAAATAGGGTATATTAATGAACAAACAATGGTATACCAATGAACAAAAAAGAGTATATCAAAGAACAAATAATGGTATACCAATGAACAAATAATGGTATATCAATTAACAAACAATGTTATATCAATGAACAAATATTGGTATATCGAAACTAATTATGTGTGCATCAGAAACTAGATAATATTGTATTCATACACATAAACAAGGTTAAAAAATAAAACTAAAAAATTAAAAAAGTTCGAAATCGATGAACAATGTTATCAAAAACTCGGTGCACAATGACTTAGTATTGATGAACAAATGGTGAATATTAATGAACAAATCGCTATTTCTGATGAACAAACTGTTTGCGTCTCATAAAAACGTATTTTTCGAAAAATACGTGAATAATACGGAAAAAATTCGTCCGTGTCGTATTTTATTTAAAAATATGCGAATAATACGGTAAAAATTCACTCGTGTCGTATTTTATCCTTTTTAATGAATGTTTAATCAGGGGTGTTGATTTTTTTAGAATGGACGAGCGAGATTTATTCTTAATTCTCATCTGGCTCCCATTCGCACATGACTCTTTCTCAATTTACATTAGTCACAAACTAATTTTGGGGATATGGGATGTGCATAATTAATTAATTATTCTTTGATCTTGTCTATTTAAATCTTCTCGGTCACTTTAATGATTTAATTTGGGATTTGCGACTGAGCTCGGTATAATTTTGTATCGAGTTACCTACATAACCCTTTTTTTAGGCGTCAAGTCTTTACGTAGTTCTATAAAAATATTTTTTGATTTTAAAATCACTTTAATTTGACGTGATTTAAAATTACCCACTAAAAAAATCGGCAAATAGGTATCCAAGAATTAACTTTAATTTTAGAGAAACTGATTTTATAATTTATGCCGATTAGTGGGCTATGTTTGTTATTAAGCCGGTTTGAGCTTGTTTTGTACAGAAAAACGGGGAGGATTATTTGCAAAACCCTTTGGGCATTAACATGCATATTTTGAGAGATCAAAAAAAAAACATGCATATTTTTTTAGGACCAAGATCCCCCCTAGACCAATTTAATGTACACAAAATTCATTGATGGAGGAGATCAACATATTAATTTGAGAGAATTGGCCCATATATCCTAAAATAAGTGTATAATTACATATTAGTAGGGTAGAATGTTTTAATTATTCGTATAACCTTCTCACATTTCTGGATAAACAGCTCTAGGACGGAACTACATATTCGGGAGACAGAATCTTTCACTTCACCGGATCTCGCCAAGGAGGTGCTCCACACGCAGGGAGTCGAGTTCGGATCGAGGACGAGGAACGTCGTCTTCGACATCTTCACCGGGAAAGGCCAAGACATGGTGTTCACCGTCTATGGTGAGCACTGGCGGAAGATGCGGCGGATCATGACGGTGTCGTTCTTCACGAACAAGGTTGTGCAGCAGTACCGGCACGGATGGGCGGCGGAGGCCGCGGCGGTGGTGGAGGATGTGAGGAAAAATCCGGAGTCGGCGAACAAGGGGATTGTGATCAAGAGAAGGTTGCAATTGATGATGTATAACAACATGTTTAGGATAATGATCGATCGAAGGTTCGAGAGCGAAGCTGATCCTTTGTTTAACCACCTCAAGGCGCTGAACGGTGAGAGGAGTAGGCTTGCACAGAGCTTTGAGTACAACTATGGCGATTTCATCCCGATTTTGAGGCCTTTCCTGAGAGGCTATCTGAAGATCTGCAAGGAGGTCAAGGAGAGGCGGTTGAAGCTCTTCAAGGACTTCTTTGTTGATGAGAGAAAGTGAGTTTTTGTTTTTCCATTTTATTTGATTGAAGTCAAATTGAATTCGGTATATATGTATTTTGACAATGTGATTGCAATTTGGCTACAGGAAACTCGGAAGCGACAAGCCAACAAGCAACAACGAGTTGAAATGCGCAATTGATCACATCTTGGAGGCTTAACAGAAAGGAGAAATCAATGAAGACAACGTCCTTTACATCGTCGAGAACATCAATGTTGCTGGTAATCAATCATCAATTCAGTCTCTTGATTAATCTCCTTTACACTAATCCAAATCAGTGAAAGAACATAAAATCCAATCTATTGCTATATTATGTGTTGGGCCCAATACATGCAGGCCCATCCTCTGTTAGGTCCATCAGCCTGAAACAAGCCTCAGGATTCCATCCAGCCCAAGAAGCTTTGGAGACGGTAGACAGTCGGTTGCGCCGTAGGTAACCGCTGCGAAGTGGACACCCGACGTGGTAGATTTCGAGGACGATCGTGGCCACGAGGAAGAGGACGCTCGCCTAGCAGCAGTATAAGGGGGAGGGTAAAACGAATGTAAAGGGGGTATGCAAAACATTGTCAATTGTAACTCCTATCAATCAAATACACCATTCAACTGAAATCTGAGTATTCTAATTCGAACTTTTATCAATTTCGTGTTTATCGGTTAGCTCAGCCCTCACGCTTTCTATTACCTATTCGTGCTCTTCAATGGGCGAAAATCGACCAAAACAATTTGGCGCCCATCGTGGGGCCCTAGCCGGTTTCATTCGTTTTTTGATCAAAGCCGAAAACTTTTTGTCTAAAAATGACGAACCCACCTGCGCCACCACTTCCCGCCGACGGAGGGATCGAGGGGAGCCAAGGAGTTAACATAGAGGAAGGTGTCCGAGGATGCGGGGTCGAAGAAGTCCAAGACCTTCGCAATGTCCTGGACGAGTTAGCAACCAAAATAGCGGCCCTCAAGCAAGATATGTCCAGCCAGAAGGACCGCAGCCAGACCCATATGGATCACATCACGCAGATCACCGCAGAAAACGCCAACCTCCGCGAGCAGTTACAATCGGCATCGGCATCACAGAGGCCAGTCGGGGCCGCCAAGGAAGTCGCCACTTGTCTCAACCTAGGGGAGGCGCTCAATTCTTTTTCCCAAGCCAAAGGCCAGCCCTCGACGATAGAAATGGTTACCCCGGTGGCCACCCTCCCAGGAGTACCCGCCGCCTCGACGCTCGGAAATAGGGCCGCAGGCACGGGGGTCTTCAACCCGGCGTATGGCGGAAGAATCGAAAGCCAAGTACCCCTCCCAGAAACGTTTCTGGAAACACTCTTTAACAAATATATGCAAGATCGGCTCAAAGAGCTTGAGGACAAAATTGCACAAATACCCGGGGTGCCCCCTCCAATCGAGAGAGAGGCCCCAGACGGTTATGATGAATCTCCTTTTACGGCTCTAATCTCCAACGTAGATATCCCGAAAAGGTTCACCGTTCTGACGGTCCCGACCTACGACGGGACAGGGGATCCTGTCGAGCATGTCGCCATCTTTAAACAAAAGATGATGACTAGCTCCATCCCGCGAGAATCCAGAGAAGCAATCATGTGCAAAGGGTTCGGAACCGCGCAGCCCGGTGCGGCCCTAACCTGGTTCATCAACCTCCCTCGGGGAAGCATAGGGTCCTTCGCGGGCCTGGTAGACGCCTTCAGAGTACAATTCACCAGTAGCAGGAAGCTAATGAAACAATCCAATGATTTGTACTGAGTGGCCCAAAGATCTGGAGAGTCCCTACGGGCTTTCTTGAACCGGTTCAACCGAGAGAAAGTGACGATCCCGCTCTGCGATGTGCCAACTTCCATAGAAGCTTTCAAAAGACGCTTTATCCCGGACAACGATCTCTATCGGGAACTCACAAAGTACCCTTGCCACAGCTTCGAAGACGTGCAGGTGAAAGCTCTAGCGCACATCCGACTGGAGGAAGACGAGGCTCCCACAAGAGCTGCTTCGGTCTTTGACCGAGTCGAGAGTAAGACTTCTTCTGATCAGCGAAAGGAGCACCGGGGGCAACCGTATCTGAAAAACCGGCCAGAGGCGCCTGGGGTGCACGCCGCCGACATCAAGAAGTCAACCGGGAAGAAAGACGCTGCCCAACGGCCGAAAGTCCATGAGTATAACCTTGGCATGGGGAACGCCGAGATAGTGAAGGGCTTGGAAAAATTTGGGGACAGGATCAGGTGGCCCAAGAAGGCAGAGAATCCCAACCCGAAAAGGGACAAGACGAAGTGGTGTGATTTCCACGAAGATAACGGGCATGAGACGAACGAATGCTTCGCCCTCATGAAAGAGTTGGCTTACCTTCATTCGAGAGGCTTGCTATCCGAGATCTCTGCAAGCTCGGGGATACCCGCCAGCCAGAATCTGTCCGAACCGATGGACATCCCCTCCTCCTCTGAGTACGCCAAAGTCGTCAATGTCAGTAGTGGCGGCTCAGATATCTGTGGTGTCACCTACTCGGCAGCAAAACGCCACGTGCGGGGACATTCGGGCGGACAGTTGATGGCAAGCATCCGCAATCCAGAAGGGTATCCTGGGAGCACCATTACTTTCAGTGATTCAGACTCGGCTGTTTAAGTAGGCCCCCACCACGATGGATTGGTAATATCATTATCAATGGGGAACGTACTGATGAGAAGGATTCTCATCGACACCGGGATTTCCACTAACATGATAACGCTCGACGCCCACAAGGAGATGGGGCTAAAGGAGGAAAACATTCTCAGGAAATCAGTGGCATTATTGGGCTTCAATGGGGAGATTGCACACACCCTCGGAGAGATAACCCTCCCCACTTATGCCAAGGGGATCAACCTACAAGTCAGATTTTCCATGCTCGACTGCCCGTCATGTTACAACATCATTATGGGCCGACCTTGGATCCATGATATGAAGGTAGTCCCTTCATCTTACCACCAGACAATCAAGTTCCCTACTCCATGGGGGATCCGGGAAATCAAAGGTGACCAGCGACTGTCTCGAGAGTGCTACAAGTTTGCTCTCAAGGCAACCGTCGCCCACACAGCATAGCAATTACAGGGGGCCAAGGGGCCCACGCTAGTGCGGGTCCCCGAGGCCGAGAAGATCGAGGAAATTGCCCTCGATAGTGAGAGTAGGGAAGGACCTTGCCCCCGAGAAGAAAGCCAAGCTTATCAGTTTCCTCAAAAAACACAGCAGCAGCTTCGCGTGGACTCATGAAGACATGGTGGGGATCGATCCCGCAGTTATCACGCACCGGCTGAACGTGGATCCTCGCCATCCACCGGTGAAACAGAAGAGAAGGAAATTCGCTCCCGAGAGGAATCTGATCGTTGATGAAGAAGTCCAGAATCTGCTCCGAACCGGAAAAATCAAAAAAGTAAAATACCCGGAGTGGTTGGAAAATGTTGTGGTCGTAAGCAAGAAAAACGGCAAGTGGAGGGTTTGCATTGACTTCACGTACCTCAATAAGGCCTGCCCGAAGGATTCCTTCCCCCTGCCGCACATAGATGCCATGGTGGATGCCACCGCAGATCACGAAATGTTCACCTTCATGGATGCCTTCACTGGTTACAACCAGATCCAGATGCATCCGGAGGATCAGGAAAAGACGTCGCTCATCACCATCCAGGGGACATACTGTTATTGGGTCATGCCATTCGGGCTCAAAAATGCCTGAGCTACTTACCAAAGGCTAGTCAACCGCATGTTTCAGCAGCAGATAGGCAGAACCATGGAAGTCTATATTGGCGATATGCTCGTCAAGTCAAAACAGGCCGCCCACCATTTCCAGCATCTAGAGGAAGCTTTCTGGATCTTGGACAGTTACCATATGAAGCTCAACCCGACAAAATGTGCATTTGGGGTAACTTCCGATCCCTTCTTGGGATTCATGGTTACTCAACGCGAGATTGAAGCCAGTCCCAATCAAATTCGAGCTGTAGCCAATTTGCGCTCGCCCAGATGCGTGAAGGATGTGTAGAAGTTGACGATAAGGGTAGCAGCGCTGAATCGTTTCATCTCCAAGTCATTTGACAAATTCCGCCTGTTCTTTGATATGTTATGAAAGAACAAGAAATTCGAGTGGGCACCAGCCCACAAGACGGCTTTTTAGCAGTTAAAGCAATATCTGTCCAACCCGGTGCTGCTATCCAAGCCTGAGGAAGGCGAAAATCTCTTTCTATACCTGGTAGTGACCAAAGTTGTCATCAGTGGCGTATTGGTGCACGAAGATGAGGGGGACCAGATGCTAGTGTACTACATCAATCGTACTTTTCTTGCGGCCGAGACGCGGTACTCACCATTGGAAAAGCTGGTTCTCGCACTGGTCATGGCCTCGACAAAATTGAGACCATACTTCGAGTCCCATACGATCAGCGTGCGCACCAACTATCCGTTCAAAGCCATACTGATGAAGCCAGAGATCACCGGGCGAATGGCCAAGTGGGCTATCCACTTGAGCGGGTTCGACATCACATACGAACAGAAAACAACAATTTGAGCCTAGGCGCTAGCAGATTTCATGGTCGGCTTCAGCCCAACACTGGAAGGCGAGGCCAAACAGCAGGAGGCCTTCGTAGCAAAAACTGAGAATTCCGGAATCTGGACCCTGCACATTGACGGAGCTTCCAACAGTTGAGGAGTTGCGATAGGTGTGGTGCTGAAATCGCCCAGGGGGGCAGAATAGCACAGGTCGTACGGTGTGCTTTCGAATCCACCAACAATGAATCAGAGTATGAGGCACTAATAGTGGGGCTGACGGCCGCCCGAGATCTGGCCGTCAAGGAAGTAGAAGTAAAGTGCGATTCACTACTGATTGTAAATCAGATCCTGAGAACTTTCGCAGCTAGAGACGCCGGAATGGCTGCATACTCAAAAAAAGTCAAAGAAATCATGCGTGAGTTTGAGACCTTCACCATCCAGCAGGTCCCTAGAGAGGAGAATGCGCAAGCTGACGCTCTAGCCAACCTGGCATCTGCCCTGAATCCCGAAGAGTTCGCTTCAATTCCCTTAGTGTACATACTGTCCCCAGCAATCGCACGAGAGGTGGACCCCTCGGCGCAAGCAATCCAGAAAGGACTGTTGCCAGCCAGAGGAAAAGAAGTGCACACCCTTCTAGAGATTCTTGATAGCGAGAATCCAAAAACTGACACTCCAAGCGCTCATGTAGAAGAAGAGTGCTGGACCCAACCGTCCTTACGATGGCTTGACCGTGGACAGCTGTCGGCAGATAAATCTGAAGCAAGAGCTCTCCGAATGAGAGTTGCCCGATACAGCGTGAAGGACGGGGTCTTGTTCAATCAATCCGTTGTGGGAACCTCACTTCGCTGCATAACAAAAAAGGAAGCACCAACAATACTCCGAGAATTGCACGAGGGCGAGTGCAGGAATCATTCTGGAGGGCGCAATCTCTCTAACAAGGCCCTCAATTTAGGGTACTACTGGCCAACCATGCGCCAAGACACAACAGAATATTCTCAAAAGTGCAAGGCCTGCCAGAAACATGCCCCGACCTCCCACCAGCCACCAAAGCCATTACACCCAACGCTGACCCCGTGGTCGTTCATGAGGTGGGGGATGGATATTGTGGAGAAACTACCGCCATCTTTTGGACAGCGGGTATTCTTCCTAGAAGTCACTGACTATTTCTCCAAGTGGATTGAGACAGAAGCATACAAAGAGATCAAGGAGTCCCAGGTAGTGGCATTCATCAAAAAGCATATCATTTGCCGCTTTGGGATACCCTCGGAGATCGTTTGTGATAACGGTTCACAGTTTATCGGCAAGAAAACTAGAGATTATTGCCCACAATGGAATATTGACTTGGTGACCTCCACTCCTCGCTATCCACAGGCCAACGGGCAAGCAGAATCAAGCAATAAAGTCATCATTAACAATCTCAAAAAACGGTTGGTCAAAGCTAAGGGGCGCTGCGCCGACGAACTACCCTAGGTCTTGTGGGCAGATAGAACCACCCCGAAAGCCTCTAGTGGACAGACACCGTTTCCCTGGTGTACGGATGCAAGGCGGTGATCCCGGCCGAAATCAGTGTGCCAACCGCACGATATGGGTTGCAAACGCCAGACCAAAACTCCGTTGTGATGGCAGCCGATCTTGACACCAGAGAAGAGCTTAGAGAAAGAACACGGTTGTGCCTAGACCGGCACCAACAGAAGGTGACCCGTAGGTACAACAAGAACGTACGATTCAGGGGCTTTGTTATCGGCGAATGGGTCCTTCGGAAAGTATTCCAGAACACTGCCGAGGTAAACGCAGGTAAGCTCGCTCCAGCCTGGGAAGTGCCCTACAGGATAGTAGGCATCACAGGACAAGGAGCTTACCGCCTAGAGTCTCGAGATGGGAAAACTGTGCCGCGATGCTAGAACGCTACACACCTAAGGAAGTACCATTTCTAAGAGGCACAAGAGTCGCTAGGAACGGCCAAAATAAATAACAGTAAGACCCGATTCTTGGTATGTATCTCCTCAAAATTAACATTCAAATAACATGTTAGTTCAGAATGTTTGTATTACAATTTCTTCAAAATCAAAAACTCCGAAGAAGTTATTCCCGGCAGACAGCGCCAGAAAGGAAAAACTTTAGCATACTGGAAAGTAAAAAGAAAACAGAAGGAAAATAACACAAACGGTATGAATACCCAAAGATCACAAACTGTAGCATACGAAAACGTTTCTTTTATTATTTTGAGATAAAAGCTTTTACAAATGATTACAAGGCATAGGAAACCGTCTCCTCGACGCCCTTTATCCGGCAGAATCGCCAGCACCAGTATAAATGGGAAATCACTTCCCTGAAGCTCGCCATCCGGTATCGCGGATCCACTCCCCATGTCGCCAGCTCTCCCGACAAGCACCAGATTTTCGACGGATAGAGTTAGGGCACCGCAGAAAGCCGACGGACATCGTCCTTTGCGCGCCTTCAAGGTAGGTAATTTTCTTAGTCGGCAAGGGCTCGGGGGGATAACCCTTGAGTCACCCATAACGCCGACTGGAATTTTCCTCACCCTCCAAGCCATAGTTATGCATATGAAAAACAACCTTCTGCAGGGGTTGTTCAAGCGACGACCGGCACGTGGTGAAAGAACCTGCAAAAACGTTAGCAAAAGCAAACGCAAAAAGAAAGCAACAGCCAAACAAGGAATAAACAAAAGCAAAACAAATGAAACCCCCGCCCCTTGACGGGGGGCAAAGATGAAACACAGTATTTGTGGCCTCGCCACCATCCAAAAGCCTCACAGGCGCCTGATAAACGGCACGCCCATGAGGTATTGCTGAAAAAAGAAACTAAAAACTTAAAATTTTTACAAACGGCCGAAGCCGCCAGAATCCTTGATCATCATAGAGAAATTATGCAGGGCCCATCGGAGCAACATTCTCCTCCATCTGCTCGCCATCCAGCGTCCCTGTAGCACCATACAGGTCTGCCTGCTCCCTTGGGGGCTCCGGAGAATCCATCAAAGCAGCAACTCGAGCCGAAGGCACGCCACCAAGGTAAGAACTCAGGAATTGCTCGTTGAACTTGTCAGCATCCCCGATGGTGAGTTTCCCAGCCTCGAACTCCCAGATGGTTTCCAACCGCGACAACATGCTGAAAAAAGCTCCGATCTCCTCCGCGTCCGCCTTTCCGACTGGGCTCACGTCAACAGTCTTCGCCTCGAGCTCCTCAACCTTCGCCTCCAAGACAGCAATCTCCCGCTCCAGCTCCACAACCCGTGCCTTAGCAGCTTCTTCCTGAGCAGCCAGAGCCTTTGCGCGGGCAGCGGCTTGCTCTCGAGCTTTGGCCACATCCTCGCGGTACTTAGCGATCTCTTGCTTTTGTCGTTCCTGCTCGGCCAACTCTTTGTCCATCTCATCAATGAACAGACCAACTTCTTGAAAAAGCTGCACCCAGCCGTTAAATGTTAGTAAGAAGCTTTATATGGAAAGAGGGAGTAGAATCTAACTAGTCATGACAGAAGGCTCATT
Source organism: Fallopia convolvulus (assembly GCA_964016875.1). Lineage (NCBI taxonomy): Eukaryota > Viridiplantae > Streptophyta > Magnoliopsida > Caryophyllales > Polygonaceae > Fallopia > Fallopia convolvulus. The sequence continues at coordinate 26,687,136 of OZ024733.1, forward strand.
ACCTTCCAAGCTCCAAAGCCTACCTCAGTTGCCATAGTGTGAGCGGAAGCAAAAGCGTGACTCTTCTTGAAGTTGGGGTCATGGTACCGCTGGAGAGATTGCCAATCAGAAGATGCGTCATCCTGAAGCTCCATAGAGTCATCATCGCTCAGTGTGGGGCGCTTGCGGGAGGATTTGGGAGCATCAGTTGACTCTTTCTTCACTTCGAATCGCTGGAACGCAACTTCTTGAGAATCAAGTACGAGGTAGAAAAGTCTGAGCCTGACTTGCACGCACGGGTTTCTGGGTTTAACAAAACAAAGCAAGTCGGAAAAAGAGGAATAGTAAAGGTCACCAATGCAAACGACGGTAAAGCTACGCTTACCAACAGAAGGACCAGATACAACGGTTGAAGTCGTGGCCGTAGACATCTTGACAATGGGGAGATTGACTTTTTCGCTGGTTCCCTCCGAGCCTGTAGGGGTTGCACTGTCTTCACTTTCGGAGAGCTCGTCTGAAGGCTCAGCAAGGGAAGCCCCAAGCGTTCTTTGTACCGAGGTAAGCTTGAAGAGTTTTGACAGCGCCTTCTTTGAATGACTTCATGGCTCGACGTTATCCGGGATACCTGCAAACAGAAAGAAAGAGGATCAACAGGTGTTAAATCGCTCCGTGGATCAGCACATAGGAGAAACAGAAATTCTTACTAGCAGGGCTCCACTTGTCGTTCAGAAACAAGCGACATTCAGGGGTCAGGGAGGCAATTTCGACAAAGAAAAAGCGGTTGGCCCAATTCTTCCCATTAGCCTTGATATTCAAGACGAGAGGCTAGCGCGCAGTCCGAGACTGCAAGATAAAATGTCCCTGCCTGACCGTTGTAAGACGGTAGGCCTGGAGCAAGTCCGGGACCGTAAAATCTACGTCGGCGACCTCGACCATCCGACTCATCCAGAACAGAATTTTCCAGGTAGAGGGAAGCAATTGCGTAAGGGAAAGTTTGAATCGGGCAAGGAACTCCTGAACCAGTGGAGGAAAAGGGAAATTGCAAGATATGGTGAAGGGAAACTCGAAAAAATAGACCCAGCCGGGGCGAGCCCAGTCTGAGTGCTCGACATGGGGACATAATGCCACTACTCCCCCAGGAAAGCCCAGTCTGAAGGATCCCAGATGGCATAAAACCATCCATGGAGACTGCTCTATCCCTCACCATTGAAGAAAGAAGAAGAAATTGAAAGAGAGCCGAAAGAAGAAAAAGGGTTTATTTTCGTACCTCGGGAGAGTTCGACACAGAGGCAATGAATGATGATTTATCCCAAGAAGTGCAGTAAATATAGCAGGCCTCCGTCCCTTCAACTGCAATCTGGGAATGCATCACAAACTCTCGACTCTACACGTGGAGGATCCAGAATAGCAAAGATCACGGACGCCAACAGTAAAAAGATCTCGCGAGTTCAAAAAACTCACCCGATCTTTTTTGGGCTATTGTTGGGCCCAAGACCTGCAAGCCCATCCTCTGTTAGGCCCATTAGCCTGAAACAAGCCTCAAGATTCCATCCAGCCCAGGAAGCTTTGGAGACAGTAGACAGTCGGTTGCGACGTAGGTTTAACACCCCTATTTTGCAACGATAGGTGTTACCGCCAGTGACCTCGGATTTTACCATCCAAAGTCACCCAAGGCTTTATAAGGTATTAAGTTAAATAAAAGCATGCAGAATTATAAAGTTATTACAATTTGAGGAGTTGCTCATATATGAGACTTTAGAAGTATTAGTTACATACCAAGGTTTAGTTTAGCAAAACATAAAACCTTAAGAGTCGTTAGGCAGCGGAAATTAAAATAACATTGTTTTAGCATAAGCGTAGAGTGACCCGAAAGTGAGCAAAACACCATACTTGGTTTAAAACCGACCTTCCTTCCTTCACTTGATTGATCTTCGTCCTTTACGCCTTTGGTGAAGGTTTCCTAGATTCTGGCATTTGGCGCGAAGGGCGGAAAATGCCATGCAGAAATGCGAAAAAAAAAAAGAATTAGTCTAAGGAGACTAAGCAAGCGAGAACGGACATTCTCAAGGTAGTTTGTAAAGTATCGAACTTATTACGAGGTAAAAGAGATGTGTTTCGAGAAGTGTAAAGTTTAAGTGGAGCTTATTAAGAACGGAATGAGTGAATCTCAAGACGAGATAACTCTTAAACCGAAAGAGCGAACTACGAGATTGTAGAATGTCTTAGAATAGAATAAATGTTGGGAACATTAATTACACACAAGTTTCTAGAAAACCTCTCGCGCCCTTGCGGACCGAGAGCCGAATCGATCATTTGAGACCGGTCCGGTTTTGGTTTCTTTAAGCTGCATTAGCACTTACTTTCTTTCGTGATCAAAACTTTCACATTAGTTAATGGTTTTTAAGAGTGGGGGGGGGGCATGAATGGGCCGACGTACCACTTACGGGAACTGAGTTCCGGCACCTAGCTAGGGTGCACACGTCCCTCCTCCGAGTAAGAGCAGACAATAGATTATGATCCTTAAAGTCGTAGGAAAGTAGGCATTTCGCGATACGACTTAATATGTTAAACAAGCAAGGCCACACAACAAGTCTAGCAATAATTCATATTAACGATAGTAATAGTAATTATGCTAACAATGGTCATTATTTCTAACAATCGATATTTCTTAGGTTTGTTTTTATTTAGCAAGTAAGGTGTTCCCAACATTGAACAAGTTAACAGAATCGAATTTAACGAAAGGTTCAAGTAGAAAGTCCACTTGCCTTGGATTTCTTTCGGTAATATTCGTAACTCGGAATTATAAGCTCTTAGAGACGTCGAGCGCTTCGACCTATTTGACCAAAATGAAAGACGAACGAAAACGTATTAAAAACCTATTTTAATCTTAACTATACTTTTCTCTTATTTCCCTCTTCTAAGAGAAAGAAAGTTAAATCTAAATTATTTTAGTTAACAATTTAGATATGTGATAGAAAATAATAATCTTTATTATTATTTTCAAGATAGTACTCTTTATGATTTTAAAATATTTATTTTAAAGACACATGTAAAGTATTATTTAAATATAAAGGAAATTCCTTTTAAAACCATATGCAATATTTAAAAATACTTGAAATATGATTTGCATGTATTTTATTATTTCTAAAGTCAAACTTTATTTTATTCCAAAAGTTTATGTGACAAAGCCAATTTTGACATGCAACTATATTTTAACTATGAATAAACCCTTTTTCCAACCATCAATATTCTTATATTAATATTTAGTAAAAAATTATTATTATGATCAACATTAATATCAACAGTCATGATTGATTTATTATAAAAATATAATAAAGTCTATAATTGGAATGCATGTATATATTACCTTATAAAATACTTTATTTCCCACAAGCAAAACAATATAGTAATTAAATAGAATATGATTATGAAAATCCTTTTTCTTTTATTAAGAGGAATATATACATATTTATTTCTACCTAGTGAATAAAACTAGGTTGCATGCAAGAAAGGATTCTTGCCATGGATTTTTATGAAAAACCATGCACAAATATTTCACTTTGATTAAGTGAATAAAACTTTCATAAGTTCATTTTTAACTCTAGATGATTCACAAATATTTTATCAAAAATCATTTTAGCTAAAGTTGACATGCAAAAGAGTTTTAAGCTATAAAAACTCTTTTAAAAATACATGCAAGGCACTTTTAATTTAATTAACATATTTTGTTCTTATTACTCTTATTTGATCAAAAGTTCATAGAAAAGATTATACTTAGATTTATAAGAACATGCAAGAGAATTTAATTTATAAAAATCTCTTTAAAAGTACATGCAAAGATACTTTTTATATTAATTCATCAAACTTGTCTTTACTAGACTTATTTATATTAAAAATTCATATAAAAAAATCCAAAAGTTCATATAGAGCATGCATGAAGCTTGCATGCATGAAACATTACATTGTAAAATTTACAAGATAAATCCTTTATAATCTAAGATTTTTTTGTGTATAAAAGTGAAGTAAGTCTAGACTTTTAAAATAGTTAAAAATAAGAATTTTCTCAAGTTAAAAGCAAATTTTATAAATCTAAGATTTATTATAACTTATTTTACAACCTGTAAAAATAAATTCCCTTTAAAATTTATTGCATGCTGCTACTTATTCAATAAAACATGTACAAACTTCTATTTTTTTAAATCTGAATTTTTAGAAATAAAAAGGTAGAATGGGCTCATTAAAATACATACAAGTAAAATAGCCCAAAAGGAATAGATTAGAAGGCCCAAGAGTTTTACCATTCTCCTTCCCCTTGTTTGATAAAACGCAGGAAGGAACCAAAGGGAATACAGGACGGACGACGAAGGACAGAGGAGGGCGACTTCAGGCTGGGTGGCGGCGGCGGGGCACCTCGGTGGCAGGAAAAGGGCGGCGCCGCTAGGCGAGGGTGGCCAAGGGTGGTCGTAGTGGTGGTTGTCCCCCCCCCCCCCCCCCCCAAAAAAAAATAAAACCCAATTTCTTTGATTTTTGGAAGGAAAAATCAGCTTGCTCTTGAAGGGGTTTTGGGTGAGAAATTAGGAGTGTTTGAGAGTAGAAGGTGATTTTCTAATGTTAGAGAGGTCTTTAAATGGGCAAAGAAGTGGTGAGGGGAAGGGAATCAAATTCATCATTGCTCTCATCCCCCTTCAATGGTGAGTGGGAGAGTTGAATTTATAAATTCATAAAATAAAGAGTGTAAGCGGAATAATGTCTGCATAAAATCCTACTCAATCTCCTCTCTTTAATGCCCCAAAACGAGCTTCAACCGGATTAAAATCAGTTTGGCAAAACTTCCACTAAAAAGGATGGGTTTATATACAACTGGTTGTCTTAATATATTAGAAAAACTATTAGAATAAATGGTAGAGGAGTGGGGAAAGGGGTAGGAGGTCAAGGGTTCAAATCTCACCCTTGTCTTTATTTTTTTTATAAAAACCCCTTTTGATGAATTATGCACTTTTTAAATAGGCCGGGCTAAGGTCCATTGCTTTCAGAAAGAAATGTTGGAAGATTGAGAGAAAAGAATTTTCATTGGGCTTTTTAAATAGGCCGGGCTAAGGTCCATTGCTTTCAGAAAGAAATGTTGGAAGATTGAGAGAAAAGAATTTTCATAAGGATATGAATTTATTAAATTCCGTCTTTAATAAATTCATCTATTCAAACAAAAAAATTTATGAGATTAATTTCTTTGATAAAATAATCAAATATTAAGAAATAAAATTATTTATTTAACGGAAATTGCGGATATTACATAGGTAACCGCTGCGAAGTGGACGCCCGACGTGGTGGATTTCGAGAACGATCGTGGCCACGAGGAAGAGGATGCCCGCCTAGCAGCAGTATAAGGGGGAGGGTAAAACGAATGTAAAGGGGTATGCAAAACACTGTCAATTGTAACTCCTATCAATCAAATACACCATTCAGCTGAAATCCGAGTATTCCAATTCGAACATTGATCAATTTCGTGTTTATCGGTTAGCTCAGCCCTCACGCTTTCGATTATCTATTCGTGCTCTTCGCTAGTCGAAAATCGACCAAAACACTATGTTACATGGAAATAGAAAACTGAAACGAAACTTTGAGTGTCCAATTAGAGTTTCCTGGTGATACAGTTGCTAAACAGGACATTAATTTGAATCCGAATGCACTTTGAGTGTTCAATTGATGTTGTTGAGAGTGTTAATATGCTTGACAACAAGTTTGTTGACAACAAGTTGTTAACAACAAGTGTTGACAACAAATGTGATAAGAGAATGAAGGTACCATAGCTCAGTCTGCATCCTGTGCCTCAGCCTGCTTAAGTGGCGTTTAAATCATTGTGGCTAAACTATTCCAAAAAATCATTGTGGCTTGAACAGGATAACCTTTACCCCAACTATCCAGCATTGTAGTATGGTGATAGAGCTCATAGCTCAGGAAGAAGAAAGAGAGAAAAGAAAAATAGTTTGTTATTTCTGTAGAATAAAATCGGTTACACCAGTACATCTCATAACAGAGTATTTATACTTGTCACATACGTATTACACAATATGCCACTAAGGCTTACACAAATAATAGTACTCAACACCCCCCCTCAAGCGAAGCATGTGTAGGCAGGAACATGCCGAGCTTGGACATTAAAAGATTCTGTTGAGCAGAAGGCAAAACTTTAGTCAAAATATCAGCTATTTGCTGAGTAGTAGGTATGTAGGACAATTGCAGTAAACCTTCAATGACCTTGTCCCTAGTAAAATGCACATCTATCTCAATGTGCTTAGTCCTCTCGTGTTGAACCAGGTTTTTAGCAATTTGAAGAGCAGCATGATTATCACAATGCAAAACAATAGGCTTAGGTGCTTTTATTCCCAAATCAGCAAGCAGCCTTACAAGCCAAACAACTTCAGTAGCAGCTTGAGCCATAGCCCGGTATTCAGCTTCAGCTGAACTACGAGACACAACACTCTGCTTTTTACTCTTCCAACTAATAGGGGATCTACCAAGCATTAGAACAAAACCAGTGACAGATCTTCGAGAAATGGGACAAGAAGCCCAATCTGAGTCTGAATATGCTGATAAAACTAGAGCATCACAGCCTCTTAACAGGATACCACAAGACAAAGTGCCTTTGACATACCTCAGAGTATGAATAAGAGCTGAATAATGTGGATCACGAGGCTGTTGCATAAACTGAGACAATGTTTGAACAGCATAGCACAAGTCAGACCTGGTGTTAGTTAAAAAATTCAGCTTTCCAATTAACATTCTATAATGAGTAGGATCAGAAAGCAAGACTCCTTCAGTAGACGAAAGCTTGCAATGCAAAGGCAATGGAGAACAGACAGGTGCAACATCAACAAGGTCAATAGAGGCAATAAGATCCTTAGCAAACGTGGTCTGACTTAAAGCAATACCATGCTCAAGATAAGTTGCCTCAAGGCCTAGAAAATAATGAAGAAGACCTAAGTCTTTAATGCTGAATTCTTGGTGTAAAAAAACTTTCAAAGAAGAGATTTCAAGAGCATCTGAGCCTGTGACAAGTAGATCATCTACATAAACAGCAACTATAGTGATTTGATCATCTCTTTGCTTAGTAAACAGACTGTAATCATTCTTGGACTGAGAAAATCCAAGAGATAAAAGGGCAACAGTGAGCCTCTGAAACCACTGCCTAGAGGCTTGTTTAAGGCCATAAAGGGATTTTTTTAAACGACACACCAAATTGTGTGGATTAGGAACACCATCAGGGACTTTCATATAGACTTCTTCATTCAAAATGCCATGTAGAAAAGCATTATTAACATCAAGTTGATGTAAATCCCATTGTTTAGAAGAGGCAATAGAAATGATAGATCTGATGGTAGGCATTTTAACAACAGGAGAAAAGGTTTCTTGATAATCTATACCCTCTTGCTGTGTAAACCCTTTGGCAACAAGTCTTGCCTTAAATCTCTCCAAAGACCCATCAGACTTAAGCTTTACCTTGAAAACCCATTTACACCCAACAGCTTTCTTTCCTTTAGGAAGGGGAACTAAATCCCAAGTTTCCTTCTTATTAAGAGCTTCAAGTTCAGAATCCATTGCTTGAATCCATCTAGGATCATTGGCTGCTTGTTTATAATAAGTAGGCTCAGAATAAGAGGCAAGAGTGCTATGAAAAGCAGAGAAAGAATCAAGAGTGACCAAATGAGCTTGGTATGCAGAAGAGCATACATAATTTTGAAGATAAGATGGCTTAACATGAGGTCGTGTGGATCTTCTAAGATGAGGCTCAGGATTATCATGTAAATCTGGTGCAATAATAGGCTCATGATCAGAAGAAGTTTCAGAAGTAGATGGTGAAGATAAAGGCTGGGAAGTAGTAGAAGGGTCCAAGGTAGAAACTGGAAACTGATGAGAAGAAGATGGTAAAGTAGAAGTGTGTTGTGGTAAAAAAATAAGAGAGGGGTAATCCTGAACAATGGTAGGAAGAACAGTAGTAGACTGAAGAACTGACATATATTGAAAAGGAAAATGTTGTTCATGAAAAACAACATCTCTGGAGTGGAAAAATTTCTTGGTAGAAAGATCCATTACTATATATGACTTTTTGCCATAAGAGTAACCAAGAAAAACACATGGGGTAGCCCTTTCTGAAAGTTTATCTCTTCCTCTCTTTAGAGTACTAACAAAGACTAGACAACCAAAAGGAAGCTTGTGAAAGAGAAGTTCATATGGAGATTTATTATGTAGAGAAGATAAAGGGGTGTGGTTAATAAGATATGTGGCTATGAGAACACAGAAGCCCCAGAAACTAGGTGGCACATGAGACTGATAGAAAAGTGCTCTAGCAACTTCTAACAAGTGCTTGTGTTTTCGTTCAACAATGCCATTTTGTTGAGGAGACTCAACACATGAAGTTTGATGAAAAATACCATGTGTAGAATAAAAGGAAAGAGCTGAAGGATCTGAAAACTCAGGAGCATTGTCAGTCCTTAGGCTTTTAATAGAAGAATGAAATTGTGTTTGAACTTGTTGGACAAAAGTTTGAAGAACAGTCAAGGCATTGGACTTGTTGGCCATAAGAAATGTCCAAGTGCACCTAGTGAAATCATCAACAATGGTAAGGAAGTACCTAAAACCATCATGAGTGACATGCTTATAAGGGCCCCAAGTATCAACATATATAAGATCAAATGGTGCATGGGAATGGCTTGGAATAGAATGAAAAGGTTTTCTGTGTTGTTTAGCACGAGGACAAATGGTACAGATATGATGAGATTTGGAAAAGTTTTTTAGGAAGGGTAAATGTTGTAACTGATCATAAGAAGTATGCCCTATTCGACAATGCCAAATATCAAGACTTGTAGAAAAAGCAATAGATGATAAAGCATGAGATGTAGAAGAAGAGGATAAAGAAAGGTAAAGACCTTTTTCTTCTTTACCAATCAAAAGTGGCCTCCTCATCGAAGGGCCCTGAAGATAACAATGGGAAGGAGTAAAGATGACATTAGCATTATGCTGTTTTGCAAGCTTGTGAACAGATAACAGATTGAAACAAAAATTAGGCACCAGTAAAACATTGTCAAGGGCAATGTTATCAGAAATTTGAGCAGAACCAGTACTAGTAATGGAGGCTTTATGGCCATCAGGCATGGTAATAGACAATGGTAAAGAAGCAGGTTTGATGTCATGGAGCAAACCAGAATGAGAAGCCATATGATCAGAAGCCCCACTGTACAATATCCATGCATTTGACTTTTTAGAAGAAAGCAAACAAGTGGCAGAATCAATACCTGCTAGAAATGCTTTGTTATCAACATCATCATGAATAGATTGTTTGCTGAGAAGAGATAAAAGTTGTTTGTACTGATCCTGAGTGATTTTAGGAGACTCTTCTTTTCCAGAAGTAGAATTATTAGCAGACTTGCCGGCCTTGGGATGATTAGGGGGATAGCCATGGAGCTTCCAACACCTATCAATGGTGTGATAAGGTTGTTTACAGTGATCACAAAAGAATCGTGGCTTAGAATCAGAATCAATGCCTTTTGAACCAGAATCACTGGTTTTAGGTGAAGAACCAGTGTTCTTGGAACTAGAATTGGAATTCTTGGAATGAGAATTTGCTTGCTTGCCTCCTCGATTAACAGCTAGGGCTGTAGTATCACTATCAACAGAGCTCGAAGCACGAATAGAACTTTGAGACTCTTCTTGCAATACAATCTTATACACAGATCCAAGAGACGGAGGAGGTTGCATCATTAACAGATTAGCTCGTATTACAGAAAAACTATCCCCAAGTCCCATCAGAAACTGAACAATCTGTTGATCTTCAAGAATTGCTTGAGCAACAGAATTAGAACCACAAGAACAGACTTTCGTCTCAAGAAGAAGTTGATATTCGTCCCATAAACACTTGCATTTAGTGAAATAAGAAGTAACAGAGAGATTGCCTTGAGCTAAAGAAGCTAGGTCACGTTGGATCTGATATAAATGTGTACGATCGATTTTGTTAAATCGAGATTCTAATTCAAGCCATACCTGGCGCGCTGATCTGCAATAGAGAACCGATTTCGCGATCTCTTTGGTTACAGAGTGCAAAATCCAGGAAAACACCATGTTATCACAGCGATCCCAAAGTGCCTGTGTGCAGCGTCAGAATTAGGTCGAAGACAAGCACCGGTGACAAATCCAAGCTTGTTCTTCGCGATCAAAGAAACCTCGACTGATCTTCGCCATGAAGCGTAATTGCGATCGTCGAGAAGACTTGTGGAAAGGACGTAGCTAGGATGATCGCTATGATGAAGATAGAGTTCGTCCATGGAGGCAAAATCACGATCTCGTGCACCAAAACGCCCCCACGGATTCACAGAATCTCGATTCCCAGAGGAATGCGGAGAATTGAGAGGAGGAAATTCACGATCAAGAGCGGAAGTCATGAAATTTGCGGATCGATCGAAAAAAAACCTAGGCTGATACCATGATAGAGCTCATAGCTCAGGAAGAAGAAAGAGAGAAAAGAAAAATAGTTTGTTATTTCTGTAGAATAAAATCGGTTACACCAGTACATCTCATAACAGAGTATTTATACTTGTCACATACGTATTACACAATATGCCACTAAGGCTTACACAACTAATAGTACTCAACATATGGCAACAGTCATTGGCCTATGCTTGAGGGTTAAGCATAAACAACCTTTCCCTATCCATTATAAGGTCAGGACTCTTATGCACATCTGTTCTCAGAAATGAATGCAAATACAGTTTCTTTTGATTTCTTGCTTTTTCGATGATTTGGCTTCTTGAATGACAACTGATGCTGTTATTACTCGTCTCTTTTGTCCTTTTTGAAATGCTTCTTCATTAAATGCATCAAGATCTTAGCTGCTAAAAATTAAAAAATTAAAATAAAATTGAAGGGACATTATTTTTGAGTTAAATCAATTTCCTTCCATCTTCTTTATTCCCATAGGTTTACCCTCTTGAGTCTTCTGATTGATATTCTCATCTGAATTGAATGATAAAAATTGTGTAGGTTGACATCAAAGTATCCCTTGGGTCTCATGCAGATGAAGAGTCAGGTGAGGTTTACTTCTGACTGAATTTTACATCGTTACAAGGCGTCCTGTTTATTGGTGTTGCATATGCTAGAACACAGGTGAAATTCTATCATTGATCAGTGAACTTGAGATTAGTGTACAGTTTGCTGGCTTTGTTGCAGTAAACAAGCAATTGAATGACAAGGAAAGAGTTGCTGCAGCATTGGAGAATGAGAGCCTTCGGCAACTTTCATTCATTGAGTTGACGATAATTGAGTTGACAATTTTTCAAAAATAATTGAGTTGACGATAATTGGATCGATGATTCATTTTTGTCATGATCATGCTCTCTGTTATTTGGCCTTTCATTCATTTAATTTTTTTGGTGATCATTTTTTATCACTTCAATGATGTCTTATCAGCTGTTGAATCATTGTTTTACCATTCAGTTGCTTTCTTGTGATCTGCATATTCATTTACACTAGGACTATTGATGTCACCACAGAAATTCCTTGTTGACATTTTCAACAGTTGATGACAAATCCCTTGATGAAAAAGTTCAATCCCATTCTCTGCAGTTGACACCTCCAATGATCACTGATGCAGATTACATGACTGTTATCAGACACATGGCTGCCTTGGAGGAGAAAATTACTACTATTATAGGTTTTTGGTTATTGTTCTAGAGATGCATGGCCTAGTTGTTTTATGATGCTCTTGATTGTAGACCATTAGGCATTTGATCTTCTCTACATGGAGATAACAACTGGAATACTTGACTCTTGTTTTCAGGGAATCGGGTGCACGAAGATTACTAAAGGTGAGGATGAAGGATCGGGGCGTGGAAATGTTGAAACTCTCTCTTACCTAGAAAAGAAGCTTGTATTTTGCTTTGGATCACATGTTGCTTCCCAAATGCTACTTCCTTTCGGTGAAGAAAATTTGCTTTCCATGTCAGAACTGAGAAAAGCACAAGAGGTGAGCTGCATCTGGCCATCTGTGTTGTCTCAACAATACTAAATTGCTAGGCATAGTGGAATATTGATAATCCACTACCTATCATGCTTAATTCATGTTAGAATCTTGCTTACCTTTTTTAACTGCAACAGATAGCAACTCAGCTGAATTTACTTCCATGGAAATGTGGATGGCGATTCAGTGTGGATGGGGGCCAGATGACAGTCCTGCGATTTACTTCCACGGAAATGCGGTATAATTTACCTCCCTCTTATATAACTCAGCTGAATTCTGTTACTTGTCTGACTAACTAGGGTCATTTTTTTTTAGCACTCGCTGGAAGTCCTAGCTTTTCATTCTTTATAAATACGAATTTGTCATCTTCCTTTTGGAACTTTTTAATTGTATTCTGGATTCTATTTAAATGAAACTGAAACTGAATCTTCCATACTGTATTCCAGACTTGATTTATAACTAATCCTCGTATATATTTATGCTTGCTAAATGCTTTGAGTATGGGGGATCAGTATGAATTTGAAGTGGCATCTAAAGTTGAAAAGGTTTGGCTGGAGCCTTGCACTGTGCTCTTGAGATGCTCATATTTCATGTCGGAATATGTAAATGCGATATGTGATAGTTGACTGATTCTTTTAAAAAAAAATCACAGATGTATAATTTAGCATATGATAAAGCCAAAGAAATGCTTCAGAAAAATCGTCAGGTTCTTGAAAAGATTGTGCAAGAACTGCTTAATTGAGTTTTCAACTCTATCAGGAAAGGTGTGATCTTATACTGCCTTTTTTTTGGGTTTTCTGCTACTTCAATGTCTTTATATGTTCTCTCCATCCCATCCACGAATATTAACCACATGTCATCTTCCCCACCCATAGGTTTTTTAGAGGAGCTGTTTTTTTGGATTTATTCTTGTTATTACAAACCTTTCCATGTTTTGAGACTCTAAAGCTTAAACTCTTACATCATAGAAATACACATCACTTGGTCTTATCTTGGTTTATTTCCCTCTCCCGAGTTGTTAGAATTAAATGGTGTGAATCTTGCCCTTGACAAAAAAAAATCTCAAGAAATTTGTCAATATTTTTTGTCAATAATTGTTTACAATTTTTATCAACAAGAAATTCTGTTGACAATTTTGTAAATAAAATCTTTTTGTTGACAATTTTTTGACAATAATTATTGACGTTGACACTTGTTGACAAGTCTTGATAACAAATTGTTGATAATAGGTGTTGATAATTTTTTTACAACAATTTTTTTTGTAAACAAAAATCACAATGTAGCCCATTTTTTGTCAACATAGATTCGTTTGTTGACAAAAAAAAATTTGTTGACAAAAAATTCCGTTGACAAAATTTTTAGTTACATTCAGATTCCTTTTGTCAACTAATATGTAATAGAATCCCCTATTATAGGCTAATTACTAAAATCCCCCTATTAATTTTCCCACTTCAACTTTTGTAAGTATCTGAATGTAACTAAAAGGATGCAATGTATCTAGACAGCGTGAGTTAGAGGTTGACAACTCATCAAGTTAGTTAACTAGAGTGTGTTAGAAGCTACTTGATGTTGCTTATAAATAACCATGCACGCATCTTGTAAAGGGATCTTGCAAAGTAATAAAATTCTGTTATAAGAGGTTTTCTTTCTCCTTCTCTTCTCTGAGTGACTCTCTAGGATAGCATGAGAGATTTTTGATAATTTCATATGGTATCAGAGCTATGGCTTTGATTTCTCTTTATTCTTCCGCATATTCTATTACTATCTTGTGATCCAAGTTGTAACAAAGCTGAAATTGCAGAATGACGAATCTGGAGAATGTGAGCAATGGATCGCAGTCTTCTGAGAGCGAAGTGCAATCGAAGATGAGTAGCGATCCTCTCAATCTAGCGAATTCAGATTCGCCAAATGCTCAGCTTACTATCAGCCTGTTTAATGGAGATAATTTTCTGATCTTGAGCCATGGGATTTGTATGGCGTTAGGTGCAAAGAACAAGATTGGCTTCATTGACGGTACTCTGCCAATGCCAGAGCAAGGAACTTTGGATTTTCAGCGATGGATTCGATGCGACTATATCGTGCAATGTTGGATTACACATTCGATGGTTCCAGAACTTGCAGATGGATTCATGTACATTGCATCTACTAGAGCTCTTTGGAATGATATTCACGAGAGATTTGGTCAAGCAAATGGACCGCTCGTGTTCCAGTTGCAAAGGAATCTCACAATTCTAGCACAAGGTAACATGTCTGTTGCTGAATATTATGGAAAATTGAAGCATTTCTGGGATGAGATCTATACTCTTGATCCAACACCAACTTGTCTTTGTGGTGCTTTGACAAGTTGTTCTTGTCAATTCTTGAAGAGGTTGTATGATATGGAAACAAGAAATCATGTGATGCAATTCTTGTTGGGACTCAATTCTGGATTTGATAATATTGTCAACAATATTCTTGCAAAAGATCCTTTGCCTAACATCAATCAAGTCTATTATTAGGTTCAGCAAGGGGAAAAACATAAATCTGTGAGCAGCACTATGGATTTGACAAAGGAGGCTAGTGCTCTTATTGCCAGTAGAAATTTTGGCAAACCTGGAGGACAGATGCCAAGTGGAAGTGGTGGAAATCCTAGTGAGAAGAAAGAATTTAAGGATTACAAGAAAATTAGAGTTGAAGAAAAGGCAAAGTTGTTTTGTACCTACTACAATGTGAAGGGACATTTGGATGACATGCCAATGTTATGCAATGGAGCAAAGAGGTGCATCAGGTAAGTTTGCTCCAAAAGTCAGAAAATGTGTCTTCCTTGGATATCCACTTGGGCGGAAAGCTTATATAGTGTTTGATATGACATCACACAAGAGATTTGTTAGTAGGGAGGTAATTTTTCATGAGCATATCTTTCCTTATAAAACTGAACATTCATCTTCTAATCATAATATTCCTTCCTTACCTATTGTTTCACCTGCTCATGATTTTGAGCATACTTCAGATTTCACTCTTGTTCAGTCTCCTATCATAGCTCACATACCTACTTCATCTTCACCACCAGTCTCACATATTCTTGACCCACAAATTATTTCATCACCTACATTTTCTTCAAACATACCCAATACCACAAACTTACAAGATACTGTTTCTCCTCCTTCACAACATCTTTTACCTACCCGAAAATCTACCAGGACCATAACCAAACCATCCAAACTTGCAGAATTTGTTTGTCCTACTCTAGACAATCAAAATTCTATCTTAGCTTCTTTCCTGGCAACCCATGTAGGGGATCTTTCTTATTATTCTCCTGTTACATTACCTCTCTTAACCATGTCATGACAATCAAAGAGCCTTATACTTTCAAGCCAAAAATGATCCTAATTGGGTCAATGCCATGAAGCTAGAGTTAGATGCTCTAGAAAGGAATGATACCTAGTTTCTTACAGAGTTGCCTCAAGGAAAGATTGCTATAGGAAGCAAGTGGGTTTACAAAGTGAAGTTTAAGCCAGATGGTTTTGTAGAGAGGTTTAAAGCACGGTTAGTAGCAAAGGGTTACAATCAAGTATATGGCAAGAATTATAAGGCCACATTCTCACCCGTTGCAAAGTTCACTACAGTCAGACTATTTCTTGCACTAGCTACTGTCAAGACCTGGCATGTGCATCAACTTGATATAAACAATGCTTTTCTTCATGGATATCTTGAAGAAGAAGTCTACATGGTGTCACCGCAAGGTTATACTAAGGCTTCTCCGGGACAAGTTTGCAAACTTACTAAGTCCCTTTATGGTCTTAAACAAGCATCAAGACAGTGGAATATTGAATTGTCTAAACATCTTGTGAATTTGGGATTTCACAAATCTTCTTTTGATTATTCTCTATTCACAAGGAAGACAGATAAAGGCATTGTGTTGGTACTTGTTTATGTTGATGATTTGATCATCACTGGTGATGATGAAGAGATGATTGCTTCTGTCAAAGCTTCATTACATACTGCATTTACAATCAAAGATTTAGGCTTAATAAGGTACTTCCTAAGGCTGTATATTTCAAGGAATGTTGATAGGATGTTGATCAATCAAAGGAAGTATATACTTGACATTCTTCAAGATGCTAATTTGATGGATGTCAAAGCAACCAAATTTCCTCTTCCAAGGGGTCTCAAGCTTTCTACTGATGATGGTGAGATAATCTCTGATCCTGAGAGCTACAAAAGGTTAGTTGGTCGACTCATTTATCTCAATTTGTCTCGACCTGATATATCATATTTTGTCCAACATTTGAGCCAGTTCTTAAGTGAGCCTCGGCAACCACATTTCAATGTTGCTTTACATGTGGTGAGGTATCTCAGAGGAACCATTGATATGGGCTTGTTTTATTTAGAACAGTCAGCACTTGCCTTTATTGGATTCTGTGATGCGGATTGGGGCACATGTGTCTTTAGTGGAAAGTCACTCACATGATATTGTGTGTTGTTGGGATCATCCTTAGTCTCTTGGAAGACAAAGAAGCAAGAGACGGTCTCAAAGTCATCTGCAGAAGCAGAGTATAGAGCAATGTCTGCCACTGTAAGTGAGTTAGTTTGGCTCAACAGTTTGATGACAGAGTTTCATGAACAAGTGCCTTTGCCGATTCCTCTTTTTTGTGACAATAAGGCTGCAATGCACATTGCTGAAAATCTCATTTTCCATGAGAGGATGAAGCATCTAAAGCTTGATTGCCATTATATGCGAGAGCAATTACTTGCAGGCTTCCTTCATCCCACTTATGTTAGAACTTCTCTATAGTTGGCAGATTTACTTACAAAGCCTTTAGGTGAATTGCAGCACCATTTTTTGTCTCACAAGTTAGGACTTGTTGGTTCAATCCCAACTCCAACTTGATGGGGGGATGTGAGTATATGAATGTAACTAAAAGGATGCAATGTATCTAGACAACGTGAGTTAGAGGTTGACATGTCATCAAGTTAGTTAACTAGAGTGTGTTAGAAGCTACTTGATGTTGCTTATAAATAACCAATCACGCATCTTGTAAAGGGATCTTGCAAAGTAATAAAATTCTGTTATGAGATGTTTTCTTTCTCCTTCTCTTCTCTGAGTGATTCTCTAGGATAGCATGAGAGATTCTTGATAATTTCATTACTTTCTTTTACGTGGAAGTTCAATTCGACATTCTTTTCTTTCTTTTTTTTAATTCATGAAATTCCATAAGCCAAAACCACCATATATCAGTAGGTTAATTAGCATCCTCTTATTAACTGATCAAAGCCTCTCTTTTTTTAATATTTTTTCTTTACAAGGGTTCATCCGATTGAGATATTCAAAAGAACGAAAATTAATCCCTTGTTTTTGAATATGTATGAGGCTGCTGAAATTTTGGCAGATTGACTCCTTATTTTTGAGCATTTCATGATTACGGGATTAATTAATCCCTTGAGTCTTAATTAAGACTACCAATTTGTTGAACCCTACAGAACGTAACTACACACATGTAGGAATTCTTTTCGTTAAAATACTGAGTAACTACTCAAGAGGGAAATTAATTAATTTCCAAATTTTAGGAACTAACTAGTTCCAATCACACCCCTTTCACAAGGCATTGCACACAAGTACGTAACTACGCACATGTGGGAATTTTTTGTTGAAATCCTGAGTGACTACTCAAGATCCGAATTTAGGAACTAACTAGTTCCAATTTTATCATAGGGATTCCCAAAGAACTTCCATGAAATGATACCAAATCCAGGCCCATATGTGAGACTCTAACTAGATCCTCACGAGCGAGATTAGGATTATCAATCATTAATACTTTGAGAAGGGAAAGAGGAGGAGGGCCAAAATTGGAGACTACCTTCTTCAATCTTCTCTCCCTCTCGTTTTTTTTGCTTGCTCTCGGTTTCTTTGATTTTTGCCTCAGATTGATTTTTTTTGTTCTGATGCGTTTTTGTTTTGTGTATATTGAAGGAGGTGTTTTTAGGAGAAGGGGAGTTTTTTTTTTGTGTATGTAAGAATTTGTTTACCGAACAGGCCCGGCAGAACGAGAGGCCAATTAAACGGCAGTCGAAAACCGACTAGAACATACAAAAGCAAACATCAACACGGAAAGAGAGTACAACCGATGAAGAAAGGAACTAGAATGAAAAAGGGTAATGGGGAAAGTGAGGGGCTAAAGAGCAGCGCCTTTAGCATTCGGGTTATCACAGACAAATCAGGTAAAAAAGGACTACTGGTGTTGCCTCCACCGGGATGAAGAATCTTCAGCAGCCACGCAAACGTCCAATCAACCACGCCAATCACCAACAATCCATACCCAATCCTAGATCCAACACTCAAAGTTGTACAAACCGTGCTTGAGTCAAAGCACCAAAGTTGAACGCGCCACACGACTCCACCTGGCAAAAGTAAAAAAGACAAGAACACACCAAAACAAACCAAAAGACATCCCACAAAACAACCCAAAATACAAAGAAGCATAAATGGGCCAAGCCCAAAAATGCATAGCCACGTAAAAGCCATAAAAACAACACAAAAGTGGTGAAGGGGAAGAGGCCACGTCACCACCATCTCCAACTAGCTATCCAGAGACAAATTCGGGAAGGCCATTCGAAGCCGACGACGTCCGGCGAAAAATAGACGAAAAGTTACCGAACGCCGAGCAAACCCACAATCGTCTGGTGGAAAATCCAAAGCAACAAAACAAAGGTAGACATCTCAAAGCAAGGTCATCATCACAAATCAAACATCTTATTCGGGAGAATATAGGTTGGCGAAGAGGGACCTAAGCAAACTAGAGTGAGCCAACAACAAAAACAAAAACATAATAAACTTCAAACCATTAAATTGAGTCTAGGATCCATCTAAAATTTCAGACATCACTCCTCAAGTTGAATCAAATTCAATCTCAAAAGAGAGCTTTTAAGCACCAATTATAAGAAGAGTGGTAAAAGAACTCAACATAGTAAAGCACTTCTAAATTCAAAACATGAGATGTGGATGGATCTTAAAAATAGTTCTATGATGATAAGGCTATTTTCTTTTGATATAGGCTTGTATAGACCGAAAGAGCCTTCTCGATGGAATTTCGTTGCTTTCTCATCAAATTTTATTGCCTTATTGGCGACAAGCCTTCTCGGAGAAGGTGAGTATTTGAACGAGAGAAACCGAAGCCCCTTCTGACACGCAATTGCTGCCTTTTTAATTTGTAAGATAATGGGGAAGTTACCAAAGAAACTACCCACTAATTAGCAGCACTCTCCACTAATTTTTTTCTTTTTTTTTTATTTTGTAATTGTGTAAGTAGATGGGAATTACACAATCTGACAACTTCCACATCCAACACACTTTTAAATAATTTTTTTTATTTTGCTTTAAATATTTATGAAAATCCATTTGGACATTGGACCACACAATGGGGATTAGCCATTGGGCTATTAGTAGCTCATTAATACGTGTCCTTAAAATCAAATTAACAAGGGTATCATAACTTTGTTATTCTAGATACCCATAATTTAATTTAATATAAGGCTAATTATGAGGGTTTAATATTCATGAAAATTTACCCCTCAACAATTATTAAAATAGATTTTTAATTAAATAATAATATTTAATTATAATATATTATTTTTCATGTATTTTAATAATAAAATATTTTATATTTTTTAAAACAAATTTTATACATTTTATAGATATACTAAATCGATCAATCCAACGGGTTTCAGGTTTCAACCCAACAGGTTGCGGGTCTATCGCGTTTCGGTTCACTTCGGGTTTCGGGTTCAAATTTTCGAGTCTTAACCCTAAAATTTTTCGGCGGTTCGGATCGGGTTTGCGGGTCGGGTCAGCTTTTGACAGCTCTAAACCACATGCAACATATTTCAAAGCAAACTCGGTGACAAATCAGACTCATTTCTACACCTCACAAACAGAAAAAATACAAAGAATATAAAAAAAGGGACCACATACAAACCTTAAGAGCTAGCTACCATATTACAAGGAATAGCTCAAATGTAGAAATTACCTATAAACAACCGAGAAAGTATAAGCTACTCTAATGAAATCTTGAAGAACGTCGTCATTGCCCAAATCAGACCTTCACTACACCTCCAAGCTTCACCCAAATTCGCAAGCTCGCACGCTTTTAGATCAAAGTCGTCCTCGCCCACGATTTTCGCCCCTGATTCGCTCCCAATTTTTCCCCTCGATTTTCACGCACAATACACCCCAACTTGAAGAACCCTAATTCATATGACGTAAAAAGTGAAACTAAATAAGTGTGAATATAGTGATATAGAAGATTAATGGCAAAAATCCGATTCACAATAACCCTCACCCATATTTCGGTTTCCTCTCTTAAGTCTCCCTAGACTCAGGTAAATAATGTGAATACTAGAGGGTAAGTTCGTAATTACAACATTTAACGGGAATCATGACCTAAATGGGCTTTGGGTGGTTCATCGCTATGGAAATGAGATTAAGGGTGGCTTTGAATAATTAGTTATGTAAAGGGTGATTTTGCGCAAAATATGGTATTTAATGCGTGATTTTCTGTAATTTCGCTAATATAAAAGGGGGAAAAAAATGTCCAAAGCCTTTAAATATTTATATTTGGGATCTATAATCAAATTTCAATCAATCAATCAAAAATAACCTATTTAACATATAAATAAAATATTTATATAGGACATATAATAAGATTTCAACTAATAAAAAAATAAAATTAAACTTCAATCAATCAGATTAATTTGCATCCATCAAATCTTATCTCCAAAAATTAATGTTAAAAAATGTAGAAAAAAATCACAAAAACACTTTTTTTTCGTCGAAGACAAAAGCACTTTTCTTTTAATCCCTTCATTAAAACTTTGCTCTCTTTTTGTGGACAAGCTAAAAAAATCGCATTCATGAAAATGTCAAACGGGGAAATTAACATGTAAAAGGAAATCAATTGGGTTGAAAAAAGAGTCAAATAGTTATCCAGTATTCATCAATTATATCTGAACTTGGACACATTGGACCAAGATAATTAAGCCACGTATAGTCATATTCCGATGCTAAAGGGGGATTGAGTTCATCTTTATCAAAATGTGGAGAACTTTTAATGAAAAAGTAGTTCATTCATTTATATATCCATGTCAAAATCTGATAAAAAAAAATATATATATATCCATGTCAAAACATAGAATTCTCACTTTTGCCTCACATGTATAGAATTATTGATATTTGGTAGCGTCTTTCGCTATTATATTTGACAAAAGAAAGTGGGCAGGCAAACTCCTAACTCTGGCTTTTCACGGAAAATATAAGAAAGACTCCAACTCTAAAAGTGGAAAAGCAAACTATAAATATTCGTTCGAACAAGTATAATTTTTCAAAGACAACTCCAGTCACCCTACACGATTTTTACAAGCTATAGATTGTCATCTTCAATCTTGATGTGGGGCACGCCACGTCGAATGGCCTTAAAAATTCCATGTTGAAGCGCAAAGGCTTCAGTCATCAAAATAGAATGACGGCCAAGAAATCCATTGTCCATGCAAATTGGTGAGCCTTGATGGTCTCAAAGGATGATACCAAAGGAAGAGACACCATCAAAATTCATATATTATACCATTAAAGTTGAGTTTAAGTTGATTTTGTGAAGGCTTTATCTAACTAGCTTTCGCTCTTTTCTTTTTATAGGGGCTCTAGACAATGAAGAGAATGACATTATAGATTATAGAATATATTATTCGTGTGACACCCTTATACCCTATAACGTATACTTAGTAATAACTTATTTCTTATATAAACAGATAATTCACATATAGCAACTATCCATGGAAGCACAAGGCAGAAAGCAACAACCATAAAGGGTTGCGCGCACACACACACATATAGTAGTTACTTCTTATGCTAATACATCTATTACTCTAACTTCTATTACAACCCATATGTCTATTATGCAAAATGAGGAGGAGAAGGTTGCATTGAGCTTCAGTCGGCCGACCTGTATGAATGTGACCTCTAAAAGAGACACACGCCAGTAAGTTCTAGCTGAGCCTGAAAAATTGTTTTGCGATTTACGTGAGTCGCATACACAGTGAATATAAACCATCATCAATTATTTCACACAAATCCAAACAATTGGTCAGTATACATATTCATACATATTATATATATCATATGTGAATTTACTATGCAAATGCAAATGCATATGTGAATTTACTATATATGGACTCTTATGGTCCCCTTTAAGAAAGAAATCCGAAGATCTCCTCATTATGACTCTTATGGTCACTTTAAGAAAGAAATCCGAAGATCTCCTCATTGACCCGTAGGTGGTGTATGATCCGAAGATCTTGTATGCTTTAAGAAAGAAATATGAAGATTTCCTCATTACAGTTCAGGGAAAGACAGTCACAGTTCCTTTTAATCTCATGCAATATGCTATGCAATCAAGTGCATCGTGTAACCATATATCATATGTCATCTGTTAACACACTTTCTATGTAAACAACTCTGGAAATATCAGAGTATCACATCTATCCATATAACTCATATAGCACATATATCCATATGGCTCATATAACACATATATCCATATATTCATATTTCACATATAGCACATAGGGTTGAATCTCCGGTCTATACTCACCTGTTTAGGATAGATACTAAATTT
This sequence comes from Fallopia convolvulus, assembly GCA_964016875.1. Lineage (NCBI taxonomy): Eukaryota > Viridiplantae > Streptophyta > Magnoliopsida > Caryophyllales > Polygonaceae > Fallopia > Fallopia convolvulus. The sequence goes on from OZ024733.1 coordinate 26,709,765, forward strand.
CTCCCCCTTGTTCTTGACCACGATCTATGATCAGTGCTCCTATGTGTAACCCAATACAAATTAGGCTATTTACTCTTATAAACTCTAACCCCAAATGCAATAAAATGTCAGAATGCATTACAACTTCTTGTGCATCTTTCCAAATCCTTTAAAACTGGACAACAATAAACTATTTATATAGAAGAATATTTTTCTAGTTCAAAACTTTCTGAAAAACTTGATCAAATGGCTCTTAATATCCTTACAAAACGAAACCCTAAAAATACTCTGAAATCTTTTAACGAATATAAATCCGATATCAAAAACACCCTTTGAGAGCTATAAATCGACTGATTTTCGAATCAAAAGCAAGTGTAGATCTAGATCTGGAAAAATTAGGAAAATCCAGATAAACCATTAACTAATTAAAACTTACCAAATCAAGCTTATATTGCGAGATTAAAACCCAATAGAAAAAATCTTGGACCAGATCCAACAAAAACAACCGAAAAAATCAAACTCTTTCCTCTGCTCCTCTTTTTCCCCTCTCTCTTTTTTCTTTCTTACTTAACTTAATGGTGAATGTCAAAGAACATAAACATATATATCAATTTGAAAGTGAAGCCGACAAAAACCACGAAGTCGGTTAAAATTTTTCCGAAATTGCAATTTCCACCTTCAAATCTCCTTTACTATAAATTTTACCCTGAAATAATTATTAATTAATTTTTACTTAAAAATTTTTTAAAATATAATAAACTTAATTAGAAAATAAATATTACTTATAAAAATTCATTATATATCATGTCAATATACTATTCATATGCTCTTAATATGATATGAATGCAAAATGACGTATGCACTTTGGTCGGGGATGTTACAATTCGACTAGTTAGCTTTGGTTTTTTTTTTTGAAAGCATAAATAGAGCTTTATTACGATAATCTTTTTTGGTAAAGAACTTTATTACGGTTGTTGATACAATTAGAATCTCAACTGTACCAAATCGATGTCGTGAATGGAGAAGAAGAAATGAACGGCCGAAGCCAAAGGGAGATAGACGAGACGAGAAGAGGAGGAATTAGGGCAAAGGAAATTATTTTCTGCTTAATTAAAAAGTAGGATAACATAGAGTATTTATACTAATCCCTAACGGTTCAATAAAGGCGTCCCGGGAAAGAACTGTAAAGAAAACCCGAGAAGGAGTTTATAACACTCTGTTTAAAAATTACATAAATTAATAAATTAATTAACTAAATAATCTGAAAAACGAGCTAGTGGACGACGGTCCCGAACCGTTCTTGACTTCGAACCATGTTGATCCTCTTGTTGTGTATCAATCTCTCCCCCGATGAGATTCGACTTGTCCTCAAGGCGTAAATCGGGAAAAGAGATACGAACCTGTTCAACTGGTTCCCAAGATGCATCACCTAGTGAGCCGTCTTCCCAAACGATCAACCATTCATTGCGGGGAACCCCATTAACCAGGACTTGGCGTTCCTCAATAGCACGTAAGGGCTGAGATATTGGTTGATCATTCAGAAAATCTTTAGGAAAAGTATCTTGAACCGGAAGTGTCCCGCTCGGAATTTAAGGCCGTAGAAGAGATACGTGAAACACAATATGAATCTTAGCATTTTCGGGCAACGCAAAACGATAGGCCACGGGGCCAATACGTTCCACAATCTCAAATGGTCCATAGAACCGGCGTGCTAATTTAGCCGATGAAGACTTAGCAACTGAGTGTTGGCGGTAAGGCTACCACTTAAGTAAAAACTGATCACCGACCTTGAACTCGACATCACGACGGCGCGTGTTTGCATGAGCGCTCATGCGCTACTGTATTTTTGTTAAATTGGACCGCATGAGATCAATTATTTGCGCTCGCTCGTTAACTGTAGCCGGGGAAGGAGACTCACTTGCCGATGGTTGTGTCAAGCGAATAAGCGGTGGAGGTTCACGCCCGTACAAAGCTTGAAACGGAGACATTTTTAAGCCCTCGTGATACGTACAGTTAAGAGCCAACTCAGCCCATGGCAGAAACAAGACCCAGCGCGATGGCCGCGCATGTGTAAAAGCCCGCAAATATTGCTCGAGCCCTCTATTTTTGACCTCCATTTGGCCATCCATTTGCGGGTGATACGCGGTGCTATGGCGTAAATGGGTGCCACTCAAACGGTGCAATTCTTTCCAGAAAGCACTAGTGAAAATCGTGTCCCGATCCGATAATATGGAACTCGAAACCCCATGATGTTTGACCACAATGTCGACAAACACAAAAGCAACTTTCAAAGCATCATAAGATGCTCCCAATGAACCGAAATGAGCGTATTTTGACAGACGATCCACCACAACCAAGATAGTAGAGAATCCACGAGACGGCGGAAGGCATGTAATAAAATCCATAGAAAACGAGTCCCAAACTTGCAACGGAATGGGCAATGGCTGGAGTAAGCCCGCTGGTTTCTTGGTACTATACTTAGTCTACTGACACGTGAGGCAGGAATCAACAAACTGTTTCACCTCTTTACGCATAACATGCCAAAAGAACGCCGCAGCGACACGGCGAAAAGTTCGATCCACGCCGGGATGGCCCGCACTTGAAGATGAATGAAACTCATGTAAGAAATCGGTTTTAAGTGCCGAAAATTTACTCAACACTAGACGGTGATCGTATAAAGAACACCCTCATGAACTTGAAATGGAGGTTGCAGGTTGTCGGCGGCAAAGGCCTTGTGTAATTCTAGCATATCGGCCAACGTGGTGTTTTGTAATCGGATTTTCGGCCACAAATCTGGTAAAGGCTGAGATAAAGCACAAAACTGTTGTAAAGATAATTCAGCATCAATCATGCAGCGAGATAACGCGTCAACAACTTTATTACTAGAGTCGGTTTTGTACTCTGATATGCTCTCTTTAGTATAGGTTAACTCTTGTATTTTAGGCATGATTTGAGTGTGTTTGGGTTAGTTTTGAGCATAATTGTAATATGAAGACCGAAGACACGATTTGAAAAATTGCAAGAGTTTTGAAGACAAGTGTTGATTTGGAGTTGTTTTGACGCCATTTTCTTGTGACGCATTGTTCGGGAGCTACGGTGATCGGATGAAGCTGAATTTGGTATCGTTGGAAAGCTAACTCGAAGAGCTCCAATTCATATTTTTACGGCGAGTTCAAATTCCAACTCTAAGTGGGTCAAAACCACCTCCGAAGTTGACACCAAAATGCTGTCAGAGGATCCGCGCTCGCGGGTCAGAACCACGCCCGCGGTTGGACAAGGATCCGCGGCCGAGGGGAGATCAATGGAGCCGCGCTCGTGGCTATAAACCGCGCTCGCGGGTCGTGGTGTTTCAGCGCCAACTCGTTTTTCTTTTATCTTTTATCTATTTTTATAGCTTTAGGTTTCGATTGTTTTTCTACTATTTAAGCTTAGTTTCGTGTTTCAGTTGATCAGATATCACACATTATCTAGCATACTTTTACTTTTTAGGTTTTATTTCAGTTTTATTATGGAGAACTAATTTCCCTTGGAGTTTGTTTGATCAAGGAAGCCTTTTTATGTAATTCGTGAGATTCTGGTAACTTTTCTACCCCTTGGTTAATATCAAAACTCTTGTGCTAAATTTTATGATTATCAATTGACTTCTCTTGGTGCGCAACTTGTTGAATTTGATTGATATTCTATAGTTTAGATTAGGTTTGATTGTTGTCTATGCAATCTTATTTATCCTTGAAACAACTCTTTTCTATGACCGTGGACTAGAATTGAGAAAGAGTGTTTGATTGTTATTTTATGCACGAGACTCATAGCTTGATTGCATGATTTGATATCCTTCTATCCTTAATACTTTGTATGATTTGAATTAAGCGTTATTGTTCATATCATCTTTTCGCTTGGACCGTGGACAAGCGGAAATCTTTTATAAGGATTGGAAAACCTGGGAATTAATAGAAAAGTGGATGAATTAATAATCGAATGATTAAAAAGGTGGAATTGATTGAATGAACTCTGCTTTCCTTAATTGATTTGATACTTTAATATTATTTACTTGCTTAAAATCCCAAAAACCCCTGTTTTGTTCTTTGCTGATTGTTCAGAAAACCGATTCTCTTGGGTTCGATTCCTTACTTGCATGCTATACTAGTTTGTAGTTTAGGGTAATTTATTTTTTATCTTGGCAACAACAACTTTAGCCGAGTCATACTCAATCTGAAATTTATACCCCATAAGTTTACGAATAAAGAATTGTTGATCCGGGGTTTGAATGACCTGTGAAAGTAGTTCCTTTAGACTATCCTGATCTGTTTTGATAAGAAATTCACGGCCCAATAAATATTGACGCCATTTCTGTACCGCTGAAACAATGGCGAATAATTCGCGGTGATAAGCAGAAGAACCCCTACGACGTAGGCCGAGTGTTTGGCTAAAGAACACCACCGGGTTTTCATGCTGTAATAACACAGCTCCAATCCCGACATCAGAAGCGTTGGTTTCCACCACGAACGGTAGGGAAAAATCACGCAACTGAAGTACAGGTGGGGACATCATTGCGTCTTTAAGACGCTGGAAGGCCTCGGTTGCTGTATCAGACCATGCAAACTTGTCTTTCTGAAGTAAGGACGTTAATGGGGCTGCGAGTGAAGCACAGTGTCGGATAAATTTCCGATAATAGCCAGTAAGGCCTAGGAACCCGCGTAACTGACGAACGGTTCTAGGAATCGACCACTAAGCCATGGAATCCAACTTGCCGAGATCGGCCAGCAATTGCCCTGCAGAAACAATATGACCGAGGTATTCAACTTTCGTCGTGCCAAAAGAGCATTTTGAACTCTTTATAAAGAAGTTATTATCTCGTAATATCTGAAGAGCAAGATCGATGTGTCGGACATGTAATTCAAGGGATGAGCTGTATATCAAAATGTCATCAAAGAAAACGATGACGAAATCCCGCAGATAGGCCGAAAATATGCTATCCATGGTTGCTTGGAATGTAGATGGAGCGTTCGTGAGCCCAAACGGCATAGCAAGGAACTCAAAATGCCCATCATGAGTTCGAAAGGCAGTTTTATAAATATCAGAATCATGCATCCGAATCTGATGATAGTCGGACCTGAGATCCAACTTAGTAAAGAAGGCGACCTGACCTAGCTCGTCAAAAGTTCATCTGCTGTAGGTATTGGAAATTTATCGGCCACAGTTACAACATTAAAAGCTCTATAATCAATGCAAAACCGAAAGCTACCATCTTTTTTCTTAACAAGGAGCACATGCGAAGAGAAAGGACTCGTGCTATGTCTGATAATGCCCTGTTTCAACATGTCCTGAACCTGTCACTCAATTTCCGACTTTTGCACATAAGGATAACGATAAGGCCTAACATTTACCGGTTTAGAATCTCGATGAAGATGAATTCTATGATCCCAAGGCCGTGGTGGTGGTAATCCCACTGGCAATCGAAAAACCGATTCATGAAGCTGAAGTAACTCCCGAATATGTGGGTCAATGTTCGGAGGAAACTCAACAGTGGCGACATCAGCGTGTGGTAACTCATCCGAGAGCAGCAAAATTTCAAAGCAATCATTAACAGAATCAGAATCAAGTAAGGACTGCAATGTATGCATAGATATCAAGCGCGGTGATAGGCGATCGCCCTGCAAAGTCACAGTCTTACCGTGCCAATGAAACTCCATCAATAACTCAGCGTAATCATGTGAAACCTTGCCCCAGGTTTGTAGCCACTAAACACCCAACACTACTTGAGGCCCATGGACTTTCAAAACAAATAGATCGACAACAAATACATGACCTTGCAACTGTATAGCTGTCGCTTGACACTGGTGAGTGCACAATAATGATTCCCCATTCCCCACATAAACTCAAAACGGAGTAATCTGAGACAACAGAAGATGGAGTTGTTCTACTGTATTCGGGTGGATGAAATTATGGGTACTACCGCTATCAATCAAGACTTGCACCTTCATTTCATTAATAGAACCGAGGATTTTGAGGGATTTCGGATTGTGGAGGATGTCCATGGCATGAATGCTAGAAATTTCAGCCATGACTGCTAAAGTAGTGTCCTCAGATTCAACAATATCATCTTCATTCGTATCATCAGTACCTAACAGTGCTAGAAACTGGTGTTTACAGCGGTGTCCCGGAGCGTATTTTTCATCGCAATTCCAACACAAGCCTTTCTTGGTTCGATCATCTTGTTTTGTTGGTGAGAGACGTCGGATTGGTAAGGAGGCAGGGGTATTAGTTGGGAGGGCTGGGTTTGGGGTGGGATTGGGCGTCGGGTTAGGGGGATTAGTTGAACTGCTTGCGCCGCTCGCCTTGTACCCGACGTTTGGCCAAGTTCGACGTTGCGTCGAAAACCCCGATATGGCCTTCGTGTAAGACGCTGCAAGCTCTCGGGCTAGGGCAAAGGCCTGAGCTAAAGTTGTCGGGTTCCTCAAATTCAACTCTCGCTTAACTGGCTGTTTCAATTCGGCTTTAAACAAAGAGATCAAATTCGGCTTAGATAACCCTTCTATTTTATTCAATAAGGCCTCAAATTCCGCTTGCTAATCAAGAACAGTAGTCTTCTGTTGAAGTTTGGCCAGTAAACCGATGTAATCCTCGTAATGGTGCGGGTCGAATCGTTGTTTCACGGCCACCAGAAATTCTGCCCAAGTACCGTTACAATTGTTCCGACGTTGCCAATCGAAAGTCGGGGGATTAAAAAGCATTCCGACTAATCTTAAACGATCAATATCAGAAGTATGAAAATAATCGAAATAAGCTTGTACCTTGAATTCCCAACCCACGGGGTCAGTGCCATTGAATTTTGGTGCGTCAACTCGTAGCTTAGGATATCGGTCCGGCCGCTGTTGTTCATCAATCAACTGGCGATCCGGCGGTTGACCTGGTGGCACGTTAGGCACAGGCGGCACCTGCGGTGCGAGTTGGACCTGTTGCGCTGGTGGAATCACTTGCTCCGGTTGTTGCTGGTGTTGGTACGTGGCTGCTTCCGCCTGCTGCCGAGGCTCCATGAAGGGATTCGCAACATAAACCCCGCGAGTTTGATCGTCGATGATGTTCCGAGCATCCAAAATATGGAATACATGGTCCATTCGCCGACGTTGGACATCTTGTTCTTGACGGGTTTGTCGGATTTCCACGGTCAAATTCTGCAACATCTCCCGGAGATCGTTTTCATTACCCGTCACTTGCGAATTCTCGTCGTCGTTCGACATGATAATCAAGGAGTGTTCAACGATGAAAGCACCAGTTGATACAATTAGAATCCCAACTGTACCAAATCGATGTAGTGAATGGAGAAGAAGAAGTGAACGGCCGAAGCCAAAGGGAGATAGACAAGACGAGAAGAGGAGGAATTAGGGCAAATGAAATTATTTTCTGCTTAATTAAAAAGTAGGATAACATAGAGTATTTATACTAAGCCCTAACGGTTCAATAAAGGCGTCACGGGAAAGAACCGTAAAGAAAACCCGAGAAGGAGTTTATAACACTTTGTTTAAAAATTACATAAATTAATAAATTAATTAACTAAATAATCTGAAAAATGAGCTGGTGGACGACGGTCCCGAACCGGTCTAGACTTCGAACCCTGTTGATCCTCTTGTTGTGTATCAGTTGTAGATCAAGAGCTACAAGGTCGAGGATGCCCTGTAAAAAGTGATCGAAAAGTATACGCACATTCCCATTATGGGATAAACGTTGAAAGCGCACAGTTTAAATGGAACTAGAAAGATACCAAATGTCATCACAAATAACACCAAAGTAAGAAATAGATGTGGAGTGATTACTGATTAGTAAACGTAACTGTTGTTGTCGGAGTCCACAAACAATTATATTTGACAATTGAAGAGTAGAAACTTCTGAAAGCCCAAAGTTTAAGGCCAATGCTTCAGCTGTGTATGCAAGGAAACAGCCTTGAATTTGTTTTGATTCCATAACTGCTTGCAACAGCTAGACCAACAAAATTTCACACGCGAAATAACAATTCCTCTCGTGGCAATATTAATGATAAGATTTTATTATTTAGAATAAAAATTATTATTGTACTTAGAATAAAATATTCTATTCTATCTTATATAGGTTGGGCTTTAAGAAGAACTCTAACTTGACTCCAAGGAGAACCCTAACACAGTTGTATTTAATCTCAAAGGATCAATGAAATCGAACAAGAGAGTTTACACAAATCAAAAGCATTCTCTTCAAATTTACAAGTATGAAGCCATAAAGAATGTTTGAGCTCAAAATTCTGCCTTTTTCTCATTGACATAAAGTATATATACATACTTAAAAAAAAAACCCTAAAATACATAATTCCGTAATGTTGTAGAGAATCAAGAACAAGGCCCAGCTAGGGGGCAGTGATCTACTCACTTTATCGAACTCGGATTATCCTGGTGCACAACTCGTAGCAAATGTGTTCAATGGATATAATTTTCTAAGTTGGGGAACAAGCTCAGATTTATCAAAATGGAAGCCTTCAACCTCCGAATTTGAGCGTTGAAGAGCAATGGACAAGGGTATGAAAGGATCGATTTCAAATGTTTTCATACATGTTAATTCTGCTAAACACTAATTGGCCGGGGGATGAAATCAACGACAGGTTTGGTCAATTGAACTATATAGTCCTTTACTGTATCAATTAAGGAGAATTTGACTCAAGGAACTGTGTTTGTAGTTGAATGTGCGCTCATGACCTTAACTGATTGTGCATGATTTTATGACTGAATGTGTATGATTTTATAGGTGAGTAGAGGTGTATTCGGTTCCGGTTCCAATGAACCATAGAACCGGGAACCCTGCGGTTCCTCCGTGCGGTTTCGGTTTCGGAGTAGTTCCGATTCAAAAGGAACCAGACACACCTCTATAAGCAAGTTTGTATGATTATATAATTGGATGTGTATGAATTTATAATTGAATATGCCGGTCCTTGCCTTATCCCGCCCTTCACCATTTGCAAGGATTTTGAATGGATTAGAGGAATCAAACTCCAAACCAAAAACAAAAACAAAAAGAATGGAATCGACAAATCACAAGTCCCCACACCCATATCTCGCGGAATTTTCAATTCTTTTGTTTACTTGTAGGAGTAGTATACAAAACCTCCTCACTGTGCAAAATCCAAAACATGATAAACATAATAATAATTCAGGACCCGACCCCCTTTATTAAAAAATAAAAAAAAGTCGGCTCGCTAGTCGCAGCTTTCCTGGATTTTGTTTCTGCTATTTAATGATTTTATTTTTTAAAAAAAGAAGAAAGAAACCGTCAGAAGACGTGATCGACGGCGTTTAATTGGCTCCAAACTGTTAACAGCAATAACGACTCTGTATATAAGTAAGGACTTGAGAGGCCCCTTCTTTCTTGGCTCATACCATTTATCCCCCAAACACAACACCCATTACCTTGTCTATCTCTATCTCTATCTCTATATATCAATCTACGATGACTATGGCGATCGACCAACTCCAAGAACTTATCCCCGGTTTCCCCGATGACGTGGCCCTCGAATGCCTCTCCCGATCCCACTACTCTTCCCACCATCGCGCCGCCTCCGTCTGCCGCCGCTGGCGCAACCTCCTCCACAGCTCCGACTTCTACCGCCTCCGACGCCAGACCGGCCACACCCACCTCGCCGCCTGCCTCATCCAGGCCCGACCCGACCCGAAACCCGCACACTCCGGCCCGCCCGCCTTCGGCATCTCCGTCTTTGACTCGGTGAGTCAGACATGGGAGCGAGTTGAATCCTACCCCAAGTACCCCGACCGTCTTCCCCTCTTCTGTCACGTAAGCACCCTCCATATATCCTCAATCATTTTATACGTTACCCTAATTCAATTTTGATTACAAAGTTTATGATACCAATGAGGCAATGATAATGTATTTGAAATTTTTCTTAGGGTAGTATATAGGTAGAGTCAAAAGTAATCCCTCTTATTTATTTGTTCTGTACGTATTTCTCATGGGAATTGATTTTGTACGTGGTCTCAGATTACAAGTTCACAAGGGAAGTTGATCCTGATGGGCGGGTGGGATCCGGATACCTATGACCCGGTCAACGATGTGTTCATCTACGACTTTCGGGCTCAGAAATGGGCCCGGGGAAAAGACATGCCGACAAAGCGTTCCCTCTTCGCGATCGGGTCCGCAGATGGGCGGGTCCTGATCGCGGGCGGGCACGACGAGTCGAAGAACGCGCTCGATTCGGCCTGGGCGTATGACATCGACTCGGACGAGTGGAGCGAGCTGAGCCGCATGACGGAGTCGCGAGACGAGTGCTCCGGGCTGATGATCGGGCCTGAGTTCTGGGTCGTGAGCGGGTACGAGACGGAGAGCCAGGGGAGCTTCAAGCAGAGCGCCGACGTGTACGATACGGTGACGGGGCAGTGGAGGAGGGTGGATGACGTGTGGGGCACGTGCGGGAGCCCGAGGTCGTGCGTAGGGGCCGGGAGGGATGGTGGGCTTTTCAGCTGGGCCGGGCTGGGCCCGGAGGTGCAGGTGGGCACGTGCGCCGTGGAGATGGGGGATCGGGCCCTGGTGAGCGGGTCCGAGCGGTACGGGGCGGCGGGCGGGTTTTTTCTGGTGGAGAGACTGGGCAACGGCGAGTACGGAGAGATGAAGAAGTTGGACGTGCCTGATCAGTTCAAGGGGTTTGTTCAGTCTGCGTGCTGCGTGGAGATTTGACGGCATGAAACGCAGCGTATTGGGTGGGCTATGTCACTATGTACTGTATATAATTAATCAATGAGAGGGTATTTGGATATGGGCCAGGAGACTAGGTAAGTGAGAGTCTTAATCTTATGCACACCTTTTTATCTTTTGACTATTATAAAGAGTGATTAAATAGAGAAGGAAAAGGACAGATAAGTTTTGTACAGGAGGAATAGGTAAATACTACAATAATTAATGTGTTGGGAATAGGGGTCATGACTTTAGAAACATATAGAAGGGTAGCCACTAATAATACAATTAGCCGTCGGAAGAAAATTTGGGAAAAGAAGATTGCCTCCTTTGAGTTAAACTATACTCCGTATAGGATAAGATGTTGATATGTGGGGCTTGAAATAATGTTCTATAAATACCAAAGTCACGAGACTGTGGAAGAAGAGTCAGAGAAAATAATCTTCTAGTCATAGAGATTAGATTATGAACTTCCTCGTTATAAACTGAAATGATAAAACGGTTTGAACTTACTAGTCAAGCTATTGTATGGCGTGGTGTGGTGTGGTGTGCTGTGCTGTGTGGCGTGGTGTGGCGGGCGGGCGTGCAGTCTTTACACTTGCTAATTCAATAAAGGTTTTGGTCTGAGGATTGTGATTTGTGAGGTGTGTTTGCTTCATTTGGTATTGTGTAAGATGCTTGTTATTGTGCGAGATTTTAATAATAACAATGACTGTGCACATACAAAACGTCTTGGTTTTCTTTCTTGGATCTGTTACGCGTGTACACACCACGGCAACGTGCTTTTTCCACAGGAATTGAAAAGCACGTTGGATGGACTATATGATTCATTTTTATTGTTCCGTGTTTATACTTTAAACTGTGGTACCGTCAATTATTGTAACCGACAAAATCGAGAATGAACATTGAGCTTTTAACTCTTTTCAAATTGCAAATCAACAACCCGTCCATATGGGAAAAGGTGACTTTAGTCACTTTACACCATTTGAGTGTGTTTTGATGGATTAAGTTCCACTAAAGTTTAATACAGTATATTTGGTGAAATCTGAACCATTCAAGTAGTACGGAGTATATATTAAGGATTAAAGATTAACTGCGGTCTCTCTGTATCTTTCTGAGTTTACATATTAAACTACTTAGTCTACTAGAGAACTCCGTTCTTTCGAACAACTGTACTAGTATATAGTAGGTATCAAACATGATGCTTCAGAAACCCCAGTTTTGAAAGCGCTCTGATTTTTTAGTTTGAGAGGTTTATTTCAAAGATCAAACTGATCACCACAGAATTTAATATTTACATAGTGACTAAATTGGGTGAATCCATTTAGAAAAATACGATCTGATAACAATTTCCAATGAGAATCACTACAGTAGTAGTTTAGTTAATTTAGACAGAAACATTAAAAATTGGGTGAATCAGCACTGCAGCCGCTGCTGATAACACATTAAAACAATGATACTAGGGTATGCAACTATATTAGAAAGATTCTGAGTTCATTTCAAAAAGAAAAAAGGATATGCGAGTATAGTTGAATTTTGTCCATATAAAGAAATTTCCATCTGTTCATAATCCTCCACCAATACAGATATCATCACTAATTCATCAAGTTTGTGCACAGAGGACAACAGGGATGAAGATAGTTGTACAAATAATTCAGCAACTAGTTCTCAGACATCAGATTGAATGCAGTCATTCTAAAGAGATACACCAGTAGCATATGATAGCCTGAATAATAACAGCATAAGAACTAAATATGTCTTCCCAAGCAAAGGCAGAGGTAATCAAAGGACAGCAGAAACATAGGTGAACAACTAACAATAAAAACACAAGTATATAGATGCTTGCCCTTAATATATTTCCTGCTTGGAAGCTGCTTTTTTTTTATCTAGAGTACGGGGTTGGGCTTCGACTGTAACTGCGACGCTCATATGAGCCCCGGCTCCTGCTCCTTGATCCATAAGGAGACCTGGAGTATGATCTCCTATCATATGACCTTCCTCTGTATGACCTAACTCTTGGTGATCTTGACCTGCAACATAAAAACGACTTGTTTAGAGAGAAAAAAAACACATGGTACCTTGCTTGAGTGTAGAAATGAAAGTAATTGAGCTGGCATTACCTGGAGTATCTTCTGCGCCTTGGAGAATAATAATCTGGGCTACGAGAATATGATCTTGCATATCCAGGCGATCGAGTACGCCTGCTATCATAAGACCGACTCCTGCAGACAATTTCAACACATTAGCAGTCCTTTACTATAATAGTCAATTAATACACAGAATTCCTTATATGCGTGTTTGGTATAAATCGGCATCAATTTCATCTATTTTCACTAAGATAAATAGATAAATATTTTTGGTTCTTTGCATCTTATCCCCTGCATCTTTTTTATGGTATGTTTGGTATAAGTTTTCTGTAATGACAAGGAAGCCCTAGTAATAGCTAACATAGATGCCACAACTAAACAAATACTCCGTATTTACTTTCAAAATTCAAGCAACATGAACAGAGATAATAGGAGGAACTTTTTAGGGAAAAAATTCAGATCTCATAATATTCTCATCAGATGTCAAAATTACCTTATTTCTCTTTGCCTCATTTCTGAAGGCTTTTTCCTGTTTTCTTCAGCAAATACAACAGTCAACTCCCGTCCAAGAAGAACATACCCATCCAGCTCATGTTTGGCATCTGCAGCATCAGCTGGGTCCATAAACTGGACAAACCCAAAGCCACGAGGATCCCTGTGGGTCAAATGTGTAAAAGTCAAAGGGGAGAATAAATATGTAATGTAAAACTTATCATAAATGTCATTAGGTTTTAAGACTGAACAAAAAGTCTGCCCATATTTTGTGCCAAGTAAAAGCCAATCATGTCACTGCTGACCTTTCTTGAGTGAAAGGATTAAGGTGAGTTCGGATTTTCTCCAAACTTGTACTTCTTCTCTATACATCCAACTTCTTAACTTCTTAACTTCTTCCCATCTTCATGAACATTAAGGACATCTTGAACAAAACTCTTACCACTTCAAAGGTGTCTTCATCTTGACACTTCTTGTACACTAGAAGAATCTTTAAGATAGCTCTAATTATATGGTGTCTTAATGGCAGATTTCCAGTAAAAACAGACATATGGCAGAACAATACAGATAAAAAAAATATAAAGCTCCAACATTGATCCATGAAGACAGAATAAAGAAAGGCTGTGTTGTTCAGCTCACCCAGTATAGTAATCTCGAGGTAAGTAAATATCCCTAATTGGACCAAAGCGCCCAAACACTCCTCGCAAATCTTCAGGCCTGCAATTACAGAACTTAAAATCTTGAGGGAACAAGCTTTCGCCATATAAAGGTGAAAATGCACACTTGTAAACACCAATAATAGTTATTTTTAGTGCAATAAAGCAAGAAAGTTTGCTGAGACGTGCACAATTTGAACTTTCAACAGAAAAGTTATGTTCATCTCCCAAAGTGATCATCTGACTAAGGGTGAGATAGAAAATTACAGAGAAACAAAAAAACATTTTAAAAATGAATGGTAAAACTAAAAACAGATAGAAAATGATAATTTAACCAGGGAAAGCCATAATTTCTTGCTGTTCTAGTCAAACCAACATCTCTGTAACCAAGTCCCTCTCGTTAACACCTAAATGATTCAATGCTGCCATAGAGCCAATGGTGCAACTACTTGGAAATAAAAACAAGAGCTGCAAAATGACTTCAATGGAACATTATGCCATATTAAAATAATCTAAAATTTCTGGTGGCTAGACTTTGCAATAAAGAGGATTTATTTCACACCCATCCAAAATTATTTTTTTACCAATTATCTTCAAAGCCATCAAGGAAGGAGACTCATATATAAGTTCATACAAACATGATGATTACACAAAACTCAACTATAACTTTTCAAAGTTGGGGAGAACTGTAAAAAAGGGGCAAGACATGTATCAAATTTGCAAGTTAAAAATATTTCAAAATTCCAATTTGTCAGATCTTTGTATTGACAAATTGGGCATGGATCATATCAGTACAATTAAGTAATTACTAATAGTTCTACATTTCAAGAAAATTCAAACATCACAGACAAAAGTCATAGTATTCATCTAGACATACCTGCAATTATGACGAAGGTTGCGAACCAACAAACTCGTAGGTAGATCCCTACTACGGCCATACTTTCCCCTAGGAGAAGGGCTCCTACGTCGCCTTCCATAACCCCTGGATGGAGGAGGGGATGGACTGTAGCTGTAACTTCTTCCCCTCATTTTCCTGAAACAAAGAACGATTATTAAATTAAATTTAAAAAGAAAGTTCTGCTAAAAAAGATTTAATTGTGTACCATTTTGCTACTACTTAAACAACTACCACGAAAATATACTACTTCATCAACAGAAGCAGCAATAGGAATAAATAAGAGATCAAGCACCATGAAAACTATATACTGCACATTCTACACCAAAAGAACGAGAGAGAAAACACAATAATCTAAGGCTGCCTGAACTCCCAAGTCCCACCGAAACATCAATATACTACAACTGAACGAAATCCGATAGTATGATACTCATAGAACAGATATTACAAGCCATCTGAATTCAAGACAACAAAAAATCTACGTGTGAACCAATATCCAAAATCAAGCACTAAATTCTCATGAATTATCAAATTGCACATAAGAGAGCCGCACGAAACTTAAGCTTGAAAAGTTTTGTCATCAATCACGCAAAAATACATATTCGTTTACAATTTTCAGCGAATCAGATAAGAAAGAGATAAAGCAAACAAAATAGCTTAACCGTCGGAAAGAGGAAAGATACAATTCGCTAGATTTTCCATCAATTACGAACAAAAAAAGATGGAGGTGACAGGCAATTGAAGAAACTTACGAAGATTCGCAATTGAAGAAACTTACGAAGATTTCCTGATGAGAGATCAATCAGAGCTTAGAATGATTGATTTGCAGAGACCTAGAATGGTTTTTTACGAAGAAACTAGCGTTTTTATTCATAGCTTCTAGGGACGATCGAGAAGGTTCTCCCAGCTTTGTTTTTGCACTCATACCCTTAATACCTTCATATTATATCCTAAAGCCCCTTCTTGATAAACAATTTTGCTTCCATGCCCCCAAAGGCCCAAACTTTGTCAGCATTTCGTATAGTTCTCATTGGGCCGGCCCAGAATTCCAGAAGAGGCCCATTGGCTGACACGATTTTTTCTGGCGAAGTTAAAAGTTGTTGAAGTCTTGAAGATCATCAAATAGCATCATATTTTATTTTATTTTATTTTTGAAAGACAAATGGCATCATATTTTAACCTGATCTTATTTGAATATATGAAATAACTCATATTATACATATAAGAAGAACGTAGCTCGAAAAACAATACAATTGAACACATAAACAATCTTACAATTGAACACATAAGAACATGATTGGGAAAATAAAATCTCCAGATTTTAAGCAAAAAATACACGTAGCACTCTGGCTAGCAAGCAGGTAAATGATCCAAACCGAGAACCTTGTTGATAACAGAAAGCAGCAGAGCATGGGCAGTCAGTTGCGGGAAATGGCCTTTCACCGGCAATATCTCCAGGGACGGTTTCCCTCCTAGATTCCTCTGCAAGTAATGCGCTACGAATTCCGGCACGATGACGTCAACTTCCGACTCGATGACGGTGGTAGGCACGCGTACACGTGGCAGAATCCGCCTCAGATCGCTAAGAAACACGGTTTGGGCGAGGCTCAGGGTGACATTGGGGTCCATTCTCAGCAGACTCTGCGCGAACTTACTTGAGGCTCGAGTGTCGTTCACGAGGACAGCTTCTCTAGCGAAATCGGACGCCCAGGCGGGGTAATTGTGCTTGATTTGGTCGAATAGGGTGTCGATCTCTGATCTGCTGAAGCCCCCTTTGTATCCTTCTTCGTCCAGGTACCTAATGATGATGGGAATATTACAGCAATATAACATAATTTTTTCTAATACACAAATCAATTGAAACAATTTTTTCTATTACACAAATCATTTTCGATTCACTAGATAAAGTACAAGAAATCCGATTCAAGTTTGTGCTTCATTCATTACTTTTTTTTTTTTTTTTTTAAACTCGGTTTACGCACTGTCCTAGAATCAAAGACTTATGTATCTTGAATGAGATTGCAACTGGAGTTTCATATGAATAAAAATGCAAATGAAAAATGAAAAACCAAACCAGAGTTGCTCGTAAGGGTGGGCAACTAACTAGCCTAGGAATTAGAATACTGTCTTTTAATCTAAGTCAAAAGATCGATAGTACTATATATCCCTAGTCTTTTCTGACAAAAAATAACATCTTATAGCTAGAATTTGAATGTAGCATAGACTTTTTTTTTTTTTTTTTACCTTGGAGAGGCGCCTAATAAAATGAGATGCTGAAAGAGACGGGGATTTTGGATAGCGGCTAAGCATCCGATCATGGACGACATGGAATGACCCAAAAAGATTGCTCTATCGATGTGAAGCTCATCAAGAAGTTGGAGCAAGTCATCCGCGTAGCCAGTGAAATTCGAGTACTTGATCGGATCATAGAAACCGGGTTGAACGTTTGGAGAGAAAGCCAGGTCGAAAACGACCACCTTGAAGAAGCATGCAAGGGAAGGAATAAGGTAATGCCAATAGGTTTGGTCATTGCCAAATCCATGAGATAGGACTAAAGCTGGGTTGCTTTGGTTGCCATACACATGCCCATTTAGTGCTTCAAATATGCCTCCTCCTACTAACTCATTGCCCGTCCACATCGTTTTTTGATTGGAAGAAGAAAAAAAACTAAGCAGATTATCTTCTTTAGATTTCAGGACTACAAGGATGTGGTAATTGCTATGTATAAGAAGTGTGTAGAAAGGCAAGTTGCAGTTATAGAGTATGTCATTTCTCATTTGACTTTTTAGGCTCTGTTTGGTTGCATTACGAAATCGTTCTCGGGAAACTATTAGTGGTAATTGGGTAGATATATATAAGATTGGACATTTGGCTTCAAGTCATTTTCTTATTTAGATACAGATATAATTGCTGCCTTATTCCATGGGGCATAGATTAGTTATCTAAATTTGGTAACAATCGAATTTCTGTAGTATGTGTTAGGTTAAAATCAAATAGTTATCAGTTTTTAAAAAAAATACTTGCTTGGTTAAAATCAACTAATAGTTAATTAACTAGTTTGAATAAAAATTAAAAAATAATGGTTACTAGGCCAAATGAATACACAAGGTTTCATATTTCTCTAGTATTGATTTTAGCAAAAACAAAATATAAATATATGTATAAAATTTTACATATATTGAATGAGGTATTTCTTTCATGTGGAGTGGGTTTACCGGCCGATTGATACTACGTATATTAGCAGGAAATTAGTCAATATTCTGGGTCCAAGGCTCTAATTACTAAATGCAAGCATGAATATGTCATTCAATTCTTTCTCATTATGATCAATGGATGCACAAAATAAGCTAGAATGTAGGCTGTAGCTATTGTTAGTTAATTGGTTGCCTATTTCGTTCACATCATCACTTTGCTAGAAAAGGGAGATTTTGTCCTACTTGATGTTCAATCCATTAATTTAAAAGTCCATGCATCAAGTGATATCCAACTATGTGAAACTGATATACTCCATCCGTTTCGCAATGTAAGTCGTTTCTACCTCTAAAAAATGTTTCATAATATAAGTTATTCATTCAATTTCCTTATTTAATGTAAAACTTTCTAAAATAGGTCATTACTCTTTTAATTTACTTAACATTCTAACAATATTCATTAACTCAAGTAATTCTAGTGATATTGGAAGTTTACTTTTGTAGGGAGTATTTAGTCTATTTATAAATTCAAGATTAAAGAGTTAATAGTGCATGTGAGAAAAACAAGCATTAAATTATCATCTTTTCCATTTTAAGCTGTCTTAATTCAGGTGCAAAATCAAAAAAACGACTTACATTGCGAAACGGAGGTAGTATGTATCAACATTCTCCTCTAGCCGAAGTCCGAAGTAATGGAGGATTGATTTTTTTATAAGGAAAGAGATTAGGGTGGCCACTAACAGGCTAGTAGTCGTTCTAGAGCATCTTGAAGGATGAGGGTAAGTAAACCCGAGTCGACTGTAAGCGGGATAAAGAAGACACGCCTGAAAGTTCCAACGATGAAGTCCGCCAAAGAATTGCACTCACGATAGACATGAGAAATACACTAATCCTGGAAGCGGGCAAACAAATAGTGGATGTCCGAACGCAGCAGCTCAATCTCCCACTGGCAACGCCAGTCACCAAGAACGGCCTTGACCAGCTGCAAATTATCGCCTTCAATCTGGATCCAGGTAATGCCACTGATCGCTCTCACGGTGTGCGAGGGTCTAGAGATACAATTTATAACCCGACCCCGCTGTAGCACGTGGTGGGTGTCGAACACTCGGGAAGTCTACTCGATTGATGTGCCTAGACACTAGGAAGCTGGAAAAGAGAGCTTAAAACAAAGGAAAACAAAGAGAACAGTCGGGACCGACACAGAGGTCACGTCGGGCCCGATGTTGGTGACAAGAGGAAGTCGGGACCGACGTAGGGTAAGTCGGGCCCGAGGTAGCTGGGTTTGTCGAACTTCAAAGATTAAAAGTAGATCTTGGGCTTTTGGGTTCCTTCTCTAGTAGATTAAGGCTTATCCACCCCAATTCAAGCAATGAGTGATGATCGGACTAGGATCGAGTGCTTTCGCCCTCGTTCCAACCACTTCTACACATCGATCATTGGGGAAATCCCCTTCGAAGCAAGGTCTTGAGATTGACACATGTTCACTTTCGCTACTTTGCCAATCTCAAGCCTTGATTCCCAACTTTCGCAAGGAATTGTAGCTCTATGTAGAGTGGGTTCCTTAGATCAAACACTCAAGGCTATGGAATTGGGGTTTCTAGCCTAAACCTAGCTAGGGTTTTCCCCCATAACCCAAGATCAAGGAGATCTACTCCATGTGACAAGCAAAGAAAGCAATCAAATCAAAAGGGAAAGCAATCATCATAATCAATCTCAAAACAAAGCGAAGTTTCATTCAAATCCAAAGCAATCCACAAATTCAAATCAAGGGTTTTCAAATCCACAAGAACAAAGCAAATCAAAGCAAATCTACCAACAAAACCTATCAAGACTTCCTCCCTTGGCCGATTCTCTCTCTCTTCCTTCTCCTCTCCTTCCTCCTTGCTCTCCAAGAATCCTCTTGGCTCCCTTGGAACCCCCTTTTTTGTGTGTGTGTGTGTGAGGGAACCTCCTTTTTGTGAGAGAGAACCCCCCTTTTTGTGTCCCCCAAAAAACCCCCTTTTTTAGAAGACAAGAGGGCCTTTTATAGATTAGATGAGGGGCAAAAGTGGAAGTTCATAATTTCGTGCCTTGGAGCCCAAGTAGTCCAGTGACCGACTCGGACCGACACGGAGGACCTCGGGCCCGAGTTACTGGGCAACTCGGTCCGAGGTTGGAGACTTCAAAGTCGGGCCCGATGTTGGTTGCAACTCGGTCCGAACCTCGTTCCACCTTCTTCTTGTTGGCTTTCCTCTTGTTCTTCTTCATGGCTTGCTCCTCTCTTTCCTCCTTTGCTCGGGCCTCGCTCCATGTCTCGACCCTCCTTCAAATCGATCCTTGATTCATGCCAGATTACCTACAAAACACATAAAATGTGCGTAGTCTCCGAATCTCATAGAAATACGGGAACTAAGCTAAAAAGGAACAAAACGCACAAGAAAAGGGGAAAAAGAAACATATTTACAAAGGAAATCACATATGAAAACACCACCAAATAGAGAGACATCAAAATACCCCATACTTAAACTTGCTTGTCCTCAAGCAATAACAATGTAAGCAAGACCGAAACATAATCTTCAAGTAAAGCCTCGTATGAAAACACATTTTAAGCACAAGTGATTGATATTCAAGTAAGATTACATCATCACACATGATTAAGTGTTCCAAGGAATAAAGTCAATGCAACTAAGCCTCACTTTAGGGATATGTGAATGTGTATCACTCATCATGTGTTTGGGTTTAGCAATGAACACTCAAGCTCAAAAATCATGCAAGTAAGGACTTTACTATTGAAGCTAATATCACCAATTCCTCCACCTAGAGATGCCTAATGCAAAGTACACAAAGAATTTCGAACTTGGCTCAATGGAGGTCCTCAAAGAGGTTCCATTCGGTCGGGTTGTAATGGGGCTTTTGGTATTTTTCAAGGTGGGAATTATTTGGTCTTGTGGTGCTTACAATGGGGATTGAACAACTCTCACCAACTTCACCAAATTCCACAATTACTTTCACACCCACCCAAAAGACTTAACATTTTCCTTTCAACCCAAAATTTCACTTAACATTCCACTTCATCTTTGCTCTTATGCTTTTTGTTAGATTTTTCAACACTTTCTACATTTGGACCGACTTTCTTATGACATCGGGCCCGATGTTGCTTGTAACTCGGTCGGACCCTTTTCTTCACTTAAGCTCTTTGCTTTATTCCACCTTACATTTCCAACATTTTCTTTCTTCCTTTTCTTTCTTTTTTTTTTCATTTTTGTACAACAAAGATGCACTACCCACATGATTCATAATACCATTCTTTGCCCTTAAACCCAAGAGAATCTCAACTCTTCAAATACAATCCCAACCTCTCTTCTAAAGTCCAATCCCATAAGAGGTCAAGTCATATAAGGC
This sequence comes from Fallopia convolvulus, assembly GCA_964016875.1. Classification (NCBI taxonomy): domain Eukaryota; kingdom Viridiplantae; phylum Streptophyta; class Magnoliopsida; order Caryophyllales; family Polygonaceae; genus Fallopia; species Fallopia convolvulus. The sequence continues at coordinate 26,731,147 of OZ024733.1, forward strand.
TAGGAATAATATTTTTGAGGAGTTTCAAACAAAGGCTTAGGCTAGAACGAGGCTACAAACAAAGGATTATCTTCATGGTAGGATATGGAACATTTATGTGACTAAAAGAACAAAGTTCAAAATCAATGTGACAATGCTAGGACAAATCTCATGACGGTCTTGGAAAATAGATAAACACCGCAATAGCAAGTTTTACTAAGCATGAATGAGCTAATCACACAAGAAAAATGAGGGATATGCAAATATGAACAAGCATCCCTAAAATGGCCAAAAATCAATCTCACAAGGGTCACTCATACTTAGTTGCATAAGAACTCATCCTAGAACTCACATGTTCAATAAAACAAGCAAGATATCATGATCACATCAAAAGCAACATCATTTAAGAGGCTAAACTATCCAAAAATATGCAAAGGAATTTACATGCTCACATCATCATTAGCTTTTATTGTGGCAATCTAAGATGGGAATTTCTAGTCCAAAACCTACAAAACACAAAATCTTTTTGTTGTTTTCAACACAGTTTTTTCAATTTTTATGGATTTTTTGCAAAAATTTCTCTAAAACCAAAAACTCATCCATTCAAGACCAAATTAATCATTCATGTTTTTCATCAAACCACAAACCAAGAAGCAAACATCCCAAACACAAACTAGAAACACAAACTAAATATCCTCAAAATAATAAACAAACATAAACAAGTGAAATCATGAACACACTTACCCCCACCCCATACTTAAAATTTTGATGTCCCCATCAAACAAGGAAATCAAAACTTAAAAGCAAGAGAGAAGAGTATGAAAAGCTCACAATTTCTTATTCTTCAATGGCATGTATAGGATCAATCGAAGGGGTTGTCACGTCTACGTCCTCTTTGGAGCCTTGCTTGCCGCTCCCTCTCGTACACTTGTTCTTGGTAGAAGTCTTGTGGTGGTGGTTGAAGTTGAGGCTCCGGGCGTGTCCATTGGTCCTCACGGGGTCCCAATCAAGCCACCTTGTGTGATGCTCAAGCGCCATATACCTTGCATAACTCTCAACTTGCTCATCATCCTCCAAGTAGACATCATCCAACTTTGGCTCTTTTCTTGACTTCTTGGACTTCTTCCTCGGCCTTTCCGCATGAGATGATGAAGCTCTAGTCTCCATGGTACCTACACACATCCAACCAAACAAAAGGGTCCAAGATAAACTCCATACAACTCAACAAAAGCACTCATCAACACACAACAACACATCAACACAAGGGAACTCCATACTTAGTCTCTAAACACACATGCATCACAATCCAACATGAAAATCATCATGGATATCTTCTAACAATGGCTAAGCAAATGATCATACTACATCATGATTAGGCTATAGCCAACAATGAAACACATGAATCCACATGATATCACAAGAAGAGGGCAAAAACAACATGGATCGACTTCCTACCTATGTCGGGCCCGACACATCCTCAACCTCGGCCCGACTTGATGGACCGACTTCCACAACTCGGGCCCGACTTTCCTGGGCACGTCGATCTCGACCTAGTTCATGCTTCGACTTCTAGCCTTAAATCAACCCAAATCACTCTATCATGCACTTAAATTTCAAATTCAACCATCAAACATCCCTAATCGAAGTTCTAAATGGATCTAAGCATGCATAAACAACTTTAAAGCTCAATTTCACAAATCATGCAAATCCACCATTGATGCTCAAGCTCAAGCTCTCAATCAAACATGGCATTACTCAATCTACGCAATGAAAGCACAAAATTTTCAAAGAAATAAGTAGAGATCGAGTAACACATACCGGATTCGAAGAGTATTGAACTTTTAAACAAATAAGCAACTTAGAACTCAAATTTCCTAGATCTAGATCTAGATGGGGGATGAAGAACGAGATTGAACTCGAAATTTCTATTTGGAATCGGGTTAGGGAGGTCTTTTTATGGTTGGATCGAGATGAAGAAGGGAAGTGTGTGGATCGAGTATGGAAGGGGAGGGGGGCGGCCGACTTTGAGAATTTTTGAGGGAGAGGGGTTGTATTTTGGGAATGGTGGTTGATATGAAGATGATAGGTAGGTGGGGGATAGTATTTAATGGGGGGAAAGGACAAATTAGGTCAAGGGCAAAATTGGCATTCCAATTGGTCAAATCAAGTTGGACCGACGTCCCTATGTCGGGCCCGACTTACCTGGGCTCGATGTGGGAGTATTCGGGTCACCAATTTTACTCCATCCTCTTGCAAATTCTTTCCCGTATTTCCATTTAAATATTTCACCTCAAATCCTACACAACTTTGAAGAATGCACGACACCATAAATCCACAAAACACTAGATAGAGATTGGTTAGGGAAAAGCTAGGCTAAACTAAGAAAAATCAAACTAAAATTACGAAAAGAAAGCTACTAGCTCGGGTTGCCTCCCGAGAAGCGCTCGTTTAGAGTCACTAGCTTGACTTCCTAACCTCAACCTTATGGCGGGTGAAACACGGTGAATTGCTCGCCATTGTTATGCCCATTCCCATTGCCTTCATACCCATAAAACCACCAACGATGGTCTATATAGGCATGGCTATCCGGTCTCGGGCCTCTCTCATCATACTCCTCCAACGGATGAGATTTCTTCTCCTTACTTGCTCCATCATGTTCCTCTTTTCCTACACCAAAGTTATCCAAAGAATTCCTAGGAGATTCTACCAATTCATCTTTCAAGTCACTAAGGCAAATGTAGGAGTCTCCTAAGTCATCTTTCAAATCACTTAAACAAATGTAGGAATCAAAAGTTTGGGAAGAATTGTGGTCATCACCAACATCAAAAGGATATAAGTAAGGATACTCTTCATTTCTCCTTGGGCTAGCATTGATCCTTGACTCATCTTGATCCTCAATTTGCTCCAACAACTCCCTTGCTTGTATTTGTTTATTGAACCCTTCATCACTTCTCAACATAACGACCTCTCTAGCAACTTCCACTTCTTCACCTTTTCTCTTAGCACTCTCTTCAAGTTTGAGGATAGCCAAGGCGTCCGAAGGCCTTGTTGAAGTGAAAATCGACCTTTTCTTCACCAATCTCAAAGGAAACCTTGCCGTTTTTGACATCAAACCTTGCCCCCGCCGTAGCTAAGAATGGTCTTCCTAAGATTATTGGGACCAAGGGATCCTCATGCATGTCCAAGATCACGAAATCATCGGGGACAAAGTACTTTCCAACTCGCACCGGAACGTCATCCAATATTCCCTTAGCCTTGATGATGGAACCGTCGGCCATAGTTAGGGACATATCGGCCAACTCCATTTCACCCAAATTTGCTCTTCTCCAAATGCTAGCGGGCATCACCGAAACACTTGCCCCAAGGTCACATAAGGCTTGGAAATTTTGAGACCCCACACCAATGGTTATAGCAAAACGACCGGGATCTCCTAGCTTTTGCGGTAACTCCAAGGTCTTGACCTCATCTTGCATTTCAACTATGGACCTCTTCTTGCTCAAAATCTCCTTTAAAAACTTGGCATAAGATGGCATCTCACTCAATGCATCGGTGAACGGGATAGAGATGTTCAAGCCTTGCAAGAGTTTGAGAAATCTCTTGAACTTGTTCTCAACAACATCTTTCGGCTTCTTTGAGGGATATGGAAGAATCGTTGCACCTTGAATCTTGCTTGGATCAACCTCCTTGGACTTCCCTACTTCACTTGCAACATTTCCTGGTTGGACCGACTTGGGCACCATGTCGGGCCCGATGTTGTGACTCTCGGTCCGAGGCAGAGGAGTTGGATCGAGGTCTGTGTACGTCGGTCCCGAGTTGCTCTCGGCCTCGGTCTGTGGTGAAGGAGTCGGTCTTCTTGCTGGGTCGACTTCGGGGAACGTCGGACCCGACTTGCTGGGTCGACTTCGGGGAACGTCGGACTTGACTTGCTGGGTAAGTTGGTCCGACTCTCTTCATTCTTCTTAGGCACGTGTGGCTCGGGTAGGTTTCGGCCACTTCTCAATCCAATTGCCCGGACTTCATTTTGATTGTTTTGAGCTCGAGGATTCTCCTCGGGTCGGCCCGGAAGTCTTCCATTCTCTCTCGGGGCTTGAGTTGCAATTTGAGCAAATTGATTGTCGACTTGCCTCCTCCATGCACCAAACTCATTGAACTGGGTCCTCATCTCCTTGAACCCATCTCTCATCTCTTGAGCAAATGTTTGTAACTCATTGAATCCCGGTGGTCTATATGGTGGTGGTGGCGCCCTTGGCTCGTTTTGGTTGAAGTTGTTGTTGTAGCCTTGAGCTTGACCGTTGTTCCACCGGCCATTGCCACCATTGTTGAAATTGCCTCTTCCACCGAAATTTCCTCGAACATAGTTTGCCCCCTCAATTCGCTCGGCCAAGCGTACTTGGCTCTCATTCGGACAAACTTGTGTAGCATGTGCAAAGGATCCACACTCCTCACAAGCTCTAGCATTTTGCTTGTAGTAGTGGACTTGCCTCTTAAGCTTGCTCACTTCACCTTCAAGGAATTGGAGCTTCACATCCCTATCAATGTCTTCTCCCTTTGGATCATATAACTTCCTTGCACCTTCACCTTGAACTTTCACCTCCTTGCTAGCTTGACTCACCCCATACATGGCCATCGGATAGCTTGTCAAGTAGCTCCCAAGCTTGATCCGGTGTCAAGTCTATGAACCCACAATCGGTGTGGAGATTGAGCTTGTCCTTCGTTACCGGATTGATGCCTTGGAAAAAGATGTCTTGAAGTACATATGGTTGTTGGCCATGAGTAGGACATTGGCGCAACATCTCCTTGAAACGGTCCCATGCTTCGAAGAGGGGCTCATTCGGACCTTGTTGAAAGCTTGCAATCTTCCTTCTTAACTCGGTTGTCTTTGAGGGCGGGAAGAACTTCATCAAGAAAGCGTCATAGAGTGTCTTCCAAGTTGTGATTGACCTAGGAGCTTGGCTCTCGAGCCAATGTGTGGCCTTGCCCCCAAGTGACCATTTGAACGCCTTTAGAAGCACATACTCCAATGTCTCCTCGTCGGTGGAGATCGTCTCACACATATCCACAAATCGCTTAACATGCTCTATGGGACACTCATGTGGACGGCCCTCGAATTGATCACGCTTGATGAGGGAGATGAATTGCGTCTTGATCTCAAAATTCTTGGCAACCTCGGGAAGCACAATAGCCGGCTCGGGTACTCTCAACTCCGGATGCATGTATTGGCGTGCATTCCGGGGTAGAGCGTTGAGTTGAGCCTCGGCTCTCATCCGTTGCTCCCGTTCTCTTCTTGCCACCTCCTCTTGATTGTCCCTCTCAAGTTGCAATCTAGCCATTTCAGCCCTAAGTTGAGCCAACTCCTCATCAACATGGAGAGCTTGATTCGCCATCCTTTTCCTTCTTCGGGCTTCCTTGAGAATACTTTCCGGATCACTCACAAACTCAAGCTCAAGTGTTCCTCGGGAGGAACGAGCTAGCATACACCTATGAAACAAAAACACAAACCAAAACAAATCAAAAACAAACAAAGGGTTTGGGCTATTCCCTCACCCAAATCACTACCAAAACACAAGAAACTCACCAAATTGGCACTCAATGCACTTAGACGTCCCCGGCAACGGCGCCAATCTTTTGATCGCTCTCACGGTGTGCGAGGGTCTAGAGATACAATTTATAACCCGACCCCGTTGTAGCACGTGGTGGGTGTCGAACACTCGGGAAGTCTACTCGATTGATGTGCCTAGACACTAGGAAGCTGGAAAAGAGAGCTTAAAACAAAGGAAAACAAAGAGAACAGTCGGGACCGACACAGAGGTCACGTCGGGCCCGATGTTGGCGACAAGAGGAAGTCGGGACCGACGTAGGGTAAGTCGGGCCCGAGGTAGCTGGGTTTGTCGAACTTCAAAGATTAAAAGTAGATCTTGGGCTTTTGGGTTCCTTCTCTAGTAGATTAAGGCTTATCCACCCCAATTCAAGCAATGAGTGATGATCGGACTAGGATCGAGTGCTTTCGCCCTCGTTCCAACCACTTCTACACATCGATCATTGGGGAAATCCCCTTCGAAGCAAGGTCTTGAGATTGACACATGTTCACTTTCGCTACTTTGCCAATCTCAAGCCTTGATTCCCAACTTTCGCAAGGAATTGTAGCTCTATGTAGAGTGGGTTCCTTAGATCAAACACTCAAGGCTATGGAATTGGGGTTTCTAGCCTAAACCTAGCTAGGGTTTTCCCCCATAACCCAAGATCAAGGAGATCTACTCCATGTGACAAGCAAAGAAAGCAATCAAATCAAAAGGGAAAGCAATCATCATAATCAATCTCAAAACAAAGCGAAGTTTCATTCAAATCCAAAGCAATCCACAAATTCAAATCAAGGGTTTTCAAATCCACAAGAACAAAGCAAATCAAAGCAAATCTACCAACAAAACCTATCAAGACTTCCTCCCTTGGCCGATTCTCTCTCTCTTCCTTCTCCTCTCCTTCCTCCTTGCTCTCCAAGAATCCTCTTGGCTCCCTTGGAACCCCCTTTTTTTTGTGTGTGTGTGTGAGGGAACCTCCTTTTTGTGAGAGAGAACCCCCCTTTTTGTGTCCCCCAAAAAACCCCCTTTTTTAGAAGACAAGAGGGCCTTTTATAGATTAGATGAGGGGCAAAAGTGGAAGTTCATAATTTCGTGCCTTGGAGCCCAAGTAGTCCAGTGACCGACTCGGACCGACACGGAGGACCTCGGGCCCGAGTTACTGGGCAACTCGGTCCGAGGTTGGAGACTTCAAAGTCGGGCCCGATGTTGGTTGCAACTCGGTCCGAACCTCGTTCCACCTTCTTCTTGTTGGCTTTCCTCTTGTTCTTCTTCATGGCTTGCTCCTCTCTTTCCTCCTTTGCTCGGGCCTCGCTCCATGTCTCGACCCTCCTTCAAATCGATCCTTGATTCATGCCAGATTACCTACAAAACACATAAAATGTGCGTAGTCTCCGAATCTCATAGAAATACGGGAACTAAGCTAAAAAGGAACAAAACGCACAAGAAAAGGGGAAAAAGAAACATATTTACAAAGGAAATCACATATGAAAACACCACCAAATAGAGAGACATCAGCCACGACGAATGGTCTCGAGAAGTCTCCGAAATAAGGCGATGGTCTCGGAGATCAAAATAGATTGTCGATCAATCAGTCCTCCGTCGAAGTGGATGGGGGAGCTACCAGAGTCCTTGAGGATGAGCCCGAAAGTAAACACGCCGTCCGCACACACTGCACCATCAAAATTCAACTTAATGTAGTCCCATTTGGGTTTTGCCCACTTAGTAAGCTTTCTCCTCGTTCCAGCTCTTGCAACGTAAGTACGAGAACTGGGGGACTCGGAGGCTCCTGCAAGTTTCCATTCTTTAACCCGGTTTCAAGTAAACTCGCTTAGGTTATCGACATTATTTAAGTTTGATCTGTTGTTGCCGTCAAAGACTCTCTTATTTTTAGAGAACCATAGGCTCCACCAGGTGTTCATTAGGAGTTCCATTTCCTCTTTCGTTGCCATTGTCCTAATTTCCTCCTGGACTTAGTGTGGTTTTTTGTCGACCAGGTATACTCGGTCAACAAACTAAGGTAGTTTGGGGATTACGGATTTAAGAGTCTCCCTAGTAAGGGGGCATGAGAGTAAGATGTGGTTGGTGTCTTCAACTTACTTGTTACACGCTTCACAACCTTGAGGTACTGGAATATGGTTGGCAACAAGCCTTGTTTTGGTTGATAGGTCGTTTCGTGCCACTTTCCACAGGAAATTCTTCATTTTGGAGGGATATTGAGTTTATTGATCCATTCTAGGTTAACTTTGGGTTCACCTTTGGATTGGTGGAGCCACTGCATGGTAGAGTAGGTATAGTACCAACCGTTTTTACTTGGTTGCTAGTACAATCTATTCGGGATTTTGTTAATTGGGTTAATAATTTTGATAATTTTTTCGAGGTCCTCGCTATTAACGGCCTCACTCTACTTCTCAATGTTCCATGAATTGTCTTCACGGAGGTACACATCAACAAGTTCATCCCAATTAACAAGGGTTTCGGCCTCTAGTTTTGGGTAAAGGGGTCATTGTCGATTCAATTATATTTACAAAAGTGGATAGTTCCATCCCCAACTTGCAATATGAGCCCCTTCGCGAATAGGTATCGTAGGCTTAATAGTTTGGACCACTGCCATGATGTGTTATGTTTTTTCTTGTAGTTCAAGATACTTTCCTGTTTGAGGTATTTTTATGTCATTGTTCTGACCTAGAGGTTATATGGTTCTGCTAGGATTTTCCAAAGCATCTTCATTTAGAGTGTTTGGTTCATATCTTCCGCCTCGGCGATTCTCACCTCTTCGTGAGCGAATGGTCGACAAATGGAGTTTCAGCTTATGAGTGGTTTTTAGTTGTTTTCCTTGTTCCAAAAGAAATTCATGTTTATTTGGTCTAGTTCTTTCAAAGTTGTCTGGGGAAGCATAAACGATTGCATAATATAATTTGGTTGTACTGAAAGTTTTGTTTTGATTAGGGTTTTACGCCCCTCTTGGGACAGGGCATTTGCTTTCCATTTTGATAATTAGGATTTAGTTCGTAGAATCACGGGTTTAAATGTATTTTGTGTTACTCTCCCATTGATAATTGGGCATCCTAAGTATTTATCTGTAGCAACTATAGCAACTGCATTCACCATCTTTGTTTAATTTGTTCATTCGTGTTGTTACTTGTGTTTTTGGTGACCTGGGATGCAGATTAGTGAAAGTTGACTTTTTGACCAAAAACCTGGCAATAGTCTTTGGCCATTTCTTTGAAGTTTTTGCATGCCTGGTCGTTGGCTTTAGCAAAGATAATGATGTCATCAACGAATGCTAGGAATTAGATTTTGGTTCCATTTCTTTAGATTTTTATCCCGATGCCATTTTTTGGGTTAGTGCTCTTCAGTTAGAATTGTCTTGCCAAGATCTTGACGGCAAGAATAAATAAGTATGGTGATAGGGGGTCGCACTGCCTAAGACCCCGTTGGGGGTAGAATTATTCTATTGGTCCGTTGTTGACTAAGACATAGAAGGAAACTATTTCAACGCATTCTCATATCCATCCCACGAATTTCTAGTGAAATTCAAATTTATTAAGAACAAGAACTAGGAATTCCCAGCTAATACGATCATACGCTTTTTCCATGTCGAGTTTGATGGCTATCTAACCCTCGCGACCTTACTTGTAGCGGAAGGAGTGGAAGATCTCGTGTGCAACGAGTGTGTTGTCATGGATGCTTCTGTTTTGGACGAAGGCCCCTTGCATAGGGTGAATAAGTTTAGTCATTACGTTTTAGGGGGTTTGTAAGGATGTTAAGACAACTTTTTAAATGGTGTTGCATAGACTAATTGGGATATAGTGGTTTGTTGATTTAGGATTATCGCATTTGGGTAATAGTGTTATGAATGTATGTTTTAGGATCTTTCCTGAATGAAAAAAGCTTTTAACAGGCTTTATCATGTCAGGGCCTACAATATGCCAATATTTCTTATACAAATATGTCGGCATACCGTCTGGACCAGGGGATTTGTCATCACCAATATCAAGCATGGCCTTCTTTATCTCCGTATTAGAGACTGGTTTAATGAGTTTTGAGTTTTCTGTCTCAGTTATTTCCTCTTGAATGGTCTGAGTCATGTGTTGTAGTTTTCCACGATAATTTCCAACGCCCGAAAGTGGTTTTGGAAATCCTGCTTAATTTTTGTTCTAATGTTTTTTGAGCTCGTGATTTGTGTGTCATTCGTTGATCGGATTACTTTGATATTAGTTCTATTTCTTCTACCTCTTACGATCCGGTGGAAATATTTTGTATTTTTATCATTCAGTTTCATGTGGGTATTTTTTGCTCTTTGTTTCCAGTAAGAGTGGTGGAACTGGACAAGGCACACACGTTTCTTTAGCAGTCTTTCTTGCTTTTGGATTAGTTGTGTATTGTTGTGTTCAATGATTTCTTTTTAGATGCGAAGTAGGTTCTCATTAAGATTTTTTATTTGCTCAAAGATATTCCCAAACGTTTGTTTATTCCTTGCTTTAGACTTTAGTAGTTTTGTTTTTTTGTAAGGTTGAATATATGGGATCTACCAACATGGAAGCGAAAGGCTTGTTTTATAATGTTTTGGAAATCCTTCCTCGATGTTCACATCATTTCGAATTTAAATGGTCGGGCTTTAAATGGTGTCCTTGTAGGGAGGTCGCATGAAATTGGGCAGTAGTCGGATGTTGAAAACACTTGGTTTTTGGTTGCAATGGATGGGTACGATTGGATAATCTAGTTACTTACGAGATTCGGTCCAATTTTTCGAGCGTCGTGTTATGCAATTTTTTGGACTTTCTCCAGGTGAATTTATTCCCAATCGTAAGTATATCATACATATGACATGCATTTTTAAAGTTAATGAGTCGATCGTATCGGCTGTGGTTTGAGCTCGCACCCCTTGTTTTTCCTCTAGGTGTTGGATTTCGTTGAGGTCTCCCATTAAGATGCAACGAAGGGTACATTTTTTGATATATTCTATTAATCTTGTCCAGAATGCTTCTTTGTTGGTTGCTCGTGGCGGTGCGTAAGCAAAGATGAAGATCATTTCATAATTGGTTTCTAGGTTATCATAGTGGATATTGATGAATCGATTATCCTTATGGATAGTGTGAAGGCTTTCATTCGAAAGTTGTGACCCCTTCCAGAGGACACAAAATTCCGCTAACAAGGCCGATAACTGGAATAAACTCTAGGGAGTCGAACCCCGCTTTTTGCCAATATTTTTGTTTGGGTGGTTCTTGGGCTTTCGCTTCTACAAGAGCTATTAGATTGACATAATCAAGGTGGCATAGTGTGTTAATTTCAGTCTAAAAGGACTTACGTCGAATGCCCCTGCAATTCCACATGCATATCTTCATATGATAACCGGATTAGGGTGGGTGTTGGCCCAAGTTGGGTGGTGTTCCAATGTTAGAATTTACTTTGTATTTTCATAATGAGACATTGTTGTGCCATTTTGGTATTACGAGATCGCACCCGCGATGTATAAGACAATTTGATTTTGTTGTATTTTATTATATCAAAGTGGTAGTAAGTGGTGATTAACGATCGAGTTACGTCAGTTTTTAAAACCACGATATTTATTATCTCGGTTTGGGATTTTGGGTCATTTTTAAGTTCGGTTAACTTAATCTTTAAAGTGGTTGTACCAGTCATCCTACAAATACTTAGCATGGCCGCGTGACACCGTAAATAATTAATCGGTTTTATACCCAATGTACAACCGGGATGGGAGAAGTGGGCTTTTCCCAAAAGGTTGAAGTCCAAAAGGCAGCAAGCATCAAGCAGAAAAACCATCATAACATTGTTGTCCCATTTGAATTAGGCTTTGCCCAAATAGCAGGGGCCCAAACGGTACCCTTCGGGCACCAATGGTGGGTTAAAACACGCATCAAAGGCACACCAGCAGAATTTGCAAATGAAGCAAGCCAAGTTTAGGGACCACACGTCAAAAACGAGCCAGAAGAAAAAAAAGCAAGAAAACACACCAGTAAAACAAAGAAACTCATACCAAATAGTTAATCTCATCGACCTAACAAAAACGACAACGTCCAACTGCACAACAGACAAAACACAGTGCACAAAACTCAAACGCAACCATCCGAAAGGGAAACACAAGCCCAAGGATTGGCAAAACAGAAAAACATACGACACTAACAATAACAAAGTTGAGTGATTTGGTACGAACACTAGACGGGTTGTTGAACTTGTTAACCGGTGGGTTGGACTCCATGGACTTGACAATAACTTCTTTTTCCTTTTTCATGTTGGATTTGAATTCTTCTATGACGATTTTGAGTTTTGACAGATTGTTTTCAAGTGGTTGTTGGTTTGATGTTTAGCCATCATTGTGTTGGTTGTTTTGGTTGGGTGTTTGGTTTATGACCTCCACAAAAGTAGGTTGGGCAGCAGGATTAGGCACATTCTTATTGATCTCTTCCATAAGGCTGATCAGAACAACAAAGTACAAGTGAAGAGAGAGCAAAACAAAATAACAGAGCAGGTGAGTTGGAGAGATGTTGAACGAAGAGTGAACTCCTTTCTAGTAGGTTTTATTTTTTAAAGGTGTTGCGCACAATTGGTAGTATGCGAGAAAGACGAATCGACTACAAATGGATTAGAGGATCCGCACTACTTAATAGCCCAAAAAGAATGAAGGATTGTTTGATCCAAACTTGGTGCTACATTTTTTCTTTTTGTTTAAACTAATATATATATATATATATGACTTTTTTTTTTATTTTTGAATATTCAGACGAACTTGAGATTATCCAATCTTAAAGTGGTCAAATTTTTAACTTCATATGAATCAATGGCCCAACCTATGACAAATGTAGATTATATTCACCTAGTAAGTCTTTTTCAACTTTGACTTTTTCACAATCAATGCTTTAATATAAAAGTCAACTAGTTTGCTTCCTTCCTTCTCATAATCAATTTCCTAGCTTGACTTCCACTTATGATCTACATTCGTTTCATTGATGTATCCCGCTCACGAACCCTAGTAACTCTACTCTAATTATTAAAATATGAACTAATACATATTACAATTTGATCAATTAAAATTTTAGCGGACCATGTAGTTAATTAAAGAGCGATGAAGCTACATTGTGTAAATATGATAAGTTTGATCAATTTGAAATACTTTTTACTCATAAAAAAATTTACGATGTATGTAGGGTTTTCATTTAATTGATGAGAGAGGTACTTTTTGTTAAATTAAGAGCATATGCAATGTTAAGTTTTGGTTCAAATTTCTTATTTTATTTTTTAAACAATCTTTTTCCGTCACATCAACATAATTTTTTTTTCCCACATCCATGATACTCGTAGCAATATCATATCTATTTTTTAAAATTATTTTCTAAACTAAATTTCAACTTTTACATAAAAGCATGAAGGTTTTGTGAAAAAGGGCCAATTAACTATTTTTTGTTGTAAAGAAAAGAAAAAGTTGATTATTTGGCAGTGATATTTTGTCAGGCAAAATATCAACCGCAAAAACAAAGTGACACAAATTTCTCAAAATCTGACTTTTATAGACAATTATTTAATTGTCTATTAATTTTTGGATTGTAAAAACTTCTCAAGTTCACCATTGCAGATGCTCTAACATATCATTCGAAGCGTGACTAGTCTAATCTACCTTTTTTACTTGACATGCATTGCAAGGATACCTAGTCCAAATTCACATGAAAATAAAATCTGACTAAATCTAGTCTATTATCATATTCACTCTCGTAGATTCGTGGTTAACCAAGAAGCAATGCTTGTTTGGTTGAATACGGGAAGTATAATTCACATGAATTTAAATGATAGGAATTCAAATTTTGGAAAATTGTATTTCATGGGATTTGTGAAAAATGTTTGGTTGAAATTATTTATGTAGGAATTAAATCTCTATATTTTGTTTGGTTGAAAGTTAAAATTCATGGGAATTTAATTAAAATTATCTTTTTTTAGTAAGTAAAAATTTGATTGTCCAAACATGCTTGGAGCAATCGAGAGACCACGAAACCCGGTCACCGGATAAACTGATCAAGACGAAACTGGAAATAGATGGCAATGCCAAGAGGACACTCCACGCCACCACGATCTAGCTCGAAAGAGGGTTAAAATCCCAAATGAAACTCCACAAACGAAGGGAGTACACGCACCAAGCTATAAAGCCTGGGCCAAAACCTACACAAAACACAAACTCAAGATTGACATTCGGGCAAGTAAACATCAACTCACACAAACTCAAGATCGACATTCTAAGATTGAGTTGAGATATTAAGTCTTTAGTTTTCTATCGTTTATCATTATTACATTATTGCAATTTGGAATTGGAGTTTGTCTAGAGAGTTTTCTCAAGGGAGACCTAAACCCTAATTGTAAGTTTTTCTAATTCAATTATGAGTTGCTAATTTTTCTTGTGTTTAACTAGTTGATTGAGGTTGAAGATTGCATGATATTGTGAGTTTAAGTTGATTCTCAACAAACTTGAGTAGTTTTTATCCCTTTGCTAAATTGAATTATAATTGGTCTAGGGTTTTGTTAGATTAGCTACCTAATGAGATTTCTAGATTAATTTACAACTAAACTGATTAAGAACCGGTAGGAATTAATTTGTTAAAGTAGAATCTATACTTGATTAAGACCGGTTGGCTTAATGAAGTATATAAAGGGTTAAATTCACAAATTACTTGAATGTTTGATTGCTTTAAGGAATTTGTTTCTACCGATACTTGAGTCTTCATTATGTTGTTTAATTGAATCTAGAAGGTCTTCTAGGTTGTTGAATGATTAGGGTTGTTAGACTGGTATTTCTAATAACTAAAACGGAAGTTTGGAAGAATAGTCCACGGTAGATTACTCAAGAGGAGTGAGAATCAAGCGAATCAATGATCAATAAGCATATTTATGATGGATAATAATTAATTAAACATGTTTTTCTAATACTTTTATTCACAAAATATTACTTGCATTCTTACTTTGATTAGGTTTTTCATATTAGATAGTTACTCAAACAATAACAAATCCCCCTTTACTTCATTACTTTGCACACAAGTAACACACTTTTATATGAGTCTCCCTGGGATCGACTCTAGCTTACCACTCTACTGAGTTTGCTTTGTTAAGGTTTCTTTGATAGGTATAACGACTGCGAAAATACCTCGTCCGAGTCAATCCCTTTTATCCCCCTTTTCACTCCTTCTTCTTCCTTTCGGCACCTCCAACCCAATTCCTCCATGTTTGTTCCTCGAAGCTCCTCTTCCACTCAAATTCAAGCACAAAAACAAAAAATCTCGTGGATGCAAGTATGATTTTTCACTTTTGCACTCAAACCTCTCAATTTTTGTTGAAATTTCGAATTAAAATTCTATATCTGGGTTTTTATGAAAAACTTAGATTTACATGTTCTTACGCCGAAATTTGCATAATTCCTTTATAAAAGTTTGTTTATTGCATGATTCTAGTCTAGTTTCAAGTTTAATTGACAAATTTTGAAGATGTGAACTAACCCTAGATTTGCTTGAATTGATTACAATAAAATATTCTAGGTAGTAGGGGAAGAGAGTATTTGAGAGATTACTTGAATTTTATCCTATTTTGTGTTGTGGTTGTCCTTGCCGAGACAACAAATTGTGTTTGTGGTGATCTTTGTAGGTGAATTGTGCCTTTTGACTTTGTTGGTCCAAAGAGGCAAGGTACTAGAGGTGCTTCTACCTCAAGAGTGGGTTGTTTTGGGGTTGGTATTGATCCATCAACAAGGGTTAGGGAAGAGACCCCAACACATTATGGTCTCCACTTAAGGTAAGAAGCTTATATACGTCGGTTCAATGATCTTCGGGAGTGGAAACCCACTAGGTACATTGATTAGCGATTGATGAAAACTTTGGGTTTGAGTGTGGATTTGTTGAAGATGGATCAACCTTTGAAACTCCGACAATTCATGGAACTTCAAGAGCCAACTTACAAGGGTCTTACGTTGAAGTTTTTGAGCACTTTACATTGTAAGTTGCTTGATGGAGAAGGGAGTGAGGAAGGTGTGTGCAAGTTTTGGTTGGGAGGACAAAGGAGGAGGTTGGTTTTGAATGAGATCAATGACATCTTTGGTTTTCCCTATATGAACAACAAGAATGTGGCCCGATGTGAGAGTAAGGCTTTTTGGTTGGATGTTGAGTTTTGGACATCAATAATGAGAAAGCCCGAGTATCATGCTTCAAGGGAGAAGGCTTAACCAATCTCACATCTCGTCATTCATATCTTTTAACGCTTTATTTCTCATACAATTTGTGGAAGAGGGGATGGTGAGAACAATTGCCCAAGGAAAGATTTGGTGGTTGTGCGTGCTAGCTTGCATCGGAAGGATGTGAACCTAGAAGGCTTATTGATGAACCACTTGACTTCAATTGGCCGCATAAGAGTAGGTTCCATTTCTATTGGGGGCATTGTTACTCGGTTTGCTCGCCATTTCAACATTGATCTTAGGCGACTTGATATTGCTTACCCGTCTATGTCTATGGACTTCAAGATGTTTCATAACATGAAGGTGTGTTACAATGACCGGGGCACTTACTATTGGGCTATAGGAGACACGAGGATAATGATGAGACTTCCAGACCTAGAGCGGATTAAGTTGAAGATAGGTGTTCAGCATGCTAGGACTTGGAGAGCAAGGGTCATGAATTGTGATTTGGATGTACGGATGGTGCATGACCGTAGTAGAGAGCGATGGCGGACCGAAGAAAGGGCTTACCAAGGTGAGCATGAAAATGAGTTGCTTGATGAGGGGGAGAATGAAGAAGAAGATGAGGATTTTCAGGTGGAAGATGATGACGAGGATGATGATGAGGATGAGGACCAGTCCATGGATGAAGTTGACACGTTTGGTGGAGATGAGTATTATTCTAGGTCCTAGTACACTCAGATGATGCAAATGATGGAGAAGATGCAATAGGATAATGAGATGAGATACAATATTCTCGCATCTCATTTTGATTAGAGTGTCCAAGGGATGAGAGGCTACATGGACTGTAACACCCCCTTCCTACCCTGGAGGTATTACCGCTAGTAACCTCGATTAAGACTAAACCGAAGCTACCCAAGGCTTTAAACTGACTGAACAAACTAAAACAAACATTACAGCGGAATAAAACCAATTGGTCTTATACAAATCTTAACCCAAAAAGAATAAATAAATAGAACAACCTTCTAGTTGAACAAAATCTTCATCCAGTCTTCCTTAAGCTCTTATTTCTGAAACTCAGCTTCACTTTGAAGTAGTTCAACCATGATCTTCACTCAAGTATAACCATTGAAAACCTTTCTTCAACTTCTGGAGCTTCAAACATCTGAATCCGCCTCTTGAATCAACTTCCAAGAAGAACCTGATGTGTCGTAAACCAACGGCGGACACCAGCCGACCATATAAAAGAAAAGAAGATGGACGGGTTAGTCTAATGATAGACTAGCAAGCGGAGAAACTAACTTGGTTCTTATGGTTGTAACTAAACATATTGGCATCCAAAATCCGAATAGGCTCGGATTATGATCCAACAGTTAGCAGTCTTATAGAGAATAAGAAGAAGACTCGCATAATCAAAAGAGAGAACACCACCGCTTGTGGTTTCTTTAAGAAGCATAAACAATTGTTGGGAACTCATATTAATCACATAACATCTTGAAAAGTCTCCGTCGACTAATCAGATTGACTTAATCAAAGTTTGATTAAGAATCATTCATAACCGGGTGCAAGAATGGCTTTCCGACTGGACGAACCATTCAGGTATACTAATGTGCCTAACGCACTTATCTTATATTACTTTCAAAACTTTTCACAACAAGTTGGTGGCTTTTAATCGGCCCGAACTACTGCCGAAGGAACACAATGCTACCGAGGTTAGAGGGCTTATTTCATCCTTGAACAACCCGAATAGCACGAGTCCCGATGTTGTAGAGATTAGAGGGCCTGTTTCATCCATAATCATCTCAACCCAAAATCATAAGACTTAAGTTATCCTTGATCTTTCATTTTGCATATGGTGAGGTAGAGATCCCAGAGGCCTATTACCAGGTCGTCTACACTACACCGTGCTGAACCTGCACTTAGCTAGAGTGCCTATCAACCCTCTCACACGAAGAGTAGGGGAAGAGAGTCATGACTCACCATTAGGATTAGGCCCCTCCTAATGTAATATTGTTATAAAGAGAGGGTATAGAACCACTCCCTGAACTATTTTAATCACAACAATGTCTCAGCGTGAGACAACATACAAGGTCACCCATAACGGACCTAAATCCAGTTCTACCGCAAAACTGAATAAACAACATGGTCATTATTTCTAACAAATATAACAACCTATCATATTTTTATTAATCATACAAGTTGTTCCCAACGCAAATATTAAATGGGATCCAATTCCTCATTTAATAACAATAACGCAAGAGAGAATCGTCCACTTGCCTTATAAGGCATGCTCGACGTCCTTAGCAATTCCAACAGTAATCTGTATCATCCCTCTGACAAATATAACAAAAGGATTTCTCAGCAATGAGTTCACAGAAACACTTCTTAGTTGTATTCTCAACTCCTACAACTTTCTAATCGATAAACGATTTAATTTCCGAATATCGATATATAATAAATCCTTAGTTATCATGCTTCAAGGAGCCATCTTGGCGGAATTATAACTAATAATCCGCTTCACTTTTGAAACAATTTTCTAAATAAAAATTGTTCATTAGCAACAGTTCTTAAAGATTACCAAATCTCGGATCAAATGGATCAACAACGAATCCCGAGTAATTATCCGAAGTTCTTTACCTGCCAATCGGTAACCAAAATTTGTCTTCGCTATAACGGAAGATCCGGACGTCCGTTTCTCGAGCGGTTCGAACCTGTGGAACCGTATCAACGTCAAGATTATAAAAACCATAAATTTAATTAGCAAAGCGGAATCGAAAGGCCCTTACGGTGACTCCGCAATCAACCCGCTAATTAATTTCGATCGTATATACCTTCACTCGAGTCCATGGCTCGTTTGGCTCGATCATGGCTCGATACCCGAGCCCGAGGGTGGCTGGGCATTGCCCGGCGGTGGTCCTCTTTGTGGGTGGTGGTCGGAGAGGCTGACGGTCGCCGGCGGCGTCACTTTGGCGAGGCAAAGAAGACCGGCGGTGATGTCTTCATTCCTCCCGAGCCAGCGTTCCGTCTTGGTGTCTCTCATGGTCCTAGCTTTCAGCAGCAGCAGCCCCAAGCTTATACAAAGGAAGAAGATGAAGATGGGGTGGAAGATGGAGGTGGAAGGGGAAAAGAAAGCAACCGGCGGTGGAGCGGAATTCTTTCTCGCGAGAACGTCGTTCGTTCCATCCTAATCCTCTCTCGCCCTCTTTTTTTTTTATTCCTATCCAATTCCACAAATTACAAGAAGAATTGCCTCCTCCATTAAGCAAAGTGAGGGTCGGCCATAAAGGAATTTCTCCGTCTCGGAACGGGACTCGCGTTAAAGCGGTAAAATTATGTACCTCGGGTGGAAAAACTTACTAAACGAAAAACGTCCCGTAAATTATGTAGACCAATAAAACCAATTTTCCATGATTTTATCTTGCTACCTTCAATTTTTAAGGCTTCCGTTTCTTATTTTAAATCCTTTACAGTACATAATTAAAAAGACGGCTTATCCAATAAATATTCTTTTTCCACTGAAAAATCCTAGAATTCACACCGATCCATAAAATTATTTCTTTGTGATTTTAGGATATCACCAACAATTTTCTAGGATTTAATCTCCAACAAAAATATTGGATTAAGCGTTAAAACGGACTAAGAGGTTAAAAGGATATCCGAGAAAAATTCAAAAATATCCTCAAAAACCGCAGTTATTACATTAGTACCCCCTTAAAAATGGTTTCGTCCTCGAAACCAAGGAGAACTCAGATCATAAGGAAGGATAGCATAAGCATACATACATACAACCACTACAAACCTATACAGAAGTTTGTAGTACCCCCTTAAAAAACATACTCCTATTTATGCACCAAGCACAATCAACCATTGCTTAGTTACCAAACTTCTTCTTTACAACATTCATTAACTTTGGAAAATGGCTCAACATTTCCTGTCTAATTTCTCAAGTCTTTTCTTCACTTTCATTTTTAGGTCAAGATAACCTAATCAAAGGAAGACATTACGGATAGAATGCACTAAAGGTGGCAATGCCAACCGATAAACAAGCTTACCAGTTCTTTTCAGTATCTCAAAAGATCCAACATAGCGAGCATTTATGTTGTCTCACATTCCCCAGCAGAATATGCCTTTCAAGGCGAATATTAGAACAAAAACGTCGTTCTCTACAATGAACTCAACATGTTCTCTAATTAAAACAACACACGATTGTTGTCGCCTTTGAGCAGTTAGCACCCTTTGAACGTTAGTGCGATATCAGTTGTTGTTCTTTTGGCCAAGTCTGGCCCATGAAGAACCTTGTTAGCATTGTCATTCCAACAAATTGACAACCAACACTTCCGGCCTTACCAAGCCTTAAAAAGATTCATTTTCTTTATCGTGAAATCAAAATTCTTGTATGTGAATTCACTCAAACTCAAACTACTATTCCAACTCGTGTGGAATCCAGAATACATGTCCTCGGGAGTTTGAATTTGTTTCCTTGCATTGATCATCACTTTGATGAGTAAAGCCAGCGCTAAAGTTCAATTAAATCCACAAAGCTTGATGTTACTCCTTTCAAAACCTTGGCATGAACCATTCATCTCAATCAGAGATAATAGTCTTTGGAGTTTTATGAGGATGAAAAACTTCATGCATGAACACCTCAACTAACTTCTGTACTCTTTAAGTCATCTTATATGCATTAGAAAGAATACTCTAGATGAGTTTCTTAACAACCTCCATATGCATCTTTCTTTCATTAAGTCTTGAACGACTAATGACAAGAATCCATTGTTATATCTTCCTACTTCCATTCTGAAAAAGGAAGAGACTATAACATTTTATCTGGTCTTCTATACTCAATCAGGACTTCCAGATAAACTAAACATATCAAAACAATTCGGTGACATTTTGCTTCATGTCAATCCTTCAAAAGGTTTATCTTAAATCCTTATACATTTACTTGTTCCAGGATGAACTAATTAAGCAAATAACTATGCTTCCTTTGAAATAAGCTTTCAAAGCTCATCAACAACAAATACACATGAACAGTCTTGAAACCAGACAATCCATAATCTTGAATAACAAATCCAGGTGTCTTACCTTCTTGATCTTCTCCATTGATCTTTAACAAAATTACTTTCCCACATTACTTTTCCTTAATCTGGTCAACAAATTCTGAATAAAAATCTTAGGGTATTCACACAACCTTGTTGTCATCCAAACTAAACCTTTAGTCCTTCTCAAATCAGTTTCTTTACAAGGATTACTTAAAATCCTTACTCAATTTCCTTTTTGAGATAAAATCTCAGTATTACTTTAACCAAGAATATGAAATTTATCCAACACATGACAAGATAATAACCTATCTTGTCAATCCTTTACAACCTTTTCTCAACCAAAACTCAGCTTGGGCATACTGACATTCAAAAATAGTTATCTCTCTCAACTACTTCAAACTACACTCTTACGTTTTACTATACCAACATATTGGACAATAATACCTTTAGTCCAATAATTTCCAAGAAAATTGTCTCCATTGACAATTTTCAGTCTTTTTCATCAAAGAACTGTTTAAACTTCACTTAACATTTCGACTTGTTGAGCAACCTAACTCTTAGGGTTAAAAACATATCCTCACGTGTCCACTCTCTATATCCAACAACTTATCAAGCTGAGATTGAAAATCAATACTAATTTACATATCCAAACTCCAGACCCATTGGAGTTCTGCTTAAAGTCCTCACTTGACAATCTTATGTCAAAGAGATTTAAGTTTTCAAGACAACATGAAAACAAATAACGCTAATGGAGAAATTACTAGTACATCCTTTACTCCAAAGAAAGGATTACTACAATATCATTCCTTAGAAAGGGTTCCATCCCAGGAGTTCATATCAACTTACTTTCAAGACAATTCCGCTAAAAAGGCAATGACTTTCTTAGGTCATGCCGTCAACCAAGATGAACTACTAGCAAACTGCTTAGAGAATTCCAATAATCATTGACTGAAAACAATCCCAAACTTTTAGAGAAGTACGGAGTTACTCCATGCTCTTTAGAGACAAACACAGATTTGTAAAGAATCTTACCAAATTTCTTTACTTATAATCAAGCTGTTTTGGGAAGTTTGACCATACTCCTTAAATTGTATAGGATACCAAGGATATACTAACTCAAAGGAGTTTTACAAGATAGCTGATATAGCAATTGCTATAATAGAAAACCCTCGTCTTTGAATCTCAATAACTTCACTCGAGAGAAACCTATATGATTACCAACTCATACTAGAAACCATTCTTTAAAACCCAAGGAATTATGTGATCTTATTCCACCATGTGATCAAGATGGGGAGATAAAATAAACATAATCTTTTACTCATAGGAATAAGACATGTAATCTTGCCTTACCATGTGATCAAGATGGAAGACAAAATACATTCTTACTCACCACTATGAAAACCGTAGAAAAACATATTCTCAATTCTTTATAATACACTAATATTGCTTCTTCTTTTTTTAAAGAAATTCATACTTGAATTCCATAAAGTCCTAAGATTTTTCTCAAAAGAGAAAATCACAAAACAATTTCAAATATCCCTTGAATCATAACAGCTTGACAAGAACTCGACATTGTCTACAAGCATACATGCTTTCACTTTGAATGCCGCTGAAACAAAGATTAGCTACTCTATTGAAGAATTTGGCGCGTCAAGCCAATGCATCCATTAAAATTGCTGACCTTATCTTAATGATGCTACTAACACTTTGTTCTAATTCTGTGATGATACTTGCACATTAGCTGGCCTTACCAACTTGGCAAAAGTTTTGAATCAAAACCGAGTTTCAAAGGAGCTAAAATAGTCCAATTCACTTCTGTGCCCCACATTTCCTTTCAAATGTGACACTTCATTCCCTTCTCAAGGTAGAACCTGATGCAATACCTTGACTTTTTCTCACTTAGACATACTGCTAGACTTTTCTATAAACCATATTATTGAGTAATCTCTACCTGATTTATTCAGTCCTAGCCCAACTTATCTTCACAAGTTCAAGAAAAGAGTTGATCACTCCAATCCACTTACTTGCAATCCTTAGGGAAAATGTGATTCCGACATCTTCATACTCATAGCAAAGATTCTTCTTCGATCATTCTCAACTTGTATGCCTCCTTGACATACTACTTTAAAGTTAGGCAATTATGACCCATTGACAAAATTTCAATACTTGAGTTCATCCATTCACAAAACAACAAGCCTTCTGCAGGTTAATAGTCATTTAAATTCCGATATCCAAGAGTGACTATCAAACTCTTTTGACGGTTTTAAGGACTTTCCATCCTTTTACAACTTAATCTTCTCAATATAAAAAAAATGAACCTTCAAACTTTGCATCTAGTTCAAAACATCCAATCCTTATATCTCTCTACATATAAGGAAATTCCTTTAATTTCCAATCTCTTTAACAACAGAATGCACATGGCCAAACAAGGTATTCTTAAACCTTTCTCAATTCAACATTGGTAATCAAACCAAATGTCCTCATCATTTACTATGCAAATCATATTCCTTAATGAATTGTTCACTTCGAGAAAACTTAAAATAATCCAACAGTTTCCCTTTTACCATTACAAGCATCAAATCTGCTTGCAATAGCTATCTTCAAAATCAGACCCACCTGGAATTATTTTTCCAAGGATAAGGTCTAAGCTTTATTGACCATAGTATTGAATGATTGATATTTTTCTCCCAACCAATTAAAATATCAAAGGCAACCATGCCAAAATCATTCCTTGAATGTTCTTCTCAAAACTGAACTTTATCATTTCCATCCTTGAAGAAACATAAGTTAATACCATTGGCAAATTAGAACATCTCAATGTTGATTCCATTACTAGTCCATTATAGACCTCATGTCTTTTCTCATTATCCCGAGTTGGGTATTATACAACGAAACTCCAATAACGTTGTCACATAGGTTAGTCATCTGGATATCAACAACTCATGTAATCAATTAACACTTGTGCTAAGTAGTTAATTGAACATAAACACATCACTGATGAACTTTCACCTTTTCAATCCATTTTGACCAATCAACCTTATTCACAACAACCTTGATGATTAACCACTTTTCACAACTTAAACTGAACCAACATTCTTCCTTTCTTTCTTACTATAATCATAAGAAATTCCCATTCCATTTAGGATTCTCAATCCTCTTAACTCAAAGGATAACAACATATATGAAAATCTGAGTTTGAACACTATCAGGTTAAAAATTGAATTGCATTTCCCAATAGATTAACAATTCAATCGATCCAACACTTGAGCACTTCAAAGCTCTTTAACTTCCAACTGAGCAAAGAAAAGTACAGAATATCCATGATTCTATACTATAGAGTCACAAACATAGTTGTTGAAGAAAGTTTCCAAAGACAATCCTTTTCTTTTCAGGATTCTTTTACATCCCTTCATGATGCATACTGATCTCTTAGAATCACTCAAGAATCATAAGATTTTCCAAATCCTAATACTTAGAAGTAGATGTTCCAATCCAAAGTTCTCTTGATACTCGAATTTCAAAATTCAGAAATTCCTATAAGAATATACTCGTGAAAACTCTTAATCTTATGACTTCAAGACAACACTTGAACCTTCACATAACATTTTGAATCATGAACTTTCTGACAAAAATTCTTAACTTGAAATCTTCCATCATACGATCTTAAAATAGGAAACCTTCAACTAGAAAGTCTTTATGAAGTACAATACTTAACTTCAAAATCTCACAAGAAGTTTCCTAATGACATGGGAGAAGCGACGAGGGTACACCCAATTCAAACTCTCAAGAGAGAATAGGAATTCCTTGAGAACTTGGTCAAGAACCGGTTCAACTTTAGGAATCTTCACCTGATCTTACTTTGGATCCTTCTCGGAATCCATCCCCATCTCCAGGGAATCAAATGTCCACCACAATACCATCAAAGAAGTTATTACAAACTTATTACCTCATATTCTCCAATTCCCTTTCCTCTTTTTATCTCTTCACGAGTCTGGCTTCCAATCTTAACCACTTTTCATAAATGGTTCTAAGATAACACCCATATAGAATTCTCCGTAATTCTATATAGAAGATGAAAGTCTTAAGCAAGACTTAGGAACTTTTAGCTCTGATACCACTTCTGTAACACCCCCTTCCTACCCTGGAGGTATTACTGCCAGTAACCTCGATTAAGACTAAACCGAAGCTACCCAAGGCTTTAAACTGACTGAACAAACTAAAACAAACATTACAGCGGAATAAAAACAATTAGTCTTATACAAATCTTAACCCAAAAAGAATAAATAAATAGAACAACCTTCTAGTTGAACAAAATCTTCATCCAGTCTTCCTTAAGCTCTTATTTCTGAAACTCAGCTTCACTTTGAAGTAGTTCAACCATGATCTTCACTCAAGTATAACCATTGAAAACCTTTCTTCAACTTCTGGAGCTTCAAACATCTGAATCCGCCTCTTGAATCAACTTCCAAGAAGAACCTGATGTGTCGTAAACCAACGGCGGACACCAGCCGACCATATAAAAGAAAAGAAGATGGACGGGTTAGTCTAATGATAGACTAGCAAGCGGAGAAACTAACTTGGTTCTTATGGTTGTAACTAAACATATTGGCATCCAAAATCCGAATAGGCTCGGATTATGATCCAACAGTTAGCAGTCTTATAGAGAATAAGAAGAAGACTCGCATAATCAAAAGAGAGAACACCACCGCTTGTGGTTTCTTTAAGAAGCATAAACAATTGTTGGGAACTCATATTAATCACATAACATCTTGAAAAGTCTCCGTCGACTAATCAGATTGACTTAATCAAAGTTTGATTAAGAATCATTCATAACCGGGTGCAAGAATGGCTTTCCGACTGGACGAACCATTCAGGTATACTAATGTGCCTAACGCACTTATCTTATATTACTTTCAAAACTTTTCACAACAAGTTGGTGGCTTTTAATCGGCCCGAACTACTGCCGAAGGAACACAATGCTACCGAGGTTAGAGGGCTTATTTCATCCTTGAACAACCCGAATAGCACGAGTCCCGATGTTGTAGAGATTAGAGGGCCTGTTTCATCCATAATCATCTCAACCCAAAATCATAAGACTTAAGTTATCCTTGATCTTTCATTTTGCATATGGTGAGGTAGAGATCCCAGAGGCCTATTACCAGGTCGTCTACACTACACCGTGCTGAACCTGCACTTAGCTAGAGTGCCTATCAACCCTCTCACACGAAGAGTAGGGGAAGAGAGTCATGACTCACCATTAGGATTAGGCCCCTCCTAATGTAATATTGTTATAAAGAGAGGGTATAGAACCACTCCCTGAACTATTTTAATCACAACAATGTCTCAGCGTGAGACAACATACAAGGTCACCCATAACGGACCTAAATCCAGTTCTACCGCAAAACTGAATAAACAACATGGTCATTATTTCTAACAAATATAACAACCTATCATATTTTTATTAATCATACAAGTTGTTCCCAACGCAAATATTAAATGGGATCCAATTCCTCATTTAATAACAATAACGCAAGAGAGAATCGTCCACTTGCCTTATAAGGCATGCTCGACGTCCTTAGCAATTCCAACAGTAATCTGTATCATCCCTCTGACAAATATAACAAAAGGATTTCTCAGCAATGAGTTCACAGAAACACTTCTTAGTTGTATTCTCAACTCCTACAACTTTCTAATCGATAAACGATTTAATTTCCGAATATCGATATATAATAAATCCTTAGTTATCATGCTTCAAGGAGCCATCTTGGCGGAATTATAACTAATAATCCGCTTCACTTTTGAAACAATTTTCTAAATAAAAATTGTTCATTAGCAACAGTTCTTAAAGATTACCAAATCTCGGATCAAATGGATCAACAACGAATCCCGAGTAATTATCCGAAGTTCTTTACCTGCCAATCGGTAACCAAAATTTGTCTTCGCTATAACGGAAGATCCGGACGTCCGTTTCTCGAGCGGTTCGAACCTGTGGAACCGTATCAACGTCAAGATTATAAAAACCATAAATTTAATTAGCAAAGCGGAATCGAAAGGCCCTTACGGTGACTCCGCAATCAACCCGCTAATTAATTTCGATCGTATATACCTTCACTCGAGTCCATGGCTCGTTTGGCTCGATCATGGCTCGATACCCGAGCCCGAGGGTGGCTGGGCATTGCCCGGCGGTGGTCCTCTTTGTGGGTGGTGGTCGGAGAGGCTGACGGTCGCCGACGGCGTCACTTTGGCGAGGCAAAGAAGACCGGCGGTGATGTCTTCATTCCTCCCGAGCCAGCGTTCCGTCTTGGTGTCTCTCATGGTCCTAGCTTTCAGCAGCAGCAGCCCCAAGCTTATACAAAGGAAGAAGATGAAGATGGGGTGGAAGATGGAGGTGGAAGGGGAAAAGAAAGCAACCGGCGGTGGAGCGGAATTCTTTCTCGCGAGAACGTCGTTCGTTCCATCCTAATCCTCTCTCGCCCTCTTTTTTTTTTTATTCCTATCCAATTCCACAAATTACAAGAAGAATTGCCTCCTCCATTAAGCAAAGTGAGGGTCGGCCATAAAGGAATTTCTCCGTCTCGGAACGGGACTCGCGTTAAAGCGGTAAAATTATGTACCTCGGGTGGAAAAACTTACTAAACGAAAAACGTCCCGTAAATTATGTAGACCAATAAAACCAATTTTCCATGATTTTATCTTGCTACCTTCAATTTTTAAGGCTTCCGTTTCTTATTTTAAATCCTTTACAGTACATAATTAAAAAGACGCTTATCCAATAAATATTCTTTTTCCACTGAAAAATCCTAGAATTCACACCGATCCATAAAATCATTTCTTTGTGATTTTAGGATATCACCAACAATTTTCTAGGATTTAATCTCCAACAAAAATATTGGATTAAGCGTTAAAACGGACTAAGAGGTTAAAAGGATTTCCGAGAAAAATTCAAAAATATACGCAAAAACCGCAGTTATTACATGGACAACCAATTCACCACTTTCCAAGCGTGTTAGGATGAGCAATTTAGATTGCTCAACACTAGATTGGATGGATGGAGTTCCACTGACTACCCACCTCACCAATATTATCCTTAGTACAGTATCCCATCGTCGTCTTATCCAGCATATCCTCCACCACCACATCTCGAGTATCCACCACCACCACCACCGCATTTGCCAGATTACCAGCCGTTCCCGCATTCCTAGATGGACCTTTGAGTTTTTCCTTTTCTCTCTTACTTTTGTTTTACATTGGGACAATGTAAATTTTAAGCATGGGGGAAGAGGATTACTTACATGTTTTGCATTCATGTAGTTGCATTAGCTTAAGCATGTTTGCATTTATTGTTTTGCATTGCTAAAAATAAAAAAAATAAAAAAATCAAAATTTTGAGAAAAAGAAAAAATTGTATTTAAGATTCATATTTCCTCAAATGTGAAAAACACTTGTTCCTTTGAGATAAGTTGAGATCCTAACCCATGACTTTGCATGAAGTGATGAAATTTCTTTGAAATAGGCATGATCTTTGGCCATTTACTTCATTTATAAGATTGAGCATGCATATAAGTTAGAGTTTTAGATATATTTTGAAGTTCTAGACAAATTTGCTTTGTGAGATTATTTTGGCCTTTTAAGGATCAATTGTTCTCTCTTTGTGTTAAGTGCATCACTTGATTTGCTAGCTCTTTAACTTGCATTATGAATCTTTTACAAGATTGCTTTACATGACTAAAAATGCATGACATTAAAATGAATGAGGCATGTTTCTTTATAGCTTATTATTTCCTTATCTACCTTGATGTTATCCTTGTTTTTTTTAATCTCATCTTTTGAGCCTTAAGCCTATTTTTGATAGCTCCACAAAATAACTCTCTAGCCTATATAAGTTTTACCGATCTGAGATCTATGATTTTATTTGAGTTGTTTTGTGTGGTTGTTGACTAAGTATGGAGGAAGTGCAATGAAGTGGTAGATGGAAAGACAACTCAAGAGTTGACAAGTTGAAAAATGAAGATGAAGATCGAGTGTGTTGAGAAAAAGTGTGTTCAAAGGAGTAGTCTTCATAAGTGCTTAAGAGTTGAAAAAAGAGGCAAAAGAAAGCGTGAAGAAAGAAAAAAAAAGAGCTTATAAGTGTGTATGGTGTTGTAAAGAAGTCGGTTGAGTTCATGAGAAAAAAGTGTTGAGTTTGGGTTTTAGGTTGTTCTAGTTCTCAGATTTAGCACCAGATGACCAAAAATGTTCCCCTCCAATTTCTTATTACCTTGGCCCCATTACAACCCTTAAAAAGACCTCATGACTTTTGTTATGTGTTTCGTCCATAGCGGTGGAGAATTAGGATGTTGATGCAAGTCTATGGTAGTCTAGCATTTCATTGTTGATTTTGAGTGAAACACATACCCTAAACACATGAGTGAGAGTGCAAACATATAACCTTGGTGAGGTCTAGAATGGGTTAAGTTTCTACTCTTTTCTTTAATCAATTGCATGTTATGATATCTTGATCACGTTATAGTTATATGTTGACTTCCTTTATGAATTGTGAGATGGAAGCATGAATTGCGAGTTGTGATGTGACTTGGATCTATTTTTTGCTTGAGAACAAGTAAGGTTTAAGCATGTACTGTGAATTTAATAGCTTGCGTATAGATAGTGTTTAGAGAGCACGTTTAGACTTATTTTGCATGGTTTTAGCTAGTTTTAGTTAAGTTTATTTATTTTAGTAGTTTAGTTAGAAGTTTTGGAACCTTCACTCGTTTGGTGTTATTTTGTAGATTAGATGATGAGTGAGTGTGGACGGGACAAGAACCAAGGCGAAGAGGCGGACTTTCGAGCTAGTCGCGGGTAGGGAATGGAGAACTCGATCGAGTTCAACAAGCCATGGTCGTGTGATGTCAAGATAAGCGGATAACCAGAATTCAGGCAAGGCGCGGGCTGGGACTCGGAGCGTGACCGCGCTCAACATACCGGGACCGCGCCCGACGGTTTCTACGCGGATGATTTGGGCCAACATGATATTTCTTTATTTTAAGTCCTTTTATGTATTTTTGGTTAGCTTTATACGTGAAATATTATCTTTCTAAGATTAAGTCTTTAGTTTTCTATCTTTTATCATTATCACGTTATTGTAATTTGGAATTGGAGTTTGTCTAGAGAGTTTTCTCAAGGGAGACTTAAACCCTAGTTGTAAGTTTTTCTAATTCAATTATGATTTGCTAATTTTCCTTGTGTTTAACTAGTTGATTGAAGTTGTAGATTGGATGATATTGTGAGTCCGCAACATAAAACCACCTATAACATACCCCACTTTTCAGATAGCCACCCCGAATATAATTATTTATTTTTAACCACCCATAAAACACTCTCCGTTAGCTAAATACCACCTTCCGTTACTTGGCTTGTTAAAAGCTTAAAAAAACCCGAACATACCCTTGTTTTGGGACTACACCTCCAACCTTGCCATTTTCACCCTCTCCTGGCCCCAATCTAACTGAAGATCGTAGGCACAGTGTTGTAGAGGAGTGCAACATATTGAAGGTGCCTAATAGTGGAACAGTTAGGCACCTCGTACATGAGGACTTTAGAATTGGAATCACCTTGCATCGCGAACAAATGTTAAGCAACGATCACAATTACAAGGTAGAAAAGAACTATAGCTTCATAAAAGAATGGATTTTGGGGTACAACCTCATCGGGGGAGAACTCTTCATGGTATGGTGTTCGTGGTATTGTGTCGTCCCACTCCCACACATACCACTAGTCATGGAGTATGCCATCCTCTTCATGTAGAGAGCCTTGCGAAACCATCATTCGTATCCCCAATCCAAAAATTTAATAGTTATTTCATTTATTTATTTTTTAATTTATGTCAAAATCCATTAAAAGCCAAATTTTTGATGACAAAATTGCCAAAATTTGTACTTAAGGCAAGAAAAGAAGATCGTGCCTACAATATTCATATTGTGTATAGGAAGACATTTAAGGAAGTAAGATGATTAATAATTTTCAGGATATGAAGACCTATGGAGAATACAAAATCTTTGCAATTGGAAAACTAAATTCATGTCAAAACAAGCATTACAAGAAACATCACATATTATGATTTTTACAAGGAATGGTTAGCATTACAATAGAATGAGAAAAGTTAGCAAAGTTAACATTGCAATGAATGGTTAAGATGATGGATTTGTGCAAATTTTCCATATAACCATATTTTTTGGTCAATTATATGATTCAAGAGAAGTTGGCAAACAAAGTGAAGGCATCATTACCTTTTGTATATGTAGTATGTTAAACGGAACATCTCAAAGGACAACTTGATAAGAATCCGATAAATCATTGGCATATATTCAACAAGTATCTCGAAAAAGCCACACTAGACAACTAGAATAATAAGAACAAAAAAAAATCCGATTCATTGCTTGCACAATAATCGAACCATAGCACTGAAAAAACGTTGTTGGACCTCTAATTGAACTCTAGCACTGAAAACGTTCGTAAACTTGGAATGGAGAAGGTTGTTGTTCCTCTAATCAAACCTTAGCACTGAAACAAACATGAACATGAGGGAAAAACAAAAATTAGGGTTTCAGGCCAAGTGCAAATCATAGGATATGGGAGATGACTCCAATGGCTTTACCTTGCGCATGCCGGAAACGATTTCTTTGAAAAGAAGATCGCTGCCACTCCCAATCGAAGATACAAAAGAGGGGAAAAAATTAGGGTTTAGGGAAGAACGAAAGACGAGACAAAGGCAAGATTAGAGATTTTATTGTGAGGGCTCCGTACCTTGTGCACAACGAAGACGAAGGAGGTCGTCGCCAACACTTGTCGATTTTCTTCGAGATAGGAAATGAGGAAATAAAGGGGTATCGGGGTGTAGTTTTCCCCATAAAGCTAAGGATGTCATCCTCACAAGCTCATCATGTTGGGGTAGGGAGGGAAAATTTTCCAATTTATTCTAGCTTGGACCAGCTCCTCCAGCTACTTATTCATTGTAGTTGCCGAACGAGGTTTCGAAAACTGAAAATTTTCAATTTAATCGTCACAAGTTACTTACTACTTGTATCAAATGGAGCCTAAATGATTTGTTTCATGATCAATTTTTTTTATTAAGGCTCCGTTCGGCTGCAAGTAGCGGGAGCTTTTTTTCCCATTCAGCTAGCGGAAATTGAAGAAGCTTGTGAGGAGGAGCTTCTTCAATCCGCCCATTTTTCAGCTCCCCCTAGCTGAAGACACTCCCAATTCCGCTAGTGTCGAACGGACCCTAAGCCTATCTTACTATGTGTTATATTCCAGGTCGACTAGGAGGAACCTAAGATGCAACAAATAGCAAAATAAGCTTCACAACAAATAACAACAGTGTTTAGAAAATGAGATCCTCCTAATGATATGCTATATCAACACCATCATGAAATATGAGTTTTTTCCCAATCTTTTTTGGAAACAGCCAAGTTTGGTAAATTTGATTCTCCCCTAGGTCTAAAGAAGACAAGCACCAGATCAGTCTCGAGTCTCTCACTTTCAAATCTGGTAGTACGGTGCGATTTCAATTAACAGTGAGTCATTGCACAGACACCGGTGGATCCTAATTCCTAATTCCTAACATATCACCCGAAAGCTCCCGCCATCTCTTTTGGTAGAAAGCTCATGATTCGAGCTCTTCCATTAAAATACCCTAAAACTGTGATTTTTCGGATTCCTGATTTGAGCTATGGCGGTTACTGAGGAAGAGTCTTCTTCTTCCTCCCCTTCTTCCTCCGCCTATTCTCGATCGGCTGGAAATGGCGTTCACTACCTCGCCAAGTGCATCCTTCCCAGCAGCGTCGTTCTTCAAGTTGTGTATGGTCACATCCGCTCCTCTACCTCCAACGACATCATTTTTGCCAAGGTCTTGTTCTTTATCCTACTTTTTCGTCCTTCTTCCTGCTTTTACCTGCTGCGTTCCAATTTAGTGATTTTATAAATTAATAATTCAATTTTTTGTTTATTGAATTACTTCAGCTTATAGTTCTTTTGTGTAATTTTTCGGGTTTGGGGAGGAGGGGATCATGTGCATATTTCTGCTTGAAATATGCTGCTGACCATGATGTTAGTGTTTGGATTTGGTTCTTTTTATGTAAACAAGAATCCTTTTGACTGGTTATCAAGGAGAACACCTCATAAATTTTGGTGAATGGAATTGAACGCAGGAAACATCGATTGAGTTGGTTATTCTCGGTGAAGATGGCATTGTTCAGTCGGTTTGTGAGCAGACGGTTTTTGGCACAATAAAGGATATTGCCATCCTGCCATACAATAGGAAGCTTCATGCTAAGAACTCACAGGTTATTTTGTCAATCAACTATTTTAGTAAAGGATTCGAGCCTTAATTTTATTTCAGGGTTCCTTCTGATGAGGTTTAACTGTCATGGAAGCATTTTATAATCATCTTAATGGGTTTTATTGGCTTTCATTTATGTAGATGCACGGGAAGGACCTGTTGCTTGTTACTTCAGACTCTGGGAAGCTGTCATTTCTCACATTTAACAATGCAATGCACAGGTATATGCTAAGTCTTTGTCTCATTCTTTGGGTATGTGGCCTCTCGGCTCTCGCTATTGCAGAAGTGAAGTTGATATATTTCCTTTCTAGTAATCTAAGCTATCAGTTGAACATGGAGGAACGCTTTCATTTCTCTGTATGTTCTTTTCGGATAGGTTTTTCCCAGTTGCAAATATTCAACTCTCAGATCCAGGCAACTCTAGGAACCAAATTGGGAGAATGATAGCTGTACACTCAAGGTAACTATACTAACTAGCTGGTGCCACATAATTTTTTTTTTTTTTTTATTAAATCACTAAGAAACTCTAGTGCTGTTGCTTCGGCTTGGAATGCCAAAGATCTTGAAGAATATATTTGCTATGTGTTTTCTTAAGTGCATGAAGTAGGAGCTTTGTTTATGCAGATTGGGTCACTCAGTGCATTAGTGTTGTCTTTAATGCTTCTACTTTATAGGCAGAAGCTCAATTAAGGGGCACATAATAAATTTACATGGTTTTAATAATCTGACAGTGGCTCTGTTTCTTATAACAAATATCCAGGATTTTTTTTTATTGTTGTTATTCAATGGTTGAATTTGTTCTCAATGTGACCAACTGACCATCTATGAGGATTTGATGGAAAGTCTTCATTATCTTTGATAGCAGACCTAACATTTATTCTGACTTCTTTCTTCTTTGTTTCTTAAATAAGCATCATGCCTTTTGTCTTTAAGAAGTTAAATGTTAAATGGTGTTTGATGGTTTTCAATTACGTTCTAAATTTTGCTTTTGGAAATACCTTTTCATGGCTGCAATTTTGTCCTCATTGGCTGACTTGTGGTATATCACATGCAGTGGTGGTTATATTGCCGTTAGTGCATTTGAGGAGCGTTTGGCCCTATTATCTGTATCTTCAGATAATAGCTGCGACATGATAAATAAGGTAGAGCTGAGCTTTGCAATCTTTATGAATGGATTTTCTTGTATTGCTTCTAGAGTAGCTTGTACAAGAGTAACTCGAGTCTTTCCTTTCCCTTCTCTAAATATAACCAGTTAGATTCATTATGTATCTAGAAATTGATATATCCCCCTGAAGAATCCAATGAGGAGGAAGCTGAAGAGGAAGATGTCATAAAAGGAATTCAAAAAGCCAGCATATTAGGCACTATTTGGAGCATGTGCTTTATATCAAAAAGTCTTACCAAATCAAGTAAGGAAGATTGTCCAGTACTAGCCATCCTTTTGAATAGGTATGAATACTGGCATCTTTATATCCATCTTATACCATTTTATGGTGCGTTTTTTTTTGTATACCAGTTTGGCAACTAATTATGAGTTTCTAGGTGATTGAATGATATAGTATGTAATACTTGAATGGTCATATTAAGCTTACAATATATCTGTATTCATTTAAAAAAATTTGGAGTTTCTAGTAAATTCAGTCTTCAAAGGCTCATAGCTTTCTTTCAGGGGAGGAAGTTCTTGGAATGAGCTGCTAATGGTGAGATGGAATGTTAAAGAAAATGCCATCTGTGTTCTATCTCAGTACATGGACGATGGAGCGCTGGCACACGACATTATTGAAGTTCCTCAATCCTGTGGATTTGCCCTTCTATGCAGGGTGGGTGACATACACATAATGGATCTTAGGGATGCCCAGAATCCTTGCTGTGTGCACAAAGTGAATTTGACCTCACCAGTTCCTGAAGTAGAGGAGCAAGCTTATGTCGAAGATCCCTTAAGGATGCATGATGGGGATGATGAAGGTTTTATTGCTGCTAGTGCATTGCTAGAGCTGCAAGATCATGCAATGGTGTTCCATGAAATTGATGATCCCATGAGTGTGGACACTCATTCAGGCAATGCCAAAGGCATTCCGAGATATGTCTGCTCATGGACTTGGGAGCCAAGAAAAGAAAATCACCAAAGGTTGGTATATTGTGTGGATACTGGAGAATTTTTCGTGATCGAGATTACACTTGATAATGGGCTTGATGTCCATTTATCTGATTGTATATATGAGAATGCTAATGCCCCTTGCAAAGCATTGTTGTGGGTAGAAGGTGGTTTTCTGGCTGCAGTTGTTGAAATGGGGGATGGTATGGTCTTGAAATTGAAAGATGGGATGCTGACTTATGCCAGCCCTATTCAAAATATCTCACCAATCTTGGATATGTCAGCTGTGGATTACCACAATGAGAATGAGAAACAGGATCAAATGTTTGCTTGCTGTGGTGTGGCACCAGAGGGTTCATTAAGGATAATTAGAAGCGGAATATGTGTGGAAAGATTGCTGAGAACAGCTGCTATATATCAAGGAATAACTGGAACTTGGACATTAAGGATGAGGACTATGGATCCTCATCATTCTTTTCTTGTGCTGTCTTTTGTTGAAGAGACAAGAGTGTTATCTGTTGGTTTGAGTTTCAGTGATGTGACTGATTCTGTTGGTTTCCTTCCTGATGTTTGCACTTTGGCATGTGGTCTCGTTGATGATAACTTGCTGGTTCAGATTCATCAAAATGCTGTTCGACTATGTCTGCCAACCATAGCTGCCCATTCCACAGGCATTCCAACGTCTTCACCAGTATGTACATCCTGGTCCCCTGACAGTTTCAGCATCAGTCTTGGTTCAGTAGCAAATAATTTGATCATTGTAGCAACCTCAAATCCTTGCTTTTTGATCATTCTTGGTGTTAGATCCCCCTCTGTCAATAATTACGAAGTATATGAGCTGCAGAATATTAGACTTCAGAGTGAATTGTCTTGTATGTCTATACTACAACAATGCTTCTTGCAAAAAGAATCCACTTCATCTCTTGATCCAAGCAATATTGAAACTGCAACTTCTCTTCCAGTTGGTCTTGAAACTGGCATAGCTTTTGTGATTGGTACACATAAGCCTTCAGTGGAAGTTATGTCGTATTCACCCAGTCAAGGTATAAGAGTTCTTGCAGTTGGAACAATCTCACTGACTAATACATTTGGAGTCGC
This sequence comes from Fallopia convolvulus, assembly GCA_964016875.1. Taxonomy (NCBI): domain Eukaryota; kingdom Viridiplantae; phylum Streptophyta; class Magnoliopsida; order Caryophyllales; family Polygonaceae; genus Fallopia; species Fallopia convolvulus. Next base: position 26,767,415 of record OZ024733.1, read on the forward strand.
TATTAGTGGTTGTATCCCTCAAGATGTAAGATTTGTAATGGCTGATAGACTATATATACTTTGTGGGTTAAGGAATGGTATGCTGCTTCGCTTTGAATGGCCAATTTGCTCATCAGAATCATCCAATCAATTGGATATTCCTGTTTATCTTCAACTAATAGCTGTTCGGCGTATTGGGATTACCCCTGTATTTCTTGTGCCATTGGATGATTCACTAGATGCAGATATAATTGCTCTCAGTGATAGGCCTTGGCTGGTCCAAACTGCAAGGCATAGTCTGTCATATATCTCAATCTCATTTCAATCTTCAACACATGTAACTCCTGTGTGTACAACTGAATGCCCAAAGGGACTTCTATTTGTTGCAGAGAATAGTCTAAATTTGGTGAGGCTCTGTTTAACTTCTTAGTTGTTGCTCATAGCTTTCCATCTTTGAATCTTCTCATTAAAATATTTCTACAATGCAATTAATGACTGAGATTTATCAGGACTTTATGTGGAAATATGATTGAGCAATGATGAAAACAACGATGATTTTAGAAGCCACATAATATTAGTGCTCTCTCTCTACTCTGGCTTGTTTTGTTTCTGAATATGGGCAGTGATTGAGATTGTTTTCATTAAAATCTTTTGAGTATATAGGTGGAGATGGTCCCTAGCAGGCGGCTCAATGTGCAAAAGTTTCATCTTGGTGGTACTCCACGGAAAGTTTTATATCATAGAGAAAGCAAATTATTGCTGGTGATGAGGACTGACGTGGGTGGTGATTTCCTTTCTTCTTCTGATATCTGTTGTGTGGATCCCCTTAGCGGATCAGTGCTATCGTCGTTTAAGTTTGAACTTGGAGAAACAGGAAAATGTATGGCATTGGTGAAAGCTGGAAATGAACAGGTACTGGTTGTTGGAACCAGTTTGTCTGTTGGTCCAGCTGTACTGCCAAATGGAGAAGCTGAAAGGTCAGTTTTCTGCTGAAAATAGTAATTATGACATCTGCCTTGGTTATCCCTACTGGCACTGAAACAACTACCGTTTCTAAAAGAAATGCTGATATTTGAAATTCTTGCTTATTTTTATATTGGATATTTTATTTAGAATATTCTTTTTGTTTGTTGATTGGTTGATACACACTGATATTGACTGTTTATGGGCATATCCTGACTGAACTTCTTCCTAATCAGTACTAAGGGTCGCCTGATTGTATTATCTCTTGAGCACTGGCCAAGTCTACGGCGATCCTTATCTTTTAACATGAACAGTGGTTGTGATTCGGATAAGATGCTCAGTAATAGTACCGCTAGCAGCCCAGGTGATAGTTCTGATAGAATAAGGCTTGAAGATGGTGAAGCTTGGCACCTGAGGTTGGTATTCTCAGTGACTTGGCCCGGAACAGTACATGCTATATGCCCTTATCTTGACCGCTACTTCCTGGCATCTTCGGGAAATGCTGTAAGTTCTGAATAACACTTCTCTAGATTTTTTTCTCACGCTGGAAATTGTTGTTACACTAGAGCCACTTCTCAAGTGTCCTGCTTATTCTTCTTTTTTGCTTTCCTTTTTTCCCCCAGTTCTATGTATGTAGTTTTCCAAATGATTCTCCTCAAAAAGTTAGGAGGTTGGCGGCTGGAAAGACGCGGTATTTGGTATATTCTTTGACAACATATTTCACTAGAATTGCTGTTGGTGATTGCCGCGATGGTATATTGCTTTACTCCTACCATGAGGTACAAAACAAGTTGGCTTCTTTTATATGGTTACAGTCTCTACAAGTCATCATTTTGTGCCTGTTTGGATGCAAAGTACATGCATGATATTACATGTTATATGCATTATGAAGTCAGAAATTTAAGTGTGGTTTAGTGGGTCCCGGATATAATGCTTTATGATACTCTGATATAATGTGTTTTTGGATTATCACCTTATCAGGCATTAGAAATTCACAACATTGTTGTTGTGAATTTCTAATGCCTGATAAGGTGATAATGCATAAGTTCTTTATACTGCATGACATCCTAACAAACACTTTGTTTACCTTTAGTTTGGGGGGAACTAGGTCAAAGTCTGAGACTGATCTTATGACTGTCATTGTGTCAATCAGGAATCCAAGAAACTAGAACAGCTCTATGGTGATCCTGGACAAAGATTAGTGGCAGATTGTTTACTTATGGATGCAGATACGGCAGTTGCTTCTGATCGTAAGGGGAGCATTGCTGTGCTGACATGTTCAAGCCAACAAGAAGGTGTTGCATCTTCCCTTTTTCTTGCTAACTATATTATTTTTAGACTTGGTTGTTGCCTTTTTTGCCTTTGATAAAACTTATGTGAGTTTTCTGGATATTTTAGCAAATTTAAATGTCATTTCTTTTTTTACCCCAGATAATGCAAGCCCTGAATCCAACTTAACCTTAAGTTGTTCATATTACATGGGTGAGATTGCAGTGAGCATTAGGAAGGTAAGCTCCTCTACTTCTATAGCTATTGATTTAATGACATGATTGTTGGAGTTTCTTTGTTAACTAGTGTAGTAACCTTTTCAAGCAGAGGCGAAAAAATAACTATAGTAAATGATGTGTAAAGTCTAATACATATGTCTTATCCAACCACCATATCTTCACATCTTATGTAATAACTACATACCAAACATTTACACAGCATAAAAAATTAAGCAGAATTGTAAAGCAATAAATAAGAATTTATAAAATGTATTAGAACCAAAACATAATGGAATAACTAGATCCCATTGCAGCGGGTCTATTCCGGGTCAATGTTGTTGTATTAGAACCAAAACACAACTTAATGTGCTCAAATCTCATAATGGAATATAAAGATGAATATGTTGACTTACACAAGAAAAGGAGGGGTGTTTATATTTTCATTGTTAACCTAAAATAAGAGCAAATGGAATTTTCAGCAAGTACTACATGATCATGTGCAGCATTAATGACAATTTAGATGATAAAACTAAAGCCAACCCAAACACAAGCAAATACTAAGAATGTAAATGCTTTAAAAGCTTCTCTTCACAAAGAGGCCCATCTGACTATTCAATAAGAATGTAAAAATGTTTTTTTGAGTGTCTTTTTTGCTTTTCCCATTGTACGTCTGTCTGCTGCTTGTGCTTATGGTTTTCCTTATATTTCTTCCTTCGCTTGTGCTCAAAACAAAAGTGCACAAAAGCGCACACAGCACATGTACCCCCACTAGAGCTGGCAATAGGAAAAAACGTACACAAACGCCCTCTAAACTCTAAGCTTTAGACCCTAGACCCTACAACACTACAATCCAAACCTTAGACTGTAAACCCCAAACCCTAAACTCCACTATCCTACCTACATGAAAGAGTAGAAGTATAGATAAAAAAGCCATAACAAAAATAGATTAATACATCTGATGGAGGTTTAAAAGCATGAATTTTGGCTACAGGAGCTCTGAAGGCCCATAATTCACCCTATATTGAAGTATTAGATGTTTTATAAACCAAATTCAAGGAAATTTAATATAAATAGAACAAAGATCAATTGGATTCTACTAAATATATGCCATTAAAGACCCACATTCCACAAACCATAATATAAACACAATCTCATCAAATGAATTTTGAGAACTTCATTGACAGTGAGACCAAAATAGAGCTTATATTTGTACCATAAACGAACTAACCTGTGTAGGGTTCAATGTATTCTTCTGCTACTCAGTTACACACAACTCAATTTACTTACATTAAAAATAAAAAGAGAATCTAGTCCTTTAACACTCAACCTGCAGGCTGCAGACATCTCTATGTTATGCCACACTAATATAATTCAGAAACAATACCATCATCAACTTTCATGGACATTGAGCTCACCTAACAAAGGACTTAACAAAACATATGACCTACTCCAATATAATGAGTAGCTTTGAGCAACCTAATCAATGTTTTGATCCGCTAGATTCAAAGCTAAAATCAAAATTGATTTTGAAATTATTCATTCCTGCAGATTACAATCCCAAGGATCTCTGGTCTATATTCGCTAAATACCTGATATTTAAAATATAAACTCAAGATTAAAATTGAAATTATTCAATTTCCAGTCATCCTGACATTCCAAGACACCACAATCTTCTCTGGCATTCTGTCAAACATATGATGTGCAATATGCACAAAATTAGCGTTAAACAAAGCACCGATCATTGATAATGGTGCAATGTTATGGACTAGAAAGTGTGCAGGTTATTGATAAACCCTCTACAGTTCATAATAAACTAAAGCACATCATGATGTAAAATGGAAAGTTCTAACCTGAGGTGTTTAATCAAAATTGAAATTGATTATATGAACAGCACTGCGAGTGCAATGACAATGAGCAGCTCTATCAGAAGGTTGAGGGAGCAGAGAGAGAGCTAGATAGAAGAAATCACATTGTTTTGGTGTTAGTGTTTTACATTTTGGCTTCTTGTTGTAAGAAGCTTGTGTTTTTCTTTTGTATTGATTACATTTATACCTGGATTCAGAATGAAAATCTTTGTTTAATGAATTCTAATTACAATCTAAAGTTCCATGGTATCATCAGAAATATTTTAAACCATTCTCTTCCCTTGTTTAGTTGGTATCTAAATCAACTAACCCTAAACACAAAATGCAGCAAATTCTAATTCAAAGCAAGTCTCATTCAACTTCAATTCAGCCCAAAACACAAAATGCGGCAAATCCTAATTCAAAGCAAGTCTTGTTCAAAGTCAATTCAACCCTAAACACAAAACGTTTCAAATCTTAATTCGAAGCAACACCAACTCTTGTCTCATTTAAGTCAATTTTTTCATCTTGAAATTAGAGAAGAATATGTTGCGCAAGAATAAAAGCTCCAAAGGCCAGTTGTAAAAATTGAAGTGAACACAGAGACTTGGGAGTAATGGGAAATTCAAATTTTATTTTATGAAAAATAAAATAAAATAACAGATATTTATTATAGCCTATGCTACAGGGCTCAAGTTTTTCTGAAGACTTTCCTTCAACTTTAATATATAGAATAGATATAGACTTTTTGGAAATTGACAAATGCAAAATATAATTTGAAAGTTTCTGGTTAATTTAAGACAAGTAATGTCCTGTATATTATAACCAATCCATTTTTCTGAATTTGGTGCTTAAGAAGGCTTGGTTTTTCATTTTTCTCCTATTGCTCTAGAAATGCCTGTTTGAACTTTGAATTGTTTCTTGTTTTATCTGTTAGTGCACTTCATGCAAGTTGCTTTCTTGATTTTATTTCTTTCTCCTTTTGTTTATATCGTACATATCTTTAAGTTTTTTTGAATATTTGATGTCTGATATAGCAGGGATCCTTCTCTTACAAACTCCCCGCTGATGATGCATTGAAAGGATGTGAAAGTGGCGATACTATATTTGATCTGTCGCACAATGGAATCATGGCTGGTACACTCTTAGGAAGCATTGTAATCTTCATCCCATTGTCAAGGTATATCTTTGAACTTCCACCTAATTGATGCCATTTCACTTAAACATCATACTTCTTTTCTTTCACGCTCTTGTACAACTCATTTAACTTCATAATTCTCTTCTTGCATGTCAATGAAATCGTCTTGCTGCTTTATCAGAGATGAATACCAGCTCCTCAAAGCCGTTCAAGCCAAACTAGCAGTTCACCCGTTGACTGCACCGATTCTTGGAAACAACCACGCCGAGTTCCGTGGTCGAGAAAATCAGGTATGATTGATTACGTGGCATCATATCAGCCTGTTTTTGCTGGCCAAAGTTTTTGTCGCCTCTGATTAAACTGTTACTGGCAGGTTGGGGCATCTCAGATTCTTGATGGTGACATGTTAGCACAGTTCTTGGAGCTCACAAACATCCAACAGGAAACTGTGTTGGCTTTACCTTGTGCCTCTGCAGAGATGACGTCGAGTTTTAGGTCACATCATGTACCGGTATCAGTCAGTCAGGTTGTGCCACTGCTTGAAAGAATCCACTACGCGTTGAATTGAGCGGTTGCTGCTGGTGATGAGCTTGTAGAGCAAAGATGAATATATGATATAATGTGAGAAAGAGACCCATGCCCTTTTTCTTTGGGTCTTAGCCTATTAGCCAAAGCCGCGCTATGTCCGGACTAGGTACAGTTTGATCCATTTAAGTGGTAGACCCTCTACTCACAAGCGACTCCATGGCATCAAGAGGACCTATGTCCTTTGTAATTATGAGAAATATTTCAAGTTATGTCTATTAGCTATTGCCTTTATATTTTGTAAAAGAGAAATTGAAAGTTGTAACATGTTATCAAGGGAGGAAACTACAACCAATCAATAAGATCAATGAAATTAGTGAATTGCCTGCGTGAATGTTTTTTTTTTTTTTTGCAAGAATATCAGCAAGGCGACGCTGCACTGATGCAAATACCTATAGTTTGATGGCGTTGCACTTGGAGTTCAAGACTGTAACATCAATACTTTAATAGTTTCTACTTTCTACATTTTCTGTCTTGACATGAAAACAAAGGGTGGGTTAAGATAAATGACAATTGATGACCTGTTCGGTGTAAACACAACTGAAATATTTCAATGAAAAAAAAGTGTAAATAATAACAAAATCCCCTGAACAATTCCTCTCTCTTTATCCCATATTTTCCCTTTTTTGGGATTTTTGCTCATCTGATGTTATTTGTGGTCGATTGAGACAAATTTAGCGCTAAAAATATTTTGAGGGCACTAATGGGAATTTTCCCAACAATAAGGGTAGAATCACTGTATGAGGGCCTCTATATTTGACCAACGACCTTTTCGCTTTCCTCCGCAATTTCATCTCTGCATTTTTTTCATTTTCTGTTTTGGACAATCCAAAGGCAAGATTGTTCCTCTCAATTCTTGGAAGTCTAATTCTCCATCAGCTCTGGTTGAGGCCGATTTGCGTTCACAATTCCATGCAGAACAATCGATTAATGCTCTAGCCTTCAGGTACATTTTTCTTTCTATTCTACCTATCATTGTCGGTGATTAACCACCGGTCTCTGTTGATGACCTAGGAATTCCGGTACGGAGGATAGCGTGGTGTTTTCTGCAATTTGTTTTTAATTTTTGTTGAGATGTGAAGTTAAATTATCAGGGAGAGAGCCCAAGGGGCTGGAGTCGGGAATTAGATGACATTGCATTAGAAATGGAAATGCATTATTATTATTCAAAATTCGTTTTCAATATGTTATTACGCTTATCTAAACTGAAAACTGAAAACTGAATCATCAAATAATGGTCACGCTATTGATGTTTGATTGATTGAATTTCTATGTTTTTGCCGACTAGATGCCTTTGCATGTTGACCATCATTTTGTAAGTTAGTGCTGATACCAGAGCAATTCAACATCAGGTGAAACTTTTGTGTTGCTTCTTTGAAAAATGGAGACATCTAGTGTTGACGCTGAATCAAAATCAACAGTCAGTGAAATTGAGATGAAGCCAGAGAAAATAGAGGATATACACCAAGAAGGTCCCTCTTTCACTTGTGATCTGTGTGATAAGGAACTAACTTATAAGATAGCTCAAGATTTGCTGTCAGGTTTAGCCACCGCTTGTGTTGATGGCACCACAGGAGTCCTTTTCAAGACCCCTGCTTCTGTGGCTGCTGATTTCAGGAAAGAAATGGTGGACTATCTCACGGTCCGAAGCGAGAGCTTTGTTGCTGAAACCGTCGTCCTAGACACGGATCCAGGGGCTGAAGTATCTGATCATCCTCTGGATATTTTATCTAATATGATTGATGATTATGCTGTCTCTAGGAAAAGCTTGTTTAGCCGGGTTTCTGGGTTGATGCTGAGTGAAACGAGGGAAGAACGTATAGATGAATTCGCGCAAGAAATGGAGAGAGACAGCTTCTGGCTTTTGGACAGGAGGGAATTTGTTGCACAGGGTCTTATCAAGAATGTGGATTTCAAGAGCTTGCATCACTGCAACATGAAATTCGGGTCTGAGAATGAAGTCATGGAGCATCAGGAGACGTGTGGTTATAGGGCTGTGATGTGTGAGAATCAAGGATGCAATGACACGTTTAGTGCGGATAGTTTAGACCATCATGATTCTATCTGTCCTTTCAAGATACTTCCTTGTGAGCAGAACTGCTCAGAATTACTCATGAGGCGCGATATGGACAAGCATTGTATTACTGACTGTCCCATGAAGCTAACAAACTGTCCCTTCTACTCAATTGGATGCTCATCTCCTGTTCCACACAGTTTGATTAAGAAACACTGTTCTGAGTATACTCATGGCCATTTGATAAATGTTCTTCAGTATATTCACAAGGAAGCATCATCTGAGGATGCCGAACGCTGGGCAGAGCAAATAGAGAAGGTCAGCTTCTTTAATTTCCCATATCCTCACTTCCTAGTTTTAGGCACTTTCACATTTGTTACACTTCTCTCCATTATACTTTCTATTATCTGAATTATCATTTATTTAGTTTTAGGATTTACTTCTCTTGGTTATCTATTATAAAGGAGGATGCACGAATTGCAATTGAAAAAGCTGATGAATGAAATTACATGTGAGGATTCCTCAAAATTCCCATGAACGTATAATAGGAAAAGGGAATGGATACATGAGAATTTGAGCTAGCCTCATATAATTGTAAATCTTACAATTTTTTTTGACGTGATTGAAGTCGGTCCTTGTTTATTCTTGTTGCTCCATCTGACAAGGATGCGTCTTTCCCTATCTTGATTTAATTGAATACTTACAAGTATCTATTTTGGACAGTCTGACTTCTCTGATCAGCTGGAAGCTCGAGACGTGAGAACTTTTACTATGTCAGTCAAGGATATTGAGAAAAGGATTGGCCCATTTGAGGTTAGGCAGCCTGAAACCATAGAAGAAACTCCATCAGATCCTCCGTCAGAGCAAGCAACAAACGCTCCAACAGAACAAACTACGGCTACAACTCCTCCAACAGATCAGCCTGTAGCTCCTCCTCCTTCAAAGGAGCGAGAATCACCTTCTCCTGAAGCACCAGAACAAGATGTAACTCCAATTACTACACAGAATGAAACCATAGAAGAAACTCCACCAGCTCATCCATCAGAGCAAGCAACAAACGCTCCAACAGATCAGCCTGTAGCTCCTCCTCCTTCGAAGGAGCGGGAATCGCCTTCTCTTAAAGCATCAGAACAAGATGTAACTCCAATTACTACGCGGAATGAAGCTGAGATCACTCCACCAAATCAGGAGCCTTCTCTTTCAACAGTGAAAGATTTAGCTCATCCAACTACTACACAAACCGACACTAAGACCTCTACACCAGAACAAACTACTGCTACAACTCCTCCAACAGACCAGCCTGTAGCTCCTCCTCCTTCAAAGGAGCGAGAATTGCCTTCTCTTAAAGCACCAGAACGAGATGAAACTCCAATGACTACACAAATTGAAACTGAGATCACTCCATCAAATCAGGGGCCTGCTCCTCCAACTACTACTACTGCACAAACCGACGCTGAGACCACTCTCCACGAAATTAGGTTGTGACTGCATAAAAAGAAACCGAGTCAAATCCAGCTGGGCAGGTTGTGATTACACCAGAAAAAGTCATTCCTCCTTCACCAGAACAGCCTTCATCTCCACCGCAGCTCCTTCTATTGACCAGCCTAAGCCAGCTCCTTCACTTGAGGAGGTAAAAATTGCTCCACCACATCAAACTTAAAGTTAGAGCTGAAACTCTTTAGATTTCACATTATACCTTTTATCCAAGCTTTGACGGTTGAGGTAAACAACTGTTTTTTTTCTCTTTTTGTTTGTCTGTTAGGCCTTGTTGCCTTTTGATATAGACATAGTATATAGCTAACAAAGGAAGGGCAGCTTCCAGATTCATTGATTGCGTCCGTGTTGATTTTATCGACATTGTTTGGGCCATGTATCCTTTTTGTTCATGGAGATTCACTTGTAATGATTTTTTTTTTTGGTCATCATCTCTTGGATCCTGAATGTTGATTCCATTTCCACGTATACATATTGTACAACTAAAATTACACAAAAAATATTGTAATTGCAGCTTGTGCAGGATCTTACTTCATAACATGGCTTACTGGAAACATCTTACAAAAGAACTTTTTAATCTGTAAATGCTCATGGTGTGATTTTTGTCAACCCTGTCGAAAACGCAGAACAGTACAGATTTATATGCAACTCATTTTGGACATTCATTTAACAGCTCCGCTAGATATTAAGACATACTCCATAATGGATCCATAATCCATTATTGCTAGTCACCTTCTGAGATCATGGCCCAATTTGACACCAACAATATTTCTTCAACATCTAAACAATCCCTGTGAGTCAAAGTGTGATCACCTCCAATTGTGAATGCTTCATTTCCTCTCAATAACTTAAAATGATGCATTATCTCTCCAATTATCACCACAAGAGAAAGAAATGAAATCAAGGAGAGGTAAGCAATTTTGACAATGATAACCTAAGTTTTCAGAAATGCGAAGCTTTCTTGTTCCATAAATTGGTTAATTAGGATAGATTTTAAGATTCAGTCCACTTAATGTGTGCCCATGAGCACACAATAACCATGCTAAATTTGGAAATTATTTCAAAACTATTCCATAAATTGGAATAAATAAACCCTTTTAAAAAAAATTAAAATTAACAAACAAAATCAGATTTACCAAAAAGAGTATCTTTTTTTTTTTTGCTCTCGCGCCTGGTTCAACCGTACGGGCTACGTCCAGACCGGGGTACTGAATGGGATTACGGCAGACCCCTCCCAACGACATTGTGGGGAATCGAACACACGGTTCGTCTTACCAAGCGTAGCCCCAACGCCACTACGCCAATGCACCGTTGGTCTAAAAAAAAAAGAGAGTATCTTTATTGTTTGCCCATGGGCACATATTAGAAATTCTCTTTACGATTTTAAGTAGTTAACTAATAAGTTGTCTATTGTTAATTGCTTTATTTAAAGTATAAGGGTTGGGCTTGGCATTGGCCCATCAGGAACTTAATCAGGCTTTAAAAAAGGTAATTGATATAGTTACTGGCCCAAGAAGGAAGCTTGAGTTTGAAATCCAACCATTAAATATAAAAAAACATATGCGAATAACGACTTACATGTGAAATAAGAATAAATTCTAACCCCGCTCTCCCTAAAAGAATTGCTCAATATTAGACTTTTATTAAAGAGCGGTGAAAAACGACATGAGCGTAATTTTTCTGATTTTTTCGCATTTTTTTCGAAAAAATTGGTTTTGGGAGACATGTGCAACATATGCATGAGTTTTGCTTTTGGTATGCTTCAAAACTAATTGTATGTGCTTTAGTTTTTTTGATGCAAATTGTGTATCAATTTCGATTTTTTTCCCTAAATGTACAGAAAAAATAAATAAAAAACCCGAAGTTTTTTTGATGCACATTTCATTACAAGCTTGTACACATTAAGGCACAAATCGATGCAAATCTAAGAAAAAACAAAGAATCGATGTGGATCAAAAACCCGATGTGTTTTTATGCATATTTTAGTACAACATTATGCACCTTTAGGCATGGATTGATGCCCATCTATGTCAAAATTTATGCACATCTGGCATAAATGTGTGCCTAGATGTGTTTTTGATGCACGTTTAAGTTTAAGCTTGTGCACATTTAGGCATGAATTGATGCATCAATTCGCAGCGTATGGACCGGAGTACGAGGAGGATTCCGAGGAGGAATTCGTCAACGCTCTCATACGCTGTGGATTGAGCCGAAAATAGCACGCGCTTCGTATTGGGGCAATCCCGTTTCAAGTGGCCTCGGCCACCACATTGGTAGCACTCGATGTCTCGAGTCCTTTGTGGGGGAGGCGCGGCCTTGTCACGATTTTGGCCAACCGAAGTGCCCTTGGATTCCGATCCGGGGATACCTACCTTGGGTTTAGAATAAGGAGTAGAAAACGGTTTAGTACCCAAAACGGAAGGACTAGAATTAGAACCGTACCTTGGATATGCGGACGACTTCGTCCTCTTAAATTGCGTGTAGAGCTCCATGGCCGTGTGTATCAATCGCCCCAAATCCTTGATCGGCAAGACAACCAAACGATCTCGGATCCATTGGTGGAGTCCCGCCACGAAGCGAGACCGCAACGCCCCCGGGGAAGCGCTTACGCCGGCTTTGAAGATAAATCTTCTAAGTAAGCAAAGAACTCCTCCGGAGTCATGGAGCCTTGACGTGCGTCTTGGATCAAAATCCGAACCTTTTCCTTGTAGTCGGGGGCTATGAATTTCCGCTTCATTATGAACACAAGTTGATGCCACTGGGTAATGGGGGCTTTACCCTTTCGAGCCCGATCCGATTCGAATCGGTTCCACCACATACGAGCGACCCCCTTGAAATGAAGGGTCACCACCTCGACTTTTTCGTGCTCCTCGTAATGGCAATGTTTGAGCACATGTTCGGTTCCCTACAGCCATGAAATAAATTTATCAGGATTATAATTACCAAAGAAATCTTCAAATTTTACCTTAACGTCTCGGCGTGATACATGCGCCGGACGTTCGTTGTCGGCGCACCGGTTGGCACGCGGAGGCGGTGTGCGTCGGCGCCGGGGGCCTTGGCCATGGCCTCGGTGTGGCTCGTCACCATCATCGCTAGGTTTGTCGTCTCCATCGCGCCGAGGGCGCCGCTGATCCTCGCGGTCTCGGTTTTGGCGACGCCGATCCCCATCACACCGAGGCCGATTGCGGTTGTCACGACGTTCGAGCCGATCATACTCCGCGCGGTTCTCGGGCAATTTGGGTCTCGGAGTCCAATCCCGATCCCGATCCCGATCTATCCACTCCTACGAATCATGGACCGGAGGGTGGTCAAATTCCTCCTCAGAATCCTCCTCGTACTCCGTCATAGAGTCCTCGGAATCCGAACATGGAGTTGTGGGACTTTGATGACCCCGATAGTCGTTGACATCGAAATCATCGCGGTCTTTGTTCTTCTTTTTCTTAGGCGTCGGAGTGATCGCCTTTTTCTTCTTGGCTTGTTTACGTCGCCACTCCTCGGAGTCATACTCCTCATCGAATGAACGTCAACAACCTCTTCTAAATTTTGAGCCTGATTAGTTGGACGACTTTCCTTCATGGACTCCAACCTCTGGATTCCATTCGGGTTAGACGTTTCAACCATCGGACCCTTGCCTTTATCTTGCGCTGTAGCCCGCGGTACCGAGACGTCGAGTGGCGTTACGCTCGGATTAACGGGCTGCGTGTGGATCGTCACGGCTGGTGGCGCCTGCTGCTGCACGATGAATTGTGTCAACATGCGCTCCATATTCGTAAAGCGCGCCTCTAGCGCCGCGAGGCCAGCAGCGGGCACGACACCGGGCTGCGGCACGCGGGCGTCCCGAGGAGACCTGGTTGAAGCGCCGATAGATTTGGTTGGTGGTGTGGTAATCCTTTTTGGTTCGAGTGCTCATCTCCTTCCATGCTACGCTCTCCTATCTCAACCATAAACATGAAAGAGTCAAAAGTTCCCAAAAACAAGCAAGCAAAAGAAGCGTCAAGATATTGTAAGGCTCACCACTCAAGTACCCTTAGTTTGCACGAAAAGTACTTGTAAAGGAATGGGAGGCTACGAATCTCGACGTTGCACAAGCACGGAACACACAAGAGCAAGAACACGCAAGACAAACAAGCATGCAAGTAAGAAAAGAGAGAGAGAGAGAGGCGTCGGCTAGGCTAAGCCTTGGCACGTAAGAGAAGGAGAGAGAGAAGGAGAGGATCTCGGCCTAAGAGGGAAGGCGCGATTTTGTGCTTACAATAAAAGAAAGAATCCAAGATATGCAAATCAAGGCAAGATATTATTGTATGAATAAAAGAGGGAAGGCCGAAAATAATGTGAGATACTTGCCTTATTTTGGCTTGTGTATCTCACAAGATCTTTCAATGATTTTTTTTATATATTATTTAGATAAAGATTGCCTTATTTTGGCTTTGCTTTTCCAAAAATAATTTTTTTTATAAGGCAACTAACAAGATCTTGTGGATTTTATCCTCCAAGATTCTTGCCCTCAATAACAAACACGAGATCAGGCCAAATCGGACCAAATCTCGCACAACTCAACAAGATGCACGACACACACAATCAATCGATTCAAACAAGGCAAGATGAATGCAAGCAATGCTCGATAACTCAAAATGATGAACCGAAAAACAAGTGCAAGTCGTCAAGGACACGACTGTTTTTGTTTTTTTTTTGTAATTTTATGAAGCAAAAACGATGGATCTAATGGATGTTGGTAGAGATGGCGGAAGCTAATGACAAAATGGTTGGAAAAGAAAAAAATTCGTGCAAAAAACGAGTAAATGAGTGAGAAAGACTTACGCAATCCTTGGCTCTGGTGCCAGTTGATGTGAACCCCGTTGAGGATTCACGTGAGGATCTTGAACTTGGACTCGTAAATGGTCTTCTCATGATCGAACGGATAGGTTATGAGACGTGAACGTCTAGACTTGGTAGGGATTGAAGGGAAAGGATTAAGAAGGGGGCTTCTTTTGACGGAAACCAGAAGAGTATGGGACGAGAAAAGAATTGTGGTGACGCCTTAAAGAGATATGTCTGGAGCAATCTCGATAGAGTTTCGTTATCAATAATCAAAGCATCAGAAACAAAGGAGGGGACGTGCCTCTTTTATAGAGAAGATGGCATGCCAAACCCTAGCAAACCCTAGTGGCAAGGGCGGCACATGGAGGACGCACGCACACGACCCAAATGCAAGCCCAAGCCCAAAACTCTAAGCATAAAAGGAAATTACATAAATAGTAATGTTTCGGAATGGAAAAGATGCTAAAAATAGTAAAAACATAAATGGTCACGGTGGCCTAGTCGCGAGTGTCGCGACAAGGTCGTGACAAGGCATTGGCGCGCCAAAGGCATGTCGCGACATGGTATCGAGGCGCGGCAGGGCTTCGGCAGCGACGGGGCTGGTGCGCACCCGAACCTCAAGTTCCGAGGCCGAGGCGCACCAGAACCTCAAGGTTCCATGTCGGGTTGGCCCGGTGTGGCACGGTACTCGGTACCAGCAGCTGGCACGGCACCGAGGGTGAGGTTCTCGGTGTCGTGGTGCGTAGCGTTGGCCTGGAGTGGCGGCGCGCCTTCGATGAAGGAGACGCACCGGAAGAGGGGCGCGCCGGTGGATGCGCCGTGGCTCGCGTAAGCGCGCGTGACGAGGGACGCCGTGGCTCGGGCTATGGCACGGGTCCTGGCTCGAGTAATAGGTCCATCGGAGCGCATGGACAAGTCTTCCTCTTCTTGGCTGGCGGTTGATGTGGGGCTCACATCACCCTCCCCCCCTTGGGTGGGAAACATCCTCGTTTCCTCGTCATGATACTCAGGATCCACATAAGGAGAGAGATCCGAGACATTAAAGGAAGCGGACACGTTGTACTTGTCGGGGAGGTCAAGGATATAGGAATTGTTGTTGATGCGCCGAAGAACTTTGAAGGGGTCGTCTCCTCGTGGATGCAACTTCGTCTTCCGTGCCTCGGGAAAACGATCCTTCCGAAGGTGGATCCATACCAAGTCGCATGGCTCGAAAATCAAGTTACGACGCCCCTTGTTGCGTTGGGCGGCGTATTGATCCGAGCGTTTGAGAAGTTGTGCCTTGGTACGCTCATGTAGACGGCGGATGTGGTTAGCGCGGCTGGCCGCGTCGACGTGCTCTCCGGTCTTGAATGGCAGTGGCACGAAATCCATGGGCGTGCACGGATTGTGCCCGTAGACCACCTCGAAAGTTGTCATCTTTGTCGCATAGTGGAAGGACCTGTTATGAGCAAACTCAACATGGCAAAGTAAGTCCTCCCACCGAAGTGGATTTGCCTTGAGCATCGTTAGAAGAAGAGTGCCCAAGTTCCGATTGGTCACCTCAGTCTGACCATCGGTCTGGGGGTGATAAGCAGTAGAAAATAGGTATCCAAGTGTTCTCCAAAAGTGGCTGCAAAATTTGGTATCCCTATCACTAACAATAGTTCTAGGAATACCATGCAATTTCAGCACATGTTCGAAGAACAAATTAGCGATTTCCACCGCGTTATTAGTCCCCTTACATGCTATGAAGTGGGCCATTTTGGAGAACCGGTCCACGACTACGAAAATGGAATCCTTTCCACGCCTCGAAATTGGTAGACCCGTGATAAAATCCATGGAAAGATCTTCCCACGTGGCGTCGGGAACAGGTAGGGGCATGTAAAGGCCATTAGGTTCGGACCGAGACTTGGCAATATGACACGGCACCCAACTTTGACAATACTTGTTAACATCTCGAGCCATGTGAGGCCAGAAAAAATGTTCACGAAGTGCTGCCAACGTTTTGGCTATGCCAAAGTGGCCTCGACCATCATGAGCCTCTTGGAGCAACAAATGTCTCACCGATGAGGCTGGAATGCATAGCTTCCCAGCTCGGTAAAGATACCCATTGTCGAAGAAGAAAGACTCATGGACTCGTGAATGCTCAAGGTTTTTAATGATTAAGGAAAAATACGGATCTGAGGCGTATAATTCCTTGATCATAGCGAACCCGAGCATTTTAGAATGTAACTGGGTTAACAGAATATACCTTCGAGAGAGAGCGTCGGCGACGACATTCTCTTTGCCTTTTTTGTGCGCAATGACGTAGGGAAACGTCTCCATGTACTCAACCCAACGTGCGTGGCGACTATTCAAAGTCGTTTGACTCTTGAGATAAGCCAAGGCCGCATGATCCGTTTGAATTACGAACTCACTTGGCCAGAGATAATGTTGCCACGTCTTTAGGACCCGAATAAGAGCGTAAAGCTCTTTATCATAGGTCGGATAATTCTGTAACACCCCGTCTTTCGACAGGACGCTACGTGGTAGTAGACCTTACCAGGTACTACTTAGGTGGGTTGACAACAACACTTTAGGATCTTACAACGCGTAGGGGTGTCAATCGGGCGGGTCGGGTCGGGTTTGGGTCGGGTCAATTTAGTTTCAAGTAAGTTCGGGTTCGGGTCAAATTCGGATATTTTGAAAATCGGGTCAAATTGGGTTGGATCATTTCGGGTCGGGTGCTCAATTAATCAGGCAAAGTCGGGTTTCGGGTCAATTTCGGTCGGGTCATTCGGTTTTCGGTCCAACTTGATTTCGGATAAGTTCGGTTTCGGGTTTAGTTCGGTTTCGGGTTTACTCGAATTTCGGGTGAGTTCGGTTTCGGGTTTTTCGGATAATGGGTGAATCGGATTTCGACTTTGGCCGAATTTCGGGTTAATCTGATTTCGAGTGAGCCGGAATTTGATTCAGACCATATATCGAATGATTATTTTGTGTAGTTTGACTACTTTAGGGCCTAAATATTTAATGTAACATTTAATTTAAACATAATTATAATAAATATTCACTATTATTAATATTTTAAAACATAATATAATTTTCGGATGGTTTCGGGTCGGGTAACTTCGGATTTTCGGATGGTTTCGGGTCGGGTAACTTCGGATTTTCGGATGACTTCGGGTCGGGTAGCATCGGATATCGGGTTGCATCAGGCTAGTCCATTCGGGTATAATCGGTTTTGGGTTAATCTCGTGTTCGGGTTTTTTCGGATTCGGATCAAATCAGTTCGGGTCAAACATGTTTCGGGTATAAATTTTTTTATTGTTTTCTCGGGTTCGGAGTCGGGCGGGTTATTCGGGTCGGGTCAAGTTTTGACAGCCCTAAACGCGGGCACGACGAGAAAACAAGTAAAAACATCCAACTTCCAGATTTATAAAACTGAATATAAAACATTTTTGAGTGCCCGAATGCATAAACAAAATTACCAAGTAACCATTCCCGATTTTTTTCCTCAAAATATACCAAACAACACTTAAAAATTAACAATTAAAATCATTCAACAAAACTAATAATAATAATAAATCATCCCGAACCACGCCCAAAAATCCCAAACTAATGACACATGCGTCAGCGATCCGCTCCACCATTTGGCCAAGGCTCCTGCACGGTTTCCTGTGACATACCTATAACTAAAAAAAATAATCCCCGAAGGGTCAGATACTAATCTACCAAGCTAGATAATATGCGAAAATTATAAGACGTTTTAAAACAGTTTTCTATAGTCAGCAACTAGAATCCACAATCGCAATCATAGCTCTAAAGGCCAATACCTAAATTAGACGTTTAGTCACAAATAAGCCAAACACACATACACAGAATTGAACAATTAAAGCAACATAACTCATTCTCCATCTCATATTCCAATCCACATTGCAGAGGCAGGCCCTCCCACTCCTCACATCACGTCTTCCTTCTAACCCCGGCTAAGCCTCCACTGGAGCACTTGCTCTACGCCAGCTACGATTTCTCTGTCACACGGACCATACATAGGCAACCCTTCCTCTACGCCAGCTACGATGGTCGTGCCGAAAACGGTACCAACACAGAGAAAACGTTCAAAACTTATTTCCGATAAAACTTATTTAAACCCAAGTTGCACACAACAACACAAGCAAGTCCAAAACATTTCAACAAGATATTCGGGACTAGTTCCCAAAATCAATCTTATAATAACGACACAAAATCTAACAAGATAGAAAAGAACCGAGCAAGTCGAAAACAACTTACCTTAAAGGATGAACTCTTCGATAGTATAACCCCCAAAAGATCAACCTCGATCGATAGTAAACACCTAAAACGTTATCGGAAAATTTATTAAACCAATTAACTAAACCACTACGTACTCTGCCAATACCTACTAGCTAATAATGATGTCAAGTTTAACCCGTTTAAACCTACTAACTAGACTTCCTAATTAACAAACAATTATGTGTTTGAGTCTTGATCCCCAACTAACTATCCAATACCATACTAATTAATCAATTTAAACTCGATCCCAACTTACAACTCAGCCCCCTATTTACCCGATAACCGAAATAACCTACCAATTAACAAAAGTCTAATTATATGAAAATAAGTAATCGGCCTACATTACCTAAATCAATACAAATTAAACAAAACTAACTAACACCTAAAACAACACCTACATATCCAATTATAAATAGTCTATTCCCTAAACGTTACTAACCAAAACTCACGAATTCATTTTTTAATCTAACTACTAATTACAAGCATCAACCATTACTTCACTATATATGTAAATATAAATGATTTGCACAGCTTACACCTATAATATGATTATAAATAGCCAACGTATGACCCAACATCAGTAAAATTACAACTATTGTTGCATTGCACTGATGAACAACATTACTAAGCGAAATTTCTTTCTTCTTCTTCTGTTGTTTTTTTATATTAAAAATTCGAACCTCCCAAAACCAGTCATGCACATGCCCAAACAACTAAAAACATCCTCTTCAGGAAACCATGATCCGATTACCAGACACAACCTAAAAAAAGTACTCACGATCGATAACTCTGTAAGAAAAGTACCCCCCCTGAATCGTTTTCCAGAAATTGTACCGACCCCAGCCCAGAACTAACCATCGAGCAACAGATTTCGATCGACCCACCCCGTAAAGACGAGATTACCGCTTGTGGAAAGAAAATCTTGTACCTTTATCTTATGCAAGGGAGTAGAATGCTCGCCGGAACGAGGGGACGACAAGCAAGAGTGGACGAAGACAAGGAAGGCCTGGTCAATTTGCAGCGACGAACTCCGAGATTGGCGGTGCCGACGTACCCTCCAAGAAGGAGGAGAAACAGAGGTGGGGGTCTTTAAATATAGTGGGTAAAAGAAAGGATAAGAGAAAAAAAAGAAAAAGATAGAAAAAGGAGTTGGGCTTTGGCTGATCTAGCCCCAACTCGGCTTCATGCCTAAAATAAATAAATCAAAGGATAGAACTTCTCAGCCCAAATCCGAAAATAAAATAAAATAGGAATAGAACATCTATCAGGTTCTCTGAAAAATTGGGCATTACAAATTCAAGGTAGCCCCATCTAGCTTCTCGCTAAAATTAGCGATCGGCCTTTGCTCTTGAAGGAGTACGCCGCCAATACCATAGTCGGAAGCATCGCACTTGATCTCGAAGCACTTGGAAAAGTCCAGCAATTGCAGGACCGGGGCGCGACATAAAGCATCTTTCAAGGCCTCGAAAGCGGCCTCGTGATGCGGCATCCACTTTATTGTGGTTGCCTTCTTGGTTAAAGAATGGAGTGGTCCGACGATAGAACTAAAGCCCTTGACAAATTGCCTATAAAAACCAGCGAGCCCCAAAAAAGATCGAACCATGGTTGGGGTCGTGGGCGTTGGCCACTCACATATGGCCCGGATTTTGTCAGAAAATTCGTCGTATCCGAGCAAAAAACACATTTGTCCAAGTTTACATACAAAGAATGTTCACGGAGGCAATCTAACACCTGCCTAAGGTGCCCCGCGTGAGAGTCCAAAAGTTCTACTATAAACTAAAATCTCGTCAAAATACACGACGACGAAAAGTCACAAAAACTTGCGTAAAACAAAGTTCATTAAACGCATGAAAGTAGAAGGAGCGTTAGTGAGGCCAAAGGGCATCACCAACCACTCATAAAGACCGTGTTTGGTCTTAAAAAGTCGTCTTCCACTCGTCCCCTTCTTGCATCGGAATTTGATGGTAGCCGCTCCGCAAATCAATCTTCGAGAACAACACGGCACCATGCAACTCGTCGAGCATGTCATCCAAATGAGGAATCGGGTGGCGGTATTTGATGGGGATTTGGTTGATGGCACGGCAGTCCACGCACATCCTCCAAGACCCATCCTTCTTCGGCACCAAGATAACCGGAACCGCACACGGGCTAAGTGACTCTCGAACATAACCCTTGTCCAAAAGAGATTGGACTTGGCGTTGTAGCTCTTGAGTTTCCTTAGGCGACGCCTTATATGCAGCCCGGTTCGGCAATGAGGCGCCGGGAACGAGATCTATGCGATGCTCAATCCCCCGAATAGATGGTAACCCGTCGGGGAGCTCGACATGCATAATATCCGAGTACTTGATGTTCGTGTTTTTAGTATAGTTTTTAGTATGTTTTCTTAGTTTGTTAGGACTAGTTTTGATAAGTTTAGGGTTAGTTTTGTGTGTTTTTGGATAGTTTTGCATATTTTGTGAAAAGTATGGAAGCTACTCCGTTTTGTGTATTTTTGTAGGTTTTAGCAAGGAAAGGTGTTATTTGGAGCTGAATTTTGGAGAGCTATAATGAAGGACGGAGGAATATAAGATGAAGAAGTCGAAGTCTAAGTTTTTAAAGAAGAAGTGTTGAAGAAGCCAAGCCCATGGTCATTAATGAGGCTGTGAGGGCTCGTTAACGAGGTTACGAGATAGAGTTTTCGAGAGTCTGATTTTGTGACTTACCGATCCTGTGCGAGAATTTATTTCCGTGTCGGTAGAGTGTTTTCTATGAATTTTAGGGTTATTATATTATGTATTTTAGGTCTTGTTATCTTTCTAGATTTTATTTCTATCTTTTAAGATTTAATTTCTATCTTTTTAGGAAAGTTTTTATCTTTTAGCCTTTTTATTTTCTAGCCTTATTAGTATAAATACCCTTCTTATTAGTCTAGAAAAGCGGGAAGAAAATAGTGGAGAGAAGAGGAAGAGCCGAAGGAGAGAGAGATGAGTCGAAGATCGAGAGCTCGGTGGACGAGAGTTACCGAGGTCGTTGGTTGTGGTTCGATTCAGTGTTTTGTATTTTTCGGGTTTCTTCTGAATTTCTGTAAGACGATTATTTTTCTTATTAATTTGAGTAGTATTTTGTTTTCAATGATCTATTTTGTTGAGTTTAATTGTTTCTTAGTTATGAGAAGTGAGTAGTTTTCTTTTCTAGGATCGGGGTTTAAACCCGGCGTAGTTAAGCATGTTTTGTGAGTAAGATTTTGTGTTGAATGCCTTCTATCTATTTATGAGATTGTTTGTTGTGTTTAGACCTAGATGAAAGTCAAGGTGATTTGAGTTTTTAACTTGATTGAGAGAGAAAGTTATAGACTTGAAGGTTGATATTGTTTGAATACGAAAGTTTCAAGCTTTGGATCCTAAACAAGCAATTGAGTGAATTAGTTTATGAAAGTAGATTAATTTACTTGCTAGTCAATGAAAGTTGATGAATTTATCTATTTAAAGGCGTGATCTCATTTTCTTACAAGTTTTTATGCATGACTATGTTGTTGTACCCTTGTCCTAGATCTTTGTTTTTATTTGAATTCTCTTATGTAATATTCGTTACTGAGTTCATAACCTCGGTACCGAACCTGTTTAGGTCGTTATTTTTAGTCATTTGTTTGCGGTGGTTCGTTAACGACCTTGACAACGTCGTTAACGAGGCTGCTTGTGAGTGTCTTGCGTGTTTTTGTTTGATTTTTATTATTAGGAGTCGGTAAACAAACAACCTTGCTTCTCGTGGAACGATCCTGACTCCCCTATACTCAACGGGGTCTTGACTTATAAATTTATTTGTTGTCCAGAGTAAAGGCCCGTCAACAGTACTCCTGTAACAAAGAAGAGATAGAGGGGGGTAATACATGTGTCTTATCAACAGTAATGTTAAGCAGTGGACACAATAAGAAACAAGAAAAATTCCCCTCGATGTGCTTGATCACATCGCGCCGACGGCAAAGGAATAAACGGTCTTGCACCGAGCCGAGGAGTGGAGGCTCGACGTCGTTGCTTGTCCGAGGCGCGCTATGGCTGCCATGATGCTGGCCAACAGGTCCCTGCCAATGGGGAAGGGTGGAACCTGGTGCACCGCTGGAATGAGTCGGACCCGAGACTACGCCGCTGGGTAACGACGCTGGCGCGGTGTGACGCGCAGCCGAGGACGCGCTAGGCGTTTGAGGCTCTTCCTTCATTTTTGCTCGGCATTTCTGGTTGGTTTCTGCATGGAATCCAGAATGTTGGTTGTTGCCACCAGAAGCGCCGCCAGATTTATCGCCATGGCCAGAAGCGCCGTTCATGGTTGCATTCGGCGTAGGCGCAGTCGTGTCTTTGTCCCGAGCGTTAGCTTGTTGCCTTTCGGCTTCATCCTGTAATGCTTCACTCGGAGACATAGGTAAGATGGTCACGCGTTTACCACGGTAATTGAACATATAAGTGTTCAACCGGCCATCGTAAATCACGTGACGGTCAAACTGCCATGGACGACCAAGAAGGAGATGTGTGGCGTCCATGTCAGTGACTTCAAATAAAACGGAATCGGAGTAGACACCAATAGAAAAAGAAAGGCTAACCTGTTTTGTGATCCAATGGTCACCATCATTCGAAATCCATGCGAGCTTGTATGGCTTTGGATGGTCCGATTGAGGCAACTTGAAGTGGTTGACGACCTTCCTTGATAAAGAATTTCCGCAGCTACCCGAATCAATGATAACGCTTAGGGAGACGTTTTGCTCCAAGCAACGAGTACGGAAAATGTTTTCCCGTTGATCGGTGGGAACGGACTCCCATAAGCTAAGTGCTCGGCGCGTCACGAGCAACAAAATGTCAATGCCGGCGTCAATGTCCGATGGTGCACAATATGCACCTTCTTCAATTGGTGCCGCATTGTCTTCTTCCGACTCAGCCTCGTCAACTCTCTCATACGCTACGGATTGAGTCGAAAATAGCACGCGCTTCGTATTGGGGCAATCCCGTTTCAAGTGGCCTCGGCCACCACATTGGTAGCACTCGATGTCTCGAGTCCTTTGTGGGGGAGGCGCGGCCTTGTCACGGTTTTGGCCAACCGAAGTGCCCTTGGAGTCCGATCCAGGGTTACCTACCTTGGGTTTAGAATAAGAAGGAGTAGAAAACGGTTTAGTACCCAAAACGGAAGGACTAGAATTAGAACCTTACCTTGGATATGCGGACGACTTCGGCCTCTTAAATTGCGTGTAGAGCTCCATGGTCGTGTGTATCAATCGCCCCAAATCCTTGATCGGCAAGACAACCAAACGATCTCGGATCCATTGGTGGAGTCCCGCCACGAAGCGAGACCGCAACGCCCCCGGGGAAGCGCTTACGCCGGCTTTGAAGAATAAATCTTCTAAGTAAGCAAAGAACTCCTCCGGAGTCATGGAGCCTTGACGTGCGTCTTGGATCAAAATCCGAACCTTTTCCTTGTAGTCGGGGGCTATGAATTTCCGCTTCATTATGAACACAAGTTGATGCCACTGGGTAATGGGGGCTTTACCCTTTCGAGCCCGATCCGATTCGAATCGGTTCCACCACATACGAGCGACCCCCTTGCAATGAAGGGTCACCACCTCGACTTTTTCGTGCTCCTCGTAATGGCAATGTTTGAGCACATGTTCGGTTCCCTGCAACCATGAAATAAATTCATCATGATTATAATTACCAAAGAAATCTTCAAATTTTACCTTAATGTCTGGGCGTGATACATGCGCCGGACGTTCGTTGTTAGCGTGCCGGTTGGCACGCGGAGGCGGTGTGCGTCGGCGCCGGGGGCCTCGGCCATGGCCTCGGTGTGGCTCGTCGCCATCATCGCTAGGTTCGTCGTCTCTATCGCGCCGAGGGCGCCGCTGGTCCTCGCGGTCTCGGTTTTGGCGACACTGATCCCCATCGCCCCGAGGCCGATCGCGGTTTTCACGACGTTCGAGCCGATCATACTTTTGGGTCTCGGAATCCAATCCCGATTCCGATCTATCCACTCCTCCGAATCATGGACCGGACGGTGGTCAAATTCCTCCTCGGAATCCTCCTCGTACTCCATCATAGAGTTCTCGGAATATGAACATGGAGTTGTGGGACTTTGATGACCCCGATAGTCGTTGACATCGAGATCATCGCGGTCTTTGTTCTTCTTTTTCTTAGGCATCGAAGTGACCGCCTTTTTCTTCTTCTTGGCTTGTTGACGTCGCCACTCCTCGGAGTCATACTCCTCATCGGAATGAACGTCAACAACCTCTTCTAAATTTTGAGCCTGATTAGTCGGACGACTTTCCTTCATGGACTCCAACCTCTGGATTCCATTCGGGTTAGACGTTTCAACCATCGGACCCTTGCCTTTATCTTGCGCCGTAGCTCGCGGTACCGAGACGTTGAGTGGCGTTACGCTCGGATTAACGGGCTGCGTGTGGATCGTCACAGCTGGTGGCGCCTGCTGCTACGTGATGAATTGTGTCAACATGCGCTCCATATTCGTAAAGCGCGCCTCTAGCGCCGCGAGGCCAGCAGCGGGCACGGCACCAGGCTGCGGCACTCCGGGAGTCCCGAGGAGACCCGGTTGAAGCGCCGACAGATTTGGTTGGTGGTGTGGTAATCCTTGTTGGTTCGAGTGCTCATCTCCTTCCATGCTACGTCTCCTATCTCAACCATAGACATTGTTGGTCCCTCCGAAATCTAGCCTAAAAGGGGATCAAGAAGCCCAGAATGATTGGCCCAATCTAGTGGTTAAGGAAGAAGGCCGAAGGAACGTTGAAGACGTGGTAAGATTGAGTCATTGAATGAGGCAATAAAGACATGACGGAAATCTCGGACTTCATGGTTAAAATGCAGAAACGGCTAGTTCATGAACTCGACAGGCAAAATCTTCGGGATACGTTGAGCCTCCCACCAACGGTCCGAATTGAGGAGAGGGTTATATATAACAAGACTGAAGCGAAAATGAGGACACACAAGCACTCAAGAAAAATCCATAAGCTTAAATTCACCTCTATTCATTTGTTTTACTCTCATTCAAGTGTTCGTTTGTATTTGAGGAGATTCATCTCATACTACGATCATAATACACGCATTACAACTTACTTGCTATTGTCTTTCTTGTTCTTCGATCGGTTTTACATCTTGTCTCTGATTTATAATGCGTTACATTTGATCTTTGGCTAGGAATTCCCATATCAAAGCAGGTAATGCGTTACACAAGCAATGAAGTCTCAAGCGTTTGCCGATTTTGTGGTTGACTTCACTCCTACCACTTCAGAGCATGAAGACCAAGATGTGCTGCAAGTGACAGGAACTGGCAAATGGTTGATGCATACAGACGAGGCGTCGAACCAGATTGGCGTAGGATTGGGGGTAGTCCTGAAGTCACCACAGGGGGATAGAATAGCCCAAGCTGTTCGATGTACATTCAAGGCTACTAACAATGAAGCAGAATATGAGGCGCTTATTGCAGGGTTACTCGTTGCTAAGGATTTGAATGTGCAAGAAATTGAGGTAATTTGTGATTCGTTACTTATTGTAAATCAAGTTACGAACTCATATGTTGCCAGGGATTCAAAAATGAAGGCGTACTTGGAAAAAGTTCAAGAGATCGTAAAGCATTTCAAACATTTCGAGATAAAGCAACTTCCTCGAGATGCCAACACGCAAGCAGACGCCTTAGCCAACCTCGGATCTGCGATCGACCAAAGGGAGTACAACAAAATACCTTTTGTATACCTTGACGCACCATCTATAACCAAGGAGGTAGACATGTTGGAGATTCGGGGTTCTGATGAAGACAAGTCATGGGTAACCCCTTATCTAAAGTGGTTACGAGATGGAGTTTTGCTAGACGATAAGGAAGAAGCTCAACGACTTAAGGTAAAAGCTTCCACTTTCACTGTTGAGAATAACATCTTGTTTAAGTGGATGTCATCAGGAATATACGCCCGATGCGTAAAGGAAGAAGAGGTAGTAAAGGTGTTACAAGACATACACGATGGAGAATGCGGAAATCATACAGGGGGTCGCAACTTGGCAAGGAAGGCGAGCAGGATGAGTTATTATTGGCCTACCATGAACAAAGATGTTGTAGAGTTTGCTCGCAAGTGTGACGCATGCCAGCGTCATGGACCTATACCACATCAACCTTCAGAGCTGTTACATCCTATAACTTCCCCTTGGCCATTCATGAAATGGGGAATGGACATCGTGGGAAAGCTTCCTCCAGCCTCAGGACAACGTGTTTACATCTTGGCAATGACTGACTACTTTTCAAAGTGGATTGAAGCCGAAGCCTTCAAAGAAGTTAAAGACACCCAAGTCATCTCCTTCATAAGGAGAAACATCCTGAGCAGATTCGGGATACCGTCAACCATAGTGTGCGACAACGGATCCCAGTTCATCAGTGACAAGACGAGATCATTTTGCCAGCAATACAACATTCAGTTAGTAATGTCAACACCTCGTTATCCTCAAGCTAATGGTCAAGCAGAAGCAAGTAACAAAGTAATCATTAACAACTTGAAAAAGCGACTCAAAGAGGCAAAGGGGAAATGCGCAGATGAGTTACCCCTTATCCTATGGTCAGATCGAACAACCCCTAAGACTGCCACAGGCCATACACCTTTCTCCTTAGTTTATGGATGTGAAGTCGTGTTACCGGTAGAAGTGACTTTGCCCACAGTTCGATATGGACTCACTACCGAGGAATCAAACCTATCTAACCTATTACACCATCTAGACACGGTAGACGAGTTACGAGATGAGGCATCGATTCGTATGGCAGCATATAGACGGGGGGTAGCTCGGAGTTACAACAAACGCGTTAATGCCAAGGTGTTCCAAGTGGGAGACTGGGTATTGAGAAAAGTCTTCCAGAATACGCAGGAATTAAATGCTGGCAAGTTGGGGGCAAACTGGGAAGGACC
Source organism: Fallopia convolvulus (assembly GCA_964016875.1). Taxonomy (NCBI): domain Eukaryota; kingdom Viridiplantae; phylum Streptophyta; class Magnoliopsida; order Caryophyllales; family Polygonaceae; genus Fallopia; species Fallopia convolvulus. The sequence continues at coordinate 26,794,920 of OZ024733.1, forward strand.
ATATCCGATCACGAAGATCGTGGGACAATGAGCCTATGAGTTAATGTCACAAGATGGGAAAATGACGCATGAATCACGATGAGGTATACTTCATAAATTCTTGATTTTCATATTATATCATTACATCTTTATACATACATAAGACAACAACGGTTTCGTGAAAACTAACAAGGGACGCCTTGTGACGTTACATGCCAAAACATGGGCCCTCGCCTTATGATCAGGCAACGCTGTGCACACAACGACTAGTCAAAAGATGCAAGAGACGAGAACATGTAACATGAATTCTAGAGCAAGTGGATTTTTTCATGTGTACACGATTCACGAGTTTATTGCAAATATTTACATTCAAACAAGTACATCATTCTCTCTCTCCCTTTGCATCTAACATAGAAAGCGCTATACAACAAAGAGTCTATTGCTAAATTACAAGTACGTGTTTGAAGCAAAATTGATTTCTCCACAAACGCGTTGATCTTCTTCTCCGGTGTTGAACCCGCCTTACCTGCAAAAAAGTCAAAACACAAATCCAAGGTCGTAGCAACTACTAAAACATTATCAAAATAAACATAACCCCAAAAACCAACATGGGGTGCAAAGTTGTCCACATCTAGGCCCTAATACAAGCGGCCAAACAAAACATAAAAGTTATTTAAAAAAGCCCCAACACATTGGGTAGGATAAAAGTTCGAGAAGTAGAAAAAGCGGAAAGGAATCATTCTTTGTCTACATTTTTGGATGACTTCTGGTTATCCATCTCGACCTGGGCTACCTCTTTGGCAACTTGAGAAATTTCATCAATAAGAGAAGACTTCTTGGAAGCGTTGGCCTCCTCGGGGAACAAGTTCTCGAATTGCTCCCTCTCTTTCGCAGCATCCCAGGAAGAATGTTTCCCAGCAACGAATTCCTCAATCGTCTCGACACGGGCTCTAAGCGACCAGTAGTCGGCCGTATCTTCAACTTCCTGAGCAAGAGCGGCACACTTCTTTGATGCTTCCTTGAACTTATCCTCCCACGCCTTGGAGTCCTCCAGAGCTCTTTCGAGGGCATGTTGCAAATCGAGGGTCTTCTTCTCTAGAGTCTTCTTCTCATGTCCCAAGATGACAGACCTATCCTTTTCCAGCTGCATGTTGGTCTTACTCTGAGCCAGTTGCTCGGGGTAATCTTTGAAGGTGTCATAAGCTGCAAGAGTAAGTTGGAGCCCCTAGGTAACAAGTACGGATTAGGTGAATATCCAGACAATTAGCAATAAAAGAAAAAAGAACTGTAAAGTACCTGCCACTGGGCCGCCAGTATTTCGCCGAGAAATTCAGGAAAAGAAGATCGATGGCTTGAACCATGAAGGCAGTCCACTTGCAGAGGCATCAAAGATTTCAGGCATTTCTCAGCATCCATATTCAGGGACATCATGGTGCTGGGAAGATCCGTCATACGAGAAGATGTACTTTTCTTTGATAAGGAGGCCTTGGGAGAGTCCCCTACCACTTTGGGAGGCAGAGACACCATCAAAGACGTATCCGCAGTGGAGGCCGTGTCCGCTTTCCTCTTCTTCCTGGCCTCGACCCTCTCCAAAGTTGACAAAGAAGCGGTTGATCTGGTGGTCCTTGAGCCTGACAGGAAGCGAAAAGCGTTGAAATGAGGAAGGAGAAGAAAGACAGACTTACTCGACATCTCGGTATCTTCAGGCTCTGCAAAACAAGTTTTTACTAATTCGGGGTAGGATCTTTCTTCCAACGGGAGGGCCTCGATATGGGAGATCACTTGAGATGACACTTTGCGAGGTTGAGGGGTAGCAAGATACTCTGCACAGAAAGTGTCCAGTGGTTAGACTTGAATAAAGACCAACAAATACAAAAGGGAAACACTACATGTTGATTGCCAACGACTTCTCAAGAAAGACGTATCGATCCCTAGAGAAGACAATCTCACAAAGAAAAACTTATTAGCCCAGCCCCGGTCAGATTTTGATATGTTGAAGACTAAGTCAGATTTATTGGTGAAGGTTTTCAAAGTTAAACACCCTGGACCGCCTTTGGAAAGGTGGTAATTTAAGAAAAAGTCGACAACTTTGAAGGGAAGACCCTGAGAGGAGCACAATTGATCAACAGAAAGTAGAAGTCTCTAGACTTGGGGAAGTAATTGCCCCGGAGAAACATTGAGGGTGGACAAGATATCGACGACTAGAGGAGAAAATGGAAAACGGTGGCCAATACGAAAAGGGTACTCATACAAGCACACCCAATCGTTGGCATAAAAATCCGCGTGAACGCTAGGGGGAGGAAGGAACACCTCTGCCTGCGAAGGAAAACCCACAGAAAAGGCAGAGATATGGGGGTCCTCTGAAGTACTATTCCACCGATGATAGGGGGTGAGGAAACCGGAAGATGTCAGAGAAGGAGGAAGGGTGGATTCAAGGTAGTAAAGGGAAGGGGAGCTAGAAGTCGCCATAGTTGAGAGAAGAAGAGAGGTTGAAGACGAAGAAACGAAAAGTAGGGGAAAACGTACCTGGATACCGAGAAGCAAGATTGAAGTCTCAGAAGCCATCATAACCGCCTTAAATAGGGATTGATTAGACGTGTCATAACTTGCTACAACTTCCAAGACACGAAATCAAAAACCCTAGGAAAGTGGTGGCGGGAGTTTTCCCGGGTTTTTGATGGGGGTATTGTTGGGCCCTCCGAAATCTAACCCAAAAGGGGATCAAGAAGCCTAGAATGATTGGCCCAATCTGGTGGTTAAGGAAGAAGGCCGAAGGAACGTTGAAGACGTGGTAAGATTGAGTCATTGAATGAGGCAATAAAGACATGACGGAAATCTCGGACTTCATGGTTAAAATGCAGAAACGGCTAGTTCATGAACTCCACAGGCGAAATCTCCGAGATACGTTGAGCCTCCCACCAACGGTCCGAATTGAGGAGAGGGTTATATATAACAAGACTGAAGCGGAAATGAGGACACAAATGCGCTCGAGAAAAATCCATAAGCTTAAATTCACCTCTGTTCATTTGTTTACTCTCATTCAAGTGTTCGTTTGTATTTGAGGAGATTCATCTCATACTACGATCATAATACACGCATTACAACTTACTTGCTATTGTCTTTCTTGTTCTTCGATCGGTTTTACATCTTGTCTCTGGTTTATAATGCGTTACATTTGATCTTTGGCTAGGAATTCCCATATCAAAGCAGGTAACGTGTTAGTACGATTATCCTGCCCAAAACAGACATGAAAGAGTCAAAAGTTCCCAAAAACAAGCAAGCAAAAGAAGCGTCAAGATATTGTAAGGCTCACCACTCAAGTACCCTTAGTTTGCACGAAAAGTACTTGTAAAGGAATGGGAGGCTACAGATCTCGACGTTGCACAAGCACGGAACACACAAGAGCAAGAACACGCAAGACAAACAAGCATGCAAGTAAGAAAAGAGAGAGAGAGGCGTCAGCTTGGCTAAGCCTTGGCACATAAGAGAAGGAGGGAGAGAAGGAGAGGATCTCGGCCTAAGAGGGAAGGCGCGATTTTGTGCTAACAATAAAAGAAAGAATCCAAGATATGCAAATCAAGGCAAGATATTATTGTATGAATAAAAGAGGGAAGGCCGAAAATAATGTGAGATACTTGCCTTATTTTGGCTTGTGTATCTCCCAAGATCTTTCAAAAAAAATTTATATATATATTTGGATAAAGATTGCCTAATTTTGGCTTTGCTTTTCCAAAAATAATTTTTTTTATAAGGCAACTAACAAGATCTTGTGGATTTTATCCTCCAAGATTCTTGCCCTCAATAACAAACACGAGATCAGGCCAAATCGGACCAAATCTCGCACAACTCAACAAGATGCACGACACACACAATCAATCGATTCAAGCAAGGCAAGATGAATGCAAGCAATGCTCGAAAACTCAAAATGATGAACCGAAAAACAAGTGCAAGTCGGCAAGGACACGAGTGTTTTTGTTTTTTTTTTGTAATTTTATGAAGCAAAAACGATGGATCTAATGGATGTTGGTAGAGATGGCGGAAGCTAATGACAAAATGGTTGGAAAAGAAAAACTTTTCGTGCAAAAAATGAGTAAATGAGTGAGAAAGACTTACGCAATCCTTGGCTCTAATGCCAGTTGATGTGAACCCCGTTGAGGATTCACGTCAGGATCTTGAACTTGGACTCGTAAATGGTCTTCTCACGATTGAACGGATAGGTTATGAGACGTGAACGTCTAGACTTGGTAGGGATTGAAGGGAAATGATTAAGAAGGGGGCTTCTTTTGACGGAAACCAGAAGAGTATGGGACGAGAAAAGAATTGTGGTGATGCCTTACAGAGATAGGTCTGGAGCAATCTCGACAGAGTTTCGTTATCAATAATCAAAGCGTCAGAAACAAAGGAGGGGGTGTGCCTCTTTTATAGAAAAGATGGCACGCCAAACCCTAGTGGCAAGGGTGGCACATGGGGGACGCACGCACACGGCCCAATTGCAAGCCCAAGCCCAAAACTCTAAGCATAAAAGGAAATTAAATAAATAGTAATGTTTCAGAATGGAAAAGATGCTAAAAATAGTAAGAAACATAAATGGTCACGGTGGCCTAGTCGCGAGTGTCGCGACAAGGTCGTGACAAGGCATCGGCGCGCTAAAGGCATGTCGCGACATGGTATCGAGGCGCAGCAGGGCTTCGGCGGTGACGGGCCTGGTGTGCACCCGAACCTCAAGTTCCGAGGCCGAGGCGCACCAGAACCTCAAGGTTCCACGTCGGGTTGGCCCTGTGTGGCACGGTACTCGGCACCAGCGGATGGCACGGCACCGAGGGTGAGGTTCTCGGTGCCGTGGTGCGTAGCGTTGGCCTGGAGTGGCGGCGCGCCTTTGATGAAGGAGACACACCGGAAGGGGGGCACGCCGGTGGATGCGCCGTGGCTCGCGTAAGCGTGCGCGACGAGGGACGTCGTGGCTCGGGCTATGGCACGGGTCCTGGCTCGAGTAATAGGTCAATCGGAGCGCACGGACAAGTCTTCCTCTTCTTGGTTGGCGGTTGATGTGGGGATCACATCAGGTTACTACGTTGTCTATGTGAAACCTCAAGAATAACTGAAAGATTAGATGTTCTAGAAGCTACTCTATCGAAGTTTCGGGACGAAACTTTTCTTAAGGGGGAGTATATGTAATATCTGAGTTGGTTCTCGGTACATTTTATTTCTCAGGTTTTTTGTTCTTGCATTGGTCTTAGAAATTCCCTTACTTTAAATTAATCTTAAAACTACAATTTTTTAAACGAAAATAGTACATATATGTTTATGCAAAAGGGTATATATGTACGGATATATGCATACATTAATGAATTTACAATAGTAATAGTAAGAATTATACTTATAATAATAAGTAATTAATTTATCAACCTTTACTATATTATATTATTAAGTGTTAAAAGTCTATCTTTTAACTTAGATAACCTAGGCATCGTACTATATAATGCGATTTTTCTCCACCAGCCACCACTTCTTCTTTAACCTCCGCTGCCTTCCCAAAGAACACCTATTTCTTCGTTAGCCTATTGTCGTCGACAGTGCAAACTAATTAATAGTCAAGCTAATAGTAATCTAGTGGGTTGTTCGTTTAGGTTAGTGGTAGGTTGTTATTGAATTAGTATTCGTACTTAGATAGATTTTGGAGGATGGTTGGGTGATGTGTGCAGATTGAGTTTGGGGTGCCGGTTATACATATAGAAATACTTGTTAGAGATCACATAAAGAAGAGATCTATTAAGTTACAATTAGTAGAAATAATTTGTTATTTAAGTTTTAGGGTGAAAAGTTTTTAGATGGAGTTTTGTACGAGTTAATTAGTAATCAATCAATCTTTTCACGTGAGTTGGTGGCCAGGCTAAGTTAATTTTAGGCTAGCTAGTAGAATAAAGAAGTGAGTTTGGTTATAGTTAATAACGGTAGTTAGTGGCGGGAATAAACTAGTAAATAGTTAGTAAGAATTGTTGGTTTAAACTTATTGGGTTTGGAAGGGATCTAAGAAGGTTAAGTTAGTGGTTCAAGGGCGGTCTTATTTAGTGGTTCTTTTAAAATTCTTAAGTTTTCGTGTTACTAAATTTATCATTAATATGTTTAGGAGATCTCATTTGTTCAGACTCTTGACTTTCTATGTTTACCAGAGAATACACTTGAAGTAAGTCGTTCTGCGACTTGCTCGGTTTTTATTCAGTTCATGTTAGACGTTATGATGTGCTGGTAGGATTGGTTTTGGGGGACTAGTCCCTACTTATTTGTTTATAAAAATGATTATTTTTATTTGTCGTTGTGATTGCAATTGTGACTATAATTTGTAACTGTGGTGGTAAATGTGTTTGTGGTTATGATTGTGTTTGTAATTGTATTGGTAATTGTGATTGTGAATGTAATTGGTAATTGTGTATGTGATATGCGTGCAATCCGTTTTTAAGTAGTTTTATCATGTGTGAAATATTTTGAATGTTTGCTCTATGTGTTAGTTGAAAACCGACATGTAATGATGGAGAAGGGTTGCATTGCTGGAAAGACATGCAATGATGATGAAGGGTTGCATTGTCGCGTAGAATGCAAAGGTGAAGAAGGGTTGCATTGCAGCAAATTAAATTGTATGGGTGCGTTTGGATGTGTGGAGGAGAATGTGTAGGTGGATGTGCATAATTGTATAAATGTGAATGTGTTAATGTGTATGTGTGAATAATTGGAAAATAGGTATGGATTGTAGTTTGTATGTTTGCTAATCTTGTTTGTGAATGTTAGAAATTGTGTGTTGGTTTTAAAACGTCTTACTGGTGCCGTGTAATTTCTAACTTGGATTGGAATAGAAACTGACCCCTCGGGGACTTATTTTTCAGTTGTAGGTATGAATTAGGAACCGAGATGGATTCTGAGCCGAGTGGTAGAGCGGATGGTTGGCGCGAGTCAATAGGCTTGGAATAGGTTGAGAGTTTTAGTTTCTTTTAATTAAGTTGGGTTTTTAGAACTGTTTATAGTCGAAATGAGTTTTGTGTTGTGAAGTTTGGTAAAAGTTGTTTCTCTTTTAAGATTAAGGGTTGGGTTTCATGTATGTTTTCTAACCTTTATATTATAAATACAAGTTGGATGTTTTGATTTGTTTTTTTTTTCTCGTCGTGCCCGCGTTGAAAGATCCGAGTGAACTCGTTGTCAAGATAGCCTATGTAGTACTCGATGAGGTAGCACCCTGTGGTAAAGACGGGGTGTTACAGTCTAGAACCCGGTCGGGTAGCTCTCGTGTATGATTTTTAGAGACACTTTTCCCTCTTCGAGTTGGAAATTGGACTCAGAGTAAAAAAATGAAATGTAGCTCATCGAGTTAATTAGCTTTCCAATGACACCAAATTGACCTTCATACATCGTAGCTCCCGAATGAAGTATCGCAAGATAGTGGTGACGAAACAACAACTCTAATGCATGACCTAGAAATAAACGTACTTTTCCCAACACCTTTTGGGGCTTAATGATCTTCAATATTAGCTTGAACATCCTCGAAAAAGATACTTGAACATCTCAATATTTATAATCCATCTCTTATGCTCCATTTTGACTCCAAAGTACCTGAAATCATACAAAACTCAAGTGTAGACATCCAAAACGAAGATAATGCTAATAATGCTATAAACACCCAAGAAATGCATGAATCTAGCTCCCAACTCTAAGATCTAATATGCATGACCTAAATTGCTCTAAAATGCATGCTATTAATAAATACTCGACATAACTGATCAATTTCATCACAAGTACTTAACGACAACAAAGGAGTGGAAATAGTATTGACGGTAAGAGAAGAAAGGATCGACTTTGTGAGTGTGACTTAGTTGATAAAGCTCAAAAAATGCCTCTTCCAACCATTTGGGTGAGCCATTGCCACCACCAAACAAGACCTTTAAAAGATTAGTCACTAATTATTTTTTTTAGAATATCAAATTTCCAAATCCAAAAATTTGGACCAAATAATCTTTTATATAAGTTGGCGGGCCACTCCTCTTATTGCAATTGATTTTAAGATGAAATCTATCAAACTTATGTACTAGGCTTACGTATACACGATCCTAGTCCGGTGAATCAAATTTTAAAACAACTAGTGTAATTGTCCGTACTTTATAAGGGTATAGTTTAAAACAACATATACGCTCTCTAGTCATTTTCGATGATATATTTTAAAGACTAATTCTTGATAATGCATATAATATTTTGTGAGAATTTATCTCAAATATACTTTAGAATAATAAATAAAAATATATAGATACTTCACTTAATACCCCATTTCAAAAATTTCATGTTGTACTAAAGGTCGTCAAGAGAATCATTGCAAGATCAAACAAAGACCATAAAATTTTCCACTCTCATGTTGTAGCTAGTCAATTTTCAACGCCACATAATATTTTACAATTTCAACATGCTAGTTCACAAAAGTAGCATATATATACACCATGATAGGTTTTTTGTCTACTATATGAGTTCAGAGAACAAAAGTGTGCTAGTGAATCAACATGTATATTTATATATATACCTTGTGAGCCTTAACAAGTTAATTGGAAGTAAACTTTCAAAGTTAATTTGCTAATATTACATTTCTTTAGTGAACTATCTTATAACAATCATATATAGCTTGTATGACCTTGCTACACTATCACATGAAAAATATTTTATACTAATAAGCAATGCTTTTTTGTCTTGAAATGTGTAAAATATAATTTGTCTTTAAATGTGTACAATATAATTTTGATGTACTTTTGATGTGTTTACTTGGCAAGGCCTAAGATACTACATCAATGTTTACTTGGCAAGATTGACATTCTAGTACAAAGAAACATCAACCTCAGAGTTGGCATCCATAGGATGGCCAAGTAAACATGCATTACATATTTACATCCATATAAAGAAAAGTAAATCAGATTTCTTCAGTGTCTACTTACCTCACCTAGAAATGAGAAACGAGATCCAGAACCTAGAATGAAGAATCATTAACCCTAACTGTGATAGTGTAAGCAAATAAGTAAAGAGAAGGAAATCAAGGAAAAGAAAATATAATTCATTATAATCATACAAAAGAAATGCATCAAATACGCAATTAGATTCTGCAAACTAACCATCCTGAAGTAATATATAAACCCATTTTCAAGATCGCCATTGTTTGCAAAGTGATCATCATTAGTTGGAGGAACAATTTTAGCTTTGTCGGGGAATTGGCGTATGACTCCACGGCTCAAGCGATCTCGAAGTGGCTTTGGAAATCAATGTCAATTACTAAACGTTGTGAGCTTCCATTATTGTTGTATTTGACCAAGTTGATCATATTCGTGATCACCTTCATAAAATGACAAAAAAGTATGCTTCAAGTTATATTCAGTTAAGGCTTGTAAAAATTTAGCGACATGAAAGTTATCCAGACAAAGATTTTGTTCACTACATTATTATTAATTATGAGGTTGAGTTGAAAATTTTTTAAAGCAAGAGAAATAAAGAGTACGTTTGGATTACAACACATATATATTATTACATTCTCCTAAATTACATTGTAAGATTTGATGCAAGATAGATAGTGCACTTTGTGATATAATCCAAACACGCTCAAATTCAAGAAGAATATTTGAGAACTACATACTTGCAAGAATCTTGTTACAATCTTTCCATTTGGATTCACAAACAACATCATATCCGATCCAAAATGTTTGAGAACCTTTGCCAAAGCAAACCAAATAGAACTACCCTTACAAAGATCGAGCTTTGCAATCTAGAGGTCCTTGTTAGTCATAGACAACAAAAGAAAATGTACATATAACAGATTGATCACTCTCATACTAATCTACTAAACACTTATATAACTATCAAACGCATCAGAAGATCCATTTAAAATTTTGTGAAAAACAATATGAAAAAGTAGTCCCTTTTAGCATAAATATTCAGATTTCAGAGACAATGTAACAATTCTATTTTAGAACTCCACCAAAGGTAATTCTATTCATATAAAGGTTTTATTTGTGCATTATCTTTTAAGGATGATTATAGAAATGTTTTGTGTTGAAATTAAATACAAATCGCCTAAATTAGCAACAACTCTTTTGTTATTTCCCAAAAGAAGGGCATCCTTTTAACATTCAAGCTAAGTAACTCTCAAGGAAAATTCAAAATGAATGAACACACAAAAGAGGATACTATCAAAATCAAGGTGGATAAGATCAAAGAAGCAAAGCTTCTACCCTAAAAATAACCATAAATATCAAGGACATAGTTCCATGTGCCAGTAATTCATATTTCCTTGTCTTAAATGTCTTAAACAAATGTGAATGCATATACTATCTAAATCATACAAAAGAGTACACTATAAAATTCCAATAAAAACAAACTTGAATAGAAACAAACTCATCGTTAGCTAGCCTATATTTTTATGAACATCTTTATCCAAATATATGGAGACAACAACCAAGATTTGAAATTCAATGGTCTCCTAATTTCAATCAGAGACAAACCATTTACAAGCCAAGGAATCGATCAAAAGGTAGTAGTAAAGTTGGTTTGAAATTTAAAGAGAACCTAATATCAAACCGTTCACTTGCAATGATTGGAAAAAAATTAGTTCAAATACATAGTAGAAGTTGGAATTAGGAAATCATTAAAATTGAGAAATTCTCAGAAGCATTTCGTCAAACAACTTCTATGCACTCTCCGAATCCATAAACATCCTCAAAACCTTAATAGTGTGTTTGAAAAAAGGTAAATGGAGGGGAGAGTGAGAAAATTAAAGAAAAGGATAGAAAATTAAAAAGGAAAATTTAATTTGTATATTGTTTGGTTAGAAAGAAATAAGAGAGAAGAAAATTAAGAAATATTGTTTGGTTGGAAGGAAAAGAGAGGAAAGTAGGTATTTAATTAAGTACAAATTAATTATAATTTTTTTTAGTAATTTGAAAAGGTCTTCCAGATTTCCTTCCAAATTCCATCATTTTGGAGGAATCAAATTATTCCTCCCTTTCTTCTCTAATTTTTTTTTTATTTACCTCATTTTCCTTATATTAAACTTAGGCCTTGTTCTAGTTAGGCTCAAAATGTCATTTTATCCTAAAATGTCATTTTAAACATTCTTGAAATATGTGTCATCTCTTTACTTTTTACGTTTTTCAAGACAATCAAAATCATATTTTAAGCCAAAATCTCATTTTCAAGGTTATCAGGATCGGGATTCTAGGTCGGATCATTGATGGTCTTTTGGATCAGATCGTAAGATCGGATCACTGAATCGTAAAATCCTACATTATAACTATATGCAAGGATAACCTAATAGATTGTATATTTTGTTATATATGAAGTAAGAAAATGATAAACATTATTAATTTAATTATTAAAAATATTGCAGGATGAACTAGTCAATTATTTGAATGGGAATGATACGTTAACCGTGAAATTATTAATAATATAGTCATAATTGTCATTTTATAGGATCGTAAGAATCGTTTGTAGGATCGTTAGAATCTTTTATAGGATCGTTAAAATCGTATGTAAATTCGGAATCGGGTTGAGATTGTATTCTAAATCATTTAAGATCCTACTTCAATAAGATCCTACTTGGGATCGTGGATCGTTTCGCGTGTTATGGATCGTAGGATCGCTAGAATCGTAGAATCGGATCGGGATTCTAATAACCTTGCTCATCTTGCCTTAACAAACAAAGATAGTAATTTACTACCCCTTCCCTCTATAAAAATCCCCCCTTTTCCTCCCATCCAAGTGTAAAAAATTGTACAGAATCACAACTTACTATGGAAGTATTCTAGAGCAATTAGAACGAACTAAGCTCTGAAATCGGAAGTTTGAGAAGTTGACCTTACTCACATTCCAAAAGCTCTTAAAAACGATGGAAAAAGTCTGCAAGAAAAATCGCACAATAAGGAAAACCACTCGGTTGTGAAGATGTGGAAAAGTCGTTGAAGGTGCGAAGAAGGGAGAAGCAAAAGAGGAGTGAAGTGGAGGAGCGGTTTTATTTCAAGAGAGATAAACTAACCCGCCAATGAAGAGCCCTTCCACTAGCTATGTAGAAGGTCGATGAAGTTAGGGCATAAGAGAATTGGAACCAGATGTGGAGGGAAGATTTAATGAATGGAGAACAACAAAACAATTGGAGAGTGAATGGTGAAGCAATCAGAGATGGCTATCGATTCTTGAATGGAAAAGAAACCAAAATACATTTTTCACGGGATTCGCGGCCCAAATTGCTCCGCCAAGTGGCTGTCCGATGAAGTTGGGGAAAGCGTAAGCGTAATTGGTCAAAATAAAGATTGAAAAAAATCTAAATAAGATATGGAAATTAGAGATAAGCGTAATTTGGAATTTAAACTCTAAATTGGTCGAAAAACTAAAGTCATTGTAGGTGAAGTTGCGGTCAACCGACTATGGAAGTAGAAATTGAGGAGGAAGTGAAGATAATGAAAAATTTTATAGAAAAGAAGAGGACGAATTGAACTATTGAAGAATATTCTAGTCCCTACAAAAGTTAAAATTGTGAATTTGGGTTACTGCTAGGGAGGGATAGATGTCAATACAATAAGATTTAGCCTAGATTCGAGTTTTTTAAATAAATACAGTGTTAAGAGCATCCCCAATAAATGCTCCAAATTATTGGATGTTGTGCATTTGGAGATTGTGAGCATGTTTTAAGCTTCAACAGTTTCCCCATCTTAATCTCTATTTTAGAGAAAGTCTCCAAAAGTTGATGTATCTTCCCAATATTTAGAGAATCCCTAAAAATATTTGGGGAATGCATTAAATGTATCTAATAAATTATGGCTTCTCCATATTGGTCAAATTAGATTTTATAATATAATATTTTTATATATAAAATAATAATTATAATATATGTAGGATTTTCTCAAAGATAATTTGTTGGAGTTGGAAAAAAAATTAGAGAACATAAGTTTAAGTTTGTTATTTTGAAAAAAAATATAGAAATCGAATTTGTTATACATGCCCTAAGATTTTAAAATATTTTATTTTCTTATAACTAGTCAAATAACAAATAATTTATCATTTATTAGGTTAATATTCTATAATATTTTATTATCATTCAAGTTAAATAAAAAATAATTTATTATTTATTAGATTAAGATTTTAGAGTCCTTCTATTTTCATAAGTAAGATAATATTTAATTAATTATTAAATATGTATTGTAGAATATTTTATATGTTGAAAATAAAAGCATTAAATGTATTGTTCTCTAAAATAGAGAATCTGTTGGAGTTAAGCTCATTTTTTTTAGAGAATATGATAGTTAGTTCTTAATTTTGGAGAAAGTTTTAGAGCATCTCTTGGGGATGCTCTAACCCCCTCCAGTAAAGTTATATTTTATGTTTGTTATTATTTCAAATGTCTAGTCTTTTTGAAATTATAACATATGATTAAGTGTACTAAATTAGAGTTTTTTTCAATTGCATTATGAAATAACATAACTAATCATACAACAAAAACCAAATAAAATTTTGCAAATCATACATAAATAAACTATTTGATTATTTAATCGGTGTACACTACATAACAATTTAAGATATAATACATTTCTTTTCCATTTAAATTTGGTTGGAATTTCAAGTATTATTTTTAGGGATGCTCAACAGGTCGGGTTGACCCGACCCAAGACCCGCAAAAAAAATTTGAACCGCGACCCGACCCGCGGGTCTAACTGGTCGGATCGCGAGTCGAACTGTTTAACTAAGTCAATAAGGTTTAAAAATGATTTTTTACCCAAAAACGTATTTTTTTCGACCCGCGAACCCAACGGGGTTTTAAAAAATATTCTATATATTAATAAAATTATAAAAAAATATATTTTTTAAAAATATTGTGGATCGTGGGTCGACACGCAACCCGCGTGGGTTTAACCCGACCCGACTCGAAAAATAAAAAAAATTCGACCAGTGACTCGATCTGCACGGGTCGCGGGTCGACCCGCAACCCTCAAATTGCGGGTCGGGTTGGTGCGGGTCGCGGGCAACCCGACCCGTTGAACATCCCTAGTAATTTTGATTTTATTTGCTCAATCTACCACCAATTTTGCGAATTTATTTATAATAAATATTCTTTTAATTCAAATTAATGCGGTTCTAGTACATATGAAATTGATTATTTTGGACCCCCTTTGAAAAAACTCCAAAAAGCAATTATAAAATTGGGGTTTTCAAGCTCTAAAAAGTTTCAAAGAAAGAACAAAATTATTGTTTCTAAAGGTCCAAAAAGAATCACAATGAATAGCCAACAATAATATTTTGTCTTTTTAAAAAAATAACATTATATCTTTATATGTTTTCATATCATACATAGTATTTATTTATTTATTTTAAAATAAAAATCTTAAGTTTTTTTAAAAAAAAGATAAATATTCAATTTGTAAATATGTGTATAATGCTTTTAAATAAAACTTTTTTATATTTATTATATTTTAGTATTAATAAAAATCTATATATAAATATAGAACATTTATTTGAATTAAGCGAGACAACTTTTTATAATTGCAGAGATTAAAAAAATATCTTAAAACTAAAAATTGAAAAATTCAAATCTAAAATGTTTTACAAAATTCCTTAGACCAGGTTTGCCATGGCCTTTCCTATTTTTGTGATGCCTTTCTGTTTTCTATTTTTTGCTTTTTCTACAAAATTTGGGTCTTTCTCCCTTACCTCTCATTTTAGTTTTTACCGTCTCTTTCCTCCTCCATTCTTTTCGAATTCTTGAAAATTGGATTTTTCTATTGTTCATGGCGTTCGATTCCGCTGTATGTGTTTTCTCCTAATGCAATTTTTTTTTGTTTTTTCCATTCTATTACAATCTACGTTGTCTTAGTGTAGATCGCATTTCGAGATTTTGTGGTGGTTCATTGTGATTGTGATTGTGAATGAAGAAAAACCTACATTTGCATGCATTTAGCTTATTTGATGAGAGAATTTCAAATTGCCACTTGAAATGTAAATATACTCCTCTCTTGATCTTTTATGCATCGTTCCAGTCTACCATTATAGTTTCATATTCCTTTATTTTTAATGTGATCCTCAACGAGTCGTTGATCAATGAAATAAGTTATCTAACAAAGAACGACATAACAATTTTTCAGTTAATCTGATAAACTTTCATGCGAATCGAAATCTTTCATGTGTTCTTAATGTGGAATTTACATTCTATTTGGATTGTGTGCTCTGTATGCATTAATTCGATGCCAAGTGCATGATGGATAATTTGCCATAAGCATTACTATTTCATAATCTCGCTACATTTATCTTACAACTGTGAATTTTGGATAATTGTTACTCAATCTCGCCCTTTACTATCTATGATTGTAGGCCTTCTTGACTGGTTTTGCTGACTCTTTCATGATCATACAGAAATGGCTTGATGCTTGTTGACTGCCCATTTAGAGCTGCACTTGAAAAGCTAGTATAGTTGTTATTTAGTGTTAAGCAGATCATATTCCTAGTAAAGCAGGTTCTTAGGAAACCACTCTCATGAGTAAATTTACCTCTACCGGACCAAATGTGAATAAGGTTTCTGATGACTCCTCAAGTTTCAATGTCCAAGCCTCAATACCTGCTTTAGATGAGCGTTTGGGCTTAGGAAAAGCTTCAGATCAACAATCTTCAACTCACAAAGGGAAGGAGTTGCCAAAAGATAAGGGAAATGACAATTTCAATAAGTCATCCAGCCATGTGGAGAAAAAAATACATATGGAATCTGCAAAACTTGGCAGGGAATCAAATGATGCCAACAACGTACAATCACCAAAATCAGAGCAACATAGATACCAAGCAGCGTTAAGGTTGCAGAAAGTATACCGAAGTTTCAGGATCAGAAGGCAACTTGCAGATTGCGCTGTTATAGTTGAGCAAAAGTGGTATGCCATGCAATCTATTGCGCTTCATGCTATGTTTTTACTTAATCACAAACCCTTTACTTATGATGATGATTCCTATTTGGTCTAGTTTTTTATTCAAGAAGATAAAGCAAAATGGGCCTTTACTTTGTAGTGTTTCTGGGTTTTAAACCTAGCATAATGCTGAAATGATTTATGAAGTATCTATCCATATTTTGTTTAGTATTATAAGAAGCTTATACAATACTTATAAGGTCCATTTTGAACCAAGGTCCTTATGGTACCTTATAAAAGGAGTAATTAATATGTACATCGTGCCTCACAAATTATTCCACAAATCACGAGAAGGCCAAAAGTAGCTCTTATACAAATCTTTTCTAAAATTGTGTAGGTGGAAAGTGTTAGACTTAGCTGAACTTAGACGAAGTTCTATCTCATTCTTTGACATCGATAGACATCAATCCGCCCTTTCAAAATGGTCAAGAGCAAGGACTAAAGCAGCTAAAGTACATTTATGGGACTAAGTTGCTCAAGTTATTAGTTAATCATGCATCTGTCTTCATTTGAGTTGCAAAATTCATTTTCAGGTTGGGAAAGGGTTGTCTAAGGATGAAAAGGCTCGTAAACTTGCTTTACAACATTGGCTCGAGGCTGTAAGTTTTAACATTTAAATATTGAAAATCAAAATAGGAGAAGCCTAATATTTCATTTCATCTTAACACTTCATTTTTTTTCTTATTGATAGATAGATCCCCGACATCGCTATGGCCACAACCTTCAATTCTATTATGTCAAGTGGCTTCATTGTGATAGTTCACAACCTTTCTTCTACTGGTATTTTTTCTATCTACCCATTTCAACCAAATGCTCAGAAAATCAAACTTGAGCAATTCAGCTGATTAATTATGGATTTCAGGCTTGATATTGGAGAAGGAAGAGAGGTTGATCTTGAAAGATGTTCTAGACATAAGCTTCAACAACAATGTATCAAGTACCTTGGACCTGTAAGCTTTTCACTTGAACCCTCTTCATGATTTCTTAAGCACACGGGCAAGACAGTCTAGAAAGTTCTAGAAATATCACACCTAGGCTAGAAAGAATGAGGAATCATTCAACCAGTATGTGATATATTGGCTAGAGAGAACACTCTTCTCTTATCGAGATTTAGTGGAATTTCTTAGCTGAAATATTTTCCTTTATTTTTCCCTTCGGGTTCTTTCCTAAGTCGTGTGTAGAACCGGTTGAATATGTGTTTGTATTACACTCATTTTGTAGAATGAAAGAGAGGATTATGAAGTGGCATTGGTGAATGGGAAGTTCATATACAAGAAAAGTAGGTCAGTTCTTGACACAACTGGCGAACCAAAAGGAACAAAATGGATCTTCGTTCTTTCTGCGTGTAAGAAATTATACGTGGGGCAGAAAGTCAGGGGAACTTTTCAACATTCTAGCTTTCTAGCTGGTGGAGCTACTCTCTCTGCTGGTAGATTAGTGCTTGAAAATGGCTTCTTGAAGGTATATATAGAGAATCATAATCTTTCAAATTCATATTTTTGTATTAATTCCTTGTAATGGTCATAGTCTGATCTAGAGAATTCTTTTTTCCCTCTCAAAAGGCAATTTGGCCTCATAGCGGTCATTATCTTCCAACTGAAGAGAATTTCCAAGCATTCATGTCATTCCTTATGGAACAAAATGTAGATCTCACTCATGTCCAGGTATACAAGGGACTGCCACTGTTGCAACCTTGAAATTTATTCCCTCTGTCCATTACTACATGTCTACTTAGCCTTCTTATCTTTTTCACCAATATTTATTCTATTAGGGTTTCTAGGCAATTTATTATAAGTGAAAAATGAAAATCACATGGAAATTTGCAAGTTGCAACTTTGGATTTTTAATTATAATTTTAACATATTTATTGATCTCCATTAAAATGTGTGTAAAAATTCAAGAACACAAGCATAAGTAAAAGGGAAGGAGTAGTAGCCATCATGAGTGATGTGTATATATGGACTTCATCCTATTTGTCTTTGTTTTGAGCAGAAAGCTCCAATGGAAGACGAAGAAGATAACAACCATAAAAAGAAAAATATAAAACAAATGACTAATATGGTATTGAACCAACTCAAAAGAGAACCATCCAAGAGCCGGGAGATTAAAGACTACAAGCCTACCGACATCAAACCAGACCCTATAGGAGAAAAACACCAACACCAACACCACCACCACCAACAACAACAACAACAAAGGTTATATTTGGCACACATCATTATAATTAAACATTGTTTTTTTTATATAAAGTGGTTTATAGGTTTTGGGTTTGTGCCCTTATAAGTACTTACTTTTAAAACAAACTTGTGTTTGGCTCTAGAGAAGAAGATGAAAACTCTTCCGAATCCCCCAAGATTAAGAAGATCATAACCAAGAAAGACACACTTGATGAGACACATGTGGAAGAGCTAAAACAAGACACATCAGATTTGGATTACAAATCAGACGGTACTTCATCAGGGTATGAGACAGCGGAGGAATCTTTACTAGAAGAAATGAACTTCATACACTCAAAGATGAACATGTCCAGGGATGACGAAGAGGACGATTTCAAAGACGCCGTATCCCAAGAGATGATCATGAAGAGGATAAATACCCATAGAAGGACTAAATCTTACCAGTTGGCTGAGCAGTTGAGCTTCAATTGGACAACTGGTGCTGGGCCCCGCATTGGGTGTCTTAGGGATTACCCTTCAATGTTACAGTTTCAAGCAATGGAACATGTTAATCTGTCTCCTAGAGGTGTAAAGTGTTTGAGATCTTCAGGAAGCGCTCCACTTGGGATAAAGAGAGATCTATTTAAGGTAAATAGTTCACTTGGCTCTATACTGGAGATGCCTAAACTCGATTCGGTTCCTGATTTTTACTCTCCGATCTCGTCTAGCTTGAACAAGGAGGAGTCATTTTCGGATTAGCTTTGTTTTGTGATTATGGAATAAAGTTTACAATGATTGTTGAAGGATTGTGTTTGATAAGGTGATAGAATTTATAAGTGAAATAATTCTTAAGGGTCTTGTGAAAGTCTCATCTTCCAAGTGGATAAAAAACATTCATATTAATCATTTATACATATAATATGACAAGGTTGGTTAATGGTAACAAGCACTTGTTAATCTAATTACTCATTTGGTAAGCTAGTAAACTTTATGTGAAGGACGCTTGTGTGGTTAGGTGTGTATTTTTCTATCTACTTTTAATACATAGATGTAGAAACCGTGAATCTAAGTGATAGTTAATTGAAGGATCAAGACAAAAAAACGAAAACACTCGATCAAACCCAAATTGGGAAAATGGATTGAGCAACAAGAAAGGAAAGCCTTACAAGGCTAATCCTGCAATCGCACAATGCTAACAGGTTTGGTTGCAAGAAAAAGGGTGGATTTTAATAGAAGTGAAGGGATGGGCCGCAATTTTGGTTGGGCTAGCGTGAAGGCACAATGCGCGTTAGGCTCGTTTCCAGATTTAACTCTAGCATAGGCTTCTTTTGCGTTCTTAGCCTTGCAAAGGCGGGATTTATGTAAATCTTGTGCCCTAAAAAAAGAATTATGTGCCTTCAAAAAACAAACAAAAGAAATTATGTGCGAAAGTACCCCGCAAGTTGGGACGCACATGGTGACATGGGGGCGGGTCCTCGACCCCATCCCCCACCTACTATTATGCCCTTGTCTTCGCCTGTCTAATCCTCATGGAGAATGGGACCAGGAATCTCCATCGGTTATCGAGTTGTAAATGGGGTCCCGTTTATTATAAAAAAAATATTTTAAACTAGTAATTTAATATTTAAACTTTAAAAAAGTTTACAAATATTAAATTTAATAACATAAATTTAAATTTCATGGTAGATTTTTAAATATATATAAGCTTTAAATTAAAAACTAAAATTGTATTTAAAATCTGTTTTTATTTTATATTTTATAACTAAAAAAAGATATTGAGTATATATAACGGGGATTCGGGCGGATAGTATCTTCCCCGTCTCCGACCTGTTTTAAATCGGGGATACAAATATTTTCCTCGTCCCCGCCCTATTCCCCACCAAGTCGGGGAATCCCCGCTCCGTTAGAGGTGCGTCCCCGTACCCACGGTTTTTTTGTGCATCCCTATCCGCAAGTAAAAATATGTCGTTAAAGTTTTATATTAACCAATATGGATTGATTTTTGACGAATTGAATGGATTATTAACCCAGTCTACTCCGTTTACAACTCGAGGATTTGAATTTTGAACCTAAAATATTGCACAAGGATCTTGTTGCTCCTTACCAGCAACGACAGGACCATATAATGATAGAAGTCTTATAACCCACTCTAATGTAAACATCTGTGATATCTTTTTGCATTTTTAAACCGAAACTCTAATCGAAGTTGGGCGAGTCGGCCGAGTTTTTCAAATCGGGTCAAATTTTGATAGCCTTAATTGTAGCGATTTAGGCTCTTCCCACTTCCCAAGGTGGCCGGCCATATGTATTCGTTCGCCTCTTCCAAACCGCTTTGTTGTTCGCCTCTTTAGTTTCAGCCTTCTTTTTGACTTTTCAACTTTTGTACAGTTTTTTCTTTTTTGTGTGCAATTTTGGATAAACGTGACCTTGGATAAGGATTAATTAATTAATCACGCTATGTGGATTTTCTTGAATAAGGATAAACGTGACCACCAAACATCCAAAAGTTGTTGCAAAATCTAAAAGTGTTCGAACAACCGTGTTTTTGTCTCCAGCTCGTAACCTCCGTGTACCTCCTTGATAGTTTGCATTTAGGTAGTGTTTAGGATGCATATTTATGTTTAGTTTGCATGGTTTTAGCTTAGTTTAGCTTAGTTTTTAGGTTTTCTAGAAAATTCGGATTTTTCGCTTGTTTTGTTCGGTTTTACAGAACTTTAGGTAAACAAGCGTGGACGGGATGGATCTTAGATGATTGTGGAGGATCAATATGAATCTTAAAGTGGTGCAAGCAAAGATTGGAAGAGCTAAGGCCCAAGAGCTTGAGGGATAAAAACGCTTAAACTCGGGTCATGCATTAGAGTCTTATTTTGACACCTCTATCTTACAATGCTTGGTTTGGGAGATATAGTGGTCTGATGGAGTTGAATTTATTATCATTGGAAATATGATTTGAAGAGCTACAATTCATATTTTTACTCTGAGTCCAAATTCCAAATAAAAGGAGGTCAAAACAGCCTCTGAAGTGTCACTTGAATGCTGAACCGAGGCTGAGCGCGTGGAAGGACAGGCGGAGCACGACCGCGCTCGGAGAGACCTAGACCACGACACGGAGATGGAGTCACTGCAGGCTGAGCGCGGGTAAAGTGGGCCAGAGCGCAACTGCGCTCCCAAGTGTCAAATCGTGCCTAAGTCGCATTGATCCGACTCTGATTTCGAGTTTCGGTTCATCTTTGGGCCAACTTATTATTATTATTTTAGGATGTTTTTGAGGATATGATATAAATACTTTTTAGGGTCTTATTTTGGAGATTAGGCATTATTATTCTACGCTATTCAACTTTGAGAACTTTAGAGAGAATTTTGGGAGACAAAACCCTAGATTGCAAATTTGAAGAGAAACCTAACTCTTGTAAGTTTAATTTCTTCTTTAATGTCGTTTTCTAGCTAATTTCCCATGTCCAACTAGTTAGTTGAAGTTGTATGCATGATTGATTGTGAGATTTGAATTATTTTAACTTGCCTTGACTAGATTGAATTACTTTATGCTTAATTGATTAGATTCACTTAGGATTATAATAGCTTGATCACCTATTCTATTTCTAGGTTGATTTACAACTAGAATAACTTAATATACGGTGGAATTCGGTTGTTCATGGATGAATCCTTTGATTAAACTTATAGACAGTGGAATAAGATTAATCAAAAGAGGAGAATTCAATCACAAAACTTCATGAATATATGGTGGAATTCATGAACTATGTTTCTATTGAAAGCTTTGAACTAATTTGCATGATCAATTTGACATAGAAGGTTTTCTAGGATAATTGGTTAAAAGGTTGCTAAGGACGGTGCATATTAATAACCACTTTGAGCTTGAATTTCATGAGTTCACAATAGATTAGTCAAGGGAATTGAAATAAGAATAATCAAGGATCAATACTCATGTATGCAATGGATACGAAGCTAGTTGGACGCTTTCTTTCTATTTGAAAACCCAATTATTTTACTTGTTTTGCTTTCATTTTCTTAGATTAATAGTTTGAAATCTAAAAATCCCCTTTTATTACTCTAGTAATATTATTTAAACACCGGAAAAATTTGAGTCTCTGTGGGTATGACCCTTGCTTTCACTGTACTTAGGTTCGGAAGTTAAGATTTTTCTTTGACAACGCTTTTACCACGACATAAAAGTGCTCGTCAAATTTGGCGCCGTTGCTGGGGACTCGGCTATTTCTTTGTGTTTACTTATTATTACTATTTTTGGTGTTGTGAACCTATCATACGGTTCATAACACACGTGCTACTGATCCATGGCTTTGTTTGAATGTTGACAGTTGCAGGATGAACACTTCCATGACTATTTTTCAAGATTTCAAGACCATGTGTTTGAACTTGGTACTTGGGGATTACAATACACTGATGGAGAGGTAAACATGGGAGTTATCCATGGTATGAATTTTGAGACAAGGGGATTGGCCGATTACATGAGCAATGAGAGGCTTTTATATATGGGATCTAAGGAATGCTGGGATTTCTTATTTTTCATGAGTCATCAAAGCGTTTTGGTCAAGTCATCTTCCCAACCACCCCAACCGGTTGATAAGTCTCTTGAGGATATAATCAGGGATCTCTCCAAAGGGGTGTATGATATAATCATGGAGCACTGTGAGTCATGTCCTTCAAGTTTTCATTCCACAATCTCATGCCCTTTTGAGTTGTGTGAAAGGAGAGGTGGAGTCACATTGGAGTCAAACGATCATGAGTCAGACACTCAGATTCAAGTTGAGGAGCAATCTACTACACTTGATGTGAGTTATGAAGATGAATTTGATGCCCAACGTGAATTCACACCTATAAGGCAAGTTGAGCATATCATCACAAAGCCAAAGGAAGTCTATGATGGCATAGAGATACTTACAAAGCCTAGGGAGCCCGAGTCATTTTCACCCATGTGGAGTAAATTGCTTGAGGGTTTTATGGTTTTGGAAGAAGACTCGTTTGTTGACCATGATGACTTCTTTGATGATGAAGTAGACAACCATGAGGGAGAAAAACAACATGATATCTCTGTTAAGACTCCCGCTGTCATGGTGCATCCAATGTTAGGCCTTGACATCCCATGCTTCAGTTTCCCCACCTTCTCACATCCAGAGTTGATGGAGTTCCAAGATGAGGAGCCAAGACTACAACACAAGGTGGAAGATGAAGAATATATGGAGTTCATCTTGGATAAAAGTGGTATTGTTGATGAGTGCTTTGATTCATACTGTAAATATTTTCAAAAGCCACCACTTGTGCCGAATTTATTTGAACAAATGTCATCTCATGAAAATTGGGCACACATGTTTGATAAATTAAAACGGTCTTTGAAAGTTATATTATGTATCTTTAATTTATCATTGTGTTACTTATGTCTTTTTGAGATGTGTGTACACGGGTTTGACAGGTTGTTAAGGGCATTGACAATGTCTAATCTTGTCAATTCATGCTAAACGCCAAGCTAATAATGTTAAATAAGCACTTCTTGGGAGGCAACCCGATGCTTAGATAGATTTCTTTTTCATTTAATCTTTTTCTTTTAGGTAGTTTTGTGTGTGTTTAGATATCCCAGGTCCAAAGATTGATAACTCGAAGAACCATCACCACCGTCGGATTTCCCGCCGCATTACCCGGATAGCTAGATCTTTGTGAGTTTTCCTCTTTCCTTTCCTTTACTTTGGGGACAAAGTATGTTTTAAGCATTGGGGAAGGGAATTACTTGTTTGCATTGCATATAGTTACATTAGACTAGGCGTTTTTTTAAATTTTTGCATGCATTGATTAAAATCTTGAAAAATGAAAAAAAATGCATTTAGGCTCTTATTTCCCCATTGTTTAATACCTCTTGTGTTTTTATGCAAAGTATAAATCCTAACCCATGATTTGCATGATATTCTGAATTTTCTGTGATATGAGCATGATCGTTGATTGATTACTTTGACTATAGGACTGAGCATGTATATAGCTTGAGTTTTAGATTCATTCTGAAGTTCTAGACACAATTTGCCTTATGAGATTTTTGGCCTTTGATTGATATAATGTTCTTCTATATTTCTTGAGTGTATCACCTTGATCTACTAGCTCTAAAACTTGCGTTTAGACTCTTTTTCAAGAATACTTTATATGATTGAATGCATGACATTAAAATGATTGGGACAATGTTTCTTATTAGCCTATTATTTCCTTTCCTACCTTACAAGATCCATGTTTTGACACCCCATTTCTTTGATGCTTTAAGCCTATTTTTTTATAACTCCACAAAATATTCCTAGCCTATTATGTTTGACCCATCCGGGATTTAGGACTTTAGGTTGTGTTTTTGTTTTGTGGGAGTTTGGTATAAGTATGGAGGAGGTTGAAAGAGGGAATACAGCTCTAGTGTGCAAAGTGGAAAAAAATCAAGGTGAAAGATAATTACAAAGAAAGAAGAAGAATGAGCTTGAAATGTTAGTAACCTTCAAAAATGAAAGAAGCGTTGAATAAAGAGGCAAGAAAAAAATGATGAAAAGAAAGAAAGAGGAGAAACAAAGTGTTTTGATGAGTTTATGGAGTTGGTGAAGAAAGTTTTGGGAGTATGAAGAAAAGAAAAAGTGTGAAGTTTGAGTTTTAAAATTAGTTCTTATCCCGGATTTAGCACCACATGACCAAAAAATTTAACCCTTCCAAATTTCTCTTTACCTTGGCCCCATTACATCCCTTAAAAGTCCTCATGATTTTTGTTGTGTATTTGGTCTCCAGCGGTGGAGAATTAGGACGCTAATGCAAGCATATGGTAGTCTAGTTTTTCATGGTTGATTTTGAGTGAAACACGTCATTTAAACACTTGAGAGTAAGAGCAAAACACATTATCCTGGTGAGGTCTAGAATGGATGAGTAATTTTTTCTCTATGCTTGATGTAATGCATGCTATGAAGTCTTGGTCAGGTTTTAATTATATGTCGAATTGCTTGATTGATTATGAGATTGATGCATGATTGTATTGATGTGGTGTGACTTGGATTTATGACTTGCTTGATTACAAGCAAGGGTTAAGCATGGGGGAATTTGATAGCTTGCATTTAGGTAGTGTTTAGGATACATATTTATGTTTAGTTTGCATGGTTTTAGCTTAGTTTAGCTTAGTTTCTAGGTTTTTAAGTTTTCTAGGAAATTCGGGTTTTTTGCTTGTTTTGTTCGGTTTTGCAGATCTTTAGGTAAACAAGCGTGGACGGGATGGATCTTAGATTATTGTGGAGGATCAAGATGAATCTTAAAGTGGTGCAAGTGAAGATTGGAAGAGCTAAGGCCCAAGGCTTGAGGGATAAAAAGACTTAAACCCGGGTCATGCATTGGAGTCTTGTTTTGACACCTCTATCTTGCAATGCTTGGTTTGGGAGCTATAGTGGTCTGATGAAGTTGAATTTATTATCATTGGAAAGCTGATTCGAAGAGCTACAAGCCTCTGAAGTGTGACTTGAAGTATGACTTGAATGCTGAACCGAGGCTGAGCGCGGGGAAGGATAGATGAAGCGCGACCCCGCTCGGAGAGACCTAGACCGCGCCGCGGAGATGGAGTCACTGCAGGCTGAGCGCGGGTAAAGTGGGCCAGAGCGCGACTGATGAGGTATTTTCGGTAGTCGTTATACCTATCAAAGTAACCTTAGCTTTACCAAACTTAGTAGAGCGGCAAGTAAGGGTCGAACCCACAGAGACTCACATATGTGTGTTATTACTTAGATGTCAATTAACTAAAGGGTTTTTTTAAATGATTATCTAGTCTAAGATGCAAATAAAAACTATCTATGAATGCAAATATGATTTTGTTAAACAAGTATGAGGAAAACGTGTTCAACTAGTTAAATCCATCATAGATATGCTTATTGATCATTGATTCTCTTGATTCTCAATTCACTTGAATAAGCTATCGTGGATTATTATCCAAAACTTTATATTTAGTTAAAAGAACTAACAGTCTGAACAACCCTAATCATCTAACAACCTAGAACAACGTCTGCATTCAATTAAACGACAACTTTAAGTTCAAAGTATCGATAGAAACAAATACTCGACGCAAACAGCTAATCAAGTTATTTTTGGTATATTCCCTTCTACAATTGAATAGCCCGAACGGGTCTAAATAATTATAGTTGCTACTTTATCTAATCAATCCCGAACGGAACTTGATCAGATTAGTTGTAAATTAACCTAGAAATTCTATTAGTTGACCAATCTAACAAAATCCTAGATAAACTTTGATTCAATTAAAGCACGGGCAATAAAACCTATTCAAATTGTTGAGAATCAATCAAACCTCACAATAATATGCAATCTATGATTTCAATAACTAGTCAAACACAATGGATTTACCCATGCATAATTAAATTAAAGGAAAACTTACAAGAGGTTCAGAGGTTGCTCCAGAGAGAAAAACCCTAGCCTCCAAGTTGTAAATCCAAGTTATGAAAAAGATACTAAAAACAAGGTTTTAAATACCCCTAATATATCCAAAGACCCATAAATCCCGAAATACATTAAAACACGTCAAAAATTATGTAACCAAAGCCCATATCAAAGCCCAAAACACGCGGCTCAATGTCTCCGCTGAAATCCAATTGCGCGGCTTGACCTCCAAAAGCGCGGCCGCGCTTTTACATGATAACCCGCGCTTTTACCCTCGGTTCAGCATTCAAGTGACTCTTCAGAGGCTGTTTTGAGCCCTTTCGAGTTGGGATTTGGACTCGGAGTAAAAACACGAATTGTAGCTCTTTGAATTAGCTTTCCAGTGATAATAAATTCAGCTCCATAAGACCACTATATCTCCCAAACCAAGCATTGCAAAATAGAGGTGTCAAAACAAGAACTCCAATGCATAGCCCGGGTTTAAGCGTTCTTTTCGCAAAAGCTCTTGGGGCTTGGTTCTTCCAATCTTCACTTTTATCACTCTAAGCTTCATCAAAGTCCACCATAGTCCACTAAACTTCATCCCGTCCATGCTTGTTTAACAAAAGATCTGCAAAATCGAACAAAACCAGCGCAAAACCCGAATTTCCTAGAAAACCTAAGAACTAAGCTAAACTAAGCTAAAACCAAGCAAAATAAAGATAAATATGCATCTAAACTACACCTATATGCAAGCTATCAGCGACCGCGCTCCCAAGTGTCAAACCGCGCCTAAGTCGCATTGATCCGACGCTGATTTCGAGTTTCGGTTTATCTTTGGGCCAACTTATTATTATTATTATTATTTTAGGATGTTTTTGAGGATATGATATAAATACTTTTTAGGGTTTTATTTTGGAGGTTAAGCATTATTATTCTACGCTATTCAACTTTGAGAACTTTAGAGAGAATTTTGGGAGACCTAGCCCTAGATTACAAATTTGAAGAGAAACCTAACTCTTGTAAGTTTAATTTCTTCTTTAATGTTGTTTTCTAGCTAATTTCCCATGTCCAACTAGTTAGTTGAAGTTGTATGCATGATTGATTGTGAGATTTGAATTATTTTAACTTGCCTTGACTAGATTGAATTACTTTATGCTTGATTGATTAGATTCACTTAGGATTATAATGGCTTGATCACCTATTCTATTTCTAGGTTGATTTACAACTAGAATAACTTAATATACGATGGAATTCAGTTGTTCATGGATGAATCCTTTGATTAAACTTATAGACGGTGGAATAAGATTAATTAAAGGAGGAGAAGTCAATCACAAAACTTCATTAATAGACGGTGGAATTCATGAACTATGTTTCTATTGAAAGCTTTGAACTAATTTGCATGATCAATTTGACATAGAAGGTTTTCTAGGATAATTGGTTAAAAGGTTGTTAAAGACGGTATATATTAATAACCACTTTGAGCTTGAACTTCATGAGTTCACAATAGATTAGTCAAGGGAATTGAAATAAGAATAATCAAGGATCAATACTCATGTATGCAATGGATACGAAGCTAGTTGGACGCTTTCTTTCTATTTGAAAACCCAATTATTTTACTTGTTTTGCTTTCGTTTTCTTAGATTAATAGTTTGAAATCTAAAAATCCTCTTTTATTACTCTAGTAATATTATTTAAACATCGGAAATCTGAGTCTCTGTGGGTACGACCCTTTCTTTCACTATACTTTGGTTCGGAAGTTAGGATTTTTCTTTGACAACGCTTTTACCACGACATAAAAGTGCTCGTCAAACTCGAAACCATCTCTCGCCTTCCCAATGTGCCCATTGAAATCCCCAACAATCAACAACTGCTCTATCCTCGAAACACTCCTCGTCAAGTTGTCCAAGTCTTCCTAGAACTGTAACTTTTCTTTAGAACTTAGACCTCCATGTGGAGCATATGCACTGATAACATTCAAGATCTTATCCCCTAAGACGATCTTTATCATCATCAAGTGGTCACTTGTCCATTCCACCTGAACCACTTGATCTCTCAGCTTCTTGTCAATTAAGATTCCAACCCCATTTTTACCACTAGCAGCCCCTGAGTACCGCAACTTCCATCTGTCGATGTCACGAGCCTTTCTTCCTTTCCACTTTATCTCCTAAATACATGCAATCTCTACTTTGTAATGATGTAGAATCTTGATGAGTGCAAAAGATTTTCCAGTCAACTTTCCCACATTCCAAGACCTTATCCTCAAACGGGTGCACTATCTATGCAAAACACTATTGTTCGATGGTTCAACCATCCTATGCCCAAAAACACTCCCAAAAAATGACTTTACCTGCACAAGACTCACACAAGGTCCACAGAAACACAAAAAACAAACCAAACAACAATCGCAAAAAGTAAAGAGAGGGCACCCAACAACTGGCACCCTCTAACACACCACTCAAAACAACACACGAGTCTAAGATAAAGGCTTTCACAAGTAAACAAACACCCAGAAAGGAAACTTGAAAGCAAGAAACTAGACAAATGAGAGGTTAGGGATGAGATTACCATGCACCTCGAACGTTGCCTCTTTTCTCTCTTTGCGCTTATCGGTGAGGCCACGTCTTGTCATCTCTCTCGTTGTTGCGGACTCTAACCTACTGATTTGGTGAGTTTTCTCAGTTAAGTATTGAATTAGGGTTTTTGTCTTATGAATATGAAATTTCTAGTTGCGAATTCGATAATTATTCTTACCGGTAAAAATAACACAAGTTTGATTAGCTATACATGGATGGCTAAGGAAGTTTAAGTCTCTGGATTTTGTTGACACTATTTGGAATTTTGACTACTAATGACTTGTCGTGGTCTCGGGCCTTCACGGTTGCTTTGGGAGGAAGCATGAAATTAGACTGTCTTACACACTCCTACTAGAAGAAAAGAAGGATTCTTGTTCTCTCAAGTGACTCTAAGCACAATTAGGACTTCGATATGGTTTTATTTTGTTCATCGTATCAAAGGTTGTGTTCTTTTTTGCTTTCCTTTTTTTCACATTTCATTTAGGGTTTCGATTTTTGTAAATTGTGATTTGAATTGTTGATTAGATTGTCTGGTATTTTGTTTATGATTTATGCCCTTGAATGTATATGATTCTATTTTGGGTGCTAGCTTGCTAGGTTATGAAATTCATGAATTTGGGTTCTGAATGTAGGCAATGAAATGTAGAAATATTATTTGTTAAATTTTATTTATGGAATTAGGCTTTCAATTTAGGTTATAGTTATGCTCTGAATTTGATTTGGTCCCACTTTAGGAGTAAAGAATAGTCACATATGTAATATCCACTAATATCAACAATTCCAATCTTAAATGGAATATAGTTTTCTACCATAAAAAATCTAGCGCTCAATTGGTTTCTTTGAGTTTTTCCTTTTTCTCATTCTTTAGTCCACTCTTAACAATAAGACGTTCATTGCGATAATTATCGTATATTGCTTATGCTTGAACAAAACTGCTAGAAATTTTGGTGAATTGACTCAATTGACTATTATTCTATAAGCTATTAAGCCCAATTATATTATACTAGATTTTTTTTAAATAAAACCATGGTGTTGCTTATAACAAATGAACCATAATACAAGGCATTTTTTTTTCTCTATCTTTTCTCCAGTTTAAGCTCTTTGTGCCCACGATTTCCTTGTACAAAATGGAAAAACACAGTTTAAGACTATAAAGTATAGAGAAACAATCGCACCTTTGATTGTTATATTACCTATCTGAACAATCATAGTATGAAGTATGATTACATATCTTTGACTTTTATACTACCTATGTGAACAATCACACCTTTGCTTCGTAGCCTGAAAATCATAAGTTCATACCTTCTTCAATTTGTCACGAAACCTGAGCCTATGGATCCCTCGAATGCACTAGTAGTTGTAGGTTTGATCTAGTTGCTTTTATAGATAATAGGATTTAGCATGGCAAATCCTAAATATGTTGGGGGTAACATGTGAAATTTAATATTATTCTTACTATATATGCATAGCAGAGTTCCTAATTTTTTGTCATCTATATCATATTTATGTTTAGGGATTTTCCTTTTGGTACACTTGAGCTTTTGACATTTTCTTTTGGTATCTAGAGAAAAAAAATTATTCTTTTTGGTGCCCCTATAGTTTAAAAAAATATCTATCCGTAGTCTAAAGTATACCTAAAAGCAAGTTCCATCCATTTTTTTACCTTTTCGTCAATAATTCATTAAAAAATCCCCGAATCTGGATTTTTTTTTTTTTTTTTTCCTTTATGTACACAACAGGGATCAAAATCTCCAATTCCCCATTACTAATTTTAAGATGTCGGTGATAATTTCCTGTAGCTTGAACACCATTTTTGGTTGTTGGGGATGACGACGATATTCTCCGTGATGACGAAATTGTGCATCATTGTGGGCTCGTTAATGGGGATTTCGACGTCCAGGGACTTATCTCCAACGTCGTCCTCCGACGTGGCGAGAAGGCGGCCATTGTGGAAGATGACGTCGGCGTTAGCGACGCCGAGGCCGTCGTCGGGTTGAGCAGCCGGAAGAGGCCGCAGGAGAAGAAGAGGAGGAGGAGGGAGATTTGGATCTTCGGGTTGATGATAACTTGCATTTAGGTAGTGTTTAGGATGCATATTTATGTTTATTTTTCATGGTTTTAGCTTAGTTTAGTCTAGTTCTTAGGTTTTTAGGTTTTCTAGGAAATTCGGGTTTTGCGCTTGTTTTGTTCGGTTTTGCAGATCTTTCGGTAAACAAGCATGGACGGGATGGATCTTATAGGACTATGGTGAATTTTGAGGAATCTTAGAGTGATACAAGTGAAGATTAGAAGAGTTAACGCTCAAGAGCTTGTGTGAAAAGAACGTTTAAACCCGGGCTATGCATTGGAGTTCTTGTTCCGACACCTCTATCTTGAAATGCTTGGTTTGGGATCTATATTGCTCGGATGGAGCGGAATTTGTTATCACTGGAAAGCTAATTCAAAGAGCTACAATTCATATTTTTACTCCGAGTCCAAATTCCAAATATAAGTGGGTCAAAACAGCCTCTGAAGTGACGCTTGAATGCTGAACCGAGGCAAAAGCGCGGGATGACAATTGCTCGGCCGCGCAATCCTCATGCAACCCGCGTAATCGGTGTTTTCTATGCGGGGAAGTTTTGGGCTTGACTTTCGGGCCTAGGGTTATATCATATCCGAGTATAGCTTAAAGATAGACCTTTTGAGGATTATTTGGAAGACATATAAATACTTTATGTTAGTTTAATTTTCATAACTTTTGATCAACTTTGGAGGCTAGAGTTTTTCTCTTTGGATGCAGATTTTGAAACCTCTGTAAGTTTGATTTTAATTCAATTATGCATTGCTAATTTCTCTTGTGTTTGGCTAGTTATTGAAGTCATGATTTGTATGTAGTTGTGAGGTTTGATTGATTCTCAACAAACTTGAATAGAAATTATTCCATGTGCTTAATTGAATCTAAATTAGGGTTTTATTAGATTAGCTACCTGATAGAATTTCTAGTTATAACTGAATCTGATTAATTACCGGTTGGAGTTAATTTGATCAAGAGTAGACTTTAATCAATTTAGTACCGGTTGGACAAGTTGGTTAAAGAAGGGAATAAATTCACAAATCACTTAGATGTCTGGTTGCTCTAAGTTGTTTGTTTCTATTGATAACTTGAATCGTCATGTTGTTATTTAATTGAATCTAGAAGGTCTTCTAGGTTACTAATTAATTAGGGTTGTTAGACTGGTAGTTCTATCAACTATATATGAAGTTTGGATCTTAATCCTTAATAGGATCATATCAGTTGACGGTTTTGGGGAGCGGGAGGGTTTGTTAGTGGTCGATTAGCACCAATTCGACGAGGTCGAGCGCCATCGTCGCCTTTCAAAATGGGTTCCAGGAGGCAAGACGGTGGTTTTGGTGGTGGAGGGTTTTTTCGGTGGGTTATTAGGGGGGACTGGGAAGGTCGGCGCTTGGAGAGTGCAATCGCTAGGCACACTCCTCCGCCTTCTCGTCGTTGGCACACTCCTTCGTCTGCCATCGGAATTATCATTTGGTCAAACTTCTACAGTATTGATTATATTATTCACGATCAAAAGGTAATTTGAAAGCTAAAAAAATAGGAATTATGTAGATTTTTTTTTATGAATTGTTGACGGAAAGGTAAAAAAATGGATGGAACTTGCTTTTAGGTATACTTTAGGTTACGGATAGATTTTTTTTAAAAGTATAGGGGAACCAAAAGGAATAATTTTCTTTTCCGGGTATCAAAAGGAAATGTCAAAAGCTCAAGGGTACCAAAAGAAAGATCCCTTATGTTTATATCGGATCCAAGATATGGCTGAAGAGGAAGAGAATGCAGATGAGTTAAAATAGGAGATGAGTTTCTCAAGGCAAAGTGTCCAATGAACTGTGAGGTATCCCTTCTTTTGGAGCGCAAGCACGAGCAACTCCAACAAATGTCTAAGGATTCAATGAACCAGGTTTCTCAGGTATTTGAGAAGTCAATGTAGTATATGAAGTGTTTCAGCAAATACTAGTATCCAGATGTTGTTAGACAAGTGAGGGAGATCATGAGCATGCATTAGTTGGCTGAGTTTGAGGTTTGTGTTCTTGGCAACCCTTGCCCAAAGACTTTAGAGGAAGCCTCTATAAAGACGAGATGAAGTGCGCTTGATGATAATGCAACCCAAAAGATGGTGGATGATCTTGCTTTGATTAAGAAGTTTGAGTAGATTTTGTTTGGTTTGCAATTGATCTACTTGTTGCTTTTTTAGTGAAATGAAATACATTTAGTGAGTGTTGTGGATCATTGTGGTCTTGTTTTTATCTTTTAATGCAAGAACCCCATACCTAAGGGGGCATTTGGTAAGTGGCTATTGGGAATGCAGGTATCGGGTTCGGGAATGAAAACCCCATACCTAGTGTTTGGTATGGCATTTTTTTATTTTCAAACCGATACCATAAACCCGATAGGTATGGGGTTCTCAAACTCTACCCCTCACTTGGGTATGAGATTTCATTTCAATTGGGAATGAAATAAAAACCTAACCTCTTCACTCTTCTCCACCTTCGTTCGAAATGTCTGTCACTTCTCCATGTTTGAAAGCTTCTACTGCTTCAAATTTCCAGATAAAATTTTGGAATTCTTGTTCGAATTATTTTTCAAATTTTAACCTAGATGTTCGAATCATTGTTCAACCCAAATTGTTCAAATTACAATTAAACCCAAATTTATGATATTATGGTCCGAATTTCATGAAAGAAAATCCTAAGTAAGTTCAAATTCAACCTACTTGTTGATAGAAACATATATATTCATATATTATAAAAAGCTGCTTGACGACATCCATGACTTATATATTACAGAAATTTAAAAAAATAGTAACAAGAAATCGAACAAGTTTAATATGAATATATATAGTATATTTTTTTATCTAATATTTATTATTTTAATTTTTTATGACAAGTTTATATAAAAGGCAGAATACATGTACAAACACCTATACTTGTGTAAAATAGTCATTTAGACACCTCACCTTTGGATTTGTTCAATTGAACACTTGCATTTAACTTTTTGTGTTCTATTGGACACCTTTTTGCTGATGTTGCAATGTACGTATAATACACTCTCTAATAGGAGAGTGAGTCTTACATAATCTCTGAATTTATGTGATGTGGATATTAAATGACAAAAAAACAAATAAATTGAATAAAAACCCTTTCCTTTCGGCATAAAAAATAATTATGCAAGAATTTTTCTTTTTCTTTTTTCTTTTCATTTTACTCTTTCCTTTTTTTTGACACATCTCATAAAAAAGTAATTAACTTTTGTTTTTCTTTTTTCTTTTGTTATTCTTCTTCTTTCTTCTCTCACCAAATTTGAGCCAAACCAGATCTGAGGCCCCGTTGAGACCGAGAAACTCGACCATGGCATCAAGAAGGGAAATTTCATTCTTCTTTCGCTTTCAATTTGTTCAATCAGATGGGTTGGCTTGTTATGTGCGCAACTCTGATCTTCAGGCTACTACGGCTTTCTTTGATCTAATGCTTGCTAGTGCCAAACCATATCTGAGGTCCCATCGAGGTTGTCGTCGAGAGATCGTCGGTAGGTGATGCACTGGTAGAGGAGGCGAGTCATGGTACCAACGAAGGTGTGGGGTCAGATCTAGCTGAGAGCTTCGGGGCTAGCGACGGGCGGTCGTTCTGAGTCAGTGGTGGCGGCGATCTAAGCAGCCCATATTTCAATTCGTCTTCACTACGAGATCTAAGCGGAGGATGATGGAAAGAATTGAAGCTTCAATCCGTCTTCACTCGTAAGATTGTCTGTCAATTGCAGCTTCATTGCACCCAATTCAGGAGAAAATAGAACCAGGAAATGCAAGTTGAAGAAAGCTCTCGCGTAGATTGAAAGCCTCCAGCGTCGATCTAGGGTTTATTCAAAGAGAAAGAAGAGGGCAAAAAGAAAGAAAATACATTGGATTTATAATTTGTATTTTTTCTTTTTCTCTTTTATTAAAATAATATAAAATTTCTATCTTGTTTTTACCTCCTATGTGGCATCTACGTGGATCTTACGTGTCAAAAAAAATTCAACAGCTCAGCGCGCGTGTATACCACTTGAAAGAGTGTCAGTGACCAAGTATCCAATAGAATCCTAAAAGTTAAATTCAAGTATTCAATAGAACAAATCCAAAGGTGAGGTGTCTAAATGACTATTTTACACGAGTACAGGTGTCTGTATATGTATTTTGCCTTATATAAAATACAAGTATCAAGTGAAATACCTAACAATACCAAACAATGAGTACGGGGTTAAGAGCATTTGCAATGGAGAGGATTGAACATCCTCTTTGAACTCTCTCTCCTCAAAGGGGGCATCCTCTTTGTTGTAGTAAATTGAAAGAGGATCCTCTTTCAAAGAGGATTTACTCTCTTACTTCAACAATCCTCCTTCCATAGAGGATTAATTGCATTGGCCCTTGTGCCAAAGAGGAAGTATATATCCATTTACCATTTGATATGTGTCCCTCTCACTTTAACTACTTCTATGTATTTCACTTCAAATTGCCTTCAATACATTTTTAACAAAAATATTAGAAAAATTAGACATTAATTTTTTTTAAATAATCTAATTTTTATACTAATTTTTTTGTCCATAAAATGAGTATAAATTTGCCCTAATTTTCACACATTACAAATTTACTTCCTTTTACTCTTTTTTCTTTCTCGTTAGAGATTATTACAGTAATTAAATGTACTTTCATTCATACGGGCTAAGTTGCAAGCGGACTTCAAATTTTAATTTAAATTAAAGTTTTATGGCAATAATGTTGATATTTATTCTTATTGTTATTTTTATTTTATGTTTTTCCGTATTTTGCTCATAATTCATAATATACTACACTAATGTTTTTATTATTTATGCTTACGTTATTTTTATTTTAAATTTTTTTGTACTTTATAATATAGTTTGAAGATATTTTAATGTCAATTAAGTTCATTTTTTTCGTAATCAGTTTATATTATCTTAAATCCAAATTATTTAAGTAAATATAATTTATCATTAGTTCATTTGATTAGCTAACTTTGTAAAAATATTAAATGATATAAAATATGTAGTCAAAATATATGTTAAAGTAGGAGAGAGAGGAAGTGAAAGAGGATACTCTTTGTTGTGGGTAGGCATGGCAATGGGTCGGGTCGGGTGCGGGTGGACTACTTCCACCACCCGACCCGCGGTTGTAAACCACCACCCGACGGGTTCCACCCGAAACCGGCCCACCCAAAACCTGTCGGTTTTCAGGTCGGGTCGGTTTTTTTTCGGGTGTTATAAAAAGATGTTGAATCTTAAGTTTATTTGTTCAACGAGTCAACCCGATGACTCGTAAACAAATAAACTTAACCCGTAACTCGTGTTTACGGGTCAACCCGTTTAAATTTTAAACTTTAAATTTTAAACTAAAATTTAAACCTATTTATATAGGTCCTACATAATGGATTAGCCTAAAAAATAAATTTAATTATAACGCCTCAAAACCCATCTCTATGGTTAGGCTTCAAACACTTAACCCTTTTCTCCTCTCCTTCCCTTTTTATAAGCTCCTCTTCTCCTCTCCTTCTACCAATTTTTCGATGTGGGACAAAAAACCGGGTGATTGGGTCGGGTGAACGGTTCGGGTCGGATCGGGTGAGGCCATACCCGAAACCGTACCCGCTCCATCACCCGAAACCCGTTTTCACCCAGATTTGATCGGTTTTTTCGGGTCGGTTTTTCGGGTATCTATCGGGTGCGGGTGAAACTGCCAAGCCTAGTTGTGGGGGAAAATAGAGAAAGGAGAAGAAAAGGAGGAAAGAAAAAGTGAAAACTGATGTGAATGATAGAGAAAATGATGTGTCAAAAGAAAAGAAGGAGAAAGAAAAATGAAAAAGGATTGAAAATCCTCACCATTGCACATAGTCTAAGTCTCATTCCAGAATTGTAACCAAACACATGTTATTAGGAATCAAATTCCAACCTCATACTTTCCCAACCTCATACCTCTTTCCAACTCCATACCTAATTTTATACCAAACGCCAAAGACATTTGGATAGTTCTGTAACACCCTGGAGATTTATAAGGGATTGAGGTGCTACCCATGTCAACAAGAGCTCTTCCTTTTCTGAGTTCGAGTGAGGACAAAGAACTCAAAAAGTTAAGTGTGCAAAGGCGAGAGTAGTACCAGGATGGGTGACCTCTTGGGAAGTCCTCGGGTTGGCATGAGATAGCGTTTCTTAGGCTTCGAGCCTTACAAATGGTATCAGAGCCGACTCTAGGTTACGAGTGCACTTGACCCGGAGGGCGGTGACTCGACCGAGAGGGCGGTGCTCGGGCCTTGATGAGGTCGTCAAATGTAACACCGCCCTCCGGGCCAAGTGCACTCGTAACCTAGAGTCGGCTCTGATACCATTATTGTAACACCCCTGTTTTTCCCTCGGAGATATTACCGCCAGTGACCTCGGTTGTTACACTCTGAAGCCACCCAAGGCTTTCACGGTATTCAAGATATAAATAATAATGATAATTCAATAAATATTAAAACAAAATGTCCATCTTTCACAATCTTGGATAGTCCAAATACTTGCGGAAAAATGTGATTAAATATTCTTGAACAAAGCTGAAGTAAAATTCTTGAAGGCGGTCGGTCAATTCTTGAAGGCGGAAAAATGTGATTAAATATCCTTGGTCTTACAGACCAAGGATCTCGACCTTAAAACTAAAAAGTTATTCAAAAGAAACGTACAACGACTTCAACTGATTCAATCTCTAATCACCACTCCTTTACTCCCTGATGTTCCGTATAGGGATGGTTGACACCAGTCGGCCATGCAAAAGAAATAAAGCGGTCGGTCAGTCTAATGAAAGACTATGCAAGTGGAATTTTATGTGAGTTTCTTGTGATCTTAGTTGCGTTATGACCATCGGTCTCCGAATGAAAGCCGGTCGATGGCATAACCCAAATAATTTCACGGAATGAGAAATATGATGAAAATAGATTAGGACACCACCACTGGCGGAGGGAGAAGGGGGCGAGTGGGGGCTATAGCCCACACTCAATTTTAAAAAAAAAATTCAAAAAATATATATAAAAAATATTAAGTTATTTGATAAAAACTAGTCTACTTGGCCAACGGAACTAAGTCAATTTTTTATTTTTATGAAAAATAAAAATAAGGGTTTTCAAATACACATTTTTATACAAAAAAATACAAAATTTTCTACATTGTTCTAAAAATCCCCGCTTAGTTCCGTCTAGGTCCTGCCTAGGTATTGAAAGGTCCTATCCCGCTTAGTCTTCCAACTCGTTCCGTCTAGTTCGTCTAGGCGCCTATTTAGGCCGCTGCCTAGGTGTTGAAAGGTCCTATCCCGCTTTATTTTTAGGCCACCTTTGCGGTCCCTCTCCGCCTAGGGACAACTTAGTACTTTTTAGAACACTATCCATGTATTAAATATAATACTGAAAAATACAAAAAAAATCTGTATTTTTCAATTTTTTTGATGTAATCAAGAATTTGACCAAATTTAGCCCCCACTGGATTGAATTCCTGGCTACGCCCCTGGACACCACAAGGCTATGGTTCCTTAGGAATGAGAAAGGTTATGTTGGGAACATTAGTTATCAACCAAGGTTTTGAAAAGCCTCCATCGACTTATCAAATCTACAACCAACCTCACCGAATGCGTGTTGTCTGAATTCAGATTGGGAAATAGATTTATCAAAGTCGGGAGCCAGAGTGGTATTCCAAGTTGTAGTCACCACCCTCAACACGTTTTAATGGGTATGCACTAGCACTTATCTTCTTTAATTACAAAACATTGCATTCAAGTTGGTAGCTTTTAAGACGGCAACGCGATATGCTATAAGATATAGAATTCTCACAAAGGGTTCCTAAGTCCCGATATTCAAGGCACTAGCTAAGTGCCAAACACTCCTCAAAGCGGTTGAGCGAGCAGGGTCATGACCAACATTAGGGTCTAGGTCCATCCTAATGCAAAATATTATAAAGAGGTGTTCAGGGGTTAGTGAACCCCCACCCCTAATTCTACGTAGTCCAAAACAACGAATCTCATAATGAGATCGTGAAACAAACATGTGCACAAACATTGCAACCTAAATATAACTTCTAGCGTACAATAGTAATAATAACAATAAGCTACCATGGGTCATTATTTCTATGCATAATAAACCCTAGTTCATTTATATGTTTCAACATGGTCATTAGTTCTATAGTAACCTAAGTTCATTTATTCAAACAAGCGTTCCCAACACAACATGCAAACATGAATAAAAGTATTCATGATAAATAATATGAGAGCGAACCACCACTTGCCTTATTTCGAAGGCAAGCGAGAACTATCTTAAACGAGTTTGCAATCTAATGATTGATTTCCTTTTCCTGATTCATACATAAGATACAAATGTTACAAAGTTCTTGTTATAAATTTATATCAATGCTTAGCAGTTATGTAGTCTTCTATCTTTGTGGTTGTTGGTAATGGGTTTGGCCAAATATTGAGGCCCCCTTCAAGATCAATTCAGCATGCATTTTTGGTCTAGGATTTGTCAAATTTTCACTTTGTAGCGCAAAGTTGTATGCAGACTCTAAAATGAGGAAAAACGAAACGAAGAGGATAGTGAAGAGCTTCAACAAGCTCATAAGAGGAATGAATTGAGGCTTCTTCACAAGCTTTAGTTATTAGCTAATAATCCTATGCTTATTTCCTAAACAATAGTTTCCGCCCCTTATTATATCTTCAAATTTTGATTGTCCAAAAACCTTGCTTTCAATAGTTTCCGCCCCTTTTTATATCTTCAAATTTTGATTGTCCAAAAACCTTGCTTTAACTTATGTGATGAAAATATATTTTATGAAAAATAACATTTTTTGATTAGTTGTCTTATTAAATAACATTTCTTTCGGTCAAAAAAGCAAATTGATATTTTTAATGGATCCCTTGGGACAAGTTGATATTTAAAAAAAAAAATTCTAGGGACATTAAGGTATTTTTAAATGATTTATTGATGGACAATAAGGTACTTTTTTCTCATCAAGGTAAAAACGGACATATTTTTGGAGTTTATTTGGCGGACAACACCCATGATATACTCTAGTCTTCCGCACAATGGCCATCGGAAAGGGAGTTGAAGACGAATGTGAGATCTAATCAATAATGTAATGCTTAATATTTACTTCAACAAGTTAATATGAGAAAGTTTTTTTTTCGGCATGATTCTAACTCCAAGAGAGGAAAAATAAATCGGGCCAATTTTAAAACAAAAAATTGGACTGATTTTACATCCAACGAGAAAAAATATCTTATTGTCTATCTGACCTCATTTAAAATACCTTAGGGCTCGTTTAGTATCGATATCATATATTGGTATCGGGTATCGGTATCGGGTATCGATATCGGTATCGGATATGGGATATCATTCATATCTCATATCTTTCATACCTCTTTTTTTTGGGTATATCAAATATCATGTCTTTTGCCTTGTTTTGATATCAAGATATGACTCGATATCCATATACTATCATACCAAACCTAAGATATGACCCGATACCGATATCTGATATCGGGATATCAATACCAAACGGGCCTTAATGACCTTGAAATTTTTTCAAATACCAAAGTCTCAATCAAAAACCCGAAGATAATTCAGATTTGGATACATACACCTATACCAAATTTATTGGGGTTGTTCCTTTTGATTTGGATATAGTATAAAAAAGATACCCATTACAAATCTTACTAAAAAATATAACAATGGGCCGTTGGGATAACTAGTTAAATGGGCCTTAATGACCTTGAAATTTTTTCAAATACCAAAGTCTCAATCAAAAACCCGAAGATAATTCAGATTTGGATACATACACCTATACCAAATTTATTGGGGTTGTTCCTTTTGATTTGGATATAGTATAAAAAAGATACCCATTACAAATCTTACTAAAAAATATAACAATGGGCCGTTGGGATAACTAGTTAAATGGGCCTGGCCTGATGACTTAGTTGGCCTATGAATATGGTCTTGACTAACCTTGTTTTAAATAAGCTTATGTGCACATCTTGCCTATCTGCCTCCTAGGGTTTTATTCCGCCTCTTCTCTCTTGTCGCAAACTGCTCATCTGCTGTTACCGGCTCGAGGAGATCGAATCATCTAACAACATGGAAGAAGTTCAGGTTCCAGTGCCGGTGAGCGGAGAACTCAAAGAAGCCTCGTCCGAAGTCAAGCTCTTCGGCAGATGGACATTTGATGACGTCACTGTAAGTATCCCGTCTGGTTTCTTGTCGAGGTTTCACTTTAAGATCCGCAAGTTTTAGCGGAAAACCTTTTTTCATTTTGTGATCGTTCTCGTTCTACTTTGCAATTTATCGTTTATTATGTGCATTGTAATGGAAAAAGTTTATGCATTTGCAGATTATTTAGTTTAGAAAGGCGTCTGAGCATGATGTGTTAGCCATAGTTGTTAAGGAAGTTGAGTTGATGTTGAAAGGAATTATGTTAGAAGATGAAATCGGATTGAGTAATATATAGTTTCTTTGTATTCTGGAACTAAGAAGGCATAATGTTTAATTGTTTATTGTCTAACTGGTTTTTTTCATGTCATTAGTTTACTTCAGCAATTGCAATGCAATTTGATTATGTATTTGGTACGGAGTATGAAATTTGTTGTGTAGGGGGTATGGCTTAAATTAGCTGAGCGTGCTAGTTGTAATCGTTAAGTTCATTGACAATTTCTACAAAGTTAGAAATCTTTGTTGTGAGATGGGTTATACATGGCAGCACCTCTTACTTCTGGTTTGTTTATTGCTGTGTTGTCTGCACTTTTGATCTAAATAGTGAGTTTGATTGTTTGCCTTAAGGTCCATGACATGGCTCTTCAAGATTACATTGGAGTATCTTCAGTTAAGCATGCTACCTATGTCCCTCACACTGCTGGAAGATACCAGATGAAGAGGTTCAGGAAAGCCCAATGCCCCATTGTTGAAAGACTCACCAACTCTCTGATGATGCACGGGCGCAACAACGGTAAGAAGCTCATGGCTGTACGAATTGTGAAGCATGCCATGGAAATCATCCACCTTTTGACTGACCAGAACCCAGTCCAAGTCATTGTTGATGCCATTGTCAACAGGTATTCTTACCAGTTGCAGAAGTTATGCTATGATTATTGGGGTTTTTTGAGTCTAAAAATCGTATACTTCTAGTCAGTCTTAAGCCTTCATGATATCTATGCTATTTACGTCCAATTGATTTTGTTGTTATCTTCAACTTTTTAAGTATTGAATGAATTATATTTTGATACAGTGGACCAAGAGAAGATGCCACTAGAATTGGATCAGCTGGTGTTGTCAGGCGTCAAGCTGTTGATATTTCTCCATTGAGGCGTGTCAACCAAGCTATCTACCTCTTGACCACTGGTGCCCGTGAGTCCGCGTTCAGGAACATCAAGACCATTGCTGAATGCCTTGCTGATGAACTCATCAATGCTGCTAAGGGATCTTCAAACAGGTACATTTTTAAATTTTGGTATATCTTACTGGTCGCATTTTTCTGGCTTTTTTATGCA
This sequence comes from Fallopia convolvulus, assembly GCA_964016875.1. Taxonomy (NCBI): domain Eukaryota; kingdom Viridiplantae; phylum Streptophyta; class Magnoliopsida; order Caryophyllales; family Polygonaceae; genus Fallopia; species Fallopia convolvulus. The sequence goes on from OZ024733.1 coordinate 26,837,564, forward strand.
TTAATGCATTTTTTTTACTTTCAGTTATGCAATAATGCATTTTTTTTTACTTTCAGTTATGCAATCAAGAAGAAGGATGAGATTGAGAGAGTTGCCAAGGCCAATCGTTAAAATGCAGAGCGCATATTTCAAACTTGCTCTTTCTGCTATCTCATTTTTGTACGCTTGGATGTGTTGCTTAGAAATGTGAACATCGTTGAAGACTTGTGTCTTATTTTGTTCTCTTCTTGTGATGAGCATCAAGATGTAGTTTGCACTGTTGGAATTTTTAATCAGTAGATTCATGTTATCCATTTTTTGCTTCACACATGTTTTTTATGTTCACTATGTGCTTGTGTGGTTCCTCCTATAGAACTATTTTTTTCCTTGCTCTTCTTGAACTCGAAAGTCCTTTGTGGCTTTGAGGATTAGCATGTTTTAAGTTGTTTGCCTGGCATTTGTATTATTATATTTCGGTGGTTCACAATTTTACGATGATGCCAAACAATCAATTGGTTTCATAGGATTGTAACCTGTAAATGGTGTTGGTCACTTGGTCGCATTTCTGTAGGAATTATCCTTTTGAATTAGGACCAGTGAATAGTTTGCTTCATATAAGAAGAATACACTTGCATTCAGAGAGCATATTTTGCTTAATGTTTATGAATCATCAGAATGAACGGAAGTAGGTTTGAGAGATTAGATGAGATTGATACTATGATTCTCAGTATTACCAAATACTTGAAATTGATTGGAAATCATAATGCGCGGACAGAAGTGGTGTGTTATTATCTCTGTCATAGTACTGTCAAAAGCAAATCCGTCTTGGTTTGACAGTGACCATTTTGCTGCCTACTTGCACACTTGCATGAGCTCAACTCAACCTACCCACTTCACTATATGCCACTCACCCTAGGGGTGCTCACGGGTCGGGTCGGGTCGTCCCGCGACCCGCAAATGCGGGTTGCGGGTCGGGTCGATGACCCGTAAATTTTTCAGACGCGAACAGTATGATTGGAATTGATACTATGATTGATACTATGAGATTGATACTATGATTCTCAGTATTACCAAATACTTGAAATTGATTGGAAATCATAATGCGCGGACAGAAGTGGTGTGTTATTATCTCTGTCATAGTACTGTCAAAAGCATATCCGTCTTGGTTTGACAATGACCATTTTGCTGCCTACTTGCACACTTGCATGAGCTCAACTCAACCTACCCACTTCACTATATGCCACTCACTCTAGGGGTGCTCACGGGTCGGGTCGGGTCGTCCTGCGACCCGCAAATGCGGGTTGCGGGTCGGGTCGATGACCCGTAAATTTTTCAGACGTGACCCATGACCCGACCCGCGGGTTACGGGTTTTGCGGGTCGGGTCGCGGGTCGACCCGCTGACCTGCATGCATTTTAAAAAATTGAAAAAAGTATGTTTTTTGGGCCTTTTCACGGGTTGGGTCGCGGGTCGACCCGCGACCCAACCCGCGACCAGCATTGATTCATTAATTCATTGGCTTGAATGAATAAAATTGTAACCGGGATCTCTCGTACATGAGGAAAGAAAAGATATGCCAATAATTATTAGAGTACACATGTATATTGTAATTTGAGAATTGAGATTATCTTATTGATCAATTTATGGCTGAGGTTGGCGAGCGGTGCGAGCAGGCGAGGTTGGCGAGATCTGGAGTCAGGCTTCAGCAACGACGGAGATCTGGAACGAGCCGGCGGTCAGAGACTTCAGCAACGAGCCAACTGCGTGTTGAATGGAACGAGTCGATTGCGTGCGACACCAACAACGAGCCGATCTGGAACGAGTCGACTGTCGGAGTCAGGCTTCACCAACTGCGTGCAACACTGCGACTGTCGGAGTCAGGCGCGAGTCGGGCTTCACCAACCAGCATCGGCGGAGTTTTGGAGAGGGAGGCGCGAGTCGGGCTTCACCAACCAGCAGCGGCGGAGTTTTTGAGAGGGAGGCGCGAGTCGGGTCTCGGGATCGCCCTAGGGTTTTTAGAGAGGGAAGCGCTGGTCAAATTTGAGGCCCAACCCAATTTTCACTTTTCAGTACACTATATACGTATTTTTTTTTTTTTTTAAAAGGGCGCGGGTCTGCGGATTGACCCGATCCGAATTTTTCAAATTCTTGACCCGTAGCCTGACCCGATAATTGCGAGTCGGGTCGGGTCGGGGAGATCGACCCGGATCCGTGAGCACCCCTAACTCACCCACTGGTCATCTATATAAGCATCTCACTGTTTTGCTGTCAATATGCAGATCGGATCAATTTTCTCATAACTATAGACATCTCAAATTATAAAAATTTAGGTATGAAGTGCATTTATATCAACCTACCCATACATCATTAAAATGATTGACCTTACTCTCCTAAGTTCTGGGTGATCTTGCCGGTTTAGACTTCAAATTCGCCATATGCATGTGCAACATGATGAACATCTTTAGACCCCGTTTGGTTGCAATTTATGGAAATCCAAATGGAATGAAAATGAATGTAGTCTATTTTAAACTTCGTTTGGTTGCAATTCATGCAAACATAAACGGAATGGAAATGAATGTAGTCCATTTTAGTGTCATGATACATTAACAAAAAAATCAACTTATTTTGCACAACCTCTTATCCATTGTAAAAAAAAAGCTTGCTCCACCTACTTCTTTCTATCTCACTTTTACAATGGACAATGTGTTGGATGATTATATATATATATATATATATATATATGCATTATGATACTAAAATGATCTAGATTCATTTCGTTTCCGTTTCCGTTTCCGTTTCCATATGGCAAGAGAAACCAAACGGGGCCTTAGTGTCATGATACATTGACAAAAAAAAAATCAACTTGTTTTGCACAACCTCCTATCCATTGTAAAAAGGTGTTTTCTCCACCTCAATCATTCCTCCACTAAGGGGGTGGGTAACAAAACGGAGGAATCACTCTCTTCTATCTCGCTTTTATAATAGACAAGTTGTTGGATGATTTTTTTATATAAATGTATTATAACACTAAAAATGGTCTAGCTTCATTTTGTTTCTGTTTACGTTTACGTTTTCATATGTCACGACAAACCAAACAGGGCCTTGTTCTTTCTGCTCATATATGCAATGGGTGATTCCAAACGCACCTGTAATGTCCATCAACTCAAAACTTTCTATTTGTTGGTTGAAATGTTAAAAGTTTAAAATTGAGTTAGGTTTTGTTTGATATATCTAACTGAACGAGTAGCTAGATCTAGAGCTGAATGAGAAGTTGGATTTATCACCTTCACATTAAAAAAAATAGATGAGTGTTTGGTATTTTGAGTTGAGTAACCGAGTTCATCTACCATAAGCTTATGGTTGATGATTTTTTTTGGGAAATTCCTTTTGTTACTCCTGAGATTTTGCCTTTTTCTTTTGGTGCCCAAGAAAAAAACTTATTCCTCTTGGTACCCCTGAGGTTTTGGCTTTTCCCGTTAACGCCCCTCCCCGGTTCAAATTAGCTAATTTCAAGCTGACCATTATGTTCATCACCCTTAAATTAGTAGGATTCAACTCTTAAAACACTTAAATTCATAATCAAACTACATCAATTTGAATTTTTAAACAATTCTCTATTTTAAGGTGTTGTTTACAAAATAGTTTAAAAATTCAAATTGATGTATTTTGGTTATGAATTTTGATTTTTAATAGTCAAATCCTACTAATTTAAGGGTGATGAATATAATGGTAAGCTTGAAATTGGCTAATTTGAACCGGAGAGGGGCGTCAACGGGAAAAGTCAAAACCTCAAGGGTACCAAAAGGAATAAGTTTTTTTTCTTGGGCACCAAAAAAAAAAGGCAAAAATTTATGGGCACCAAAAGAAATTTCTCTTTTTTTTTTCTCACTAACGAGCACTTAGAGTTTAGATGGAAAAAAAAGAGAGTAAGCTTTAAAGACAATGCTTTTTTTTCTTCCCTTGTTGCTTTTTTAGCCTTGCTTATTGCTCACTTGATTTGATCAATCAGTACTGCACTACTACATCCAGATATAGTATTTCATGGCTCTATATTGGAAGAGTTCTCTCAATATTAATCTCCCTATATATGTCACTAGGAGGATTCGAACTCAACTCTCCTAGCCTAGCCAACACTTAAAAAATCTAGCGCAACTTTACCATTAAAAAAGCCTCTCAATATCAGTTTCTCTATACATGCTACTAGAAGAATTCGAGCTCGACTCTCTTGACCACACTTAAGGAGTCCATACAACTTTAGCGCTTGGGAAACCTCTCCTTTTCCTTTTTCTTTTTAAACAACATCATAGTAGTATACTTTTAATTGATGTGATTTGCGCTTTGAAAGCTCTATTAAGTCCAAGCAGTAACTTGTAAATAGCGGTTGTATGCCTAAGAGCATCCACATCAGTGCTACCGATGCACGGGGTTAGAAATAACATTAAAAAATAAGACTCTCACTAGTCCCCCAAAAAATTGGTGCAAAACATGGATATGAAGGACAAAACTCATGAACCGGTGCAAGGGTCGTTGGCGCGCATGTCACCGCTCGAAATGCCGTGTTGCGTTGCCAATATCTCCAAAGTGCTGCATTTTGCGAATTTCCGAGCAAAAAAAAAACTAAAACGAGTGTCACGCGTTGCACTCGCCCAATGCGAGCGCGACCCGCTCAATGGGCGACGCGTGGCACGGGGGGTAATTTAAACATTTAAAAAATTTATTATAATTCATATTTTTTTAATCTTTCCATACACTAATATTTGTATATATTTGATTACATTTAATATAATGGGGTGCACTCAGGAGAAACAAGTTTTAAGGAGAAATGGGGGAACAATTTCTATGTGTCGGATTAATCTAGATCAATGGCTAATGGTGAGGGTGAATATTATGATTTTTCTGGGTAAAAATAGGGGGGGATCCACGGTTATTGCAAAAATAGATGAGAATGAAATTATAGGAGATCATGAGGAAAAAACTGCCATATCTTATCCGAATAAGAAAATCAGTTATGCGTGCCAAATTATTCAACAATACAAGACATATTATTCCGAATTTAGTGTTGTTATTCAACAATACAAGACATATTATTCTGAATTTAGTGTATTGTTATTCTACAAAGCAATTCGTAGTATTCTGAATTTAATACATTGTTATTCATAATTGCATGTCCATTTTTTTTTGATCCGGTAAGATTTAGTATAGCCCAAGTAGCACTTGGACTAGCCTAGAGCACCCTTGAACGGGTGAGAACTGATACAGTTCTAGAGAAATAATTGCATGTCCAATTTTTCTTATGTATCTGTATTTTTATTCGTATGTAGATCTTTTGAAATCATGCATACATTTACATTTATAATTTTTTATTCAAAAGTATTTGGAGTGATAGAATAATAAATGTGGGGGTAAAATTATGGGAAAAAGTCCACAATCTACCAAAAAAGGAAGCATCGAAATTTAAGGAAATTATTGAAAATAAATAACTACCATATCTTCAAGAATTTCCATATCTTAAAATTAGAATATATCTCACATTACGTCAAAAAATTCTTCGTCAGTGATAATATCCAAAAAAACGATGCTGAATATATTGTTTTGTTATCCCAAACAATTGGAGCAATTATGAACTATGCAATGAAGATTATTCAACAATGTGTGAAAGATTATTCATACTAACTTGATAAATATTACTATTTATGAGAATAAATAAACCTCTGAACAAGAATAAACATGAAACCTCATACACACACCTACAACCTATCAATTATTAGTTATTACCAATTATATGAATACCACGACCTAAGATTTTTTTTCACATTCTTCAATCTTTCTTTATCACCGTCTTGAATTATTCTCTATCTTCTTCCACGTCTTCAAACTCCTTTATCTTCAACCTGATAGAAAATAAATCATATATTTATGAATAACAAGACAATAATAAATTAATAAAAAGGATTGCATATATGGATAAAAAGTCACAAATACTTGAATAACAAAACATGCATATATGAATAAAAAGACGCATACATGAATAACAAAATACGCATATATAAAATAATTCACACGTATATGAATAACACAAAAAACATATATGAATAATAAAATACGCATATATGAATAATCATACACGCATATTTAAATAACAAAAGACGCATATATAAAAGTCAATTCAACATGTTCAAAAAAATCAATCAAAATATTCAAGGTTTACAATGCACTTGTTCAAATTATTAGAGTATAATTTTATTATTGTTCAATTCAACCCATAATATCATAGTTATTCAAAACAATCATTAGATTATTTCACGTTTAACTGATTACTTTTTCAGCTCAATATCGAGTCACATTCAAGTTTTATCACTTACATGACAACTTTTATAAAAGCCATTTGAACATGTTCAAAACAATAGGTCAAAATATTCAAGGTTTACCATGCGCTTGTTCAAAATTTAGAGCATTTGTTATTGTTCAGTTCAACTAGTTCGAATATTCATACGACATTGTTTGATTATTCTCAACCTAACTAACAATATCAGCAAAAAAAATCAGTAAACAAGCAATAATCAAATCTAAACAAAAACATAAAAAAACACTATGTGAATTGGAAATGAAAATCAGGAAACAAAAACATCATCATACCGTCTCTAGGGTTGATGTCGATGGCGATCGACGACGGGGATTGCATGTGAAAATCAACGATGGATCCACCGTCTCCAGCGTTCGAGAGGAAGGAACCTCACTTTTGTCGACGACGACAATTATGCACCCGAGGTGGCCGGTCATAGCAACCATGGGAGGCTATTAAAAAAATCGAGTAAGAGAGATCTGACGGGTTGAATATGGAGCGTTTTAAAATTTGGAATGAAAAAAAGATATGGAAAGAAGGTTTGATATGGGGGAGATATTTTAGGTTTTAGATATAATCTTGTATATTCACCCCCATAATAGGCATTTTGCCCCTATTTGCATTAAATCTTAGCCCTTTATTATATTAGATCCAATGATTGCTGGCTTTCCCCTATTTCACCCTAAAAGAGAGTTTCTCTAGAGCGTAATTCTAATATAATTGTATATTTTGAGCTTTTTTAATGTATTTTTTGGGTTGTTTAATTGTTTTTTTGAACCAATTTTATATATTTGACTACCCATAAACTAAATTATTTATTTTCAAATCATAGGTCGTAGGCTCAAACAGATCACAATGAACCCAAAAACAGAAAACAATATACTTTTTACACACCCTTGGTGGGGTTGGGGATATATTTGTAATTTTTATTAGAGAAAAGGGTATATATGTAATTTTTATTAGAGAAAGGGGTATATGTGTAGTTGTATATGGAGAGAGAAAAAAGTATAAGGAATAAGAAAAGTAAAAGGGCTCATAGGGTGCATGAATGTAAAAATAAATTGTATTGAAGTGCGCAGATGATGTGGTAGAGAAAAAATGACAAAAAATTAGGGGTGCATGACATTATTGGTATTCATTATTGTGGATGCTCTAAGAAAATTTGGTCCGATCATTATAAGTTGGATAAATTAATCTACTCGTGAAAATCAGTTTCTGACGTATGCATTTAAAAATTTGTTTCACACATAAGCACTTGTTAAATACTCCATCCGTTTATAAAACTTGTCTTTTTAGTCTTATAGTTTTATTTCATAAAATTGTTCCTTTTAAATATATTGTACATCTTATTATAATATTACCTCTTATATTAATTAATATATGTTATGAAAAGATTTATGAAAGCAAGATCACTTTAACTTTTGGGAAAACACTTAAACAAACTTTATGAGGACTTTTATATCATTAGAAGAGAGGGAGGGAGAGTAAGAACTTTAGAGAGTGTATTTCTTACTCTACTTTGGTGCAAGTTTTACAATGGATGATGGCCATATTTATAGGCCAAGAGTGGGGTAAAAATTTGGTAAATCTCCATGATTTATGCATGGAAATAAGGAGGTGAAGAAGGTGAATAATTCACCTTGTACAAATTTTCCTCCATTATACACTTGTTCATACATAATATGTGTAATACATGTGTGTGTAAATAGATAGCTTGTAGTATGATAATTTGGACTTCATAAATTTGGACTTCATAACACTCCCCCTTGAATATTCACCTTCTTTTCATGGAGTAGGATATGGGTAGACGGTGCCTCATTAAAAACCTTGTCAGGAAAAACCGAGTGGGATAAAAACCTGAACGAAGGGAAAAAGAGTGCAACCATTGATCCCATTGTACGCCTTGATGCTGCCTCATTAAAAACCTTGTCAAGCAAAACCCAGTGGGATAAAAAACTTGATCGAAGGGAAAGAGAGTGCAGCGCGTATGATACTCCCCCTGACTTCAACATATGTCTCGAAGTCTGCACATTCCAATTCTGGATACCAGTTCTCCAAATTTCTTGGGGATTAAAGACTTTGTGAACAAGTCAGCCAAATTGTCATTTGATCGAATTTGTTGGATGTCCACTTCACCAGCTTCTTCCAATTCACGAGTGGAGAAGAATTTTGGAGATATGTGCTTTGTTCGGTCTCCTTTGATGTAGCCCTTCTTCATCTGAGCAACGTATGCTGAGTTATCCTCATATAATATTGTTGGATCATCAGTCATTGGTTTCATTCCACTTTCTTTCTGGATGAATTGAATCATTGCTCGAAGGGACACACATTCTCTTCCTGCCTCATATAGTGCAATCAATTCTGCTTGATTTGATGATGTGGCAGTCACAGTCTGCTTCGTTGATCTCCAAGAGATGGCAGTGCCTCCGTATGTGAACACATAGCCATTTTGAGATTTGGCTTTGTGTGGGTCAGACAAGTACCCTGCATCTGCATATCCAATTAAGGTCGCATCCCTTTGGTTATGATAATACAACCCAAGATCATGTGTGCCTCGGAGATAGCGGAATACATGTTTGATCCCGTTCCAATGCCTCCTTGTGGGTGCAGTGCTATACCTGGACAACAAATTTACTGCAAAAGCAATATCTGGTCTTGTATTGTTAGTTAAGTACATTAAAGTACCAATTGCACTTAAATATGGTACCTCAGGACCAAGAACCTCTTCGTCCTCTTCTCGGGGACGAAATTGATCCTTTTCTACATTGAGGGATCGAACTTCCATTGGAGAGCTCAAAGGGTGTGCTTTGTCCATGTAAAATCTCTTAAGAACTTTCTCGGTGTAATTAGACTGATGGATAAAGATTCCATCCCTTAAGTGCTCAATTTGTAAGCCAAGACAAAGCTTTGTTTGTCCGAGATCTTTCATCTCGAATTCTTTCATCAAATATTTCGCAGTATCTTGAAGCTCATTTGGAGTTCCGACGATGTTTAAATCGTCAACATAAACTGCGATAATAGCGAATCCCTTTTCGGATCGCTTGATGAAAACACATGGACAAACGGTGTCGTTCTTGTATCCCTCTTTCATGAGGTATTCACTAAGGCGATTGTACCACATTCGTCCAGATTGTTTTAGCCCATACAATGACCTCCTCAATTTTATGGAAAACATTTCTCGAGGTCCACAATTATTGGCCTCAGGCAGCTTGAGTCCTTCGGGGACTCTCATGTAGATGTCTGTATCAAGTGATCCATATAAATATGTTGTAACGACATCCATGAGGCGCATTTGTAACCTTTCAAAGACAGTCAATCCAATTAGGAATCTCAACGTAGTTGCATCAACTACTGGAGAGTATATTTCTTCATAATCAATTCCATGGATCTGAGAAAAACCTTGTGCTACAAGCCTTGCTTTATATCTTACAATTTCGTTTTTCTCATTTCTTTTACGTACAAAGACCCATTTATAGCCGACTGGTTTCACACCATTGGGTGTACGAACTACTGGTCCAAAGACCTCTCGCTTTTCAAGCGATTTTAGTTCTGCCTGAATAGCCTCTTTCCATTTTGGCCAATCATTTCTTCGTCGACATTCATCGACCGATTTTGGCTAAAAATCATCATCTTCAATTACAATATTACTAGCCACTGAGTAGGCAAATATATCATCGACAATTACATCTTTTCGGTTCCATTGTGTGCATGTGGACACATAGTTTATGGAAATCTCAAAATTGTCGATATCATTATTCTTGTCTAGAATATCATCCTCTGTTGAGGTATTCTCATTTTCAATATCTTTGCCTTTACCATCATTCTCATGATCCATTGTGGCTTCTCCTGCTATACCCTTTTGGCTTCTTGCCTTTCTCGGTTTCAAATCTTTTGAGCCTAATGGTCTACCACGCTTTCGGCGTGTTGTAGACTCGCTTGCGATGGATGCATCTGGCAATCCATTGGGTATTTCAATTCTTGCTGGAGCATTTGCTGCAGGTATATGTGATTTAGTTACCTTCTGTGTATCAGTAAATGCATCTGGTAACTGATTTGCTACATTTTGCAAATGAATGATCCGTTGTACTTCTTGTTCACACATTTTTGTTCTTGGATCAAGATGGGATAATGCGGTTGCATTCCATGTGATTTCTTTCACATGTGGGTCCCCATTTTTCTTTTCTCCCCCTAAGGCTGGGAATGTATTTTCATCAAAATGGCAATCAACAAATCTTGTTGTAAATAAATCACCAGTTGTTGGTTCAAGATATTTGATTATCGAGGGAGACTCAAAACCAGCATAAATTCCCAATCTCCTTTGTGGTCCCATCTTTGTGCGTTGAGGTGGAGCAATAGGAACATAAACTGCACATCCAAATATTTTTAGATGTGATATATTTGGCTCCTTATCAGACACAAGTTGCAAAGGGGAATGTTCATGGTTTGCACTTGGCCTTAATCGAATTAAGGTTGCTGCATGTAATATTGCATGTCCCCATGCCGATAGTGGTAATTTTGATTTCATCAATAATGGTCTGGCAATTAATTGCAATCACTTTATCAATGATTCAGCGAGACCATTTTGTGTGTGAACATGAGCCACTGGATGCTCTATATCAAGCCCAATTGACATACAATAGTCATTGAATGTTTGAGATGTAAATTCTCCTGCATTATCGAGCCGGATTTTCTTTATTGTATAATCCGGAAATTGGGCCCTCAATCAAATTATTTGGGCAAGGAGTTTAGCAAATGCAACATTTCTTGTTGATAGTAGGCTTACATGGGACCAACGTGTAGATGCATCAATTAGCACCATAAAGTATCGGAATGGTCCACATGGTGGAGCAATTGGCCCACATATATCTCCTTGGATTCTTTCTAAGAATGTAGGATTCTCACTTGCAATCTTGTTTTTAGAAGGCCTGAAAATTAGTTTTCCAAGTGAGCAAGCAGTGCAATTAAAATCACTGGACGGAAGAACCTTAATGTTCTTTAATGTATGTCCAAGTGAGCTTTTTATGATTTTATGCATCATTACTGCTCCCGGATAACCCAATCGGTCATGCCATAATGTGAATGCAGCTTGGTCATATGACCTTTTGTTAAACACTGCATTGACCTCAAACGGATAAATGTATGTATGATATAATCCGGAGGTTTGCGTTGGCATCCTTTCAAGAATCTGTTTATGGCCAGATTCATGTTTTATGATGCACAAGTATTCTTTCCCATTTTCATTCATGGTTTCCATATGAAACCCATTTAGACGCACATCTTTAAAGCTTAGTAAATTTCTTCGAGATTTACTCGAATATAGTGCGTCATTTATTACTAGCTTCGTTCCCTTTGGGAGTAGAATGACAGCTCTTCCAGAGCCTTCGATGAGTTTTGACACACCGGATATTGTAGTGACATTGCCTTTAAAGGCTCTTAATTGGGTAAAGTATTCTTTACTCCTCAAGATGGTGTGTGTTGTTGCACTGTCCAAAAGACATTGCTCCTTCCCATCGGGTTTCACTTTATGTGAGTCCATGTTTTCTTTGACCAGTGACCAGTCACGCCACATCTGTAGCATGTTGATTTGGATTTCTGGGAGGATCCTGATGGACCCGTCTGGACCTTTTGCTTCACATCCCCCTTGTAGCCATGGTTCTCACGGTGATTATCGTGGCTTTTGTTGTAGACTCGGCCACGCCCATGGCCACCACGACCACCACGGCTCCCATAGTGACCACGACCTCGTCCACGCCCATTGTTACGGCGTGATTGCTGCCCACGTTCATTGTCGTTCCTATCATGGAACGCTTTGTTCATAGCATTTGCTTCTGGGGCAGCTATTGAGCCAGTAGGCCTTAGGTTGTGGTTTTTCATTAGGAGCTCATTATTCTTTTCAGCAACCAACAATACTTTCAACAAGTCAGAATATCTTTTGAAATTTCTTTCTCTATATTGTTGTTGCAATAATATGTTTGAAGCATGCATAGTGGAGAAAGTTTTCTCCAACATCTCTTCTTGAATGATCGTTTTACCACATAGTCTCAATTGAGAAGTGATCCTACGGATAGCACTGTTGTACTCAGTGATGGACTTAAAGTCCTGGAACCTTATAGTGTTCCACTCATGTGTTGCTTGTGGGAGCAAAACTTCATTTTGGTGAGCATAGAGCTCATTCAGGCTCTACCACAATTCTCTAGGATCCTCCACAAATAAGTACTCAGTTTTGAGACTCTCATGAATGTGGTGACGGAGGAACACAATGGCTTTCGCCTTTTCCTGTGGGGTGGCACTATTGTTTGCCACAATTGTTTCCTCAAGGCCATTTGCCTTGAGGTGATCCACGGCATCTACCCTCCATTCGAGGTATTTCTGGCCCGATAGGTCAAGGATATCAAACTCCCTTTTAGCGATGCTTGCCATTAGTTGCAACATATAAAGATATGCAAATTAAAGGTTAACATAATCAATAATATAATGCATGAGTCGTGTATGGGACGATTGAAGGACATGTCATATCAATCAATAAATATATGCATGTAGATGATATATTCAGAATGCATAAAGAAAGATTGCGTGAGTCAGAGAAGTAATTAATATAGATATAGGCGTAGACAATATCGTAAGACAAAAGAAAGATATCATATGAAATGAAAGAAAATTATATAGCGGGAAATTTAAAGTCTTTAAAGTCCTTAAAGTCATTAGAGTCCGAAGTCCTTAAAATCCTTACAGTCCGAGGTCCTTTAAGTCCAAAGTCTGAAGTCCTTAAAGTCCGATTCCCTTCATCCCCCTTTTTTCACCCTTTTTACTTCCGACCTTATATCCTTCCTCCACTTCCATATTCGACCACCTTTACCAATTTTTCTTTCGGCATTCTCCATGGCCGACGACGAGATTATGCGTCGTCTTAGGGCCGGTAATAGGAGATTTATTATTGAGCTTTTCATTTGCCTTGTTCTTATTGTGATTACCAACATCATGCTCTTAATCATTTTGGTTAAAACTTATTTCCAATCCAAGTGGTGAAAGTGAAGAGTTCGGAGGTGAAATCGGTTTATACTTCAAAAGAGGTAAGCAAATCTAATGTTTTGTTTGTATCTTGTTCATATCCAAAAGCATGATTTATTTTTGGTAAGAAATCGTTTCAAATCTAGGAAGAAAAACGAGTTTCTGATGTAGAAGATCCCAAATCGGGCAACTACAGAGCATACTCCTCAAAACGGTTTTAAGAAATAAACTTCTTGCATGATTAAGGTTAGGAAGAGATAGAATTTTGTACCTTGGTGATTAGTGAAGCTCAATTGGTAATTAGAGACTCGTGCTGATAACGTGTTATGAAAAGATTTATGAAAGCAAGATCACTTTATCTTTTGGGAAAACACTTAAACAAACTTTATGAGGACTTTTATATCATTAGAAGAGAGGGAGGGAGAGTAAGAACTTTAGAGAGTGTATTTCTTACTCTACTTTGGTGCAAGTTTTACAATGGATGATGGCCATATTTATAGGCCAAGAGTGGGGTAAAAATTTGGTAAATCTTCATGATTTATGCATGGAAATAAGGAGGTGAAGAAGGTGAATAATTCACCTTGTACAAATTTTCCTCCATTATACACTTGTTCATACATAATATGTGTAATACATGTGTGTGTAAATAGATAGCTTGTAGTATGATAATTTGGACTTCATTCAAGTTTTATCACTTACAAGTTTTATCACTTACATGACTACTTTTTCAGCTCAATATCGAGTCACATTCAAGTTTTATCACTTACATGACAACTTTTATAAAAGCCATTTGAACATGTTCAAAACAATAGGTCAAAATATTCAAGGTTTACCATGCGCTTGTTCAAAATTTAGAGCATTTGTTATTGTTCAGTTCAACTAGTTCGAATATTCATACGACATTGTTTGATTATTCTCAACCTAACTAACAATATCAGCAAAAAAAATCAGTAAACAAGCAATAATCAAATCTAAACAAAAACATAAAAAAACACTATGTGAATTGGAAATGAAAATCAGGAAACAAAAACATCATCATACCGTCTCTAGGGTTGATGTCGATGGCGATCGACGACGGGGATTGCATGTGAAAATCAACGATGGATCCACCGTCTCCAGCGTTCGAGAGGAAGGAACCTCACTTTTGTCGACGACGACAATTATGCACCCGAGGTGGCCGGTCATAGCAACCATGGGAGGCTATTAAAAAAATCGAGTAAGAGAGATCTGACGGGTTGAATATGGAGCGTTTTAAAATTTGGAATGAAAAAAAGATATGGAAAGAAGGTTTGATATGGGGGAGATATTTTAGGTTTTAGATATAATCTTGTATATTCACCCCCATAATAGGCATTTTGCCCCTATTTGCATTAAATCTTAGCCCTTTATTATATTAGATCCAATGATTGCTGGCTTTCCCCTATTTCACCCTAAAAGAGAGTTTCTCTAGAGCGTAATTCTAATATAATTGTATATTTTGAGCTTTTTTAATGTATTTTTTGGGTTGTTTAATTGTTTTTTTGAACCAATTTTATATATTTGACTACCCATAAACTAAATTATTTATTTTCAAATCATAGGTCGTAGGCTCAAACAGATCACAATGAACCCAAAAACAGAAAACAATATACTTTTTACACACCCTTGGTGGGGTTGGGGATATATTTGTAATTTTTATTAGAGAAAAGGGTATATATGTAATTTTTATTAGAGAAAGGGGTATATGTGTAGTTGTATATGGAGAGAGAAAAAAGTATAAGGAATAAGAAAAGTAAAAGGGCTCATAGGGTGCATGAATGTAAAAATAAATTGTATTGAAGTGCGCAGATGATGTGGTAGAGAAAAAATGACAAAAAATTAGGGGTGCATGACATTATTGGTATTCATTATTGTGGATGCTCTAAGAAAATTTGGTCCGATCATTATAAGTTGGATAAATTAATCTACTCGTGAAAATCAGTTTCTGACGTATGCATTTAAAAATTTGTTTCACACATAAGCACTTGTTAAATACTCCATCCGTTTATAAAACTTGTCTTTTTAGTCTTATAGTTTTATTTCATAAAATTGTTCCTTTTAAATATATTGTACATCTTATTATAATATTACCTCTTATATTAATTAATATATGTTATGAAAAGATTTATGAAAGCAAGATCACTTTAACTTTTGGGAAAACACTTAAACAAACTTTATGAGGACTTTTATATCATTAGAAGAGAGGGAGGGAGAGTAAGAACTTTAGAGAGTGTATTTCTTACTCTACTTTGGTGCAAGTTTTACAATGGATGATGGCCATATTTATAGGCCAAGAGTGGGGTAAAAATTTGGTAAATCTCCATGATTTATGCATGGAAATAAGGAGGTGAAGAAGGTGAATAATTCACCTTGTACAAATTTTCCTCCATTATACACTTGTTCATACATAATATGTGTAATACATGTGTGTGTAAATAGATAGCTTGTAGTATGATAATTTGGACTTCATAAATTTGGACTTCATAACAATATACTCTTTTTTCCTATATATAGGCCAATTAAATTTTTAGATATTTTATGCTCCAATTTTTTATGCATGTGAATTAAGGGTATTTTGGTACAAAAGAAAAAAATTCTTAATATGTATGATAAAGTCTAAAAAGATAAGCTTTTATGAAATGGAGGGAGTATAAGGCCATCTCCAACCAACAACTTCCGGTCTCAAAATTTTTCCCAAAATGAAGAACCAACTGCTATATTTTCCAAAAAAAAATCAGTTGAACTCCAATATATTTTCCTATTTTGAAGAATGCTGTATTTACAAAGTTTATTTTTAGGATATAAAATATTTTACAATACTTTTTTAATAATTAAATGAATATTATCTTACTTATGTAAATAAAAATATTCTAAAATTATAATCTAATAAATGATCGATAAAATATTTGTTATTTGACTTAAAGAGAAACTAGTTGAAGTCCCGTGATATTCAAAGGATAATTTTACTAAAAAACTATACAATTCTACGATATTAATTTAAAATGCTAAATATATTTATATAATATCATAATAAATTATTCAATAGACAAATTTATTTTTTAGATTGTACTCCCTATTTTAATTGAATAAATTTTTAAATATTTTCCATTATTTGTGGAGATCTTGTCCAAATTTAGATTGAAATTATTAAAATATTGAATTTTCTTTTTATTGAATATTTTTAAATAATATTTTTTTATTTTTTAGACACTAATATGTATAAAATACTTGGTTTTTTTATAAAGATAATAATAATTAGGATAGGTTATCTACAAAGAATAATATAATTTATTAAAATATTTTTTTACAGTTAATTTATTAAAATTATATATTAGGGTTCTTATCTTTTACTCTATAGTAATAAGAATGTTTGTAGATATGAAAAATACAATATAAAGATTAGTCTAGAAGAGAACATTGTCCTTGATTTAAGAGATAAAATATAGAGAAAATTATCGATGTATTATTTTGCAAAATTCAATCCATCTATAAAGTTGTTTTTCATACTAAATTTACATAACGAAGAAATAAAATATAAAGAAAATTAATGTATATGAAAATTTACAAAATTCAATGTATTAATCAACCTATTTACATAAATTAATGAAAAGGAAATTAAGAAAAATGTAATGTAAATTTTTATCAAAATTCAATTTAAGAAAGTATTCATGATTCATCAAGATTTATAAATTTTTCTATTTTTTTTTATTAAACTTTGATTTAAGAAATATAAATGCATAAAAAGATAAAGAAAATCTAATTTTATTAATTTAAATTAAAATTCGATTTTTTTTTTGACATTTACATATAATCTTAGTCATCACTCATCAGTCATCACTCATCAACATAAAATTATATCTTTTTTCTCAAAATAAAAATATATCAATATAACAAAATATATTATTTAAAATTATATCATTATATAGATATAAGTTTTATACTTGGAGCTCAAGCCTTGTTAAAAGATAAAAAAAATAGATTAAGACCCTGAATCTTGTTAAGAGATAAAAATATTAAATTAATATGGAAAATATCATCTCATAGGAATTTATTTATATAAAAATTATATAAATATATTATCTATTATAGTAAACTAATAAATAGTCCATAAATAGAAAACTATATACATAAAAAATTATATAAACATGTTATCTATTTAGTATATATAGCAAGAATACTATAAGTTATTAGAAAATTTATTAAAATATAATTTCACATTAATTTATTCAAAAATGTCACGTGGCGCAAATTTTACAAAAGACTTGAGTTCTGCTTTATAATGTACTAGGGTTAGAGCTGTCAAAAGCTGACCCGACCCGAAAAACCGACCCGAACCGCCCGAAAATTTTAGGGTCAAGACCCGAAAATTTGAACCTGAAACCCAAAATAAACCGAACCCGATAGACCCGAAACCCGTTGTGTTCAAACCCGAAACCCGTTGGGTTGACCCGATTTTTAATATTTTTAGAATATAAATAATATATTTTGAAAATTATAATATATTTTATTATTAAAATATATAAAAATAATGGATTATTATTAAATATCATTTTTTAAATAAAATAATATTTTAATAATTGTAAAAAATTCGATTTTCTTGACCTGTTGTGTCGACCCGACCCGTCCGAAAAACCGACCTGACCCGACCCGATTTGACCGATGACCCGTTACGACCCGGACCCGACTCAACCCGAACCCGAAATAACCGGACCCGAACCCGGCCTGACCGACCGGTTTGACAGCTCTAACTAGGGTAGATAAACCATCATAGAATCTTAACAATAAGTAAGATAATATTTAATTAATTATTAAATTTTAATGAACTTTTTACTCCCTCCGTGTGTAATTTTTTTTTAATTATTTGTTCGAATTTAACCTAGTAAATGATAAAATGGTTGATCAAGCGGAAAAAAAACCACAACACAAGAATGTTTTACACACTTCATCACTTCAATGGTCCCAAATATATATTACAATATTGCACAAACAGAACAAAAATCAAAATGAAAGAGAAAATGGAAAAAAGTATGAACGAACATTACATCCTTCCAATTCCAACCATGAATCACATTAATTTGTCTAAAAAAGTAGAAAATGAAAAAGGTAATATGAAGAACTCCTAAATTTAGAAAAGGAGTAGTGTTTTTTCCCCTTTGACTAAATAATAGAGAATGTAATGGGAAAATTGTTATGTTAAATTGTGAGTTTAAATTTTCTAAAATTACATTTTCAAATAATATAGTCCTAGTAAAGCGTACGTATTTAGTTAATCCTGATATGTGAATTTAGTAAAATCTTAACCACTCTCGAATCATTTCAGATTTCAGGTTTACTAATTTGTGAAAAAAAAATACTTCCTTTGAATAAAACTCCAGTGAACTGGACCGTAAAAATCAGATCAAGGTTAGATAGTGACCCTTCATTTGCTCCCAACTTTTTGATAGGAGTATTATTAATATTCCAAGTAAATTAAGATCGAATAATAATAGTGATTGACGCGTAGCAATCGAATCAATGTTAAAAACCTATGGAGTGTAGTAGTGGAGTTAGCTGCTGCATGAACTCAACGCAACCTACCTCCTTCACCTTATAACCTCATGCATGCCACACTCATCCACTAGTCAACTTGAATTAATTTGTCCACCGTTACATACATCGTTGCCTATATATTTTGAGATTAATAGTTGCTGTTAGTTTTGTAACGAGATAGAAATGAGGGAAGTTGTGTTATTGATTGAATGAATCTTACAAAGATCGAACTTGTGACTAGGAATTGGCTTAGTCAGGGCATCTGCTAGCTGTTGATCATGAATAGAGATGCGGCTGACTGAAATATAGAACACCTTCTACCAATTTCTCCCTAACAAAATTTTGACTACATTAAGAAAATGAATAACTATTATCAGTGGCGTAGTCAGAAACTTCTCATTGTAGGGGTTAATAAAATTTTCTCCAACATAACTAAGGTACATTTCGAGAAAAATGTAGAAATAAAAATAGAAATTCAGACAAAGAAAAGAACATATTCTATAGAGGAGAGACTAAAATATTTCAAAATATAATTACATTAAGAAAATAAGAGTTTATAATGGAAACTTATATAATTATGAATTATGTTTCATAATAATTTTAGGTTAAGAAAACAAAAATGTTTCAAAATACAAATCAATTGAATCTATAAATATTAAAAACTCGTAACTAAAAATAAAATCTCAATTAAAGTCCTCGTGCTAATAATGAATTGTATCATTCGAGATATCCCAACAATAACTTATTGTTTCAAATTTTTCCGGGTCAATCACATTATATGAAAGTAGGAAGTTTAGCATAAGATAAAATCATTCTAACTAAGTAAATAACTTGCTAGAAGTGGTTTGTATACGTCTAATCTTCAAACGTTTATAACTTTTTGCTCAAATGTCAGAATGGAACTTAATTATAATATATCAAATCGAAACTATTGACAAGAGGAACATATATACGGAAAAAAAATCGGGGGGGGGGGGGGATCATGGCCCCCACCCGCCCCCTAATAGCTCCACCCCCGACTATTATTGTATGGTCAATTTTTTATATATAAATAATAATGAGTTGTGAGTCGTTATGAAATTAAATTTAATCACTGAATCACAACTTTAAGTATAGATTATACATTTGTTTTCTATTCATTTAAGTTTCTCTTAATTCGATCACAAGGCACGACTACAAAATAAAAATGAAGTACAAAATATTCACTACAATCGCTAAACCAAACCTATTGCCCTAATAAACTTGAATCACGACTACAATAATCAACTTTGTCAACCGTTGTTTGAATATTGGGACTTTCTTGTATATGGGATTACAAAAGACTTGTTTTGTCTTAACTAGACAACTCAATTTCAATAATATATTGTGTATATATATAATTTTAATTTTTTAAATCTATGGTTAACCCAATTTTAGAAATAAATTACTCCCTCCGTCTAGATCTATTTGGCCTTTTAGACTCAAATATTTGTCTAATTCTATTTGGCCTTTTAGCTATTTTGCCAAAAACTTTCCAAATTTACCCTCAACTAAATGAATTAGAAAATGTAAAGTGTATTACATGCAATAATTAGATTGGAAGTTGTAAAAAAAGGAGAGTTAATAAATAAGGGTATTTTGGTAAGAATGCCAAAGGTGGGTCCCTCGTTAAAAAAAAAATATTTGTCTTAATATGTGTGTATATTGCTCAAAAGCCAATTAGACTTAAATAGAGGGAGTAATAATTTTGTATTTATAATTTTTTAATTATTTTTTAAAAGAGTATGATTTTCAAAATAGGGTTTTAGTTTTCAAATCCGGATTTTTATCATATTCCCTAACAATTTTTATAATTTAAAAAAAAATTATATGCACTTTTAATTATTTTTTAAAAGGGTTGACATTTTTCTTTCTTTCCTTCAACATTCATTATATGCATTTTAAGGATATGAACTTTATTTTAACAAATATTATGAGTTATTAGTTATAATATAAATTAACTATTGTTATACAAATATGAAGTAGCTAAAAATTGAACATAAATAATTGTTTATAATTTTTTTTTAAAAAATTAAAGCTTTTTTTTTTGAAATTGAATCCTATAAAAAATAAACTTTTATTAGATAGAAAATGAGCTCTTTTACAATAAAAATGAACTAATACAATGTAGAAAAATGAATTCATAACATATAAAAGATGTACTCCTACTATATACAAAATAAGTATTGGAGTAGTATATAAAAAATAAATTGTCATAATCAAGAGTTATAATGTTTTTTTTAAAAAAATAATTTGGAAATGTAAGAGAAAAAACTTTTTCTGAAAATTAACCTTGACTATGCAAAGTTTACCAAGTGATAGATCTAATGGACAATATTTATCATCACCATAAGAGTTTGTCTTCATAATAAGGCTTGTCCTTACTTAACCAAAACATATTACCTAATACACATTATAGAAATACTCCTTCGGTTCAAAAATATATGATGTTTTAGGATTTGTCTCTAAAATTAAGAAGGTATGTGATTTGAATTAAATACCCATAAATCTTGTGAAGATCTATCCCTTTTTATTTTCTATTTTTATTATTCTATTTAATTAATGAGGGTAATATTGGAAAAATTATGGTAAATTACGTAAAACATCAAGTATTATTGAACAAGAAAATCAAGCTAAAACATCATATATTCTTGAACGGAGGGAGTATAGTTTTAAAAACTAAATTCCAAAAGAAAGTAATAAAGCATTCGAGCATCTAGTCAAGCGGTTAAGCCTCAAGGATACTACCCATAAGTTTTCGGTTCGACTCTCATTGACAGTGCCTTCACCAAAAAAAAAAATTTTATAAATAAAATCTTATAGTACAATATATATAATCCTAACAAATTGTACATAATCATATCTTTATAATTAAAAAATACAGTATAGAAAAATCCATGTATAATTACCAAGCTAGTGAGTCACCTATATGGGACATTGGCACCTTTTGGTTCCAAAGTATGGAAAATACTCTAGTTTAAATTATTATTATTCTTTATTGATTAAAATTTTTCATTTTATCTCGTTGTCCTAATTTTGTGTGTATAGAGGAGGATATATAATAAAAGACTTTGTCATTTTTTTTGGATCTTGTCTTTTGGCTCACTCGGTTCGATCGGTTGGACACCACTTTACATCCGGATTGGGTACTTCGTGGCCCCATTATCAGTTTTTTCATACATGCTGCTAGTGGGATTCGAACTTCGAATCTCCTGGACATCATCTAAGGAGTATTCCATACATGTCACAGAAACAAGACCGGGACGGGGATTAATGATTCCATATTTCCATTACAATATATATAAATTTGTATATGAAAAATGATGAATCACTAACAAGTTGACGAAAAATTTGATTGATAAATCATGACATTAATGGGTTTACCTTTCAATACATTAGAATCAAAGGGGCCCCTAATTCATAACGTTATATACAGAACGAAAATGAAGTAGAATTGACCAGTATATTAATCAAACCGAACGCAAAACATTACCCTACATTTGGGCAATTAAACTGGAGTTCGTGTTGGATATATCACCCAACCATCAAAAGTGGTAGCTAGCTATAAATTAACTTTTAATCCTCTCCTCTCCTCTCCTCTCTTCTCTTCTCCTGGATCGATATATGTATGAAACAACAACAAAAAATAGGAGCGTGGTTAGATGGACAACTAACACTCTTGGCATGGGCTTGTCTTTTTTCTTTCTTAAGACGAACCTACCCCCTCATATACCTACAACTCTTCACTTTTCTCATACAAATTAAACGTACTTTCATCAATCAATATATATTATATAGAAGACACCAGCTTCTGCTACCAAATTCCACCCATCTCGGAGAATACATATAGTTCAGTAATCGGCTTAATTTGAAGTACATATTCGTATCATCGCAACAACCGCCTTGTATCGATCGCCAGATATTTTCCACCTCGAATTCCAGGTACTTGCTGTATATCGATCCCACTCTGTATGCTATATAAATTTAGGGTATATATAGGATCGATCAATTGTACACCTATATATGTTTTTAGCACTATCTGAATTCAACAAGGGGCATGTTGAGCTATATATATGTGTAGTTCATCCATCACTTTGCCTAAAATGGAGAGGAATGGGATTAATTGTACTTAATTGAAAAACAATATAATGAAGTGCGATATTCTGATTTTGGGGGTGATTAATTAATCTGGTTTGTTTTTGAGGATACTTGAATTTGAAACGCTTTATCTGTACGTTGTGATCATGGAATTATATAAGTAGGACGACATAGAGGAAGATGAAGTTTGAGTTTGAATACTAGCTAGATAGCTAGCTATGAGCCTCTATTAATTGTTTCTCACCTAACTCCCAACACATGCTTAAGATATATGAGATAGATCAACCTCAACTCAGAGAAAATGGGAAAAGTAATTGAGGGAACACATGACATGATCGATCATATACTTGTCTCTTCGTATACATATATAAATACATATACATGTATATAATTAATAAGTTTTCAATATATGAGACACGAAATTTAATTCCTTGAAATTAGATATATAATTTATCTTCTTATACCTTCTGTAATCCTGTTCCTTTCTATTTACATTACAACTCCGATATCCGATCCGATCCCTTCCCCGACCAAATAAGCTCCTAAACCACAAATATTATGACTCTTTCATTAACTAATTGATTTTGGACTATCCCTTTACTTCATTTCCAAGGTGGAAGCCTCGAAAGGCGCATACGAGTGCACCTCTCGTAGACGAGTACCCTCTACATCCATCTCATCCTCCTTGCTTGATCGATGCAATTTTGAAACCCCACGAGAATGAAATCTTCGATCAATAGGAAGAAAACAAAGAAGCTAGGTACGTATATATATGTGCGCTAATCCAATAATTATACAATTTAATAGTACATCAAGATACATATACATTTGTAAATGTTCAACACAAATTAAGTACAATATATATTCAATCAAGTAAACCAAAGAAAATCGATCATCCTACATTGATAGATAGATCAGGTCCTGATTCAATTCATACATAAAATATCAAGATGACAACAAATTTAACTGAAAATATAAGCACAAAACAAAAGCTAATTAATTAACACACATATAAACATATATGTGTGCTTAATCTCTCTATATATATTAGAGTTGTTGATGCTTATTCATATCTGCAGGATCGAGATTCCGATTGCCTTCATCCCTCTGATAATTGAAGAAGCCCGAAACCTGACGATCAGATCCCCAACCAAATCCTTGAGAGGGATAGTTAGCCTCGTGTCCCATTGGCTGCATCATCATCATCATGGACTGATCTTGAAACATGTGTTGATTGTTAAGTGCTGGTTGTTGATCATGGGGCTGCTGAAACACGCACTCCTCGTTCATAATCAACGAGTCCAGGAACGACGAGAAGTACATCTCGTCCTCTTGGTTCAACACCACAGGTGGTGACGAATTAGGCACACTAGTAGTAGCAGCCGCGGAAGCCGAAATAGGGTTAGGGTTTGGAATAGCCTCCATTGTTGAATCTTCAACTCGAGTACTTGACCTCACATAATTCTCGTTGTTCTTGTTGTTTTTGTTGCTGCTGCTGTTATGATCATTAGGGTTAGGGTTGTAAATCTCCAAGGGCTTATGATTCCTGGGATCGAGCCCTTGGCTGATGAGCTTCTTGCTAAGGTGGGTGTTCCAGAAGTTCTTGATCTCATTATCCGTCCTACCGGGAATCCTCCCCGCTATCAACGACCACCTAGTATATATATACATATAATTCAATCAAAACAATTAATATGTCATCTTGAGTTCTCTTGATCTATATACATAGGTAGGTCGATCTAGTGTATACGTACCGGTTGCCGAGGAGGCGGTGGAGGCGGAGGATGAGGTCCTCCTCGTCAGGGGTGATGGGCCCGCGGTTGAGGTGGGGGCGGAGGTAGTTCATCCAGCGGAGGCGGCAGCTCTTGCCGCACCGGAGGAGGCCCGCGCGTTTGGGGAGTGTGCGCCACGCGCCTTCTCCTTCCCTTTTGATGTAGCTGGCCAGGATCTCGTCCTCCTCCGCTGTCCACGGGCCCCGCTTTATCCCCACCTTGCTGCAGCACGGCGTCGTTTTGCTGGCGGAAGCTCTCCGGATTCCTTGCTTTTGTTCTGCTGGATTTCTCATCTTCTCTCTATCTCCCTTTCTTGCTTTGATTTGGATTGTGGTTTTTGGGGAAGAAACTAGCGAGCGAGGGTTTGGATGGGGATTGGAGTTTTGGGGGTGTTTGTAATTATATGTATGGAGGATGAAGGGAAAGTGGGACCCGCAGTTTTTGTGGGAAGATAAAGGTGGGCGGCACAGGCAAAGGCAAACCATATCATTTCCCATTTCCTTTATCTATTTATTTATTAGTAAATGCTACTTCACTTTTTAACGGTGGATAAATTAGACCGTATAACGTTTCGTTAGCGATTTGGGTTAATTTGAAGGATTTTTTTTTAATGTGTGTCTATGGGCTAAAAAAAAATCTAATTTTGATAAATTTGGATATTATTTTTTAATTTTATTTTTTTAAAGATTTATGAATTCCACTTTAAGGAAGAGTTTTAAAATAATTTATTAAATTGAGGCTTTTATTGTGTGTCCATGGGCACAAATTAACCGAACCTTAATTTGAATACTTTATAAAGGTACGAATTCTGAAGCAAGTGCGTAAAAAAGACTTGTCGCGCTATGTATATATAAATTGCACATTTTTTACCAAAAATATAAATATATAATTAATATAGTTTAGGTTAAATTCTATAATTTTAGTGGTCTTTCTCAAACTACCCACTTTTAAATTTTAGTTTTATTTGTTTGTATAATTAATCAAGTAACTAAGCTGTTTATGAATTTGTCTCTCGAAAAAATTAAATGAGGGGTTCGCGAGCTAAACTCGCCGTGCTCGATTAGCGTTTAAATGAATCAAATTCAAACAAGATTTTAAGATCGAACTCGCCTATTTTTGACCAACCTGAGCTTCAGCAACTCGAAACTCGGCTCGATTCGATTACTACCCTAATCATGAAGTATATATAGAGCGACTTTGGCCAAACGATTAAAAAAGAAAAGAGTCTAGATATCAGTCGTCCCAATGTATCGTTTCTGATAAGATCTTTAAAATCAATCTGAATTAACTTCTTGGAAAATAAGTACTTACATGAAATTTTTATGTGTTAAAAATGCTTTTTTTTATAAATATATTTTTATTTATTAAAATAGTTATAATTTGAATATTAAGAAAAGTTATAATGTTTAATTAGGAATTGGATCACGTGAAAACGTCTGTTCAAAAGGAAAATTGAGAATACGTTGTTGGATCTCAAAGAAAAAAATTGGTTGTGCCAATTTTGTTTCAAAAAATGCAAATTTCATAATTAAATGTATATGAGGTTAATTATAACGGAGTGTGCATGATCTTGTATGAGTTGTAGCTATATAAGCGTGCATAATATTATTACCGAGTGTGCTTGATATCATGACCGAGTGTCCATAAACAATATTTTCAATTGAGTGTATTATGTATATGACCTTTTTAGCTAAGTTTGCATAATTTTATGCATGATCTTATAATATAATTGAGTGTGTATGATCATATAATTAAATGTGCATAATTAAATAGGGTTATACATACTCGATTATACTATAAGGCCATGCAATCACATGTACACTTAGTTTTTAGTTTATTCACACTTAATTATAAGATTATACACACTCAGTTATAAAATATGTGATATTGGCATAAAATCCAGTTGTACTATTTCTTTTTTATACAAAATACTCAATTTAATTGATGCGTGATCTCAGGTAATGATGTTTCAAATCGAACGGCTCATAGCATTCTCAATTCTCTCCCGGGTGGGGGTGTTCTCTCCCAAACTCGGCCTTAATGTTTATTGTGATTTTTCAAATTGGCCACATCCTCCTGCTCATTGGCTGATTGGCTGATACATTACATTTGAGATGGACATATTCTGAGTATGGGTATCCCATCTTGACCTCTCAGATCCTATTTGTGCAGGACTATACTAGGGCAATTATAATAATGCTTGGGCATTCAGCATACGCCTACTCGATTTTATGTCGGGGCAAAGATATGTGCATATTGACTCTTCAAACTCCGTTCAAGACGGGTTAACAATGGATTGATATTAATGTTGTTGTTTTCCTTCCCTAAAAAAGGCATTTTTGTGCCAATAAAAAATCATTATTGTGTTTAGTTCAGTACGATTGAAATTGTTTTGTATAAATATATTGACTTGATTTTGATTGGGCTAAAACTTGAATGAAATGGGTCAAAGAAGTGCATGAAATTATAATTCTTTTATTTTGTCCTTGCGACCTAATTAATTGTCATGGATGTCATCTCAAGAAAAATAAATTATAAAGAAATAAATTTGATGTATTAAACAGGTAAATTGGTAGGTCAAAATAATCGTCACTCAAACTAGAGTAGAAATACAAAAACTTCAAATAAGCAAGAAAGAAAAAAAAACAATAAAACATGTATATATTATTTTAAAATTTTCGCCTAATTTTCTCCTAGGTCTCGCCTATACGTTGAAAGGTCCCAATTCATCTAGGTTTTTAACCCGCCAAAACATCCATCTAAATATTAGACGACCCCTCTCCACCCAGAATCCACCTAATATTTTATTTAGGACATTGCAAGTATACTAAAATTGATTGCATGTTTATTAATTACAAATGCACATTTTACGCATGTATAAAAGTACACAGTTACTATTTTTTCTTTTTCTACAAAAAAAAAAAAGAAAAAGAAAAAAAAGTACACAGTTACAAGACAAATTTAGTCTCCTAAATTGGACGGATATGTCGATTTTATGTATACAAAAAAAATCAACTTCACATTATTTACTAGCTATTTTGTGATTTCGTGCTTTTTTTTCTTCTTTTTTTGCATTTTTCACACTTTTGATCCTATTACATTTTTTTTAGTTTCTATTTACAGTATATTGATTGGTTAAAAACTTTAATTATTTTATTAGTTTTATGCACAACAAGAATATGCAAACAGTAGTATAATAGATGATTTCAATTGCTTCATTTGTTGTCCTAGAAACGGATAATAAATAATTTCTTCCTTGCTTTGAACATGAAAAAAGTAATGATACATTTACTTTACTTTCACGTTTCTTCTTCTACGTTTTAATGATTAAATCTTATTGCTTATGGGTCTAAATTTTCACATATTAGTTGCGGTAGGCGACGATGTGCTACATCTACATGTCCAGACTTCATATTTCATACAAAATTGGCCAATTTGAATTTGCAGCCTGTTTCAAATATGTAGACAATTGGAAATTTGGAATATGTGTTATTGTCAAATAATTAACTCCCTTTTGTTTTTTGGTAGAATGCCAAATAAGTAACTCCTACTCCGTATTAATTAGCGCGTTTTTTATTCTAAGCTGGCGCTGTTTGGCAGTCAAATACACAACACTAACAGCAGCAAATTATTGTAAGCATTTTTTTTTATGATATTTTTATTTCCATTCATAGAGTCATTTGGTGTCGTGTCGTTATGAATGAGTAATATGCTTATTTTAGTATTTGTAAAACCCTAAGACTTACCAAACATGATGATATATACGATCATGTTGAGTTCCTTGGGGGTAAAATCAACCTGATGCCAAATTCATAATTTGACTCGATATTTGGACCAAAAAATAAATAAATTAACTGAATATGCGATCATGGCATGATAAATTTCGGTAGAAAGCTAATTGTAGTAGAAAATGAGTTCTTATGTGATGCATTGGATTGTAAAAAATTGTGATCAGATTTGATGGAATAAAATAATTACAATGGGGTGAGGAATATTGGAATAAATATAGCAAGATTATGGGAACATAGTATCAAGATTATGTGAACCTGGTTCCTTAAAAGTAGGGCTGTAATCGAACCGAGCTGAGCCGAGCTTTGAGTTGCTCAAGCTCAGCTCGTTAAAAATAGGCGAGCTCGAGCTCGAACGAGAGCTTGGTTCGAGATGTTTGAGCTTGGTTTATTAAATGCTCACCGAGCTCGAGTTTAGTTCGCGAACCTCTCATTTAGTTTCTTCGTGAGACAAATTCACAAACAACTCGTTTACTTGATCAATTATACAAGCAAATAAAACTAAAACTTAAACTATGTAGTTTGAGAGAGACCGTCAAAACTATGTAATTTAACACAAACTATATATTGTATATAATATATATATATATAGCTTATTCATGAATGTATAATCTAGTTTTTTATGAGCATATAATCGAGCTTTCTCATGAGCGTATAATCGAGATCACTCATAAGCAAACGAGCTGAGTTATCTTGTGCTCAAGCTTAGTTCGTTTATCTTTCGAGCCTTAAAATTGTGCTCAAGCTCGGCTTGTTTATAAATCGAGCCGAACACGAACAAGATTAACCGAACAGAATACCGAATTTCTCACGAATGGCTTTGTTCATTTACAACCCTACTTAAAAGTAGGATCAATATCTTTGAAAATATATTAAAAAAGGAAAGTAGTTATATGAGATAAATCAAATCACAAAATCACATAAAATCTGATTTTACATATTGAAGTTCATCTTTCCTATATTATTAATTAATTATCATTATTATATTTTTAATATTGATTCTCTCTACCATTATTTTAAAGTAATTGATATTGATGTAATTATTTTATCCTTATTCTCGTAATCTTCCAATTGAATATACCAACGATAAACAATGAATATCAACATAACAAACAACGAATATGTGCTTGTGTTACAATGAATATGATGAAAATAAATAATTTTACAATCTCAATATAATTTTATAAATGAATATATATTAAATAAAAATGAATACATTCCTTTTTTTGAATGAATACATATTAAAACGAAGATGAATAATCATCCAATTATATGAGTATTATAAGTTTGTGGTGAATATCACAACTCAGTTACATTAGTATTTTTTTGAAGAAAGGTAATTAAATATATTAATGAGAGGAGAGAATTTACAAGGGTTTGAGAGTGCTATACATCACAAAAAGGAGTAAACCGATGTAACTATGTAAGCTTGTTACAAGGAATCAAAAAGCCAACAAAAGAGCCCCTCACAAACTAAGTGGAAGAAACACGAAGAGCAAAGAACCACGAGCTAGAGGTTGCTGGCGTCGTGCTTGCCCCACTTAGTAGCGATACATGTCTTGGTCATGTTAATCATCTCTGTTGCACATTCATCACATGAAATATATCTATTCTAAAAAAATTTGCTATTCCTTGCTTGCAAGGAGTAATAGACAAAATGAGCCAGGGTTGCACAAGTCACTTTAAAAATGAAACTTTGCTTTCGAGGGGCAGAGCTAAGCCAAAGAAGCCACTCCGAGAGGCAGGATCCGGAGATTGAAATGCCCAACCAGTGGAGAAAAATGGCGAGGATTTGATTGGTGAACGTACAGGTGTCCCATAAATGATCTTCATCTTCACCCGGATTCGAATAGAACAAGCAACTGTCATCTTGTATGAGGCACCAGGATCTCAGTTTAGAGTGGGTGGTAAGCCTCTTATGCACCGCGATCCAGGATATGAACTTAGCACGCGAGAGGCTAATTTTCCCCCATACAACAGGCCACCAAACGACCTTAAGGGCAGGAGTGCAGAGGAGATCATACACATTACGGGTGGAGTATTTACCGCTACCATTACTCATGATGTTAAGAAGGTCAGTGCTATTCCCACGCAGGAGAAGTTCATCTTCGATGGAGAGCAAGCCATTCTAGTAGGGGCTGGCATTAGGAGAGGAGGTGGCTTGCCAAATGGGACACCCTTTGAGAACATGGGCTCTAATCCATCGAACCCAAATGTTTTCCGCCACAAAGGGGTTTAGAATGAACCTGTTTGTGTTTAGCAGGTTGGGCTGGCGGTAGAGAAGGCCGAGAGGAAGATGTATTGGTCAGCCGATTGTGAGAGGATGCCGCTGGGGTGTTGCCATGTGTGGGTCTGGGAGGGGCCGGATTAGCTGCGGGCCCCATAGGGCAACAATGGCCAAATTGGTTGCATGAATGGTAATGGGCAAGGAGCCAATCATATCCGGGATTAGCCTATTATTTCCCTTCCTACCTTACAAGATTCATGTTTTTGACACCTCATTTCTTTTGAGCTTAAAGCCTATTTTTGTTACCTCCACAAAATATTTCTTAGCCTATATGAGCTTGACCTATCCGGGATTTAGGACTTTAGGTGGATTTGTTTGTGTGGTTGTGAATGAGTATGGGGGAATTGTGATAAAAAGGTAGAAGGAAAGAAAACTCATGAGTGAAAGTGAAAAAAGTGAAGATGACAGTGTGTTGTGAAAAGTGTGCTTCAAAAAATAAGTCTTCATGAATATTGTGATGAGTTGGAAAAAAGAGGCAAAAGTTACAAAAGAAGAAAAAAAGTGCTTAAGTGTGTAATTGGAGTTGGTAAGGGAAGTTGGAAGTAAGAAGAAGAAAAAGTGTGAATTTTGGGTTTAGTTAATTCTTTGTCTCGTATTTAGCACCACATGACCAAATATGATTCCCTCCAATTTCTCTTTACCTTGGCCCCATTACAACCCTTGAAAAGCCCTCATGATTTTTGTTGTGTGTTTGGTCCACAACGGTGGAAAATTAGGACGTTGATGCAAGCCAATGGTAGTCTAGTTTTTCATTGTTGATTTGAGTGAAACACATATCCTTAAACACTTGAGTGAGAGTGCAAACACATTACCTTGGTGAGGTTTGGAATGGATAAATTCTCTATGCTCTTTGCTTTAGTCAATTCCATGCTAGGATGTCTTGATCAAGTTATAGTCATATGTTGACTTGCTCTATGGATTATGAGACGAATGCATAGATTGCAATATTGTGGTGTGACTTGATTCTATGTCTTACTTGAGGACAAGCAAGGTTTAAGCATGGGGGAATTTGATAGCTTGCATATAGGTAGTGTTTAGGATGTATGTTTACGTTTCTTTTGCGTTGTTTTTAGGTAGTTTTAGTTAGTTTCTTTAGTGTCTTAGAGTGTATAGGAGTTTTGGGTTTTTGCACTTGTTCTATGTTGTTTTACAGGTCTTAAAGTGAACAAGTGTGAAAGGAATGGAAACAGGAAAAGAACGCTTCAATTCGGGCCATCCATTAGAGTTGCTGGTTCGACACCTCTGTCTTGAGAGGGTTTGTTTAGGAGCTATAGTCGTCTGATGGAGTTGAATTTGTTATCATTGGAAAGCTAATTCAAAGATCTACAATTCATGTTTTTACTCCGAGTCCAAATTCCAACTTGAAGGAAGTGTGACCTGAATGCTGAACCGAGGGGTGCTGACTGTGCTTGTAGCGGGCGCCGTCAATAGGGTAGCGGGCACCGCCTTTTACTTGGCCGAGAATCCAATCCATGAGAAGCTTGTTATCTTAGTATTATTATATTAGGTTTATATCTTTCGTATCTATGTTGTTTAGACCTAGTTTCCTTCTTTTTATTAGGGTTTTGGGTAGAAGAAACTCTCATCTATCTAATTATCATACTCATACTTTTCATTCCAAGTTTTACATATTTTCTATGGAGAACTAAGCACCTTTCCTTAGTCAGACAATTGAAGCATCGTTTTGAATAAAGTTGTGAGATTTTTTATTCCTTATCTATTGTATGGATTTAATCTTCTCTCTTGCTTGACTTTCTATGATTTATTTCAACAGTTTCTAGCCTAATCAACTAGGGTTTGTTGTTATTGAATCTATTGCTACATCTAGAGTGTTACTGGTTGAGCATCTCTTGATTGAAGTAACAACTGCATTGTACTAGTATTTGGTTGTGCTAGTCTTATGCAGAAGAGATTTTATTTACATTCTAGGGTAAAAGCTGGTTGTTTTTTGCTAAAATTGTATCCTATTATATTCCTATTCGTAATGATGCTATTAAACTAAATCATTGATGATTTCATGCTTTTTTAATTAGTTAGAACTAATAGTATCTGGTTGTGCTGTTAGTTAGAATTGAAAAGAAATTAGAAAATCCATTGCATGTGATATTGAGGTGAAATCAATGATCAACTTGTCATACGATTGTGGATATTTGTTCGTGTAAGCTATCTTACCAATTATTGTTATCCATACCATTTATTGCTTTGTTAGTTTTGCATGCTTAGACTTTGCTCCAATCAAACACCCGTTTGTTACTTGTTTGACACAAAGCTCATTACAAAAGATAAAACTTGTCTCCCTGCGGATTCGATCCAGACTTCCTAAAGACTACGATTCTTAGTTAGTTTGGATTCTTTTGCATAGTCATGATTTGCACGACGAAATCACCGTTATCACTAATACCCACATGTGATAACCTAGTTTCAACAAATCAATATAGACCAATTATCCTTTGTACGACCATGTACAAGGTTATACAAAAAAAAATAACCGATAGGATGAAACCTATCATTGATAAACTAATCCAACCACTCTAAGGAGTCTTTGTGGCAAAACGATCCATACAAGACAACATTTTAATATCGCATGAAATCTTCCACTCTTTTTCATTAAAAAGGAAAAGAAGGTTGGATTGCGATAAAACTTGACATGAAAAATTATATGATTGAATTGAATAGGAATTCATAAATATTAAAACTTCAAAATTTTAGATTATAGAACAAATTCATTGGATGGGTTGAGAAATGTATAAAATAATATATTACTAATATGTTCAAACCTTAATGAGGAATTTGGTAGGGTGATCTCATCTCTCCATACCTCTTCATCTTAGGGTCATAAATACTATCTAGAATACTTAAACTTGAAAGCACTAAAAGACAAAACTAAATAGGTGTTAACCTTACTAGAGGTAGAACAAACATACATTTCTAACTTTTGCGGATAATATCATGCTATTCGCAAAGGCAAATTAATCATCATGTCTATAAGTGAATTTTTTTTTAAAAACTTCTATGCCATTTCAATACATAAAGTTAATTACCACAAATTAGTCTTGATTTTTTTTGGTTGAACCATAAATTAGTGTTCTAAGTAACAAAGAAATTTAACAAACTCACTAAAAGCACAATTACACAATACACTTAACCTCACTGACATTAATGCCCTTGAAACCTTAACATCTAGGGTATCCTATTATAAATGGTAGAGTTAACCATGAAACCTTTCAAGACATTATCTTAAACTCAGGAAACCAACTAACAAAATGAAAGGCATATAATTTATCCCAAGTTGGAAGATCTATATATAATATCCGATATTTTTATAGAAAGATTTAATTTAATTATGTTCCTTAAATAATAAATAAAAAGATAGACTTTGTTTAATTCCGCTATTAATGAAATAAAACATGAAAAAAGTAAATTATTTCAAATAAATAAATTTGGCAAGTAAAATTTATATTTAGCAGCAAATTTTAAACTTTCAAAGTATAACTAAGAGATTTTTTTAGGATATTACTTTTTAGGTAAAAATGGGAAAGGGGGTGGGGATGTCGTGATTAAGCAACTCGGGATGAAAAAAAAATCTCCTCTCTCTAGTTTTTAGAGAGATGGGAGGTTAAGCCGAGAAGGCATTCCGACAATGCTAAGAAGGCACTCCGACACCGCCAAGAAGACATTTCGACATTGTCGACCTACATATTTTAGAGCCAAGGATCTGAACCTCGACCAGCTTCGATCTGATTTTTAAAAGCTCCGTTCTGATGATGAACATGATCTTGTTTTTTGGCCAAATCTGATTTTATCTAATAGTTTTGTGAAGTTTTACTTTGTGGTTTTCTAGTGTTTTGCTTGAGATGGTTAATAGCCCTCTTTCAATTTTACGTTCGTGCCGATGCTTCTCTTTTCTGACCTTTCCTAGTAGTGAACAAGGTTCTTGTGCACTTGTTTTATTCGAAAATTCTGATCGAGTCCCTGTGAGGGTTAAAATTCCGATCGAGTTCCGACCGACCTTAAATTCTGATGAGTTCCCCTTTCTGAACTTCTCCTACCTGTTTATTGGCGCCGGTTTCCCTCACTTTGTTGGTGGATGGCCTCTGCATTTGCCACATCGACTTAGCTTTGGTCTTGTTTCATGTGTTTTTCGTTCTTTGCATAATTTGGTTGTTGAAGAAGATGGCCTAGCCCACGTGGCTAAATATTCATCTCAACTCTTGAGTGTAGATTTGTGATCCTAGAGTTTGTTACGTGGCTGGTTTGTAGAAGAAGATGGCCCATGTGGCTTATTTTCATTCTTTTCTTTAGGTTGTTGTTTGGCTCTCGCTTATGGCTCGTTCGACTTTGAAGGTTTTGACCCAAGCACGGTTTGTACAATTTCGAGATTTGACTCTGGAACTAGACGTGGTTCGTTTGCGATTGGCGCAATCGCTTGGACGTCTTTGAGACTGCTGAAGATCCTTCATCCCAGTGGAGGCAACGTTAGCAGTCCACTTCATCATATTGTCCGCTTTTGACCCGAATGCTAAAGACATCGATCTTTATCACCTCACATCTCTCACTACTCCTTTTGTTCTAGTGTCTTTTTTCGCCAGTTGTACTTACTTATCGTGTTTTGCTTGTTTTTGTCTGTTCTTGTCGGTTTTCTGACTGCCGTTTACTCGACCTCTTGGTTTTACCGGGCTTGTCCGGTAAACCGAATTCTTACCTACTCAAAAAAAGGGGAAAGACAGTGAGGTTGGACTCGAATCCGAGACCTCGGGAACTCATGCATAAGATAATCCTTGATCCTTGCCACTCCACCAAGTTGGCTTTCTAAAGTTTTTGAGGAACAATATTTGTTATGTAATGTTTTCCCGCCCATGCCTTTGTCACCTTCTTCATGTTGCTTGATTGATACGCGCGTGGCCAAGGATGGCGCCATCAACGTCACGCTGATGTCACGGTACCGTCACCGCCATGCCACCTTGCTTAGGCTACTTGTAGCCACGCTGAGTCGACATCTCCCCTCCATGTCACGTCCGTCATTCACCTTGCACGTTAGTGTGCGTTGGCATGAAGAAATCAAGCTGAATGGAGGCTTCTCTAGTGCATCTTGGGAAAGGGAGAGAGGTAGGAGGTCGGGGTGATATTAATGGGTGTGAGTTGCCCAGATTCGAGCTGGGTTGTTTTTGTTGATTTCACTCCCGATTCAATTGCCTTGTTTTGACCAATAACACCTAATCTTTACCGAACGATTTCTCCCTCATTTCTCAACCAAAATTCACGATTCAATTAGCTAATTTTTAATCATGAATTTCTCTACAAAACCCCTCAAATACTTTTGGATAAATCATTCAAGAATCAGGCCAAAATTAACAAAGTCGAATGAGTTCCTGATTTTTGCCCAAATTTTTGAGTTGGTGACGAGCCAAATTCGTCGCCTCCATGCATCAAGGTCTCACCAACTTTTTCAAAATTGTTGCCAACAGTAGGAAGGAGGCAACGCTAGATTTCAGATATCGCCATTCACGGCGCCACCCAGGCATTGGTGTAGTTGCGACGTTCTAGCAAAATTGACTCGTCAACACTGATTTTCAACGCCTTCGTACGTTGTCGTCCAGCAACCAATAGTACCACCACTTCTGACAGGTGGAAAAGGGGGACTCCGATCTACCAACTATCGCCAACTTCCCTGCCTCGTTGTCGTCGTTAGCCGCCGATGAAGTTGGTTTGCCACCATTGTTTTCTGATTCAAAAATGAAGTTGAAGAAAGGAAAAGGGAAAAGGAAAAGGAAAAGATGAGTGGACACGAGTTTTTCTCCATGTTCTTGCCACCGGCTCCATCACATCGCCTCGTTTAGTGTGCCGTCTCCATTAAGCAAATCTTGAAAAGTGTGTCGCTAGGTAAACTTCACCTAGCGACATGCTTAATTTGTATTAGTTATTTTTAAATTAGAAATAGTTTTGAATCAGAAATAAATTGATTACATGATTTTTATAAGATCATCCGAAGTTGGGTTAATTCAAGTATGTCTTTGATATATTATTATAAGGATATAATAATTTGTATTAGTTATTTTTGAATCATAAATAACTTGATTATAATTTATTTCTCTATTCTTTTCTGGTACAATCCGAGCTCGATTCTTGGATGTACTTCGTTCAAGATGGGAACTATTTGCCTTAAGATGAGTTATCTCGTAAAAGGCAAGGCAAGTGGTTGGTTCTCTCTTGCATTATTGTTAGTAAATGAGGAATTGAAACTCATTTAATAATTGTGTTGGGAATGAGATTGTGTGTATAATATAATGTGATAGGTTATTATTTTGTTAGACATAATGACCATGTTATTGTTTATTTGATTTCGCGCTAGAGTTGAGCTTAGGGCCAATAAGGTGACCTTGTGTGTAAATATGTCTCATCAGAGACATTGATGTGAATTAATTTAGTTTCATGGATGGAAGCTTGGTCTCTTGAACACCTCTCTTTAAAATATTGTATTAGGTTGGGGTCTAAATCTTAATATTGGGTCATGACTCTGCCCCCACTCTTTGAGTGAGGGGGGTGATGCGCACTCTAGCTAAGTGCAAAGCGTACGGTGTAGTGTAGACAACCAGAATAAGATAGGCCTTTGATCTTTGCAGCACCAGGTGCAAATGAAAGGCCGAGGATAAAATAGGTCCTCTTATCTTGGTGCAGTGTAGATGACCGTGGATGAAATACGCCCGTTGATCTCTGCAACACCAAAGCCGTTTGAGTTGATTAAAACCCTCCAACTTTATTGTGCAAAGTTTTGAAAGTAATATAAAATAAGTGCATTAGGCACATTAAAATACCAGAATGGTTACTCCATGTGAAAAATCATTCTTTATCTCGACTATGAATGATTCTTAATCAAACTTTGATTAAATTCATCTTATTAGTTGACATATTCTTTTTAAAATGTTATGTGTTTAATATAAGTTTCCAACAATTGTTCATGTTCCGCTATGGAACACAAAGTTGTGGTGTCCTATCTCTTGAATATGCATGTTTCATTTAATTTCTAATGGGATTACTAATTATTGGATAATTGATTGTTATTATTCTGGTTTCGATGCCAATATGTTTAGTCATGATCCCAAGAACCAACCAATTTCTCCACTTGTTTAGTCTTTCATTAGACTAACCCACCACCTTATTTTCTTGCATGGTTGGCTGGTATCCATCGTTTGTATACGACACATTAGATTTTCTCGAAGGTTTTTTTTGAAGAGTAGTTTCAGAAGATTGTAGGTTGAGAAGTTGAAGAAAATTTTCCAAAAGTTGTACTTGAACGAAGATCGTGTTCAGGCTACTACAAAGCTTAAATCAAGAGAGAAGAGACTGAGAGCTTCTGGATTCTCTTTTAGCAAAGACTTTGTTCAGATAGAAGAACATTCTATTATCTTGTTATAAAAGCTAAGGTTTTTATAAGACCCTTTGTATTTTGTTCCGTCGCGACATCTTTTCATTTATGTAAAGTTTTATTTTTCCATTAATAAAGATTAATTACTTTTACAACATTTCTTGTCTTCTATTTATAATACTTTTAACTTGTATGAATCCATTTATCGCATTTTAGAGTGTTTTGTTAGTTTAAAACATTGGGTAACTTCAGTTTAGTGTTAATCGAAGTTACTGGTGATAATACCTTCTGAGTAGGTAAGGGGGTGTCACACTATATTAATTAAATCTAACCTAGCACCTCAACCAAATTATATCATGCAAAGCTTTATGCTATGATGAGGTATTTTTCAGTCGTTTTACCTATCAAAGAAATCTTAGCTTTACCAAACTCAGTAGAGCGTCAAGTAAAGGTCGATCCCACAGAGACTCGTGTATTCGTGCTGTTACTTAAATGCCAAATAACTAAAGGGGGGGGGGGGTTTATAATTGAAAAGTCTAAACTACTATGAAAAATAAAAGTAAATATGAATGCAAAAATGATTGTAATATATGAAGGACAAGTGTGTTCAACTAGTTAAATCCATCATGACATTGCTTTGTTGATCATCGATTCTCTTGATTCTCTACTCACTTTAATTTATTATGGATTATGACCCTACTAAGGATTATGAACCGAACTTTATATTTAGTTGATAGAACTACCAATCTAAGAACCCTAATCATCTAACAACCTAGAAGGCCTTCTAGATTCAATTAGACAACATCATAATATTCAAGTTATCAATAGAAACAAGTACTTAAAGCAACCAGACATCCAAGTGACTTGTGAATTTATTCCCTTCTTTAACAAAATAGTCCAACCGATACTAAATTGATTAGAGTATACTCTTGATCAAATTAACTCCAACCGGTAATTAATAAGATTCAGTTATAACTAGAAATTCAATTAGGTAGCTAATCTAACAAAACCCTAGTTTAGATTCAATTAAGCACAGAGAATAAACTCTATTCAAGTTTGTTGAGAATCAAATCAAACCTCACAACAAAATGTGAATCAAGACTTCAATAACTAGCCAAACACAATGGAATTTAGCAATGCATAATTAAAATTAAGAAAAACTTACAAAGGTTTAAAGTTCGCCTCTAGGGAGAAAAACCCTAGCCTCCAAAAGTCTGATCAATGTTATAAGTTATGAAAAAGATAAAACTAAAAAGAGTTTAAATATCCCAAACAACATCTAAAGATAGATTATCCCAAGCCACAATATGAAAAAATAACATAAGACTAGCCCAACATGAAGCCCAATAGGTCGGTTATAAACCTCCCGCGAAGCGCCAGAAAGTGCGGCTTGTCCCATAAAAGCTCGGCCGCGCAATTAGTGTCTAACCCGCACTTTTAGATTCTGTTGGAATTACGCGGCTTGACCATGAAAAGCGCGGTCGCGCAACTCTTACATATCCCGCATTCTTACCCTCGGTTCAGCATTCAAGTGACACTTCAGAGGCTGTTTTGACCCCCTTCGAGTTGAAATTTGGACTCGGAGTAAAAGCATGAATTGTATCTCTTCGAGTTAGATTTCCGATGATACCAAATTCATCTTCATCTGACCACTATAGCTCCCAACCAAACATTGCGAGATAGAGGTGTCAAAACAAGAATTCCAATACATAACCCGGGTTTAAGCATTTTTATCCCTCAAGCTCTTGGTCTTAGCTCTTCTAATCTTCACTTGTATCACTCCAAGCTTCATCAAACTCCACCAAAATCATTTAAGATCCATCCCGTCCATGCTTGTTTACCTAAAGATCTGCAAAACCGAACAAAACAAGCGCAACTACCCGAAAACACTAGAAAACCGATAAACATAAGAACTAGACTAAACTAAGCTAAAACCATGCAATATAAACATAAACATGCGTCCTAAACACTACCTAAATGCAAGTTATCAAATTCCCCCATGCATAACCTTTGCTTGTCCTCAAGCAAGACATAAATCCAAATCACACCACATCAATGCAATCTTGCATCCATCTTACAATCAATAGAGCAATTCAACATATAATCAAAACTTTACCAATACTTCATAGCATGCATTACAACAAGCATAAAGCAAAGATTATTCATTCATTCTAGACCTCACCAAGGTAAATGTGTTTGCACTCAAACTCTCAAGTGTTTAAGGACGTGTTTCACTCAAAATCAACCATAAAAACTAGACTACCATATGCTTGCATCAGCGTCCTAAATCTCCACCGGTATGGATCAAATACATAACAAAAATCGTGAGGTATTTTTAAGGGATGTAATGGGGCCAAGGTAAAGAGAAATTTGGAAGGGATCAAATTTGGCTTATGGTGCTAAATCCGGAATAAAGAACTAATCCTAAACTGAAACTCTTAACACTTTTCTTTTCACTCCATACACTTCCAACTCAACTTTACAAACTCCTTATATTCTCATTTAAACACTTTGTTTCTCTTTTGTTTCTTTCTTTGCTTGAGTTTAGTGTTTGTTTTGTGTGTTTTAGGATAAGTTTACATATTTTGTAAAAAGTATAGAAGCTACTCCGTTTTAGTGTTTTTTGTAGGTTTTCAAAGCAGAAGGGGAACATTCCGAAGAAGATGAGATCAAGAGGATGGTGGTGGAGCGTGGTCAAAGACAAGGAGCAAAGAAGACGCTTTCAAGATCCCGGGAAAATCCAAAGGAGGCTATGACAAAGTACAAAAGATCAAGAAAGAGACCTCGATACTGACCATGTGGGTTCAGTACCGAGCTGTGCAGCAGAGTCAAGTCATAGAGTTTAGAAAAGACGTCTATCGACCTTGACAGGGCGACACCGAGGTCCCATGTGTCGGTAGGCGGCGCCGACTTTAGAATTTATATCTTTTATTTCGCAATCTTTTAAGTTTGGAAAGTTCTATCTTTTTAGATAGAAGATTCTCTTGTTATAAATACCGTGTTTTTACCCTAGTTTAAGAAGAGTTAGTTGGTGGAAGACGAGAGAGAGAGAGAGAGAGAGAGAGAGAGAGAGAGAGAGAGAGAGAGAGAGATACGTGAATTGAAAGCTCGATCATGTCTGTTCTTCTCTGTTTTTTTGGTTTTGCTTTAGAGTTTACTTGGGGAAGAAGATTGTGATCTAAGACAAAGTTTCGATTTTAATTCAAGTAAGCCTTTTGTTTTGTTTTCATATAATGTTTTCATTCAATCCAATTGTTTGTTTCGTTTCAATCATGAGTGAGTAGTTCTTCTTTCTAGGGTCGGGGTTGAAAACCCGACGTAGTTATGCATGATTAAATGTGTGATGAATGTTTGATTGCCTTTTATCTTTTATCTACTTGTTTTGTGCTCATACTTAGACGAAAGTCGAAGTAATTCGAGTTTATTGCTTGATCAAAAGAGAAAGTTGTAATCTTGAATGTTGATATTGTTCGATAACGAAACTTTCGAGCTTTGGATAAAAAATAAGTAGAGAGTGAATTGATTCATGAAAGTCAATTGATTTGCTTGCTTAATTCAACAAAAGTTGATAGCTTTATCTTCAAGGCATGTTATTTATTCTTCACGTTATCTTGAATGCATGATTATGTTGTGGTAAACCCTTATCCTAGATCTTTTCTCCATTCGAAAACACCTTCGTAGTTTCTCTGTTTAGCTTCGGTACCGAGGTAGTCAGGTCGGTACCGAGCTTGTGTTTTGTCTATGTTAGTTGCTTTGTTCGAGTTGAAGACTCAGCATCGATACCGACCCTGACAAGGTCGGTACCGATATGATCGTAGCCTCGTCTTTGTTTTCTTCTCTGCTTTATTTTATTTCCATACTTTCTCGGTTTCTAGAATAGTAATCAAACATAAACTTGCTTCACGTGGACGATCCTGACCTCCCTATACACAGCAGGGTCTTGACTACAAATTTATCTGTTGTCAGGAAACCCTTTCAACAAATTGGCGTCGTTGCCGGGGAAGCAACAATGCTTGTTTGATTACTAGTGGGTTTGGGAATAGCCCGACCCCTTTTTATTTCTTACTTTGTTTTCTTTTGTTTATTTTCTCAGCTTATGCAACTAGGATGACGTCGGCTTGAATTTGATCACACTGATTACTATTCTGAACCCGAACGCGTCCTTCATCGCAGAAGACGAGAAAACCAAGACATGGCCATGACACATGAAGGAATGGCAGAACAGATGGTGCACTCCAGAGGCAACTCGATGTCGTGCAACTTGACAGAGCCGCTCTAAAGGAGCAACTCATTGCCTATCCAAGGAATGCCAAACAGTATATGCATCCAGAACCGAGGGTGCCGGAGTCCGCAATTGTGCTTCCGGAGATAAAAAACAATTTTCAGATTAAGTCTCAATTCATATCCTTGATAAAAAGGGCTCAGTTTGAAGGGAAACCTACTGAGTGCCATATGGAACATATTAAAAATTTTCTTGATTTATGTGACACTATTGCTGCTGACGATGTCTCTTTAGAATATGTTCTGTTGAAAGCTTTCAAGTGGTCTCTTACAGGAAAGGCCATGAGCTGGTTAGAGAGCTTACCTCCTAAGTCTATCAGGACTTGGAAGACTTTGTATGATCAATTTTTGACAAAGTTCTTTCCTCTTGCTAAGACAACGAAGTTAAGAAAACGTATCACCTCCTACCACCAGCTGCCTAACGAGACTTTTGTGGAGACGTGGGAGAGATTCAAGGAGATGCTCAGACAATGCCCTACTCATGGGCAACCACCAAATGTGCTCCAAGAAATCTTTTTTCAAGGGATTAACGCCGAT
Source organism: Fallopia convolvulus (assembly GCA_964016875.1). Lineage (NCBI taxonomy): Eukaryota > Viridiplantae > Streptophyta > Magnoliopsida > Caryophyllales > Polygonaceae > Fallopia > Fallopia convolvulus. The sequence continues at coordinate 26,880,584 of OZ024733.1, forward strand.
ACAAAGAACCGTATCAACATGCACAATGCTTGCAGTTTTATTGAGATGGATGCCACTGTTGCATGGGAGTTGCTGGACAAATTGACCAATTACGATGCCATGTATGGGACCTAGGAATCATCCTAGCCTAAAAAACGTCTCTACCTTCCAAATAAAGATGAAGTTGACCCCGAGGTCAAACATCAATTCTTATAGGATGAGATCAACCATCTGAAGAAACATGTAAGTTTTCTAAAAACCTCTCAACCATGTCTTGAATGTGGCTCTCAAGCCCATACTACTTCTGCTTGTGCTAACATTAAGCAGGTAAGAGCCGCTGAGACATACGTTGAAATGAATTATATGAGAGGGCAGTATAGAAACCCACCTAAAAATAATATAGGCCAACCAATTATCCTAGCCGGGGAGGTTATAATCAAAGTCAAAACCAAACACCTCCACCACTTGAAAGGAAGGCTCCTCCTTATAGACCACCAGGATATCAAGAGGTACCTTCATGGGTACAAGGGCTACAAGAGGGCATCCATAGCAAGATTGATGGAGTCCAAGCCAACCTTAACAATCGGTTAAATGGTCTTGAAACATGGACGAAGAGTATTGACTCCCAACTGGGCAACCTCGTTGCACAAATTCCAAGACCTCAAGGGCAACTCCCGAGCCGCCCCGACGGAGGGCTCATAGCAGTCGTACACCTCCGGAGCGGAAAGACACTACCGGACCGTGCTGAAACCAAGGAGAAAGACCGCGGTACCAAAGAAACTACTCCGGCCAAGATCGATAACGAACCGAAAAGGGTCGATATCGAGCCTAACACCCTCGGTACCGATGCTCCAAAGCTCGTTACCGACCCCAATCCAGGTTAGCCCTCGACACTGAGCCACTCCCTTAGTCCCAGGCTCGATACCGACCCTACTAGGGTCGGTACCGATCCTTCTATAGAACCACTCGACCCAGTTGTCGATTCGGTAGCACCACCTCTCGAGCCTGCTTTGGTTCCGAGATTGGTGAAGACTCTTCCTTTCCCTACTAAGAAGTCTAAAGACTCAACAGAAGGAAAGTATAAGCGTTTCGTTAAGATTCTTCAAGGCTTAAATATTTTAATACCATTCGTTGAGGCCCTATGCGAAATGCCGGCTTACACCAAATTCTTGAAAGATATTCTTAGCAGGAAGAGATCTATGTCGGAGCTGACGGATGAGGTTCGATCTTTAGAGCTCCCAGAGAAGCTAGGCGATCCAGGAAAGTTTGCAATCACCATCGGGATACGGGCGCACATATTCAAAGCTTAGTGTGATTTAGGCGCCAGTGCAAGTCTTCTACCATTGTCAATTTGGTCCAAAGCCAACATGGGACCCTTGTGATACGTGATTGCCTCGGATTGCTCCTTAGAAACCTCGTATATGACCCAACAGGATCCCAATCTTGCCTTGTAATATGAATTTCGAACCTATAAAGCTTTTAAAGTTAGTAACTTGTGGCGCAAGTAATAATGATCTCGAGATTGAATATGAATGAATCGGGTTTGAACACTTAGATTGAATCAAAAGGGATAGTTCAATTGGATTGGCTCTAACGCTAAATCCAATTGATAAACTAGATTGATCTTAAACAATCAAAACTAGAACTAATCAATTGATCAATTTGAATGAACAAACTGAATTAAACACAAAGAACAAAGAGAGAGAATTAGGATGTTGATTGGTGAAGATGATGATCGATCAAAGCAATTGCAAGCATAAGCACACAATTGTTTTTGGCCCCAAGAGATAGATTAAACCAATTTGGGTTTAATCTCTCTCAAGCTGATTTTTATTAATGAAAAACTAAAGTATAAATAGGCAATATAAAAGAGTCTTACTTGGAGAGCAAGAAACACATGTGGCCGACCCTAGTAGATAGAAATAGGCCCCATGTCTTGCTTCCCAAGATATAATAAAATATCTAAAGCTATAACAACTAGATCTCCCTTAAATAAAATAAATAATGGCTGATTTATTTATTTAAGGAAAATATCCTAACAAACTTAAAATATCTAGAAGATAAAATAAAACATAGGAGAGAGAATATTCAACCAACTAACATCAGCCTATTGATTGAATTCTCTACATTATTAAAATAAAACACGCCTATTATAAAGTAAATAAAACTTGATATTTTCCATATTTAGATTGGTCAAGTCAAAGGGTTGACTTTGACCCATGTAACAACTTATCTCACCCGGTCACTTACTAAATTCAGCCCTAAAGTGAGACAAGCTATTGCATGTTTCTAAATAAGGAAATAGAGTGTGAAACTCGACCCATATAATTAATCCATTGAATCCGGGCTTAGTTGATGTCGAATGCAAGTGACCCATCTCGTCTTGGTGGACCCTTCAACAATGGCTGCCAATCAAACCAAGATCGCCGTTGTGCCTTGAGCAATCTTCTTAGCCCGACTTCTAGTAATTGATCCATCAGATGACACTCGAATCAACTCTTCGAGGTCGGTAGGAGACATGGATGGCTTCACTGCATCATTCTCCTCCACTTAAGCTCGAATCGTCTTTGATTCGACGTCGGAATCAAAATCTGGCACATAAAGAGATAGATCAGCCACATTAAACGTCGGATGGACATTATACTCACCAAGCATGTCGACTTGATAGGCATTAGGGACGATTCTTCTGATGATTTTAAACGGTCCATCTCCACGCTGATCTAGCTTATTCTTCCTTTGGTGTGGGAACTTCTCCTTCCTAAGATGCACCCAAAAGATCACCTTTTTCAAAGATCACTTGTTTTCGCCCCTTGTCAGCATGGGCCTTATACTTCATGGATTTCCTCTCTAAGTGCATCTTGGTTCTCTCATGTAGCTTCCTCACAAACTCAACCCTCTTGTCAGCTTCAAAGCTCTCTTTTCCCTTGTATGGCTGAGGCGTCAAGTCCACTAGCGTCCTTGGATTCAGTCCATAAACAACCTCAAAAGGGGTCATTTTTGTAGCTGAATGGGTTGACCTGTTATAAGTAAACTCCACAAAAGGCAAAACATCTTCCCAACGTTTGAGGTTAGCTTTAAGCATAGTTCTTAATAAAACCCCTAACGTTCTATTATTAACTTCAGTTTGCCCATCAGTTTGTGGATGACATGAGGTAGAAAATAACAGCTTAGTTCCCAACTTAGACCATAAACTTTTCCAAAAATAACTCAAAAACTTAGCATAACGATCTGAAACTATAGAACAAGGAATGACATGCAATCTAACAACTTCTCTAAAGAACAAATCAGCAATATGCACAACATCATCAGTCATGTGACATGGAATAAAATGAGCCATTTTAGAAAAACGGTCTACTACCACAAAAATTGAATCTCTACCTTTCCTAGTTCTAGGAATAGGCAAGGGCTGGTACAAACCATGAGGGTTTATTCTAGATTTGCCTTTAGCACACACAACACAACTTTTGACAAACCTAAGCACATAGTTACTCATTTTTGGCCAATAGTAGTGTTCTTTTAAGCCTTCTAAGGTTTTCTTTAACCCTCTATGTCCTCTTGATTCATGAACCTCTTTAGTTAATAGCCTACGAATACTAGATAAAGGTATGCATAATTTTCCAGCTTTAAACAAATAACCATCATCTATTAAGTAGGAATCAACTTCTCCCCTAGACATGCAATTCTTATAAATTTTAGCGAAGTGAGGATCACTAGCATACAATTCCTTAATCATTGCAAATCCAAGGATTTTCACATCAAATTGGTTCAAGAGAACGTACCTGCGAGAAAGGGCGTCAGCTACCACATTCTCTTTGCCTTTCTTGTGCTTTACAACATAAGGAAAGGTCTCCATGAATGCAACCCATCTTGCATGTCGCCTACTGAGTCTGGATTGGCCCTTCAAATACTTCAAGGCCTCATGATCAGAATGAACAATGAACTCCTTAGGCCATAAATAATGAGACCAAGTTTTCAAAACCCTAATTAAAGCATAAAGTTCTTTATCATATGTAGGGTAATTCAACTCATCCCCACTAAGCTTTTCACTGAAGTAAGCTATGGGTTTCTTGTCTTGCAAGAGGACTCCTCCTATGCCATGGCCTGATGCATCCACCTCAATCTCGAATGCCTTGGAGAAATCAGGGAGTTGGAGCACCGGGGCGTTGCACAACCTATCCTTCAAAGTGTTGAAGGCGTTCTCTTGTTGCTCTCTCCATTTGAATGATGTATCATTGTTTGTAAGCTCATGGAGAGGGGCTGCAATTGTGCTAAAATCACGCACAAACCTTCTATAGAAGCCAACCAAGTCGAGGAATGAGCGCACCATGGTTGGCGTTGTCGGTTGTGGCCACTCCTTGATAGCCTTGGTCTTGTCTTTATCTACCTTCAATCCACCTTAGACACAACAAAACCAAGAAAAACAGTAGATTCCGAGCAAAAAGAACACTTCTTTAAATTAACATAAAACATTTCTAATCTCAAAGTGTCCAAAACAACCCTAAGATGATCTACATGCTCATGCAAAGTTTTGCTATAAACTAAGATATCATCAAAGTAGACTACAACAAATTTTCCTAAGTATCTTCTTAGAACATGGTTCATAAGCCTCATGAAAGTACTAGGTGCATTAGTTAATCCAAAAGGCATTACTAACCATTCATATAAACCATACTTAGTTTTAAAAGCAGTTTTCCACTCATCTCCTTCTCTCATTCTAATTTGATGGTACCCACTTCTTAAGTCAATTTTTGAAAAGAAATTAGCACCATGCAATTCATCAAGCATATCATCTAATCTAGGAATGGGATGGCGGTGCTTAACTGTTATTTGGTTGATCGCTCTGCAATCAACACACATTCTCCAAGTGCCATCCTTCTTTGGCACCAAAATTACCGAAACCGCGCATGGACTGAGGGATTCATGAACATAGCCTTTGTCCATGAGATCTTGTACTTGTCTTTGAAGCTCAGCAGTTTCCTCTGGACTTGCTCTATATTGTGCACGGTTTGGTAAAGAAGCTCCGGGCACCAAATCAATTTGATGCTCAATGCCTCTAATTGGTGGAAGGCCTTGTGGCAACTCTTCAGGCATAACATCTTCAAATTCCTGTAAAAGATTCTGAATACACTTTGGAAGATGAGAGATGTCTTGATTAAGGATTAGTATTTCTTTCCTCATAAGAAGTAAACAAAACGAAGTAGGGAAAGAAGTACTAGACTGTGCTATTAGAGAGCGCTTTTCTACACTGCCTTTTAAGCCGATTTTTGGCTCTTTTTGCAGTCGTTCTTCTTCCTGTTTTGTAGCTCCCTGAGTCTCTGAATTGCTCCAAAAATTTGAGCCAAAACGCCCAAGTGGTTTGGAGATAGCCCCGTTTTCGTCTCAGTTGCACTGTCTGAAGTAGAGCTCGGCACTTTTGACGAATTAGGAGGCTTTTCTCGGTGTTTTTCATCCCATTCAGTAGCTCCACTTGTGCTTGATGTTGCCCTAAAATTTGAGCCAGAACGCCCGGGTGGAGATTGGGAAACGCCGGTGTTGTTTGAAGATGCGCCGGGTGCCGAGCGGTGCGCCACAGCTTTGGCCAATGCGTCGGCCTCCTCCTTCTCTTCCTTGGCACGCCTAAGTGCCCTAGCTTGATCTCGATGTACCTGGTTCTGTAAAACTTGTTGGGGCGACAATGGTAGAAGAGAAACTCTCCTCCCATCATAGTTAAACGAATAGGTATTAAGCATGCCATCATAAATAACTCTCCTATCGAATAACCAAGGTCTTCCTAATAAGATATGAGTGCATTCCATGTTTACCACATCACACATGATATCATCAACATAATTACCAATGGAAACATGAACTAAGCACTGATGAGTAACAAGATTAGAACCATCTGTATCATTTATGCCATTGAGACCATAACTAGTAGCCCTAGGTTGAGTTTTTAATTGTAAGTGATCAACTACTTTAGCATTAATAATGTTACAGTAGCTACCACTATCAATTATCATGCATAACACTTGATTCTTTACAGTACACCTAGTATGAAAAATATTTTCCCTTTGGTCTAGCCTAGGTGTTTCTTGTAAAGTAAGAGTACGCATGGTTACCAAGGTTAAAGGTTGTTCGGTACAATCTGGTTCTATGGCCTCCACGTCCTCCTCTTCTTGTCCATTATTCTCCTCCTCCACTTGATTTGGAGGTATTTCTTCATCACTCACATAACCACCATTAGTAGTAAGGAGCACTTGCTTTTGGTTTGGACATTCCTTAGTATAATGACCTCTTTTTTGGCATTTGTAACACAAAATATCACGAGTCCTTTGCTGCGTTTGAGGAGCATTTGTGGGATGTCTTTGGCCTTGAGAACCTGTTGGTTTAGGTGAGCTAAAAGCTCCCTTTTGCTGCATAGAAAGGTTAAAAGAATAAGAATTGGAATTTGAACTAGAGTTAGGAGTATACCTTTTTGGTGCATTCCAAGCTTCTTTCTTCTTCCTTTGCTGTCGCTCATAGAGAAGTTGGGCTGAATGCACTAATGCATTGAGATCCTTGATTTGTTGAATCTCAAGTGTGTCTTTAATGGATTGATTCAGTCCAGCCATGAATTGGGTCCTTAGAGACCTTTGGGAATGATGAATTCCAGCCTTGAAGCTCAAATCTTCAAGCTCATTGAAGTTCTCAATTGGAGACTTGGTTCCTTGTTTGCATGTGACAACTTTAAGCCTCATGTGCTCGGTGTGTTCTTCTGGCACATACTTCTTTCTCATGACAAACTTCAGCTGGCCCCAAGTTTCAATAGGTGGCAAGGCCTTTCATATTCTATCTTCCTTCATTCTGAACCACCAATTTCTAGCGGTTCCAACAAAGTGAATAACAACAACAACTTTCTCCCACTCTTCATAGACCATATGATCTAGAATGAAGTTTGTAGCTTGTTCCCACTCTAGATACTTCTCCGGATTGAGCTCTCCGCTGAATGGCTCTATCTTGATCTTAATGTCCCGCTTGCCAATTTGGGAGACATTCTGATTAGTGTTGTTGTTGGCTTGCCTTTGTACTCCATAAGCTGGTGGAATCTCTTCTACAACCTCAGCTTGGTTGTAAAAATCATCAAGGGGAGGAAGCCATGGGCGTCTTTCTTCCCCGGGATAACCATAAGTCACATCATCATAAGGATTGTTGTATTGTTGTTGATGAGTGGCTTGAGGTAGGCGCGCCGATTGTTGACTATAGAGTTGTTGATATGTAACCGGTGGCTGCCTCATGAACGTGCCTCTTCCTCTACCTCGGCCACCATTAGGAGAATATTGGCCAGGTAGATCATTCTCTTTATTATAGCTAGCAAGCACATCATACTCTTCATCTACTACATGTTGTTTGCCCTAGTCGCTAGCTGAGGCATTATTCGGGTCATCTGGAAGTGTGATTGAAGGGGCAACTTTATGATTTGCTTGTGAGGCTTCTATTAAAGTTGCAAGTTGCTCTTCAATACGCTGCATTCTCGAAGTTAACGCCGATGTTACAACTTCCGCAGCTCGTTGTTGCCCTTCTCTTACGCTCTCACTAATGGACAACCTAATGAAATCGATTGCCTCCTTAGTAAGATTCAGTTCAGCCGAGTTAGCTAGGCTTAGTTGGAATCACCATTGTATCCTGAAACAAGCAAGAAAATGAGAGAGAGTAGTGTGTTCCAAAGTAAATCACACAAGCAATACCACACCTTAATCAAGCCAAAACTTGCCTCAAAGAAATCCAATCAACTAATTCAGTTTTTGGGTTGAAATGAGGGAGTAAAGGTGTAGATATGGTGTTCTAATGATAAATAAAGGAAATATGCAGTTCAAGCAATTAGCAAGTATGCAACAAGACAAGTAATGCAATATATCCCTTTATGAGCTTTCAAACACAAGCAATCTCTCAATTGACTATATGCAAGTTAATAAAGCCAATTTAAGCATGCAAGGTCAAAAACAAGGTAGGCAAAAGTGACTTTTGTTTCGTCACTAATTTTTTCTTCAAAGTGAGTACTAGCTACTTTTCTAGCAAGCAATCACTAGGGGTGAAAGTGGTTTGAAACTAGCTGGGGTAGATCACTTCTTTTTCACTTTTTTTGATTTATGCACAAACTACTCTTGTGCTAGAATAAACAAAACAAAGCAATGCAAAGAAAATAACAAAGGGCAGGAACGATTCTGATTTTTATTTATACTAAGTGACTTTAAACTACCAATGACACCAACTATAAGCCAAATTAAAAGAGAAGAATAGGGTATGGTCGAAATTTATGGGATGCAATAACAAAAAATCAGCAAATATTAAACAAGCAATATGAATCTCTATCAATCGTGCAATATGAATGAAAAACTCATAAAACTATAGGAAAACAATTGCTAATCTATATATTGCAAATAAAGTCAACCAATCAGCCAAAAACATGCACAAAATCCCTTAAATATCTCATAGTTGGTTAATTACTTGGGAGGAAAGCAACTTAACAAGGGGATTAGGGTTTGGAGTCTCACGGCCGAGAACTAGGGTTAGGGTTTCGAGGGTTTGGTGGTGGCAATTTAGGGTTAGGGTGGTGCAATTGGTACGGGGTTGTTGTGGTTGTGTTCAGACAAAGGTGGTGGAGGGTGCTGTGCCAATGAGCGACACCAGTTGTGGGTGGTTCGGTGGTGGTGGATGGTGGTGGTGGCGGAATATGGTGGTTTGTTGGAGAAAAATTCAGCCTTTGGTCTCAAAGTTTATGGAATATGGTAAAGGTATGAACTTTAAGGCTAAAAACTGAATTAATCAACTAGAAAGCAAATTGAGGAAAGAAAATATTACTTGGCGAGACGTTGGATGAATGATACCACTTTATACGTGATTGCCTCGAATTGCTCCTTAGAAACCTCGTATATGACCCAATAGGATCCCGATCTTGCCTTGTAATATGAATTTCGAACCTATAAAGCTTTCAAAGTTAGTAACTTGTGGTGCAAGTCATAATTCTCTCGAGATTGAATATGAATGAATCGGGTTTGAACACTTAGATTGAATCAAAAGGGATAGTTCAATTGGATTGGCTCTAACGCTAAATCCAATTGATAAACTAGATTGATCTTAAACAATCAAAACTAGAACTAATCAATTGATCAATTTGAATGAACAAACTGAATTAAACATAAAGAACAAAGAGAGAGAATTCGGATGTTGATTGCTGAAGATGATGATCGGTCAAAGCAATTGCAAGCATAAGCACACACATGTTTCTCAAGCTGATTTTTATTAATGAAAAACCAAAGTATAAATAGGCAATACAAAAGAGTCTTACTTGGAGAGCAAGAAACACATGTGGCCGACCCTAGTAGATAGAAATAGGCCCCATGTCTTGCTTCCCAAGATATAATCTATTCCTAATAACTAAAGCCGGAGCAATTTCTGCCACCATGTTGCGCCACATCACCCCTTTATTAAAATAATAGTTTTTTATAGTTAATTATGCAAAAAAGTTATCTCCAAGTAAACATAAAGATAAAACAATATTTGTAAAAATTTATCTCCAAATAAACATAAAGATAAAATAATATCAGTATATTCTTCCAATATAGCTAAAAGAGGACATTATATTTATCATTGCAAAAGATAAATTAAAACAATATAAGAAAAAATATGTACACGTGGTCATATATATATATATATATATATTTGAAATAAAAATAGTCATATAAATGATAATATCTTTGAAATATCTATCTATCTATAATTATATATTAAAGGCGAACCTTTTCAATCCATCAAAACAATTTTGGCCCCACCTTATATTTAAAAACTAATTTTGTATTCTTATTATTTATAATTTTTTCTTTTAAATTTTCTTAAAATCTATCTAATTTTTATAAAAACTAATGTTCTAATATATTTAATAAAAAGTTAAAAGAAAGTAAAAATAAAACATAAGATTTTTTTAATATATAATGATAGATTGTTATCATAATAAGGTAAAAAAAATATTTTTACGATTAATTTTTTGTATCTACAACTAACATTACACTATATTTTATATTTGGAAAAAATTAATCCGAATTTTAGTTAAAATTAATTTTTTTTTATCTTTATCCTTTTATCTATTTGTGTAAAATATTTATCTTAAATCAAATTTGGATAAAAAAATAAAAAATTTTAAATGCGTATATAATTACTTGCCTAAATTACATTTTGACAAAAAAAATATATTATCTTTTCCTTAATTTCCTTTTTAGATTATTTATGTTAATATAAAAGATTTTTTATCTTTAAAAAATTTCTATATTCATTCATATTTTTATATTTTGTTATTAATTATTTTTTTAACTTTTTATTGAAAAGATTTCAATCACCTTATGGAATTTCCAATTTTATACACTCATCTTATTTTATCTCTACCCATTAGTTTTATCAATAGATAAGAATTTATATTCCAATCACCCTATTTTTAATAATTTTATTTTTCATAAATTATATATTAGGTAATTTATCCACCTTATCTTTAAAAATAAATATTTTTATTAATTTGATATGAAATTTATCATCCATATATTATGTTATCATATACTACATATTGTAAATTGTAATATCTATAATAAATATTAATTGATTTTTTTTTGTGTTTTTTCTTGGATATAAAATTAATGCTTTTACATATATGCGCGTCAGTCGCTAACATATTTTTACATAGTTTTTATTCACTTTCTCAAAAATTCCTACTATAAAACTTATAGCTCGAATTGTGTAATATCTTTGATATTTCTTTCGATAAATATGTTAAAAAAATTCATTCATATATTTGTAAAAATAAAATATATTATAATAATTTATTTTCTATTATCCTGTATTTTTGGCAATGTAGGACGTAGTAAATTTTCATAGACAATTATATGTTGCAGTATCTAAAGTTACTAAGAATGGATTGAAAGTTTTAATGTGTGATTCTGATGGTCAACCACAAAGTACAACTATTAATGTTGTTTATAAGGAAATCTTTCAGAAACTATATTATAAATTCATTACATTTCTAATTTATGCACATTATAAAACATATTTCCTTATAATACATATTTCCTAAATAAATGTCTAATTTATTAAACTTTTAAATTTACTCATGTACGTTTATGAACATATACAAAATGAAATTGATGAATCCTCTATGCCTTAGTTTGGTTCTCTTTTTACTCTAATTAGGAAAGCATTAAAAAATAGTTAAAAAACAACATTACATTGCAAGATTAAAAGAAAATAATTAATTAGCATAACTATTTATTGATCATAAAAAATAATTCAAGTATAACTAAAAGTATGAGGTACAAAATAATTTAATACAAAATCAATTCTATTTTTTAAACAAAAAAATACAATAATAAAAAAAATTACAACAACAAATAATAGGTTCTTAACTAAATTTTATGTTTTTAGTTTTTACATTGTATGAATAATTGTTACAAAATAATTAATAATATTATTTAAATAATTTATAGTCTAATAAATATATTATATAAAAATATATATTATAAATTTTATTACAAAAGCTCCCGGGCAAGGTCCGGGTCATCAACTAGTTACTAACTAGTTTTACCCGTCGTACCAGGTACGACTACGATTCGATATTTTATAAACATTATAAATAGGATATTAATAAATAAATAAAAATATAATATAAACTTTAATATAAGTAATTTATTGTTCGTAGAATGTATATAATTTTTGAATCAAATATTATATTCTTCCTATTTTATTACTTTTCATGTACGTAAATTTAGAGTTTATCAAATATTTCAATATCTATTAAATATTTTATTATCCGTTTTATTAATTTAATTTTTTTTAACTATTTATCATTAATTTTTTTATAAAAGAAAATCACTATATTTCTATAAATAAATTCGTCAAAAGATATATGATAAAATATTTATATTTATTTTAAAATATTTAAATATTTTATCTTTAAATTTAAATACTGGCATAAGGAAGCTTTCGAAAAATATTTTTATACTAAATAGATATTTTTTTGATGTTAGAGATAAATTTAAATAGTTAAAAAGAATTTCATAGAAAAAAGTTATAATAATAAAAATAAAAACTAGTTGATGACCCGGGCCTTGTCCGGGGACTTTTTAAAATAAAAATTATAATATATTATTTAAATATGATATAGGTATTAAAATTTATATAATAAAACAATATTATAAATATTTAAGTTAATTATAATAATATCTTTTATTATTAAAATGAATACAAATATTATTTAATTCTTAAAAATGTTATTTATAATATTTATGTAATAAACATACAAAAGTTGACGTTCTTAACTCATTGGGTTGACCCGAATCCGCACAAAAACCGCAATAAATTGACCCAATCAACCCGTAAATTTTAATGACATGAACTTGTACTCAACCGAACCTGAAATGACCGAGCCTAAACCTGACTGAACTTACCCAATTAACTGGTTTAACATTAAGGGATCAATAATTTTTTATTTTTTTATTAAGGTATTCGTAATATAAAAAATCAACATACTTATGAATAGAAAATTAATATATTGTAAAACATAACATATCTATACCGATATTAATTAAAAATTATCATACTTATTAATATAAAAATGGTAAAAAAAAAAGCATCATGCTTATGAATAGAAAATTTAAAAAGTTGTCATATTTGTGAATGAAAAATTAATCTACGAAAATTAAAAAGTTAATATAAATTCTAGCATTAAAAACATGGTCCGTATTAATTAAAAAAGTGTGGGCATAGTTATGGATGCAATATTAATATAAACAATTTAGTAACTAAAACTATGGTGACTGAAATTAAATTTTAATGACAATATTGTATTTAACTATCATATTTATAAATAGAACATTAATATATAAAACCCGACATATTTATGGATGAAAATTTAAAAAGTTATCATTCTTAAGCATAGAAAATTAATATTGAAAAATTCAAAATTAATATGAAAAATATGGTTAATATTTATTAAAAACATTGACATACTTTAAGTATGTTTTAAGTATACTTTAAGTATGATACTTATAAATAAAAATAAAAAATTAATATAAAATCCGAAATTAATATAAAAATACATGATTAAAAATATGGTTCATACTAATTAAAAACGTAAGTATAATTTTTAATAAAAATTTAATTTAAAAGAATATGAAAATTTAATATTGAAAACCCGTAAGTTAAAATATGGTTCATATTTTATACTTATAGATATAAAAGTTATCTATTTCATTTAGAGATATTAAATTAATTTATTATGGGATTTTAAAGTAGAAAAGGATAGTTGGGATATTAAATTACTATTTTATATTTGTCATATATTCATATTTATGGATAGAAACTTAATATTAAAAATATACTTATAGATAGAAAAGTTATAAAAAAAATGATTTTATATTTATCATATTTATGGAAAAAACTTATCTATTTTTTATCTAATATATTAAATTCGTATTTTTATGTGTTATACATATGTATAGAATTATTGTATTATTTCTTTGTATTTGTTAAATTTTGATTAAATTGATATATGTAAGGATATTTCTATAAAACTATACCTATTTTATCTACAAAAAACTACGATTTACAATATAAAAAACATGTGCAAAGATAAAAATAATGAAAACTCGTACCAAATTTTTAAATTGATAATCATACCAAATTGATAATTAAATATTAGAATATAATGAAAAAATTTCAAGATAAAGTTAATATCCGTACGACAAATCGTAATCGTTAAAATTGATCAATTTTAACTATACTTTTTGCAAATTTCATTATCCATATAGTATAATTTTTATAAATAATGTACGTACAAACCGTAATCATGAAAAAATAACCATACGATCAATTTGTAGTATATTTTATCTATTTCATATGGACAGAAGTGATGCAACCCCCGTCATGGATGCTAGCCAGGAGGACGACGCATTCACACTTCGCTCGGATGGCCCCATCACTCGTGCCAGGACTCGAGCAATCCAGGCCGCGACACAATCACTTGTGGCGCGCCTCTCCGCAGGCCACGGCGCGCCCCTCGCCGCGCCGACGCACACTGCCTTGTGCGTCCTCGGCGTCGAGGAACCTCAACTCGGACCGACAGTGACAACCTCCAACCCCTTGCCACCATCGAACCCGAGCCTTGCACCATGCCATGGATCGCATCTTGAGGTTCTCGCGACCCTCACACTAGCGCCCTCGCCAGCGTCCTCGCTAGCGCCCAGTGCCACGCCGTGACCTCGCCAGCGCCGTGTCCGAGTCTCGCCAACGCCGTGCCAAGCATGTCGTGACACTCCTTGCTTGGCCACGGACGACCTATCCATTTTTAGTAGTTTTTTACATTCTTTCCATTATAGAACAATGCTATTACTAGTTTTATGTTTTTAGGAAGTCATTCATGGGCCTTGCGCCGAGGGTTTATGGGCTCGCGCCGATGGGCCTTAGCCTGCGAGCTAACCCTAGGCGCGCGCCGCATCATTAGGGTTTTTAGCTTGTTTTTGTGCCGCCTCTCTATATAAGGAGGTTTAGAATTAATTTTACATTCAGCGCACACTTAGGATTAATTTAGTTGAGGGTTTTCTCCTAGTTTTTCCTTCGTGCTATTGCGCCGCCACCTTTATCATCCAAATTCTCGAGATTCTCGTGCTCTTGCAATTGTTCGTGCCAAACTCGATCAGTCCAACGCTGATTCGAGTCTCTCAAAGTCTTCCGCTATGCAGATTCGAGACCTACTACTCAAACACCGAGTCGATCCGTCGCATCCCATACGAGGGACGCATCAACTGGCATCAGAGCCAAGGTTTGAGTAAGTCTCGTTCAACCCTTTCCGTTCATTCTCACACGCTTTCCGCCATATTTAACCCTAGAATTCGTCCTCCACTTCGCAAATCCTCCATCTAGGGTCCCAAAATTTTTTCTTGCTTTCGTAAATTGTTAAAAAAAAATCATCATCAACCGTGACCTTCTCAACCGATCTATTGATTTTGGTGAAGTTGTTGCTTTGTCTTGCTAGTTGCATGAACTTAGGACTTGTTTTGCCAATTTCTCTCGTGCATCTCTTGTGATTGCTTGCGTGTTGACTTTAGTACTTGCTTGTGCCGATTCTAGAGGAGAAAGCCTAGAATTTGTGTTTGTCTTGATATAAAAAAAAACAAAAACCTTGTTGTTCGACTATCAAAGCCAAAATAAGGTAACATAGTCGATCGATTCAAAAAAAAAAACAATCTCGTGGAGATCACAAGCCAAAATAAGGCAAGATCCTCCATATAGTTCTTCACTTCGGCAACCCTAATTGCCGCATTCTCTTGTGCTTTTTTGATTTTGGTTTTGACATTTACCTAGTCTTGCTTTGCTTGCATTGTAATTTTGGGATCCATATCTTTGATCGAGTTTGAGTGACCTTAGCCTAGCCAATCCTTGTTCGTGTGGTTTGAACTAAAGGGTAGGCTTGACTTAAGCGAACCGTAAACTCGTTGTCTTGTTTTTGTGAACTTCTTACTGCTTCGATGACTGGTGTTACCATAGGTACAATTTCGGACTCGGGAGATGGTGTCAACAACGACAATCCTACAAACACCAATCCCACCGTGTTGCCGAATCCAACTCAAAATTTTTCACCCGAGGCATTGGCGCGTATACAAGAACTAGAGAAGCTCTTGGCCGAAAGCCAAGCTCAGTCTAAGCACACCGTGCCGGGAGCCCATGCCCTCGCTTCGGAGATCCACGCCAACCCGAGGGTGTCCGCGGACGAGATAGACAGGGCTCGTGCCAAGGGGAAACAACATGCCCAGCCATCCTCACAATTCGGCACCATGCATCGCATGGAGTCGATCAAAGAAAGTCGCCAACATGATAAACACGATGGTGGTCTCCGGACCGCGGATCGCTATCAAATGGCGCGAGATTACTGGGACACACAAGTGTACGACGTATATTCCGATGTGGAGTATAGACGCCAAAACATGAGTGGGGATCCCAAGAGAAAGCATAAACAGAAAAAGACGCCGGCATATGTTTACGAAACCCCAAAGCGGAAGCACGGGGCGAAGTATTACGATGCCGACGCATACAGAGTTGAGGACGACCTCGGGCATCAAAGTGCTCGGAGTCCGTTCTCAGATTTTGAAAATGATTATGATGAGTTTTCTGATTACTCTAATGTATCGTCTTTTGAGCATCCACATGTGCAGGATCCGGAAGAACTAGACCACCGGCCTTCGGATTGGATCCCGCCACCGCGTCTCACCAAGAATCGCACCGAGTACGACCGAGTCTATGGCTCGGGCCGCAAGCACGCCGCGAAGGGAAGACGCGACAGGGACCTAGACGCTCGGCGTCCGCGGAGGCCCGATGATGGGGACGATCCGGATGATGGCGATGACGATCCACCACGCGGCCCGCCTCGACACCGGCGCGACAGGCGAGCGCATTCACCTCGGCGTGCCAGCCCTAGGCGCGATCGTGAGCAACGTGATGCTAGGGATCCACGCCACAACCGACGCGATATTAAGGTAAAATTCGAACCCTTTTTCGGTTCTTATGATCCTGACGCTTTTATCGAGTGGTTGCAAGGCACGGAGCACACGCTCCGACACTTAGGTTATGAAGATGACGAGAAAGTGGAAGTTGTGACTTTGCACTTCCATGGTGCCGCTAGGACGTGGTGGAACCGGTCGAGTCCGAAAGGATTCGACAAGGCAAACCCCTAATCCGAGAGTGGCATCAACTCGTCTACATCTTGAAGAAGAGATATATTCCGGCAGATTACAAGGACAAGATGCACATAGAAATTATGCGCATCAAACAAGGGTCGATGACGCCGGAGGAGTATTTTTCCAAGCTTGAAGACATGTTCTTCAGGGCGGGAATGAGTATGTCGCCCTCGGTGATGAAGACGAGGTTCATCTCGGGTTTGCGACAATCCATAAGAGATCGCTTGGAGATTCTTCCAATCAAGGACATCAATAACTTGGTTCACACCGCAATGCAAATCCACAAGCAAGAAATGCGGACCAAGTCGGGGTGGTCCAATTCGAGGTATGTTACTAACTCTAGTCAATCCGGTTTTTCTACTAATCGGGTTGCTCCTTCTTTTCCAAGTGCTTCGACAGGTTCCAAGGCCAAGACCGAAGCCATGCCTTCCAAGGCGCCAGCCGCACCACACAGTGCCGAGCAAAGTGCCGATCGTGCACGAGACATGGCATGCTACAAATGTGGGGGTCGTGGCCACATTCAACGGAACTGTCCGAATGCCAAGAAAGTATTGTTTACAACACAAGGGGAGCCGTATGATAGCCAAGATGAAGAGGAGATCGAGCCACCCTTGACCAAGGACGCCGAGCTAGATTGCGATCCTTCGGAGGTTCTCGGCGTCGCCAAGTTACAATTGGTGACACGGCGCGCATTGAGCATGCGTGAGGCGCCAAAGACGGATCAAAGGGAGCAACTCTTCCACACTCGATGTTTGGTCAACAATGTCTCTTTGAGCGTCATCATCGATTCGGGAAGCTGCGCCAATTTCCTCTCCAAAAAAGTAGTTGATCACTTCAAGTTGCCCACCACACCTCATCCACAACCTTTCAAGCTCCAATGGATATCCAATGATGGAGGAGATTGGGTCGACAAACAGGTAATCTTCAACTTTTCAATTGGTCAATACTCAGATTCTATCCATTGTGACGTAACGCCAATGGACGCCACACACCTTTTGTTGGGGCGCCCATGGCAATACGATCGTCGCGTGCTTCACGACGGGTATTTGAACACTTACATGTTCAATTACCATGGGAAGCGCGTGACCCTCTTACCTATGTCACCTAGTGAAACTCTACAGGATGAAGCCGAGAGGCAACGACAGAAAGCTAGCGACAGCGGCACCGGCGCGCCAAACACGCCGCCAACGGCGTCCAAGGCGAAGACTGCAGATTCTAAGGGCGTTTATGGTGCCAAGAGTCCTCAAAACAGTGGTGTAGATAAACAAGATGGATCGCGCCGACATCCGTTGGAGCCGGGCCAACAGTTCACCAATCGTGGCCTCGACAACGCACCGAACGCCGCGGATTTCAACAAACAAGGCCTTCAACAGTTCTCCAACGATTCCATCGGCGTTCCTAGTGGCAAACAGGTCAAAATTGAGTTTCCACCAGCTTTGCAGAAAAAACGCCCAGGAGAAATTAATTTAAGCAAGGGACCGCCGAGTGAGACCCCTAGCGTCGCGCATCACGTCGTTGCAGCACGAAAACTTGGATTCCAAGAGCTACGCGACGAATTTCACGGCGTTTCCAGGGGCGTTCTTCCACAAAATCCAGGGGCTACCACATACCCAAAAATCGCCCCAGAATCTGATCGGACGAGCACCGACGCCGAGCCACCTTTGTTAGGCACATGCCAGGATCGTCTTCTCTTAGCCAGGCGTCGGGACGTCGAAAAATCTATCCAGGGGAGTCTTTCTTGTTTCATTCTTTTTTCCCTACTTTCTATGACTAAAATTGTGGACTCTTCACTTCCTTCTTCTATTGTGTCTATTTTGAAGGAGTTCGAAGATATTATGCCGGATGAGTTACCGAAGGGATTGCCACCAATCTGAGGGATCGAGCACAAGATCGATCTAATGCCAGGCGCGTCCCTTCCTAATCGAACAGCCTATAGGACTTCGCCTAAGGAAACCGAGGAGCTACAACGACAGGTTCAGGAGCTTTTGAACAAGGGTTTTGTTCGAGAATCTTTGAGCCCGTGCGCCGTGCCGGTGATCCTTGTGCCAAAGAAAGATGGTTCGTGGCGTATGTGCGTCGACTGCCGAGCCATTAATCAGATTACGGTGAAGTAAATGCATCCGAATCCGAGGCTCGATGACATGCTAGATGAGCTCCATGGCGCCACCCTGTTTTCCAAGATTGATCTTCGGAGCAGATATCACCAAATCCGTATGCAAGAGGGCGACGAGTGGAAAACCGCATTCAAAACCAAGGATGATTTGTTGATGAGGTATTTTTCAGTCGTTTACCTATCAAAGAATCCTAACTTTACCAATCTGAGTAAAATGGTAAGCAAGGGTCGATCCCACAGAGACTCATGTATTAATGTTATTACTTAAGTGCCAAGTAACTAAATAAAGGGGGGTTTTAATGATTGGAAATCTAATTTAAGATGCAAAATAAAACTAACTATGAATGCAAAGTTTGATTGTAAATATGTATGAGAGAAATATGTTCAACTAGTTGAATCCATCATAGATATGCTTATTGATCATTGATTCTTTCTATTCTCAATTCCCTTGAATAATCTATTGTGAATTATACTCCTACTAAGGATTATGATTCAAACTTCATGAATAGTTGAAAGAACTAACAGTCTAAACAACCCTAATCATTTAACAACCTAAAACAACGTCTAGATTCAATTAAACGACAGCTTTACGAATCAAGTTATCAATAGAAACAAACACTTAGAGCAAACAGACATCTAAGTTATTTGTGGATTTATTCCCTTCTACAATTGAATAGCCCGAACGGGTCTAAACAAGTATAGATGCTACTTTATCTAATCAACCCCGAACGGGCATTAATCAGATTAGTTGTAAATTAACCTAGAAATTCTATTAGGTGGCCAATCTAACAAAACCCTAGAATAATTCTGATTCAATTAAGCATAGGGAATAAAACCTATTCAAGTTTATGAGAATCAATTAAACCTCACAATATTATGCAATCTATGATTTCAATAACTAGTCAAACACAAAGGAATTAGCAATGCATAATTGAATTAAAATCAAACTTACAAAAGTTTCAAAGTCTTCCTTGAGAGAAAAACCCTAGCCTCCAAAAGTATGACAAAAGTTATGAAAAATAAAACTAACATAAAGTATTTATATGTCTTACTAAAAATTACCCTCATAAGCTATCTTAAATCATACAAACTCGGATGACATACAAGCCCATAAGCCCAAAACCAAAACTTGGCCCAAAACATGCGTCCGTGTAAAATCCCGATTGCGCGGGATCGCACCTGAAATGCGCGGCCGCGCTTTGTCCTCCCCGCACAATCTCTTCCCAGTTGCAAATGCGCGGGGTAACTTGCTCGGGATCAGCCCGATCTTTCTCCTTGAGCTTGGCTTGTCTTTTCTTTGTCTTGGCTCTTCTACATCCATGCTCCTAGCATCCCTTAGCTCTCTTGGCTTTTCCACCACCACCATGATCAATCTGTACTCGCCCCGCTGTTGCTCTTGAACCTAAAAACCTGTAAAACCGAGCAAACCTGCGCATAATACCCGACAACACACAAACCTAAAAACTTCATAAAAACTATCCTAAAACTAACTAAAACATATATAAAACATGCATCTTAACTACTCCTATATGCAAGCTATCAAATTCCCCCATGCTTAACCGTTGCTTGTCCTCAAGCAAGACATAAATCCAATCACACCATAGAAATGCAATCATACATCCATCTCAAGTCAAACAAACATTTCACATATAATTAATAACCCGACCAAGACTTCCTAGCATGCATTATGGTAAGCAACAAGTAAAGACCATTCATTCATTCTAGACCTCACCAAGGGTAATGTGTTTGCACCCCAACTCTCAAGCGTTTAAGGACGTGTTTCACTCAAAATCAACCATGAAAACTAGACTACCATATGCTTGCATCAGAGTTCTAAATCTCCACCGCTGGGGATCAAACACATGACAAAAATCAAGAGGTCTTTTTAAGGCTTGTAATGGGGCCAAGGTAAAGAGAAAATTTGGAAGGGATCATATTTGGCATGTGGTGCTAAACCCGGGATAAAGAACTAATCCTAACCCAAAATTCAACACACTTCTATAAACTTTGTTTCTTTTTTTTTTCTTTCTTTGCCTCTTCTTCAACTCTTTCTTCGCTTTATGAAGACTACTAATAATTAAACTGAAATTTTATCTTCGCTTTTGCAATAGACTTTTCATCTTCATTTTTTTCACTTTACTTTGCAACCAAGAGTTTTATCTCCTCTTTTTCCACCTTTTCTTCCAACGCCCCCATACTTATACATAACTCACACAAAATAAAAACACAACCTAAAGTCCTAAATCCCGGATCCTGGGTCAAGCTTATTAGGCTAGGAAAATTTTGTGAAGCTATCAAAAATAGGCTTAAAGCTTAAAAGAAATGGGGTGTCAAGAACATGGATCTTGTAAGGTAGGAAGGGAAATAATAGGCTAATAAGAAACATTGCCTCAATCATTTTAATGCCATGTATTCAATCATATAAAGCAATCTTGACAAAGAGTCATAACGCAAGTTCTAGAGCTAGATAATCATGGTGATACACTCAAGAATGTAGAAAGCAAATAATCATGAAAGGCCAAAAATATCTCACAAGGCTAATTTTGTCTAGAACTTCAGAATGAATCAAATACTCAAGCTAAATACATGCTCCATCCTATAATCAAGGTAATCAACCAATGATCATGCTCATATCATATCAACTTCAATAAATCCTGCAAATCATGGGTTAGAATTTATACTTAACTTAGAAACACAAGAGGAATCAAACAATGGGGAAATAAGAACCTAAATGCAATATGTTTGTATTTTTTCAAATTTTTCAGATTTTTTTTTCATTTTTCAAGAATTTTGATCAATGCATGCAAAAATTTAAATATGACCTAAACTAGTGCAACTACATGCAATGCAAAAGTAATTCCCTTCCCCCATGCTTAAAATATACTTTGTCCCCAAAGTATAATAAAAAGTAAAGGAAAGAGAAAAACTCACCGAACCTAGTTGTCCGGGTAGTAAGGCGGAAAATCCTGTGGTGGCGGTGGCTGGTACTCCGGTGGATACTCTGGGTACGGAGGATCTGGGAAGGCATACTGAGGATACGACTGATGAGGCGGATAGCCCGCTGAACTCCATCCATCCAATCTGGTGTTGAGCAGTCTGAGCTGTTCATCCTGGCGGGCCTGAAAAGCAACAAGCTGCTGATCCTGATGAGTCTGATATGATGTAAACCTCTGATCCACATAACCTCTCATGCCCTGAAAGCTCTGATCGATATGAGAAGACATGTCATTGTATCGCTGCGTGTTGTCCTGCTGCATCTGTCTCATCATCTCCATCATCTGGTTATACTGAGCGTCAGAGTAATGTACTCCACCAGCAGGGATAGACGGATCAAACTGTCTCTGCTGATCGTCCTCCTCAGACTCATCCTCCTCATCAGTGTCTACATCTTCCGCAGATTCTTCCTCTTCTTCTTCTTCAGCCATGGTGAAATCCTCATCCATCTCCTCTTCATCAGAATCCACCACAATAGGAACTGAAACCGTCTTCTTACCCCTAACCGGGCCCTTAACGGTATCCACATCTAAATCTCCAGCCTGAACTTCAATGAACCAGTTGGCTGGACTGTTTCCTATCTACACTCGGTGTCCATCAGGAAGCTTCATTACTCTCCCCGAATCACCAATCACCCAAAAGTAAGAGTTCCTGTACTTGTAGAGAGCGCCCATTTTCTTTAGCATGGTGGCGTCAATAGGCAAAGGCGGAATATCAACATGTAACCTGCTAAGATCGATACCAAAATGCTTGGCTAGGAAAGTCACAATCCCACCAATACAAATGGCTCCACCGCCTTTGTTCCCAACATGAGCCATGTGGTGCATCAGCATAGCACCCAAGTTCAGTCTCTTTCTCTTCAAGCAAGCAGCCAACACAGTTACATCTTTCTTGGGACAATTGTTTCCCCCATCACCTCTTCCATTCAAAGTA
Organism: Fallopia convolvulus; assembly: GCA_964016875.1. NCBI lineage: Eukaryota > Viridiplantae > Streptophyta > Magnoliopsida > Caryophyllales > Polygonaceae > Fallopia > Fallopia convolvulus. Next base: position 26,903,330 of record OZ024733.1, read on the forward strand.
CTTGCAATAAACCGCTGGAAGACTTTAATAGCGGGATGAGTGATGGGAGAAGCCTTTTCTTTAGATGGCTCGTACTTGGATCTCCCTGTGATGGCTCTCCAGAAGTGCTTGTCAGCCCATGTAGCACTTGCCTCAGTCAGCACGACATCCTTTTCATAGAAGTAACTAAACCCAAACACCCGGTTAACCTCTTTCAAGGTCATCTTCCTCCTAACACCTCCTAGCCAAAACTTTATCTCTCCTTCACCCTTGAAATCAGTAGACAAAGTACTCAGAAAATCCAACGTTAACCCTTTAAAGGTTGGTTCACACAGCTTCAAGAACGCACCCATGTGCAAGTATGCTCCTATTTCATTCAATAGATGAGCTATTCCAATCTCATTCATGAGGTTCCAATCAATGAACTGAGTTGATTTCCATTTCCTGTCCTTCAGAAGCTTAAACCGGACTATGTGGCTATTCTTTGTCAGGTTAATCCCAAAAGTTTCTAGGGTAGTCTCTCCCACCACAGCAGGTGGAACCAGATGTACTCCCTGACTAGTAGATTGTGAGGATGATGCACCATCCCTTCTACTTCTCTTTGGAGCCATTAATTCAGAATTTCAGAAAACAACCTGCACAACACCACAAAACAAACAAGCAAGCGCAATTCCGTTGTCCCGGCAAGGACAACCACAACAATATTTCACAGAAAAGCTCTCAAACGCTCTCTTCCCCCACTACCTAGAACAATTTAATCAAATTTTAATCAATTTCTAGGGAATTTTCGGATTTGCATGCAAAGTTCAAATAAAACACGAATCTAGACTAGAATCATGCAATAAACAAACTTTTGTAAAGGACTTAAGCCTAAATCCGAGCCTAAAGGGGTCAAATTCGAGTTTTTAGTCAAACCTAGATCTAGATTCAAACTATCAAAAACCGAAATTTAAGAGGAGATTGTGAAAAACTTACTTGAATTCCGCTTGAATGTGAGTTCCTTGCTTGAATTTGGTTGAAAATCCTCTTGAAAAGGGCTTGAATGGAGCTTGGAATGGTGGCTTCAATGGAGTTTTGAGGGGAGGTTGAAGAAAGGGCGGACGAAGGAATGGGTTGTAAAACTAAAGGCCTTGGTGTTTTAATTTATGACTCGCTGAAACGGCCGAAAGCGCGGGATTGCACGGGATTGCACGGCCGCGCATTTGCGATCCCGCGCAATGTGCCCCCAGTCGAGATTGCGCGGCTTCAGGCACGGGATTGCGCGGCCGCGCTTTCCTTGCCCCAAACCGCGCTTTTTCAACTGGACCTGGAATGCTCGGGGTCGAACCTATATTCTTGACCACGCAATTTTCGTCCCAATCCCGAGTTTTTATCCCCTTTTACTCCTAAGCTTGCCCAAGTTACCTGTATATCTGAGGATTATTTCTGCCTAAACTAACTAACAAAAACAAAAATTGTAAAATTGAAAGCAAAAACCAAAGCAAATCTATCCTAAAACATGGGTTGCCTCCCAAGAAGCGCTTGTTTAACGTCGTTAGCTTGACGTAAAAGGATATCACGGCCCTTGCTCCGGCTCTTGTAGAGCCGTCTCTTCAATGATGGCCTTGTTGAATCCTTCAAGGTATGGCTTCAGTCTCTGACCATTGACTTTAGAGATAGAGTGTGTAGTGCTGTCATAAATGTCCACCGCGCCGTGTGGATAAGTACGAGAAACTACATATGGGCCCATCCATCTTGACCTCAGTTTCCCTGGGAACAGTTTCAGGCGGGAATGAAATAGAAGGACTTTATCACCCACTTTGAAACTTTTTCTCCAAATATGCTTGTCATGCCAGACTTTTGTCTTGTCCTTGTAAATTGTTGCATTATCATAAGACTCAAGCCTAATCTCTTCCAATTCTTGGAGTTGAAGTTTCCTAAATTCGCCCACCTCATCTGCTTGCATGTTGCACTTCTTGACTGCCCAATATGCCTTATGCTGAATTTCTACCGGTAGGTGACAAGCTTTACCAAACACCAATCTGAACGGTGACATCCCGATGGGTGTTTTATAAGCAGTCATGTACGCCCATAGTGCATCATCCAACCTAACACTCCAGTCTTTTCTGTTTGGTGCAACAGTCTTTTCCAAGATGGACTTGATTTCCCTGTTAGATACCTCTGCCTGGCCATTTGTCTGGGGATGGTATGCTGTCGAGACCCTGTGTGTGACATGATATTTCTTCAATAATGCACTAACCATCCTATTACAAAAATGTGATCCCTTGTCGCTAACTAAAGCTCTAGGGACTCCAAATCTAGTAAAAATATTGGTCTTCAAAAAATCTGTCACCACTTTAGAATCGTCAGTCCTGGTGGCCTTCGCTTCCACCCATTTGGAAACGTAGTCCACCGCAAGTAAAATATAATAGTTCCCAAAAGAGTTTGGAAATGGTCCCATAAAGTCAATGCCCCATACATCAAAAATTTCACAAAAGATCATTGGAGATTGAGGCATTTCATTCTTTTGGGACATATTCCCAACCCTTTGACATCGGTCACAAGATTTACAAAAACCATGAGCATCTCTAAAAATGCTTGGCCAGTAAAATCCTGCATCCAATACCTTCCTAGATGTTTTGTTGGAACTAAAATGGCCCCCACATGCAAAATTATGGCAGAAAGTTAAGATAGAAGTTACCTCATTATCCGGGATGCATCGTCGGATTACCTGATCAGCGCAGTGTTTCCACAAATATGGATCATCCCAGATGTAATACCTTGCTTCACTTCTTAACTTATCTTTCTGAGCTTTGGTGAAAGTTGGTGGGAATTCACCCATAACCAGGAAGTTAACCAAGTGTGCATACCAAGGTTTTACAACCTTAATAGCAAACAAAGTATCATCTGGAAATTCTTCCTAAATGGGTGAACTTGCTGGCCTCTTTTGTTCTTCCATCACCAGACGACTCAAATGATCAGCAACCACATTCTCAGCCCCCTTTTTGTCTTTGATCTCAATGTTGAACTCACTCAACAGTAAGATCCACCTGATTAACCTGGGCTTGGCCTCTTTCTTCGTCAGTAGATAACGGAGTGCTGCATGATCTGTATAAACAATCACTCTTGTTCCAAGCAAGTAAGAGCGAAATTTCTCCAATGCAAACACAACGGCTAGGAGCTCCTTTTCTGTGGTGTAGTAGTTCCTTTGAGCCTCATTCAATGTCATAGAGGCGTAGTGAATCACATGAGACGCCCTGCCTTTCTTTTGTCCCAAAACAGCCCCCACTGCATAATCACTAGCATCACACATGATCTCAAAGGGGAGAGACCAATCTGGGGCTTGAATGATGGGAGCTGTGGTGAGGCGGAGTTTTAGCTCATCAAACGCTGTCTTGCATGCATCACTAAACTCAAATTCCGCTTCCTTCTTCAATAACTCACATAAGGGGGAGGCAATTTTGGAGAAGTCTCTGATAAACCTGCGGTAAAACTCTACATGGCCTAAAAAAGAACGCACTTCACGCACATTAGTAGGATAAGGCAAAGATTGAATTACTTCAACCTTAGCCTTATCAACCTCAATACCCCTAGAAGACACTACATTGCCTAATACTATACCTTGTTCTACCATAAAATGACATTTTTCAGAGTTTAGAACAAGATTAGTATCTTCACATCTTTTAAGCACTAGTGTCAAATGAGTTAAGCATGAATCAAAGTCATTCCCATGGACGGTAAAATCGTCCATAAATACCTCAATAAATTTCTCTATATACTCAGAAAAGATACTAACCATACACCGTTGGAATGTAGCTGGGGCATTGCACAGTCCAAAAGGCATCCTTCGGTATGCAAAGGTGCCAAAAGGACAAGTGAATGTTGTCTTCTCCTGATCCTCTGGTGCTATGGCTACCTGAAAATATCCAGAATATCCATCCAAGAAACAATAGAATGAACGACCGGCGTTCCAGCATTTGGTCAATGAAAGGTAATGGGAAATGATCTTTCCGGGTTACAGCGTTAAGCTTACGATAGTCAATACAAACTCGCCACCCGGTTTGAACTCTTGTGGGAATGAGATCACCCTTGTGATTCTCAACCACTGTGATACCACCCTTTTTAGGGACAACCTGAGTTGGGCTGACCCATTTGCTATCAGAAATAGGAAAGATCATACCTGCCTGAAGGAGCTTCAGCACCTCCTTCTTTACCACCTCCATCATCGGGGGATTCAACCTTCTTTGGGGCTGTCTAGACGGTGTAGCTTCATCTTCTAGTAGAATCCGATGCATACATGTTGAGGGACTAATCCCTTTAATGTCTGCAATGGTCCATCTTATAGCCGTCTTATGCTCCTTCAGAACTGCCACCAATCGTCCTTCTTGCTCCTTGGTGAGCTTGTTGGATATAATTACTGGCAGGGTATCCCCGTCACCTAGGAAAGCATACTTGAGATGGTCTGGAAGTTGCTTCAATTCTACCACTAGTGCCTGCACAATAGATGGCAAAAGCTTCTCGCTAGGCAAGGTTAGTGGTATGGGCTTTGAGCCCGGTGGCATAAGTGGACGCTCAAAGTGAGCATTCAACTCTGCCACCACTTCCCGCAGGTCAGTCTGTAAATCCAAATCTGAAGTTTCATTTATAATAGCATTTTCCAAAGTGGATTTCAAAGCCTCAGATTCATGCATATTGAAAAAGTCTTGAGCAAGTGACTCTACCACATCAACTAAGCACAGCGAGGAATCTTTGGGAGGGTATTTCATTGCATCATAAATATTATATTCTACCCTTTCCCCGTCGAATTCCATAGTCAGAGAACCACTACAGACATCAATCTTAGTCTTAGCTGTTTTCAGAAAAGGTCTACCTAGCAAAATAGGTGCAACATGCTTATCATGGTCCATATCTAAGACATAGAAATCAGCAGGAAATATCAGATTATCAACCATTACAAGCACATCTTCAACTATTCCTCTAGGGTAAGCATTCGACCTATCAGCTAACTGTATAACAACGCCAGTTTCTTATAAAGGACCCAGTTCAAGCATTTTGTACACAGAGTAAGGTAAAACATTAATTGAAGCACCTAGATCTAGCATGGCTTTATCAATTTTTGTATCACCAATAATGCAGGGAATAGTGAACATGCCAGGGTCACCACATTTCTGAGGCATACGCCTTTGAAACACAGCTGACACATGCTCACTTACAGAGATTTTCTGTTTCCCTTTTAGCTTTTGAGTTCTTTTAATGGTGCACAATTCTTTCAAAAACTTAGCGTATCTAGGAATGCTTTTAATTAGTTTAAGTAAAGGAATGTTTACCTCACACTTGCTGAACGTCTCGAATAATTCCTTGTCGTTCTCCAGCTTTCGGGTCTCTTTTAGTGCCTCTGGGAAAGTTGGAACAGGTGCATAAGACTTCAGAGGAGTTGGAGATGAATCCTCGATAGCGACTCGATTGCTCGGTTTGTCCTGACATTGCGCGGGCGCGCTTTCCGATGTCATCCCACACAATCCTGACTGAGACGGGATTGCGCGGCTTGGCAATTGCGCGGCCGCGCTTTCCGATGTTGCTTCCCCGCGCAATCTCGACTGAGATGGGATTGCTCGGGGTGGCAATTGCTCGGCCGCGCATTTGGCGGGTAAGCCGAGCAATTCATCCCTGGGAGAATTACTCGGTATTTTCTCCATCAACTCAAATTCTTCCTCAGTTTCGCCCTTAGCTTCTTCTGCTCTCCCCTTCTGATTGGTACTTGCCCGTCCTTGGGCTCTACTTGGAGCTCTCGTCCACTCCTCAAAGTAATTGCATTGACATTTTGTTTTGGATTGAGCTCGGTCTGCGATGGCAACTTACTTGAATCTCTAGCTTCCAGTTTGCCTACAGCATTGGCAATTTGACTAACTTGCTTCTCCAAATTCTTTATACTAGACTTGGTTTCCTGTTGAAGCTGAGTTAGAGAACCATGCATTGTAGAAACTGACTGAGTCAACTGTCGGACCATCTCCTCTGTGGACATAGCATTCTGATTCACTCCTTGAGCCTGAGGTTGGAAAGGCGGTCTGTACTGAGCTTGGCCACCTTGATGGTTGAACTGCTGATTGCTAGAATTACCATACCTCAGATTAGGATGATCCCTCCAGCCTGGATTGTAGGTGTTGGAGAAGGGGTCATACCTCGGCCTAGGTGGTCCATATCCTCCCACTGCATTCACCTCAGCATTTGGATCTTGAAGTGTAGGGAAAGAGTCAGTGGGATGCATGTTATCAAAACAAATTTCACAGGACTTCACCTGTTGTCTACCACCTTGTTGCAAAAGCTGCTTCATCATCATTTTCAACTCTGTGACTTCATCTTGAATTCTTGTGTTAGCCACCACAGAGTTTACAGCTTTCAAGCTAGTTTCTTTTCTGAACTGTCTTGTACCCTCAGACAGTTGTGTGAACAGGTCAAACGCAACAGCAGGAGTTTTGTTGAGAATGTGACCTTGGCAAGCTGCATTGACCATTCTTCTCTCATCATCCAAGAGGCCATTGAAAAGATATAAAATCAAGTCTTGATCAGTGTAGCCATGTAAAGGACAGCTGGCTATCAACCTCTTGAATCTCTCATAGTATTCGTACAAGGACTCATTTGCTTCTTGTTCAATATTACTGATTCGCTTTTTCAGATCATTGAGCCTTGTAGCAGGGAAGTACTTCTCCAGAAAAGCTTCTTTCATCTTAGCCCATGTATTAATACTTTCTGGAGCCAAGTAGTAAAACCAGTCTTTAGCCTGATCCTTGAGAGAAAAAGGAAAGGCTCTCAGCGCGATCTGGTCATGAGTCACATCAGCAGGCTTCATGCTTGAGCACACAGCATGAAATTCAGAAAGATGTTTGTTGGGGCCTTCACCACTATGCCCATGGAATGAAGGCAAAATGTGGATCAACCCGGATTTCAGCTCAAACTTGACTCCTTCAGCAAGAGCAAGGAATTGCACCGCCAACGGTTGTTGTGCCAGATTCGGTGCAGTCAACTCTCTCAATGTTCGGTCACCCATCTCGGCGGATTCAGCAGATTCAGATTCCGAGTCAGATTCTTCAAGAAAGAACGGTAAGGCCTGAAAGTGATTCCGGATTTCCTTCCTTAGCTTGAAGAGTGTCCTGTCAATATCTGGATCAAACAAAAGGGGAGATGAGTTAGTAGCACGAGTATGAACCATATAACAGGTTCACACCCAAAACAACACGAAAGTAATAAACACAAATAGCGACGAGTCCCCGGCAACGGCGCCAAATTTGATGAGGTATTTTTCAGTCGTTTATCTATCAAAGAATCCTACCTTTACCAATCTGAGTATAATGGTAAGCAAGGGTCGATCCCACAAAGACTCGTGTATTAATGTTATTACTTAAGTGCCAAGTAACTAAATAAAGGGGGGTTTTAATGATTGGAAATCTAATCTAAGATGCAAAATAAAACAAACTATGAATGCAAAGTTTGATTGTAAATATGTATGAGAGAAATATGTTCAACTAGTTAAATCCATCATAGATATGCTTATTGATCATTGATTCTTTCGATTCTCAATTCCCTTGAATAATCTATTGTGAATTATACTCCTACTAAGGATTATGATTCAAACTTCATGAATAGTTGAAAGAACTAACAGTCTAAACAACCCCAATCATTTAACAACCTAAAACAACGTCTAGATTCAATTAAACGACAGCTTTACGAATCAAGTTATCAATAGAAACAAACACTTAGAGCAAACAGACATCTAAGTTATTTGTGGATTTATTCCCTTCTACAATTGAATAGCCCGAACGGGTCTAAACAAGTATAGATGCTACTTTATCTAATCAACCCCGAACGGGCATTAATCAGATTAGTTGTAAATTAACCTAGAAATTCTATTAGGTGGCCAATCTAACAAAACCCTAGAATAATTCTGATTCAATTAAGCACAGGGAATAAAACCTATTCAAGTTTATGAGAATCAATTAAACCTCACAATATTATGCAATCTATGATTTCAATAATTAGTCAAACACAAAGGAATTAGCAATGCATAATTGAATTAAAATCAAACTTACAAAAGTTTCAAAGTCTTCCTTGTGAGAAAAACCCTAGCCTCCAAAAGTATGACAAAAGTTATGAAAAATAAAACTAACATAAAGTATTTATATGTCTTACTAAAAATAACCCTCATAAGCTATCTTAAATCATACAAACTCGGATGACATACAAGCCCATAAGCCCAAAACCAAAACTTGGCCCAAAACATGTGTCCGTGTAAAATCCCGATTGCGCGGGATCGCACCTGAAATGCGCGGCCGCGCTTTGTCCTCCCGCACAATCTCTTCCCAGTTGCAAATGCGCGGGGTAACTTGCTCGGGATCAGCCCGAGCTTTCTCATTGAGCTTGGCTTGTCTTTTCTTTGTCTTGGCTCTTCTACATCCATGCTCCTAGTATCCCTTAGCTCTCTTGGCTTGTCCACCACCACCACCATGATCAATCTGTACTCGCCCCGTTGTTGCTCTTGAACCTAAAAACCTGTAAAACCGAGCAAACCAGCGCATAATACCCGACAACACACAAACCTAAAAACTTCATAAAAACTATCCTAAAACTGACTAAAACATATATAAAAAATGCATCTTAACTACTCCTATATGCAAGCTATCATTTGTACGAATGGCTTGTCATGCCTTTTGGCTTGACGAACGCCCCTAGTACTTTTATGCGGCTTATGAATTTTGTATTTAGAAAATTTTTAGGACGTTTTGTCGTTGTGTATTTTGACGACATCTTGGTTTTTTATAGAGACTTGGACTCTAACGCGAGGCACCTTAGGTTGGTGTTAGAATGCCTTCGCGAACATTCATTGTATGTAAACCTAGACAAGTGTTCGTTTTGCACGGACACGACGAATTTTCTTGGGTTCGTTGTTGTTGGACGCAGAAATAATCCAAGCAGGAGGCAGCCCATTACCAGGGAAGGCCTAATGCCTTGCAGCTACAAGATATTGTTCGACCTAGATTTTAGGCAAAGAAGCGTTAGCCCATAGTCAGGAAATCTCCAACGCATCTAGAGCTACGGAAGATCTTCGGGGTTGGTTAAGTCGGTTGGAGGATAGAGGGTCCGAGATGTGTTTGTTACAAGATAGATTTCTCTCAGGATTTTATTCATTATAAGATAGAAATAAGTGAAGATTTGTTAGTTAAAGATAAGATGATATCTTTTATTAAGATAGAATATGATCTAGGGGGCTATATAAGTCGATGTAACCCTTAGGGGAAGGGGACGCTGAATACACACTATTTCTTCTGATTTCTACATCAATACAAATACACTTTCGTTCATATTCTTCTCATTTTATTCGATCAAGGCCCAATCTAGGTCAAGGTTTCACCTTTGGTAAATTTTGGCTCAAACAATTTGGCACCCACCGTGGGGCCGTGATCGATACAACCATCAGAAGAATCACCATTATACTTCCTTCCGGATCAAGGAACACGATGTTTGGAAACGGGGAAGAAAGCCCTAAAACTCCGATCACCGAGAACGACCAAAACCTTGAGAATCAAGGCATTCGGTCTAAGGATGAGGAGATGGCGGACCCCTGAGACAAGAAACCCGCACGAGGAGACACGACCCCGGAGCCCATTGGCCGAGTCCGCCGCGGAGAAGTCTCCCACGACGATAATCCTCCAATTAATCTCCGGTCAGTGGCTAACCAATGCCGAGTGCCATCTCAGGAAATCTGGATCGAAGATGATGACACCGATGGAGAGGATCGAGAACGCAACCCATCTCAAAAGGTATTACTTCTAAACTGATTCATTATCATGTTTCATCTCTAGACATTCCTTAGTTTTAGCTTAGAGAATCTTTAGGCCAGTTTTGACTTTTTCGAATAAACGACTCAAGGCACTTGCCCACACTGTCGAACAAACTTTTCAAATTCCTAGTTCATAAAATTTATTTCACACATTTTTACATAATGATTTGCGAGAAAATATTCTCCCATTCTTGCACACTCTCTTATTGCTCAAAAACGCAAACACGCGCTAATCAACGTTGCATACAACATGAAACGCGCCGAACACAAAAAACCACTGTTATGACACATGGTTATACCGTCTAAAAACGACGAGGTCGTCGCGAATACAACGTCGACGAAGTAACCCATAAGATGGTTACCCATACGCTAATCAACGTTGCATACAACATGAAACACGTCAAATTCAAAATACCACTGTGAAGACACATGGTAATACCGTCTAGAAATGGCGAAGTCGTCACGAATACAACGTCGACGAAGTAACCCATAAGATGGTTACCCCCTATCTAAGTCCGATCAACAAAACATCCGATTAGTACGGGAAGGGGAAAGCTATAGCATATAACCCAAAATGGCCATATGCGCGGGACGCCGCGATGACACTACATCCTAATTTAAGGATCCATTTCCCAAGAACACGTCAACTCCTAATGACCCTTGGCAATGGCCAAAGGTAGCCTAATCGTAACTAACTACGCACGACCCTTTGCAGAAAATTAAAACACCTAAAACGCGAAATGTGAATCCACACAAGATTCACAAATACTCGCTAAAAAGAGGAGCACCAAAACTCCCTCTTAAAACGCTAAACTCTAACGCGTACCCTATCCACGGGCAACAAGTTCCGGGAGATTCTCCAGGAATCTACCCATGCTAACATATTATGCAAAAATGTTTTTTAATGCAGACAGGTAATAGCGAATATTATAATGCGCCATTCACGGTGCGTCAAAACTATCCAAAACGGACGCCACAACAGTTTTAGGCCCCGGGCCAAAAAACTACCAAGTCTTCAAACAGACCTCAGGGAGTATGATAATATACCATTAGTCCACTTATTACAGTCGGCTATAACCGAAACATCGGCGACGCAGGCTGCTGAACCACCACCAGAGCAACTCGCCCCGGATATTCTCCAAGCATCCACCACTCCAAGGGTCAGTTCCGGCGACCACTGGACCAAGTCATACCTTGATTGGTTCCTACTCGGCGAAGTGCCCAAGGACAAGATCGAAGCCAAAGCCTTAAGGTCGAAAGCAACGCGATTCGCCATTTTAGATGGGATCCTCTTCCACAAATCTGCCTCAGGCTTCCTACAGCGGTGCGTAGAGAAGGAAGAAGCTGAGAAAATCATGCGCGAGGTGCACAACGGAGATTGCGGTAATCATACTGGGGGTCGCAGTCTTGCTAATAAAATCTTAAGGCAGGGGTGGTATTGGCCCACCATTCGCCAAGATGCCACCAAGTATGCTCAGTCGTGCGAGGCATGCCAACGGCACGCACCAGTCCCACATCAGCCGCCAGAGATTCTCCACCCCTCCGTCACTCGCTGGCCTTTCATGCGATGGGGGATGGACATCGCCGACAAGCGCTTGGTGAATGCATCTTGTGGAGGCAGTTACGAGAACTTGACTCCCGCGCAGGCGTTCAAGAAGGTTGAGATCTTGGCTGAGCAGTCTCGTAATCAACGAGCACGGACCAATGTGAGGTCCGTAAATGGCCAAGGCTACACAACTTCGATCACACCAACGCTGGCGGCAAGTAGCTTCGGTCAAGTCCGTGTCTATAGCTGACGACTTCGATAGAGTCTATGCCTCTAGTAAACACTTCTGTTCTATAAACGTCTGCTGGCCAGAAACTCGATCGCTTATATCAGCGGACAATTCTTGCAAATGAAGAAGGATCCTATCGAAGACATGAAATTCATCTAGCCCGTCTCGTCGCCTCAACGACCAAGATGAATTTGGGGTATTGTTGGACCCAGAAATAATCCAAGCAGGAGGCAACCCATTACCAGGGAAGGCCTAATGCCTTGCAGCTACAAGATATTGTTCGACATAGATTTTAGGCAAAGAAGCGTCAGCCCATAGTCAGGAAATCTCCAACGCATCTAGAGCTACGGAAGATCTTCGAGGTTGGTTAAGTCGGTTGGAGGAGAGAGGGTCCGAGATATGTTTGTTACAAGATAGATTTCTCTCAGGATTTTATTCATTATAAGATAGAAATAAGTGAAGATTTGTTAGTTAAAGATAAGATGATATCTTTTATTAAGATAGAATATGATCTAGGGGGCTATATAAGTCGATGTAACCCTTAGGGGAAGGGGACGCTGAATACACACTATTTCTTCTGATTTCTACATCAATACAAATACACTTTCGTTCATATTCTTCTCAGTTTATTCGATCAAGGCCCGATCTAGGTCAAGGTTTCACCTTTGGTAAATTTTGGCTCAAACAGTCGTGTCCAAGGATGGGCTAAAAGTGGATGACGACAAGATCCGCGCCATCCGGGAGTGGCCCACCCCTACGACCCCAACGATGGTTCGATCCTTCTTAGGGCTCGCAGGGTTCTATCGGCGTTTCGTCAAGGACTTTAGTTCCATCGCCGGGCCACTCCATAATCTGACTAAGAGGGCAACCATAATCAAGTGGATGCCTCATCATGAGGCCGCCTTTCAGGCCTTAAAATCTGCATTATGTAGCGCTCCGGTCTTGCAATTTCCAAACTTCACTAAGCGCTTTGAGATCGAGTGCGACGCCTCTGACTATGGCATAGGTGGAGTACTCCTTCAAGAGAGACACCCCATTGCATATTTTAGTGAGAAACTTACGGGGGCAACTTTAAATTACCCAACGTATGACAAAGAGTTGTACAAGCTGATTCGGGTTCTTAAGACATGGCAGCATTATTTGTGGCCAAGTGAATTCGTGATCCACACGGACCACGCGGCCTTAGCTTATCTAAAGAGTCAAACGACTCTCAACAGGCACCATGCTCGGTGGGTGGAGTTTATGGAAACCTTTCCATACATCATCGCCCACAAGAAAGGAAAGGAAAATGTCGTGGCAGACGCACTGTCACGCATGTATATTCTCTTGACTCAGTTACAGGCCAATTTGCTCGGGTTCTCCTTGATTAAGGAGTTATACTTGCATGATCCATATTTTAAGCCGATCATGGAGAACCTCGAGCAAAGTCGAATCCATGAGTCCTATTTTTTGGACAATGGATAACTCTACCGAGCCGGAAAGCTTTGCATTCCGGCCTCGTCTGTGAGGCATCTATTGCTCAAAGAAGCTCATGATGGCCGAGGCCATTTTGGCATAGCCAAAATCCTAGCAGCACTTCGTGAGCATTTCTTCTGGCCACATATGGCCTCGGATGTCCACAAGTATTGCCGCGGTTGTGTGCCATGCCAAACCGCAAAATCGAGGTCTCAACCTCATGGCCTATACACGCCCTTGCCAATTTCGGATGCTCCGTGGGAAGATCTCTCCATGGATTTTATCACGGGCCTCCCAATGACAAGGCGCAGTAAGGATTCGATCTTCGTGATTGTGGACCGTTTTTCCAAGATGGCTCACTTCGTGCCATGCAAAGGAAACAACAATGCGACTGAAATCGCAAACTTGTTTTTTGAGCATGTCGTGAAGTTACATGGCGTGCCTCACACTATTGTTAGTGACCGCGACACGAAATTCTGTAGCCATTTCTAGAGGACGCTTTGGGGAAAGCTAGGTACACAATTGTTGTTTTCAACCTCTTATCATCCCCAAACCGATGGTCAGACTGAGGTGACCAATCAGACTCTGGGCACCCTTCTCCGGACGGTGCTCAAACATAACCCACGCCGGTGGGAGGATCTAATTCCTTTTGTTGAGTTTGCTTACAACAGGTCCAAACACTCGGCTACCAAGATGACACCGTTCGAGATTGTCTATGGCCTCAATCCACACTCTCCCATGGATCTTGTCCCTCGCCCCTTGAAGAACGGCGAGCACATCGACGCGTCCAACCGCGCCGACGCCATCCGCAAGTTGCACGAGCGGACAAAGACTCAATTGGAGCATCGGACAAGCCAGTACGAGGCGCAGCATAACAAGGGAAGGAAGCGGCTGATTTTCAACCCCGGAGACCTCGTCTGGTTACATCTTCGAAAGGACCGTTTTCCGGACTCTCGGAAGACAAAGCTTCATCAAAGAGGCGACGGCCCTTTCCAAGTCTTGGAGCGAATAGGGGACAACGCTTACAAGATCGACCTGCCGGGCAAGTATTCCGTGCATTCCACTGTTAATGTCGCCGACCTCTCCCCCTATGTTGAGCCAGCTTATGAGGAAACGGGGACGTTTCCCAACCAAGTGGGGGAGGGTGATGCGACCCCCGTCATGGATGCTAGCCAAGAGGACGACGCATTCACACTTCGCTCGGATGGCCCCATCACTCGTGCCAGGACTCGAGTAATCCAGGCCGCGACACAATCACTTGTGGCGCGCCTCTCCGCAGGCCACGGCGCGCCCCTCGCCGCGCCGATGCACACTGCGTTGTGCGTCCTCGGCGTCGAGGAACCTCAACTCGGACCGACAGTGACAACCTCCAACCCCTTGCCACCATCGGACCCGAGCCTTGCACCATGCCATGGATCGCATCTTGAGGTTCTCGCGACCCTCGCACCAGCGCCCTCGCCAGCGTCCTCACCAGCGCCCGCGCCAGCGCCCAGTGCCGCGCCGTGACCTCGCCAGCGCCGTGTCCGAGTCTCGCCAGCGCCGCGCCAAGCATGTCGTGACACTCCTTTCTTGGCCACGGACGACCTATCCATTTTTAGTAGTTTTTTGCATTCTTTCCATTATAGAACAATGCTATTACTAGTTTTATGTTTTTAGGAAGTCATTCATGGGCCTTGCGCCGACGGTTTATGGGCTCGCGCCGATGGGCCTTAGCCTGCGTGCTAACCCTAGGCGAGCGCCGCATCATTAGGGTTTTTAGCTTGTTTTTGTGCCTCCTCTCTATATAAGGAGGCTTAGACTTAATTTTACATTCAACGCACACTTAGGATTAATTTAGTTGAGGGTTTTCTCCTAGTTTTTCCTTCGTGCTATTGCGCCGCCACCTTTATCATCCAAATTCTCGAGATTCTCGTGTTCTTGCATTTGTTCGTGCCAAACTCGATCAGTCCAACGCTGATTCGAGTCTCTCAAAGTCTTCCGCTACGCATATTCGAGACCTACTACTCAAACACCGAGTCGATCCGTCGCATCCCATACGAGGGACGCATCAAGAAGATAATTAAATATTACAATATAATGAACATGAACAAATATAAAAAGAATGGTAGAGATAAAAAGTTATCCAATCTCATTGTAAATTGAAAAAAAAATATAAATTCTTATATAGTATATTATATTTATACTATATGAATATAAGATAATTAAATATTATAATATAATGAACATGAATATAGATAAAAATAATGGGTAGAGTCAAATTTTTTATCCAATCTCATATAAATTTGATAAAAAAATTATTAAGTCAAGTGAGTGGATAAAATTGGAAATTCCATAAGGTGATTGAATTACATAATATATAATTTATTAAAAAATCGTTATTAAAAATAGGTTGGATGGGATATAAATTCTTAATGACGAATCTACCCAAAAGTGCTTCAGGTTTAGAAGATATATATTGATTAACTTTTTAAATATAAAGTGGAGCTAGAATTGTTCCGGTGGCTCGAAAACCTATAACTTTAATACATAGTTATAGATATTACCTATTTTATTTTATTTTTAAACATTATAAGTATTTATCATTAATTTTTTTATTATAAAATAAAAAAATATATCTATAAATAATTTCATGAAAAGACATCATGCTAAAAGGTAAAAGATATTTATGCTTATTTAAAAATATTTAAATTTGTTATTTTTAATTTTTAATATTTGTATAAGGAAGTTTTCAAAAGATATTGTTATACTAAATAAATATTTGTTTGATGTTAAAGATAGATTTACATGGTTAAAGAAGAATATAATAAGAAAAAGTTAAAATATTAGAAATAAAAATAAATTTTGTAAATATGAGGTGGGGGCAGAATCGTTCTGGTGGCTCGAAAAGGGATAACTTTAATATATAGTTTTAGATAACTAAAGGCGAAACAATTTCTGCTACTACATTGCGCCACATCACCCCTTTATTAAAATAATAGTTTTTTATAGTTAATTCAAATATAAGTTATTAAAAAATAATTATACAAAAATTTATCCCCAAATATACATAAATAGATAAAGAAAAGGACATTATATTTACTAGTTTATTACCCGCACCATGTACGAAATTTATTTTATTTTTTAAAATTAAATAAAAATTTACATTATATGTGATATAAAATCTCAACTACATTGTTCAATGGATGACATTCATATATTAGAAACAATGATTTTTAAAATAAATATTAATTCACCATAAACCTCGATGCATTTATTTTTTAAATATTGAAAACACATACATGTGTTATTAAATATTTATGAGTTTAATAGTCTCTTTTTTATCTATCATAAAAATATCCTATCTTAAAGATCGCATTATCTATCATAAAATAGTAATATATGTATAAATGGGTTGCTAAAAAATTAATTGAGAATAACGATAGTATTTATGAAAAAAAAAAAGTTTTGAATTATCATGGATGATAAATATTATATATTTATTGAAAACATAAATTATTATAAATTTTTACGAAATTAAAATTAAAAAAAGATATTCAAAATTTACGATATTGAATACACATAACATAAATACATTAGAACGTTAGAACGATAGCTTTTAATTTTATCTTTTATCTATCACTATATAATGAAAAATCTTATCACTAAAGATCACATTATCTATCACTATATATTAAAAAAAAATCTTATCTTTTATTTTTTCTTTCTTTTAATTTTTATTAAATATGTTAGAATGTTAGATTTTATAAAAAGTAGATAGATTTTTATAAAATTTAAAAGAAAAAAGTACAAATAATAAGATTATAAAATTATTTTTTAAAGATAAGGTGGGGCTAGAAACGTTCTGGTGGCTTAAAAAGGTTCGGCTTTAATACATAGTTATAGATTTCAATATATCTATCAAATATTTTATTATCTATTTTTATTATTTTTAAACATTATAAGTATTTATCATTAATTTTTTTATTATAAAAATATATATCTATAAATAAATTCGTGAAAAGATACCATGCTAAAAGATAAAAAATATTTATACTTATTTTTAAATATTTTAAAATTGATATATAAAATATTAAATATTTTTCTAAGGAAGTTTTCAAAAGATATTATTATACTAAATAGATATTTGTTTGATGTTAAAGATAGATTTAAATTAGTTAAAGAAAAATTTAATAGAAAAAATTTTAAATATTAAGAATAAAAATTAATTTTGTAAATATGAAGTGGGGCCAGAATCGTTCTAGTGGCTCGAAAAGGTATAGCTTTAATATATAGTTATAGATTATATTGGTAAAAGATAAATAAAAAATTCCAAAAAATATGTACCCGATATGAAATATATATCTTTAAAATAACATAGTTATATGAATAATAAATAGATTATGTGTAAAATTCGTAAAAGATACAAAAAAAGATTAAAAAAATATGTAAAAAAAAAGATATGTAGCCGTATAGCCGAGGTAAAAAAAAAATTTAGTCAAGGTCACGATATACATTATGTGTACTTTTAATAATTTAATATCTTTAAATATAGAAAATATATCTTTTAAGGTAGGAGTATATATGGTTATCAAAAAAAGATATGTAGCCAAGGTAAAAAAAAAAATATGAAGCCAAAGTCACAAGATATAAATCTATGAGTTTGGCTCAAATGAAACAAACTCTTATCCTAAAACGTGAAATGAATGCACTTTTTCTAGTTTGTTGTGCACTTTTCATACAAAAGTGCATTGCAAAATACGAAAAGTGCAATATGAAAAAGTGCACTACAAAAAGTACGAAAAGTGCACTATAAGTACGAAAAGTGCAAATCCGAAAAAGTGCACTACGAACTATGAAAAGTGCACTATGAAATAAGAAAAGTGCATTCGTTTCAGGATAAGAGTTTGTTTCATTTGAACCAAACTCATAAATCTATATCCATCTATCTATCTATCTATCTATCTATCCATCTTTCTATTAATAATAACTAAAGCCAAAACAATTTCTGCCACCACGTTGCGCCACATCACCCCTTTATTAAAATAATAATTTAAATACTAATAATTAAAGTCGAACCAATTTTTGTCACCACGTTACGAAACATCATCCCTTTATTAAAATAATAATTTTAAATAGTTAATTATGCAAAAAAAAATATCTCCAACTAAACATAAAAATAAAATAATATTTATAAGAATTTATCCCCAAATAAACAAAAAGATAAAGTAATATTAGTAGATTTGACTAAAATAGATAAAACACATTATATTTATTATATTTGTAAAAGATGTATAAAAAAATAAGAAAAAATATGTACATGTGATCACAGATATATATCTTTGAAATAAAAACAACCATATCTATCTATCTATAACTATATATTAAAGTAGTTACTTTTCTAGCCACCAATTAATTATGGCCCCACATTATATTAAAAAAGATTATTTATATTATTTTCTTCCAATTAAGTTCCTTTCTATTTATTCGTGTGGAAAAAATTTAATCCTAATTTTAATTAAAAACAACATAAATTATTTTATCTTTATCTTTTTATCTATTTATAAAAAATATTTATCTTAAATCAATTTTGATAAAAATGTCAAAATTTCAAATATCTATATAACTACTTGCTTAAATTAAATCAATATATGTCTTCTAAACCTGAAACACTTTTGGGCAGATTCAACATTATGAATTTATATCCCAACCAACCTATTTTTAATGATGATTTTTTAATAAATTATATATTATGTAATTCTATTACCTTATGGAATTTCCAATTTTATCCACTCACCTTACTTAATAATTTTTTTTTATCAATTTTATATGAGATTGGATAAATTTTTAACTCTATCCATTATTTTTATCTTTGTTTATGTTTATTATATTATAATATTTAATTATCTTATATCCATATAGTATAAATAAAATATACTATATAAGAATTTGTATATGTTTTCAGTTAACTATGAGGTTGGATAACTTCTTATCTCTACCATTCTTTTTATCTTTGTTCATGCTCATTATATTGTAATTTTTAATTATCTTCTGTCCATATAATATAGATAAAATATACTACATAATTGATCGTACAATTATTTTTTTCACGATTACGGTTTGTACGTACAATATTTATAAAAATTATACTATATGGATAACGAAATTTGCAAGAAGTATAGTTAAAATTGAGCAATTTTAACGATTACGATTTGTCGTACGGATATTAACTTAATCTTGAAAAAAAAATCATTATATTCTAATATTTAATTATCAATTTGGTATGATTATCAATTTGAAAATTTGGTACGAGTTTATTTTTATCTTTGCACATGTTTATTATATTGTAAATGATAGTTTTTGTAGATAAGATTGGTATAATTTTTTTAGAAATATCCTTACATATATCAATTTAATCAAAATTTAACAAATAAAATGAAATAATACAATAATTCTATCCATATGTATGACAAATAAAAAATACTAATTTATTAGAGTAAAATAGATAAAAAAAATTTATCCATAAGTATGATAAATATTAAATCAAAGTCAAACTATTTTTATTAATAATTTTTAATTAATTATATATCATGTAATTCTATCACCATATGGAATTTCCAATTTCATGCACTCATTTACTTAATAATATTTTTTTATCAATTTACTGTGAGATTTGATAAATTTTTAACTCTACCCACTATTCTTTGTCATGTTCATAATATTATAATACTTAAATATCTTACATCCAGTATAAATAAAATATACTATATATATTGAATTAACTATGAGATTAGACAACTTTTTCTCTCTACCATTAATTTTTATCTTTGTTCATGTTCATTATATTGTAATATTTAATCATCTTCTGTCCATATAATATAGATAAAATATACTACATAATGGATCGTATGGTTATTTTTTTTTCACGATTACAGTTTGTAAGTACAATATTTATAATAATTAAATTATATGGACAACGAAACTTGCAAAAAGTAAAGTTAAAATTGATCAATTTTAACGATTATGATTTGTCGTACGGATATTAACTTATCTTGATTTTTTTTTCATTATATTATAATATTTAATTATCAATTTGGTATGATTATCAATTTGGAAATTTGATATGAGTTTTCATTATTTTTATCTTTGCACATGTTTATTATACAATAAATGATAGTTTTCTGTAGATAAGATAGGCGTAATTTTTTAGAAATATCCTTACATATATCAATTTAATCAAAATTTAACAAATAAAAATAAATATTACAATAATTCTATCCAAATGTACATGGCACATAAAAAATACTAAATTAATATATTATAATAAAATAGTTAAGTTTTTTTATCCATAAATATGATAAATATAAAATCATTTTTTATAGCTTTTCTATCTATAAGTATATTTTTAATATTAAGTTTCTATCCATAAATATGAAAAATATAAAATAGTAATATCATATCCCAACTATCCTTTTTCACTTCAAAATCCCATAATAAATTAATTTAATATCTCTAAATAAAATAGATAACTTTTATATCTATAAGTATAAAATATGGACCATTTTTAATTTATGGTTTTTCAATATTAAATTTTCAGATTCTTTCATATTAAAATTTTATTTAAAATTATACTAACGTTTTTAATTATTATGAACCATATTTTTAATCATTTATTTTTATATTAATTTCGAATTGTTATACTAATATTTTTTTATAAGTATGTCAATGTTTTTAATGAATATTGACCATATTTTTCATATTAATTTCAAAATTTTCAATATTAATTTTCTATGCTTAAGAATGATAACTTTTAAAATTTTCATCCATAAATATGTCGGTTTTATGTATTAATGTTCTATCTATAAATATGATAGTTAAACATAATATTGTCATTAAATTTTAATTTCAAGTACCACAGTTTTAATTACGAAATTGTTTATATTAATATTGCATCCATAACTATGACCACACTTTTTTAATTAACATGGACCATATTTTTAATTCTTGAATTTATATTAATTTTTAAATTTTCGTAGATTAATTTTTCATTCACAAATATGACAACTTTTAAATTTTCTACCCATAAGCATGATGATTTTTATACCATTTTTATATTAATAAGTATGAATTATTTTTAACTAATATCAGTATAGATATGTTATGTTTTACAATATATTAAATTTCTGTTCATAAGTATGTTGATGTTTTATATTATGGATCCCTCAATAAATAAATAAAAAATTATTGATCCCTTAATGTTAAACCAGTTAATCGAGTCTGTTTAGTTTCAGTTAAGTACAAGTTCATGTCATTAAAATTTACGGGTTGATTGTGTCAATTTATTGAGATTTTTGTGCGGATTCGCGTCAACCCAATGAGTTAAGAACGTCAACTTTTGCATGATTATTACAAAAATATTATAAATAACACTTTTAAGAATAAGATAATATTTGTATTCATTTTAATAATAAAAGATATTATTATAATTAACTTAAATGTTTATAATATTGTTTTATTATATAAATTATAATACATATATGATATATCATATTTAAATAATCTATTATAATTTTTATTTAAAAAGTCCCCGGGCAAGGCCCGGGTCATCAACTAGTTGGATATGAGATATCAAATAAATGATGTAAAATAAATACTTTATAAAGTTTGAAGATAATTAATTACATTAAACCTAATTTCAATTAAAATAAAAATATATTAAAAAAAGTACTAAACCCATTGGATAATTAATTTAACAAATTAACTTATCAATTTAATTCTCTCTCTTGAAATCGTTGACCCGTAGAAAATGTGAGATGGTCTACTTATGCATAGGGATGGACAAAAAACTCGTGGGGATGGAAATTCGCGGGGACCCGTCCCTAATGGGGCGGGGATTCTTCGACTTGGTGGGGAACGAGGCGGGGACGGGGATCATTTTTGTATCCCCGATTTAAAACGGGACGGGGATAGAGCATTTACTATCCGCCCTAAATGCCCTCTATATATACTCGATATGTTTTTTTATTTTTAAAACATAGAATAAAAATATATTTTGAATATAATTGTAGTTTTGAATTTAAAAGCTTATATATATCTACAAAATATATAATAAAATTTTAATTTTATGTTATTAAATTTGATATGTGTAAACTTTTTTAAAGTTTAAAATATTTTTTTTACAATAAACGGGCCTTGTAAAATATCTAAAGCTATAACAACTAGATCTCCCTTAAATAAAATAAATCATGGTTGATTTATTTATTTAAGGAAAATATCCTAACAAACTTAAAATATCTAGAAGATAAAATAAAACATAAGAGAGAGAATATTCAACCAACTAACATCAGCCTATTGATTGAATTCTCTACATTATTAAAATAAAACATGCCTATTATAAAGTAAATAAAACTTGATATTTTCCATATTTAGATTGGTCAAGTCAAAGGGTTGACTTTGACCCATGTAACAACTTATCTCACCCAGTCACTTACTAAATTCAGCCCTAAAGTGAGACAAGCTATTGCATGTTTCTAAATAAGGAAATGGAGTGTGAAACTCGGCCCATATAATTAATCCATTGAATTCGGGCTTAGTTGATGTCGAATGCAAGTGACCCATCTCGTCTTGGTGGACCCTTCAACAATGGCTGCCAATCGAACCAACATCGTTGTTGTGCCTTGAGCAATCTTCTTAGCCCGACTTCTAGTAATTGGTCCATCAGATGGCACTCGAATCAACTCTTCGACGTCGGTAGGAGACATGGCTGGCTTCACTGCATCACCTTGGAGCCTATTAACATGCGGTTGTACATGGCGGACGGATCCTGTGTCAAGCCGACGGGAGTTGTGGATGACTTTCCAGTACAAGTGGGCAAATTCTTCGTTCCAATTGATTTTATTGTTATGGAAATGCCCGAAGATCCGGTGGTGCCCATCATTCTAGGGAGACCGTTCCTTGCCACAACTGGTGCCATAATTGATGTTAGGAGAGGACTCCTAACTTTCGAAATTGGGGATGAGGTAGTAGAATTCCGTTTCAACCCCACAATGAAGGAGACCAACGAAACCGAAGTTAAAATGCTCTATACCCACAACGATTTCATTGAATGTGGGGACCCAATCGAGAGGCTGTTGGTGTGTGATGCATTCTCGGGACAAAGATGGGCTGAGACAGATTCTGCAGTCTCGGTACCGAACATATCTACCTCGGTACCGAGTCTCCTAGCAGGCAAAATCAACTCGGTACCGACCCCCTCTGGATCGATACCGATCCTTTCGACCAAGGATGAAGAGATCTCGACGTTTGATTACCTCGAAGAAGTCTTGAAGACGGAGGCCGAAGAACCCATTCTTATTCCGACTTAGCCTACCCCAACGCTCAAGCCCCTTCCAGACTCCCTTAGGTATGAATTTCTTGTTCTTAACTCTACTTTTCCCGTCATCATCAATGCTAAACTCAAAGATGAAAAAGTACAGAAGCTTCTTTCTATGCTTAGGACATATAGAAAAGCCATATGTTACTCCCTAGATGATATAACTGGCATATCCCCCCATTATGCATGCATCGGATTTACATGGATGATAATCATAAACCCACCATAGAGCATCGACGTAGGTTAAATCCTAATATGAAAGAGGTGGTTAAAAAGGAAATCATTAAATTACTAGATGCTGGGATGATATTTCCTATATCGGAAAGCCAATGGGTTAGTCCGGTCCATGTAGTCCCTAAAAAAGGGGGAATGACCGTTATTGAAAATGATAAGGAAGAGTTATTCCCCACTAGGACCACAACTAGTTGGAGGATGTGCATTCATTATAGGAAGCTCAATAGTGCCACAAGAAAAGACCATTTTCCACTTCCTTTTATTGATCAAGTATTAGAATGCTTAGCCCAACATGATTATTTCTGTTACTTGGATGGCTATAGCGGGTTTTGGCAAATTCCCATTCATCCTGATGATCAGGAGAAAACAACCTTTACATGTCCCATTGCATATAGGAGAATGCCATTTGGGCTTTGTAATGCCCCTTCCACCTTCCAAAGGTGCGTGATGGTTATTTTTTCTAACATGATATAGTACATTGTAGAGGTCTTTATGGATGATTTTTCTGTATATGGTTCTTCATTTGATACCTGTCTTGCTAATCTTGCTTGTGTACTTAAAAGATGTGAAGAAACCAACCTTGTGCTTAATTGGGGAAAATGTCATTTCATGGTTCAAGAAGGGATTGTACTAGGACACCTCATCTCAAAAAGAGGGATAGAAGTAGACAAAGCTAAAATTAAGCTTATTGAAAAACTGCCTCCCCCTTCTTCTGTCAAAGACATTAGGAGTTTTTTAGGACATGTTGGCTTCTATAGATGTTTTATCCAAGATTTTTCTAAGATAGATAAACCTTTGACTAACCTACTGATGAAAGATGTAGTGTTTGAGCTGTCTCCAGAATGTCTTGAAACTTTTCACATGTTGAGAGAGGCCCTCGCTTCCGCTCCTATCATACAGTCCCCAGATTGGACCTTGCCCTTTGAGATTGTGTGTGACGCCATCGACTATGCTGTTGGTGCAGTGCTAGGACAATGGAAGGATAAAAAGCTCCACGCCATCTATTAAAAGTAACACGCTTGATGAGGCGCAGAGTAAGTATACTACGACGGAGAAGGAATTCCTCGTCGTGGTATTTGCTTTCGAAAAATTCCGTTCCTACCTTGTTGGTTCAAAGGAAATAGTTTATACTGACCATGAGGCCGTTAGATATCTAATGGCCAAAAAGGATGCAAAACTTAGGCTACTCCGTTGGATGCTCTTATTGTAGGAATTTGTTCACGAGATCCGAGATAAAAAAGGAGCAGAAAACTTGGTGGCGGATCACTTATCTAGGTTGCCAGTTGAACATATTACCGACTCCAACAACACGGTGCCAATCAACGACTCCAGACCTGACGAACACCTCATGCTGAATGAAGTGGAAAACGCCAGAACACTCATTACCGACCCTAATAGGGTCGATATCGAGCCATCACCGAGGCTGGAGCACATCGATTGCACCGGTACCGAGTCAGGTCACATCGATACCGTAGCTGGAGAGCTCGATAGCGAGCCACAAGAGGTCGTTAGCGTAGGGAACAACAAAACTTCAAGGTCGATACCGACCCAACAAGACTCGGTAACGACCCAGCCAGGTACGTTTTCTCAACCTAATTTCATTACTTTTAATTCGATTCCTTCATCATCTCTTGCTTCCACTTCTTTTGATTCTATTCATGTTGTTAAAGGGTCAAAATCCCCTTGGTTTGCGGATTTTGCTAACTACATTATAGGAGGCGCAAATTCCCGAGGGATTGACACCACAAAAAAAAAGTTTCTCCATGATGTTAAACAGTACTATTGGGATGATCCTTACTTGTTCAAGCAAGGGAGTGATCACCTCTTTAGGCGTTGTATTCCAGAAGAAGAGATAGAGAGTGTGATCCGTCAATGTCAAACACTTCCCACCAGTGGCCATGCAAAAGGATTCAAAACCACGACGAAGATTCTTCAAAGTGGTTTCTATTGGCCAAATATTTTCAGAGACGTATAGGAATATGTGACTGCTTGCCAACGCTCTGGCAACATCACTTGGAGACATGAGAACCCGCTAACAAGGATACTAGAAGTCGAACTATTCGACGTGTGGGACATAGACTTTATGGGACCTTTCCCTTCATCGGGCCCTTACAAGTACATCCTTGTTGCAGTTGATTATGTCTCTAAGTGGGTGGAGGCCGTTGCTACAAGGACCAATGATGCTAAAACCGTGGCAAAGTTTATTAAGACTAACATTTTTCCCAAGTTTGGAGTACCAAGAGTCCTAATTAGTGACGGCGGATCACATTTCATAGAGCGGAGTTTTGAAGCACTTTTGGCTAAGTATGGGGTATCACATCGGGTGGCAACACCATATCATCCCCAAATTAGTGGCCAAGTTGAAGTTTCAAACAGGCAAATCAAAAGCATACTGGAGAAGACGGTTTTCCGCTCAAGAAAGGATTGGTCATCTAAGCTGGACGACGCTCTATGGGCTTATAGAATGGCGTACAAGACACCTCTACGCACCACTCCCTACAATCTAGTGTATGGCAAGGCGTGCCATTTGCCCATCGAGATGGAGCACAAGGCATTATGGGCTCTCAAAGAGCTCAATATGGACCTCGACAAGGCCGAAGCAAAGCGATTCATGGATTTGCAAGCACTAGAGGAGCCGAGGCTAAAGGCGTACGAGAACGCCGAAATCTACAAAGAGCGTAGAAAGCGATGGCATGACCAGAAATTGTTGCCCAAAACTTATGAAGTTGGTGACAAGGTACTTCTCTTTAACTCTAGACTCCGCTTATTTCCAAGGAAGCTAAGGTCAAGATGGAGTGGGCCATTTGTGGTTCACCACATATACCCTCATGGAGCAGTGGATCTAGTATATAACAATGGAGCCATCTTCAAAGTCAATGGACACAGCTTGAAGAAGTTTTATGAGCAAGTCGACCCGGAAGAAGAGATTAGAGCTACTTGGGCTCTAACATCGTCGGACTAGCTCAGGTAAGTTCATCGGGCTAACGACGTTAAAAATAGCGCTTACGGGAGACAACCCAGTTTAGTTTTTCTTTCTTTTTATAATTTTTTTCTTAGCTTTCATTTGAGTTTTTTAGTAGAATAGAAGTTTGCGGAATAGAATAGTATTGGCTAAAGTGTTACAGAACTCGGGTCGATAACGACACTAGAAAAGAGCTGCGCCAGGCTCGGTACCGAGATGTGCAAGTCGGTACCGACCTGCGAAAACCTAGAAACAACGCGCGGCAGGTAAGTGCCTTTTTAACCTAAAAACTTCTACTTGCCCTTCTTTTCCACGTCGCCTCTACCAAAATTCGAAAACACTCTCAAGCAAAAATCTCACACCAAATCCATTGAGATCTAGCCACGAATTCCACCACTCAATCCACTCGATCCATTCAACCCAAATCACGCAACCCTCTTTCGATACCGAGCACAACCTTCAGTTTGTTCGTTACTGAGTTCCAACCCTCGTTACTCTCAATCCCTTTGAATTTTCGGTTCTAAATCCTCAAGGCTACGATATGATCTCTCAAACCCTACTCTTTACTTGAAATTCTTGAAGATTTATGGTAATTTTGGGAAGTTTTTCATGCCTAGATCTATAAAAAACCGAGAATGCATGTGGTTAAATTGATTCGTACCTCTTAGCCTTCATGATGGTGTATAAGTCTAGATGATTTTCGTTCCCTTATGCTTAGAATGCAACTCTTTTCAATTATACAAAGCATGAGGTTACTTGTTCTTGATTGGCATGATTTACGCTATGATTTTTGGAAATTTTTGGCATGATTGTATAGGGCTTTCAGTAAGAATGGGGTTGCAAGTACTTGATTTTGTGGTGTTGATTTGGAATCTTGCTTGAGATGTGCTTATTGTCAAAACTCAGGGCTTAGGATTTTGAAATCCTTTGCACAACATTTTGGAAACAGAGTCGATACCGGCCTGTGAGGGTCGATACCGACCTGTCACTCACCCAGAACAAGATGGAATCCAAGGAGCTCGGTACCGACCCTTTAGGCTCGGTACCGAGTACTATGAGACTGAACCCGAATAGTCAAAAGTTAAATTTGAGTGTTGTTTCAATGCAAGTATGGGGTTTCTTTGGTGTTTAATTTGTCGAAGTCGATTTTACCTTAGCTGTTTATGGTATTTCAGGTACTAAAATGGCAAGTTCAAGCAGAGCCAACCAAAGGCCAAGCAAGAAAAAGAGGACCCAAAGATCTCCATCTCCACCGAGAATAGATGATGTCATATTGCAAACCGAGAACCAACGGTTAATCTACAACTCTGTCATAGAAAAACCTCATCTCACAAGATGGTTTTCAAGGTCCAGTGCAAAGTCATCCGGCATTTATGAAGATGTTAAACATGCCTTCTCCATCCTCGGTGTGCCTCAGCTCCTCAGATATGAAGAAATCTCTCACTATCCGGCTCTCACCTCGGAGTTTGTGGCCACTCTCTGCACTAGCTTCAAGACCAAAACATCTCCGGGGAGGATCAAGTTTCGGCTAGGCAATGAAGATCATGAGTTCACTATAGAAGAGTTCAACGAACTTCTTGATTTTCCTAACCATTCCCGAAACTACAAAGCGCCGGATGACTTCAAGGTCACAGAAACATGGGGTTACATCTCTAGGGAAATCAATCCCACCACTCCCGCACTCCCCAGGGCACACATCATCAACCCCATCTTCCGCATTATTCTCAGGATTTTGGGCTCAACAATTTGGCCCAAAAGGGAGCTCTCTAGGCCGACAAGGACGGATGTTGGATGTTTTTTTTACCATTCTCTTTGAAGACCCCGTTCCCATGAATCTGGGGTATGAATGGTTGAAACATGTGTAGCAAAACGGAACCACTTCAGAGATGGTGAGCCTCTTGGCTATAGCTCTCCGAGTCGATCTATCGCGCTACAGTGCACACCCTCCACAGAAGATGAACACAAGCTACTGGCTATCTTTCGGTATCTTTCAGAGATGTGAGGGAGAGGGAGTCGCCACCTTGATTCACGGATAACCTGTGTGAGTCACT
The DNA here is from genome assembly GCA_964016875.1 of Fallopia convolvulus. NCBI lineage: Eukaryota > Viridiplantae > Streptophyta > Magnoliopsida > Caryophyllales > Polygonaceae > Fallopia > Fallopia convolvulus. The sequence goes on from OZ024733.1 coordinate 26,931,945, forward strand.
CGTGAGAAGATGGAGTTATTTCACTTCCCCAATTGGTACAAAGTTTGGATGTCTCAACCATTCCCCTTGGCCAAGAAGCCTCAAGATGAGCCTACATTGCGGATATTCGAGACGAGGTATGAGCGTGAGGGGGCCGCCATGGAAGAAGATGATCCAGCCCCTGCAGAGGAGGTCGGTACCGAACACCACCAGTTCGATACCGAAGCTCCAGCACATGCTGCAACCTCCGTACCGAGCACCTTATCCTCGGTATCGAGTACTACGAGGCTAACACCGAGGCATTCCACTTTGATACCGAGCCTGCTCCACACCCTACCGTGCCAACAGCAGTCGGTATCGTGCCATATGCTCCCTTTACCCAACATTACCAATACCAGCAGTCGCCCCATACCGACTACTCCGGTTCTGATGCTCCACCATAGTGGGCCCAAGACTTGTCATCCCAGATGCAGCAGCTGAATCTGCAACATTCTCAGTTACATCAACAAATGAATCATTGGCAGGATGTTTACTCAGCTCACATGGCACTTGAGGATGTGCGTCAGCGGCGGGCCGACGCTCACTAGAGGACAATGGAGCAGCGCGTAACAGTTGAGGAGGAACGCTGGCGGACAACGGCTGAGTTTATGAACAATATGGAGCGCTACTTTCCACCACCACCGAACCAATGATGATATCTCCTTCAAGGATGCTTCCTTTGCTTCGATATTCACTTTGTGAGTTTATTTTCTTTTCCCTATCTTTTCTTATGCTTCACTTTGTTTTTACAATGGGGACACTGTAATGTTTAAGTATGGGATAGGGTAGGAAAAGTGAGTGTTTTCATGTGTTTTCTTGTTCTTGTGTTTGTTTGTTTTCCTTAATAGTTGCTTTCGTTTTTATAAACAAAAAAAAATCACAAAAAAATTGAAAAATTCCAAAGAGATTTTTTATTAGATGGATCCCTTGATCTTATGGTTCAATGATTGCTTTTACTTTGCATGACCATGTGTTCAGTATATTTTTGATAGTATAGCTTGAATCTCATGATGAAATTGTTTTTATGGTGGAATAGCATATGATGAAACTGAGCATGTACAACTGTTAGCATGAGTAGTTGCAATCCAACAAAAATGACCTTGTGAGCTTTTATTTCTAGCCTTACTCTTTCATGTGTGATTTGCTCTCTATATGTATATTATCTCTTGGACTTCTGATGATTATCTATTTCTCAAGACCTGTATAAGATTTTTAGTTCATTACTTGTGAAAATCATATGATAGAGAACTTATTTTTCATAAGCCCTATTAATCCATATCCACCCTTACATTATCCCTCTTTTTGAAGCCAATTTGAGCCTTATAGCCTCTTATTTGTTAGCTCCACAAAAATTATTCCCTAGCCGATGTAAGCTTGACCCTATCCGGGGATTAGTACTTAGTTGGAAAGAAGTTGTTTTTGTTGAGTGCAAAAGATATGTGTTGGTTTGAAAATAAAGGTTTGGTTGGGGTAGATTGGAAGTCTCTTGTTTCAATTTGTAAAAAGATCTCTTGGTTAAAAAAATGCACAAAAGAAAGGGAGTTAAAGAAAGGAAATTGTAGCTCGATACCGGCCTATGTGGGATCGGTACCGAGGCTTTTTAAGGAATCCAGAGAGAAGAAGTTGCAGCTCGATACCGACCCTCTCAGGCTCGGTACCGAGGCTTTACCCGTGAAGAAAAGTAGAAAAAATACAGAAAATGGAAAAAAAAAGTATGGAAAAAGTGAAAAAGAAGGAAAAAGAAGGAAAGTGTTCAAGTGTTTCAAAGTTCAAAACCAAGAGTTTCTTCATGTTTATATTTATGAGGCGTCCTAGGATTTAATGGGTGAGTGAGAAAGAGTGTGCATATTGTTTAGTGAATTTGGTTACCTTTTGAGAGTTTTGGAGAAGTGTGAGTTTTAGGAGTCTTTGATTCCCGGATATTATTAGCACCACATAACCAAAAATATTTCCATGCCTCATTGTTATTTACCAAGCCCCATTACAACCCGGCCGAATGGAAACTTCTATGAAGTTTTTCATTGAGCCTAAGTTCTCTTGCTGATTTTTTGCTTGTTTTGACAGATCTTTGGTGGAGAGTTTGGTGATATAAGTTCCAATTTCTATGAGTTTTTGCATATAATATTGAGTTGAGAGATGAATTTATAGGCCCAAACACATGAGTGTAGAGTGAAACACATTATCCTTGGTGAGGTTGGATTGTGATTGCTTATGTCTATTAGTTGCATATAAATGTGTTATGACGTTAAGAGTCGTTTGCTATTTTTACTATGCTTTGATGTTGCTTTTCTAGATGAAGGCTATTACTTGATGAGCATTTTGGTTGGTTTTGGTCTATGTTTAGTGATTGCTTGAGGACAAGCAAGCTTAAGTATGGGGTATTTTGATGTTCGTATTTTTAGTATAGTTTTTGAGTGTTTTTCTTAGTTGCTTAACTTAGTTTAGTTGAGTTTAGTGTTTGTTTTGTGTGTTTTAGGATAAGTTTACATATTTTGTAAAATGTATGGAAGCTACTCCGTTTTAGTGTTTTTTTGTAGGTTTTCAAAGCAGAAGGGGAACATTCCGAAGAAGATGAGATCAAGAGGATGATGGTGGAGCGTGGTCAAAGACAAGGAGCGAAGAAGACGCTTTCAAGATCTCGGGAAAATCCAAAGGAGGCTATGACAAAGTACAAAAGATCAAGAAAGAGACCACGATACCAACCCTGTGGGTTCGGTACCGAGCTGTGCAGCAGAGTCAAGTCGTAGAGTTCAGCAAAGACGTCTACCGACCCTGACAGGGCGACACCGAGGTCCCCTGTGTTGGTAGGCAACGCCGACTTCAGAATTTATATCTTTTATTTCGCAATCTTTTAAGTTTGGAAAGTTCTATCTTTTTAGAAACTTTTTAGATAGATTCTCTTAGTATAAATACCATGTTTTTACCCTAGTTTAAGGAGAGTTAGTTGGTGGAAGACAAGAGAGAGAGATACGTGAATTGAAAGCTCGATCTTCTCTGTTCTTCTCTGTTTTTCTAGTTTTGCTTTAGAGTTTACTTGGGGAAGAAGATTGTGATCTAAGAAAAAGTTTCGATTTTAATTCAAGTAAGCCTTTTGTTTTGTTTTCATATAATGTTTTCATTCAATCCAATTGTTTATTTTGTTTCAATCATGAGTGAGTAGTTCTCCTTTCTAGGGTCGGGGTTGAAAACCCGGCATAGTTGTGCATGATTGAATGTGTGATGAATGTTTGATTGCCTTTTATCTTTTGTCTACTTGTTTTGTGCTCATACTTAGACGAAAGTTGAAGTAATTCGAGTTTATTGCTTGATCGAAAGAGAAAGTTGTAATCTTGAATGTTGATATTGTTCGATAACGAAAGTTTCGAGCTTTGGATAAAAAAATAAGTAGAGAGTTAATTGATTCATGAAAGTCAATTGATTTTCTTGCTTAATTCAACGAAAGTTGATAGCTTTATCTTCAAGGCATGTTATTGATTCTTCACATTATCTTGAATGCATGATTATGTTGTGGTAAACCCTTATCCTAGATCTTTTCTCCATTCGAAAACACCTTCGTAGTTTCTCTGTTTAGCTTCGATACCGAGGTAGCCAGGTCAGGACCAAGCCTGTGTTTTGTCTGTGTTAGTTGCTTTGTTTGAGTCGAAGAGTCAGCATCGACACCGACCCTGGCAAGGTCGGTACCGACGTGATCGTAGTCTCATCTTTGTTTTCTTCTCTGCTTTATTTTATTTCCGTACTTTCCCGCTTTCTAGAATAATAATCAAACATAAACTTGCTTCCCGTGGACGATCCTGACCTCCCTATACACAGCGGGGTCTGGACTATAAATTTATTTGTTGTCGGGAAATCCTTTCAACAATTACTAACATTTGAACTCGACTTTTTCTTTTCTTTGCAACATACTTTTCACCTTCATTTTTTTCACTTTGCACTCAAGAGTTGTATTTCCTCTTTTCCACCTTTTCTTTCAACTTTCCCCATACTTATATCAAACTCACACAAAACAAAAACACAACCTAAAGTCCTAAATCCCGGATGGGTCAAGCTTAATAGGCTAGGAAAATTTTGTGGAGCTCATAAAAAACAGGCTTAAAGCTCAAAGAAATGGGGTGTCAAAAACATGGATCTTGTAAGGTAGGAAGGGAAATAATAAGCTAATAAGAAACATGCCTCAATCATTTTAATGTCATACATTCAATTATATAAAGCAGCCTTGAAAAAGAGTCATAACACAAGTTCTAGAGCTAGATAATCATGGTGATACACTCAAGATATATAGAGAACAAATATAATCATGAAAGGCCAAAAATCTCACAAGGCAAATTTTGTCTAGAACTTCAGAATGAAACTAAAACTCAAGCTAAATACATGCTCAGTCCTATAGTCAAAGTAATCAATCAATGATCATGCTGATATCATATAAACTTCAGCAAATCATGCAAATCATGGGTTAGGACTCATACTTAGCATATAAACACAAGAGGTATCAAACAATGGGGAAATAAGAACCTAATGCAATATTTTTGTATTTTTCGGAAATTTTCAAAGTTTTTTTTTTCATTTTTAAGGGTTTTAATCAATGCATACAAAAATTAAACATGCGTAAACTAATGCAACTATATGCAATGCAAATAAGTAATTCCCTTCCCCCATGCTTAAAGCATACTTTGTCCCCAAAGTATAGTATGAAGTAAAGGAAAGAGAAAAACTCACAGAGGTCTAGCTGTCAAGGTAGTGCTGGTAATCTGACGGTGGTGGTGAGGGCTTCTTCGGGTGTCAATCTTCGGACCTGGGAAATCTAAACACACACAAAAACTACCTAAAAAGCAAAAGATTAAAAACAAAAAACAAAACTACTCTAATCCTTGGGTTGCCTCCCAAGAAGCGCTTGTTTAATGTCATTAGCTTAACCCTGAGCATTAATTGACAAGATTAGACATTGTCAATGCCCTTAATAACCTGTCAAAGCCTTGTGCACACAACTCAGAAAAACATAAGTAACACAATGATAAATTAAAGATGCATAATATAACTTTCAAAGAACGTTTTAACTTATCAAACATGTGTGCCCAGTTGGCATGAAATGGCATTTGCTCAAATAAATTCAGCACAAGTGGTGGCTTTAGAAAATACTTACAGTATGAATCAAAGCACTTGTCAGCAATACCACTTTTATCCAAGATGAACTCCATATATTCTCCATCTTCCACCTTGTGTTGAAGGCTTGGTTCCTCATCTTGTAAATCCATAAGTTCCTGATGTGAGAAGGTGGGGAAACTGAAGCAAGGGATGTCAAGGCCTAACATAGGGCACACCATGATAGCGGGAGCCTTAACAGATGTATCATGTTGTTTTTCTCCGTCATGGTTGTCTACTTCATCAGCAAAGAAGTCATCATAGTCGACAAAAGAGTCTTCTTCCAAAACCACAAAACCCTGTAACAATTTACTCCACATGAGTGAAGATGACTCAGGCTCCCTAGGCTCTGTAAGAATCTCTATGCCTGCACAGACTTCCCTTGGCTCTGTGTTAATCTGCTCATCTTGCCTTATAGGTGCAAATTCATATTGGGCATCAAATGCATCTTCATAACTCACATTAAGTGTAGTAGATTGCTCCTCAAATTGAATCTGAGTGTCTGACTCATGATCGTTTGACTCCAATGTGATTCCACCACTCCTTTCACACAACTCAAAAGGGCATGAGATTGTGGAATGAAAACTTGAAGAACATGACTCACAGTGCTCCATGATTATAACATCTGCCCCTTTGGAGATATCCCTGATTATATCCTCAAGAGATTTATCAACCGGCTGGGGTGGTTGGGAAGATGACTCAACTTGAAAGCTTTGATGGCTCAAGAAACATAAGAAATCCCAACATTCCTCAGGTCCCATAAACAAAAGCCTCTCATTGCTCATGTAATCTGCCAATCCTCTTGTCTCAAGATTCATACCATGGATAACTCCCATGTTCACCTCTCTATCACTGTATTGTATCCCCCAAGTACCAAGCTCGAACACATGGTCTTGAAATCTAGAAAAATAATCATGGAAATGTTCATCCTGCAACTGTCTACACTCAAACAAAGCCATGTATTAGTAGCACGGGTGTTATGAATCGTAAGATAGGTTCACAACACCAAGAATAGCACAAAAGTAAAAACACAAATAGCGACGAGTCCCCAGCAACGACGCCAAATTTGATGAGGTATTTTTCAGTTGTTTTACCTATCAAAGAAACCTTAGCTTTACCAAACTCAGTAGAGCGGCAAGTAAGGGTCGATCCCACAGAGACTCGTGTATTCTTGTTGTTACTTAAATGCCAAATAACTAAAAGGGGGTTTTATAATTGAAAAGTCTAAACTACTATGCAAAATAAAAGTAAATATTAATGCAAAAATGATTATAATATATGAAGGACAAGTGTGTTCAACTAGTTAAATCCATCATGACATTGCTTTGTTGATCAACGATTCTCTTGATTCTCTACTCACTTAAATAATCTATTGTGGATTATGATCCTACTAAGGATTATGACCCGAACTTCACATTTAGTTGATAGAACTACCAGTCTAAGAACATTAATCATCTAACAACCTAGAAGGCCCTCTAGATTCAATTAGACAACCTCATAACGATTCAAGTTATCAATAGAAACAAGCACTTAAAGCAACCATACATCTAAGTGACTTGTGAATTTATTCCCTTCTTTAACCAAATAGTCCAACCGGTACTAAATTGATTAAAGTATACTCTTGATCAAATTAACTCCAACCGGTAATTAATAAGATTCAGTTATAACTAGAAATTCAATTAGGTAGCTAATCTAACAAAACCCTAGTTTAGATTCAATTAAGCACAGGGAATAAACTCTATTCATGTTTGTTGAGAATCAAATCAAACCTCACAATAAAATGTGAATCAAGACTTCAATAACTAGCCAAACACAATGGAATTTAACAATGCATAATTAAAATTAAGAAAAACTTACAAAGGTTTAAAGTTCGCCTCTAGAGAGAAAAACTCTAGCCTCCAAAAGTCTGATGAATGTTATAAGTTATGAAAAAGATAAAACTAAAAAGAGTTTATATATCCCAAACAACATCTAAAGATAGAATATCCCAAGCCACAATATCCAAAAATAACATAAGACTAGCCCAATATGAAGCCCAATATGTCAGTTATAAACCTCCCGCGAATCGCCAGAAAGCGTGGTTTGTCCCATAAAAGATCGGCCGCGCAATTAGTGTCTAACCCGCACTTTTAGATTATGTTGGAATTACACGGCTTGACCATGAAAAGCGCGGCCGCGCAATTCTTACATATCCCGCGCTTTTATCCTCGGTTCAGCATTCAGGTGACACTTTAGAGGATGTTTTGACCCCCTTCGAGTTGGAATTTGGACTCGGAGTAAAAACATGAATTGTAGATCTACGAGTTAGATTTTCGGTGATACCAAATTCAGCTTCATCCGACAAATATAGATCCCCAACCAAGCATTGCAAGATAGAGGTGTGAAAACAAGAACTCCAATACATAGCCCGAGTTTAAGCGTTTTTATCCCTCAAGCTCTTGGGCCTTAGCTCTTCTAATCTTCAGTTGTATCACTCCAAGATTCATCAAACTCCACTACAATCATTTAAGATCCATCCCGTCTAGGGCTGTGCAACCGGTCCGGTCCGGACCGGACCGAATAAACACGGTCCGGTCCAGACCAGTGAACCGTATTTCATAAAAAATATGGACCGTGGACCGGACCGGACCGAATCATTTTGGTCTAGTCCAATTACGGTCCGGTCCCGGGTTTGGACCGATTTGACCGCTTAGTGTTTTAATTTGATTTTCTTGGTCGAAAATCAACTCTCATACCATAGAGATGTAGTAATTAGCAAGATTAATTCTATTATTATAGAGTTAAAGTACCAATGGGCAATGTTGAGAGGGATATTTAACTTGACAACAAATAAATAAAGTCAAGACCCCGCTGAGTATAGCGAAGTCAGGATTGTTCCACGGGAAGCACAATTGTTTGTCTATCAACTACTAAAAATAAGAAAAACAAGCAAAACAGGCAAAGACACCTATAACCAACCTCGTTAACGACCTTGTCAGGGTCGTTAACAAACCTGGGTAAAATACAAACACAAAATAACGAACAATCTAAAACGTAGGTTCGGTACCGAGGCAAAGGAACTCGATAACGAATTATAACGAAAGCAAACAAACTAACTTAATAAGATAAAAAGATCTAGGACAAGGGTTACCACAACATAGCCATGCATATAAACTCATAAGAAGATAAAGATCATGCCTTTAAAAGATAGATTCATCAACTTTCGCTGATTAGCAAGCAAACCGATCAATTCTCATAAATTAATTCACTCAACCACTTGTTTTGGATCCAAAGCTCGAAACTTTCGTAATCGAACAATATCAACCTTCAAGTTAACAACTTTCTCTTTCGATCAAATTGAAAACTCAAATTACCTCGACTATCGCCTTAGCATAAACACAACACGCAATTTAAAAAAATAGATAAAAAGGCATTCAAAACATCAACTCACTCATCAAACATGCATAACTATGTCGGGTTTCATCCCCGACCCTAGATAAGAAAACTATTCACTACTCATGATAATAAAGCAAACAACTTCAATAAAAGGAAACATTGAAAACAAACTAAAACTTACTTGAAATTAATAAGAAAATATCGTCTTACAATATCTTGTAGAAACCGAAAACACAGAACAACACCGACGAGAAATTCCGACTAACGATCCTAATTCTCTCGATCGATCGAACCTCCTCGTTACCTTCTCCTTGTCTTCTCGTCCCTCGAAATATCGGTTCTCCAATATTATCGTCCACCCCTTCCTAGGCTTAGAATAAGGGTATTTATACTAAGAAACTATCTATTAAAAAGCCTAAAAGATAAAAACTAACTCTAAAAAGATAACAAGATATAAGATATAAGATATAACAACCCTAATGTCTATTAAAACCCTACCGACACGGAATCATCGTTAACGACCCCGCACAGGGTCGGTAGGAATCACAAAATCCCCTCGAAAAATTCTATCTCTAAGCCTCGTTAACGACCTTCACAGGATCGTTAATGAGCCTGGGTTTGGGCTTTTCTTCTACTTCTTCTCAACTTAAAACTTGAACTTCACTTCACTCTTCCTATGCAATCTTCCTCTTTATCTTCATGTCTTCCATCCTCCACCACAACACTCAAGTTTAGCTCAAAAAGTGCTCCTTTCCTGCTCAAAAACCTACAAAAAGACACAAAGCGGAGTAGCTTCCATACTTCTCACAAAATATGCAAACTCATCCAAAAACACACAAAACTAACCCTAAAAACTACTAAAACCAAACTAAACAAACTAAGAAACATACTAAAAACTATACTAAAAACATGAATATCAAAATACCCCATACTTAGACTTGCTTGTCCTCAAGCAATCACTAAACAACAACCAAGACCAAACCAAACATGCTCATCAAGCATATAGCCATCAACTAAAAAGAAACATCAAAACATAGCAGAAAATAGCAAATGACTATTAACGTCATCACACATATATAAACACTAAATAGACATAAGCAAATACAATCCAACCTCACCAGGGATATATGTGTTTCACTCAGCTCTCATGTGTTTAGGCTTATAAATTCAATCTCTCAACTCATCTTATATGCAAAAACTCATAGAAATTGGAACTTATATCACCAAACTCTCCACCTATGATTTGTCAAAACAAGATAAAATCATCAAGAGAAACATAGGCTCAATGAAAAACTTCATAGAAGCTTCCATTCGGCCAGGTTGTAATGGGGCTTGGGTAAAGACAATAAGGCGTGGAAAATATTTTGGCCATGTGGTGCTAATAATATCTGGGATTCAAAGACTCCTAAAAACTCACACACCAAAACTTTCATAGAACAACATACCAAACCCACTCAAACTTATGTACTTTCACTCACCCAAATATTTCCTAGAAAGTCTCATAAAAACTTTAAAAGAATCTCTGGTTTATCTCTTAAACACAAATTCACATCTTACTTCTCTTCGCTTTTTCCTTATATTTCTTTCAGCTCTTCTTTTTTTCTCTCTCTTCTCGAGCAACCTCGTTAACGAACCAACTAGGTCGTTAACGAGCTTCATCGTGCACTCATTATCTTTTTTTTTCAATAACAATTTTCTTTTTGTGCATGCTTTCTTACCAAGAGATCTTTTTACAAATTAACATAAGAGACTTCCAATCTACCCTTCCCAAAACCTTGATTTTCGAACCAAACATAACTTTTCACTCAACAAAACAAACCTCTCCAAACTAAGTCCTAATCCCCGGATAGGGTCAAGCTTATCTCGGCTTAGGGAACAATTTTGTGGAGCTAAAAATAAAAGGCTTCAGGCTCAAATTGGCTTCAAAAGAAGGATAATGTAAGGGTGGATAAGGATAAATAGGGCTTATAAAAATAAGTTCTCCATCATATGACTTTCACATGTAATGAACTATAAATCTTATATAGGTCTCAAGAAATAGATAACCATCACAATTCCAAGAGATAATATACATAAAGAGAGTAAATCACACTAGAAAAGAAGAGGGAACTTTTTTGATGTTCTCCCTATAAGGCCAAAAGCAACTCACAAGGAAAATTTTTGTTGGATTGCATCACTTATGTTAAAAATTTATACATGCTCAATTTCATCAAATGTTATTCCTCTATAAAAACAAATTTTTTATCAAAAGAAAAGGTATTTATCTATTCTAACAACGTTTTTTTGGAATTTTCAATTTTTCAATTTTTTGTGATTTTTCCTGATTTAAAAACAAAGAACAACTAAAACAAACAAAACCAAACAAGACACACAAATTTTCTTCCCTTTCCCACCCCATACTTAAAATTACAGTGTCCCCACTGTAATAAAAATAAGCAGCGGAAAAAAAAAGAAAAAGAAAAAGAAAAAGAAATACTTACAAGATTATTGAAGCAGAAAAGAAACAACTCTCAAAAACTGAATCAGCGCCCTGGTGGTGGAAACCAACACTCAAAGTTCCCCATAAAAGAATACATTGTCCTCCAATGCTCCGCCTCATCCGTCTCCCTTTGTTGATGCCTCGCATCATCTAGAGCCATATGAGCAGAGTAAACACTCTCCCACCTATCCATTCGCTGGTGGATATGAGTCTGCTGTAGATTAAGCTGTTACATCTGAGATGAAAGATCTTCGGCCCATGGAGGTGGGATACTCGATCTAGTGTAGTTGGGCTGAGGAGGTGGTTGATAATGGTTGTGAGGCTGGAAGTGGTCTTGAAAAATTACCGGATTGTAGGGCATAAGACCATAAGAGTGTGGCTCGGCAGGCGGCGGCGGGGGTCGTTACCGAAGCATTGTGCCTCGGTAGTAGCCTCGAAGTAGTCGTTAACGAACCTGGGTGGCTCATTAACGAAGCTGTCAGTGTTGCCTAGAACCTCGGTATCAAGGTCATCGTCCCCGATATCGAGCTCTTCCTTGCCCGCCTCTGTTCCTGCCTCAGTCTCATCATCATGTTCGTCCATGACATCGTCACCTCTATTGAATCTTGATACACATGGCCTCAATGACGGCTCATCTTGTGGCTTGTGATCCAACGGGAATGCATGACACGTCCATGACTCGTACCAATTTGGCACGTAAAGAAGCTCCATCTTGGCTTGGGTAAGAAGGACGTCTCGGCCAAGAATCTTGGTAGCATGGCCTCTCTCGGTCCGCACAAAAATGTTGGAGGCGAACCAATAGTTCTTGTCGAGCAACTGAGCATGGTTCGGCATGTAAAGGGAGAGGTCGACACCGAGGTTGGTTGCCAAGAGACTAACCAAATTTCCACACCACACCTCCTTTGACTTGATCCCTTGATTCTCAACATATTGTAGCCATTCGTACCCCAAGTTCAACGGGGCGGGATCCTCAAAGAGTATAGTTCGGAGGCATGCAACTTTCGTCCTTGTTGGCCTATTCAATTCTCTCTTGGGCCAAAAAGTAGCAGCTAGTACTTGGAGAATGATCCGGAAGATGGGGTTGATGATGCTAGCCCCGTAAAGTGCTGCAGCGGAAGGCTCTACTTCTTCGGAAATATAGCTCCAAGTCCTTGTCACCTTGTAGTCCTTAATCTTGTAATCCCGAGAAGGGTTAGGAAGCTCGAGTATACCATTGAAATCCGCCATAGTGTACTCGTGACTGACATTTCCGAGCCAGAATCGGATCCGTCCTGCCGAGGTCATGGTTGGGAATCTTGTCTCCAGAGTAGCCAAGAATTCAGAAGTAAGAGCTGGGAAGTGTGGTGTGGCCTCCTTCTTCAACAACTGAGGCACTCCAACAATGGAAAAGGCATGCTTGACATCCTCGTAAATTCCCATGGACTTTGCACTCGATCTCGAGAACCACCTAGTGTAGTGGTCTCGATCCAAGGTGGTATTGAAGCGATCAGCCTGTGCTTGGGTGCGCAAAATGTCGTTGTCCATGCGGGGAGGAGACGGGGACCGTTGAGTGCTCTTCTTCTTTTGGGCCCTTGTTGCAGCTCGGCTAGAACTTGCCATATGGTCCTACAAAAAATACGAATTGTCCAAGATAAGATCCACACAAATCATTTGAGAAGAGACCCCATACTTGGCCTTGGAAACGCTCTCGACTTGCCTCGTTAACGAGCCAATTGGGTCGTTAACGAGCCTGGACTTGTGTTTAAAACTGGGTAATATGCAGGGTCGTTAACGAACCTGAACAGGTCGTTAACGAGCCTGGGCGAGAGCACTGGCGATTGATTCTGAGTTCTAAACTCCACAATTTTCCAATAAATCAAGCATGGATCAAACACAATCCCACCTTTGACATAAAATCAAGCACATGCACCCTATACTTGCTCTATTACCCAACCCGAACATGTCAAAATTGCCCAAAAACACATGGTGAAGATCAACTTAATTCAAAGAAAAGCAAGTTCATGCTTTTTCTAATCACAATTTCTATGGAAAATCAAGCAAGAACAAACCATCATAAATCAAGATCGAACACCAATGTAAGAAGCAATAAAATCATTGAGCAATATAGACATGGAATTCAACCTCTTCAAACAAGATCAAGATATGAAATTTTTACCCCGAGAATCATGAATCTTGCAAATAAAGAATTAGGGTTTAGATATCATACCGTAAGATGGAAGAATTGAAGAAAAGGATTGACTTGTGTGATGGTTAACGAGCTTCAATGGTTCGCCGGTAACGAGTTTGAGAGTGGAGGACTCGTTAACGGGGTGGGATTCCGAGCTTAAGTGTTGGTGTGGGTTCCGATTGGTGGTGAGGGAAATTCGGTGGATTTGGGTTGAGATTTGGAGCTTTGGATTGAGAATTGAGTGTGGGATTTGGGAGTTTTTGAGAGGGTAAAATAGGAGAGGGCTAGAGGTAGGGGAAGAGGGTAAGAGGTGGCACAATAGTAAAAGATAGAAGATAAAATTAGGTCAAAATTACTTACCTGCTCGTCCGCCTATTTGGTTCTCCGAAATGGGTCGTTAACGACCCTGGGTTGGGTCGTTAACGAGCCTACGTGACATGTTTTCAGTGAATTTCCGAGCCCAACTCCTGTATCATGTTAGCCTAAAACCATTCTATGTTGCTACCTTCTAAACTACTAAAAAAACTCAAAAGAAAGAAAGGAAAAAGAATCTAAAAGAAAAGAAATAAACTAAACTAAAATCGGGTTGCCTCCCGTAAGCGCTATTTTTAACGTCGTTAGCCCGACGTACTTACCTTGGCTCAAGGTGGTTCCTTTACAGCTACGTCACGGTTTTGAGTGACCCCATACTTAGCTTTGTAGGCATTATTGGCTTGTGTCACTAAATTTGGTCCTTTATCTTCTAGCAATATGCCTGGTATTCCTACATAAGGGTTAGTGAAATCCGAAAACCAAGGTGGTTTGGACTCGTCTATAGCATAGATAGTGGGATACGGTGTAGGAATAGAGTATGGAGAAGAATCATAACCAGTAATAGTGAATTCATGGTTAGAGTACTCACCTTGATTTATTGGAAACGATGTTGACACTAAGGTTGTTGGAACCGTTACCGAGCTTATGCTAACGATTCCTTCATTATAGCCTTGCATGAGGGACTCGGTACTGGACCAAGGAGGGTCGGTAGAGATTTGTGTGAAATTCTCGTCCTCTTTGCTAATTGGTGGAGGGTCTTTAGGAACATCTATGTCGAAAACTGGCTGGGTCAACTCGATCTGTGCGGCCGCAGTTGGGTCATTAACGTTCTGGTCAAGGCTGAATTCCACGCGTTCCTCTCTAATATCAAAAGTGAGGAGTCCTTTCCGCACGTCTACCCTAACACCTATTGTAGCTAGGATTGGCCTGCCTAAGATAATGGGGACTTGAGGGTCTTCAGGCATGTCGAGAATGATAAAATCATTTGGAATAAAGAATTTCCCGACTTGAATGGGATAATCGTCCACGACTCCTGTAGCTTTTACGCTTGATCCGTCTGCCATGTAGAGATTCATGTGTACAGGTTCCAATGGTCCCATGTTGGCCTTTGGCCAGATTGCTAGAGGGAGTAAACTAGCACTGGCTCTCAAATCACATTGAATTTGTGGTCACCTATGCCAAATGTTATAGCAAATCACCCTGGGTTGCCTAATTTCTCTGGTAGAGAAATGAATCGGACCTCATCTTGCAACTCTGTGATGGATTGTTTCCTGGTAAGAATATCTTTCAAGAATTTTGTGTAAGCCGGCATTTCGCTTAGGGCCTCAGCGAATGGGATAGAAATATTTATGCCCTGGAGAATCTTTACGAAATGCTTGAACTTACTCTTAGTAGAGTCCTTTGATTTCTTAGTAGGAAAAGGAAGAGATTTCACCATTCTCGGAACCAAATCGGGCTCGAGAGGTGATGCTACCGTGTCGACATTAGGGTCGATTGGTGTGCTCGGAGGATCGTTACCGACCCTGGTAGGGTCGTTAACGATCCTGGGATTGAGAGAGGAGCTTGGAATAGGAAACTTACCTGGACTGGGGTCGTTAACGACCCTGGGAGCATCGTTACCAAGGTGTTCTGGTTCGGTAACGACCATCTCTGGTTCGTTATCGAGCTGAGTCGTGGCTTCTTTATCGGTTGCGGGGCTCTTCTCTTTAGCATGGACATGCTACGGTAATGTCTTTCCGCTTCTAAGGTGCACTGCTGCTATTTGTCATTTCGGGTTCTCCTCGGGGCGGCCCGGGAGTTGCCCTTGTGGCCTTGGAATCTGTGCAGCAAGGTTCCCTAGTTAGGAGTCGACATTCTTCTTCCACACATCGAACTCTCCCCATCTTTTTAGTTGGCTATTTAGGTTGGCTTGAACTCCGTTAATGCTTTCCTGTAACCCTTGTACCCATGATGGTGGCTCTTGATAGCCTAGAGGTCGATACGGTGCAGGTCGTCTATCCGGTGGAGGCGCTGCATAGTTTGAATTCTGATTTTGGTTGCCCCACGTTGGATAATTATTTGACCTGTCAAAATTACTAGGTTGGTTCCTGTATGGTCCTCTCATATAGTTCACTTCAGCATATGTCCGAACAGCTCTTACCTACTCTATATTAGTGCAAGCAGAAGTAATATGGGCAGAAGAGCCACATTCTTGACAGGATTGAGAGGATTTTAGAAAACGTACTTGTTTCTTCAGGCGGTTGACCTCGTCTTGCAGAAATTGATTTTTGACATCGGGGTCAACATCTTCCTTGTTAGGCACGTAGAGACGCCTCTAGGGTTGGGGTGATTGTTGGGTACCATACATGGCATCATAGTTAGAAAGCTTGTCCAGCAATTCCCATGCAGCCGTGGGATCCATCTCTATAAAACCGCACATTGTATGTGTGTTGATGCGGTTCTTCGTCTCTGCATTAATACCCTGGAAAAAGATTTCTTGGAGAACATATAAAGGTTGCCTATGAGTAGGGCACTGTCTAAGCATTTCCTTAAATCTTTCCCATGTCTCTACAAAGGTCTCATTAGGCAGCTGGTGATAGGAGGTGATACGTTTTCTCAACTCCATTGTCTTGGCAGGAGGGAAAAACTTTGTAAGAAATTGATCATACAAAGCCTTCCAAGTCCTGATAGACTTAGGAGGTAAGCTCTCCAACCAGCTTAGGGCCTTTCTAGTAAGAGACCACCTAAAAGCTTTTAACAGAACATATTCAAGTGTGATGCGACCCCGTCTATGGATGCTAGCCAAGAGATCGAGGCCTTCACACTTCGCTCAGATGGCCCAGTCACTCGTGCCAGGGCCCGTGCCATCGAGACCGCGACACAATCATTAGTGTCGCGCCTCTCCACTGGCCACGGCGGGCCTTGCATCGCTACCTCGCTCGGAACCATTTCGATTGTCGGCACCGAGGAACCTCGTTACGAGCTCGCGGATCAACCGTGCCAAGACGCGACATCCTCGAGCATCGGGTCGCAAGTCGAGGCCGCAACCAGCCATCGTCGAGACCTCGTGCCGGGACTCGACCTCGGGTCGTCACTCGAGGTTCTCGCATCGGACCTCGTAGTCGAGTTGCAACATGAGGTTCTCGGATGCCTTGGAGAACCTCAAGTTCGCGAGACCTCGCCAGCGTCGTCACCAGTGCCCAGCGTCCTCTCCAGCTTCCAGCATCGCGCCGTGACCTCGCCAGCGTCGTGTCCGAGTCTCGCCAGCGCCGCGCCAAGCATGTCGTGACACTGCGAGCACGGTCACGAACGACCTATCTATTTCTAGTAGTTTTTTGCACTATTTCCATTATAGAACATTACTATTACTAGTTTTATGTTTTTAGAAGGTTAATTATGAACCTTGCGCCGCTACCTTTTGGACCCGCGCCGATGGGCCTAGTCTGCGTACTAGCCCTAGGCGCGCCGATGGGTTTTTAGGGTTTTCGTTGTTTTTCTTGTGCCGCCTCCCTATATAAGGGGGATTAGGCTTATGTTTTTTATCAGCGCACACTTAAGGATTAATTTAGTCGAGGGTTTTCTCCTAGTTTCTCCTTAGTGCTATTGCGCCCCCACTATTACTCCATCAAAGCTCTCATTGTTCGGTATTGTTCGTGCCATAATCAAACCATTCAAGTCTTCCGCTGTGATAATTCGAGACCTACTACTTAAACACTGTTCGATCCGAAGCATCCCATACGAGGGACGAATCAACTGGCATCAGAGCCAAGGTTTGAGTAAGTCTCGTTCAACCCTCTTTGTTCATTCTCACACGTCAATCCACTGCATAAAACCCTAGAATTCATCCTCCACTTCGTAAAATCCGTCATCTAGGGTCCCAAAAATTTTTTCTTGCTTTCGTAATTTGTTAAAAAAAAATCAACCGTGACCTAACTCGATTGATCTATTGATTTTGGTGAAGATTTCGCTTTGTCTTGCTAGTTGCATGAACATAGGATTTGTTTTGCCAATTTCTCTTGTGCTTCTTTCGACTTTATTGCGTGTTGATATTGTTACTTGTGTTCTATGATTCTAGAGGAGTAAACCTAGTCTCGTTCAATATTATAAAAAAAACGTCTTTCGACTACCATAGCCAAAATAAGGTAAGGTAGTCGATTGTGTTTGGAAAAAAAAAATCCTTGGACGCTCACAAGCCAAAATAAGGCAAGAACGTTCAATTGTGTTGGGTTCGCTGTCCACGCATTCATTCCATCACGTCGTTTGTTGTCTTGTTGATTTTGGTTGCAACTTATTCTTGACGTGCTTGCTTGCATTGTGATTTTCGGATCCAAATCTTAGATCGAGATCGAGTGACCTTTAGCCTAGCCAATCCTTGTTCGTGTGGTTTGAACTAAAGGGTAGGCTTGACTTAAGTGAACCGTAACTCGTTGTTTTGTTGCTTGTGAACTTCTTACTGCTTCGATGACTGGTATTACAATAGGTATAATTTCGGACTCGGGAGATGGTGTCAACAATGATAATCCAACAAACACCAATCCAACCGTGTTGCCGAATCCATCTTAAATTTTTTCACCCGAGGCAATGGCGCGTATACAAGAACTAGAAAAG
Organism: Fallopia convolvulus; assembly: GCA_964016875.1. Lineage (NCBI taxonomy): Eukaryota > Viridiplantae > Streptophyta > Magnoliopsida > Caryophyllales > Polygonaceae > Fallopia > Fallopia convolvulus. The sequence goes on from OZ024733.1 coordinate 26,950,019, forward strand.
CTCTTGGCCGAAAGCCAAGCTCAATCCAAGCACACGGTGCCGGGAGCCCATGCCCTCGCCTCGGAGATCCACGCCAATCCAGGGGTGTCCGCAGACGACGTCGCCAGGGCTCGTGCCAAGGGGAAGCAACATGCCCAGCCATCCTCACAATTCGGCACCATGCATCGCATGGAGTCGATCAAAGAAAGTCGTCAACATGATAAGCACGATGGTGGTCCCCGGACCGCGGATCGCTATCAAATGGCACGAGATTACCGGGACACACAAGTGTACGACGTATATTCCGATGAGGAGTACAACTCCGAGGAGTATAGACGTCACCACATGAGTGGGGATCCCAAGAAAAAGAATAAACAGAAAAAGACGCCGGCATATGTTTACCAAACCCCAAAGCGGAAGCACGGGGCCAAGTATTACGATGCCGATGCATAAAGAGTTGAGGACGACCTCGGGCATCAAAGTGCTCGGAGTCCGTTCTCCGAATTTGAAAATGATTATGATGAGTTTTCTGATTACTCTAATGAATCGTCTTTTGAGCATCCACATGTGCAGGATCCGGAAGAACTAGATCACAGGCCTTCGGATTGGATTCCGCCACCGCACCTTGCCAAGAATCGCACCGAGTACGACCGAGTCTATGGCTCGGGCCGCAAGCACGCCGAGAAGGGAAGACGCGACAGGGATCGAGATGCTCGGCGTCCACGGAGGCCCGATGATGGAGACGATCCGGATGATGGCGATGACGATCCACCACGAGGCCCGCCTCGACACCGGCGCGACAGGCGAGCGCAATCGCCTCGGCGTCCTAGTCCTCTGCGCGATCGTGATCAAAGAGATGCAAGGGATCCACGCCACAACCGTCGTGATATTAAGGTAAAATTCGAACCCTTTTACGGTTCTTATGATCCTGACGCTTTTATCGAGTGGTTGCAAGGTACGGAGCACACGCTCCGACACTTAGGTTATGAAGATGACGAGAAAGTGGAAGTTGTGACTTTGCACTTCCATGGTGCCGCTAGGACTTGGTGGAACCGATTCGAGTCCGAAAGGATTCGACAAGGCAAACCCCTAATCCGAGAGTGGCATCAACTCGTCTACATCTTGAAGAAGAGATATATTCCGGAAGATTACAAGGACAAGATGCACATAGAGATTATGCGCATCAAGCAAGGATCGATGACGCCGGAAGAGTATTTTTCAAAGCTTGAAGACATGTTCTTCAAAGCGGGAATGAGTGTGTCGCCCTCGGTGATGAAGACGAGGTTCATCTCGGGTTTGCGACAATCCATACAAGATCGCTTGGAGATTCTTCCAATCAAGGACATCAACAACTTGGTTCACACCGCTATGCAAATCCACAAGCAAGAAATGCGAACCAAGTCGAGTTGGTCCAATACAAGGTATGCTTCTAACTCTAGTCAATTCGGTTTTTCTACTAATCGGGTTGTTTCTTCTTTGCAAAGTGCTTCGACAGGTTCCAAGGAAAAAACCGAAGCCACGCCGTCCAAGGCGCCAGCCGCACCATGCAGCGCCGAGCAAAATGTCGATCGTGCACGCGACATGGCGTGCTACAAATGTGGAGGTCGTGGGCACATTCAACGGAACTGTCTGAATGCCAAGAAAGTCTTGTTTACAACACAAGGGGAGCCATATGATAGCCAAGATGAAGAGGAGATCGAGCCACCATTGACCGAGTATGCCGAGCTCGAATGCGATCCATCGGAGGCTCTCGGCGTTGCCAAACTTGGATTGGTGACAAGGCACGCTTTAAGCTTGCGTGAGGTGGCCAAAGAAGGATCAAAGGGAGCAACTTTTCCACACTCGATGTTTGGTCAACAATGTTTCCTTGAGCGTCATCATTGATTCGGGAAGCTGCGCCAATTTCCTCTCCAAAAAAGTTGTTGATCATTTCAAGTTGTCGACCACACCTCATCCACAACCTTTCAAGCTTCAATGGATATCCAATGATGGCGGAGATTGGGTCGACCAACAGGTAATCTTTAACTTTCCCATTGGTCAATACACAGATTCTATCATTTGTGATAAAACGCCAATGGACGCCACACACCTTTTGTTGGGGCGTCCATGGCAATATGATCGTCGTGTGCTTCACGACGGGTATTTGAATACTTATATGTTCAATTACCACGGGAAGCGCGTGACTCTCTTACCTATGTCCCTTAGTGAAGCTCTAAAGGATGAAGCCGAGAGGCAAAGACAAAAAGCTAGCGACAGCGGCACAGGCGCGCCAAACACGACGCCATCTGCATCTGATGAGGTATTTTTCGTGGTCGTTGATACCTATCAAAGAAACCTAACTTAACCAACTCAGTAGAGCGGCAAGTAAGGGTCGAACCCACATAGACTCGTGTATTGATGTTATTACTTGTGTGCCAAGTAACTAGTATGGGGGGGGGTTCAGAATGATTATCTAAACTAATATGCAAGAATAAAACTATTATAAATGCAAAGATGATTTAAATCAAATAGGAAACAAGCGTGTTCAACTAGTTAAATCCATCATGACATTGATTCGTTGATCATCGATTCTCTTGATTCTCTTCTCACTTGAATAATCTATTGTGGATAGTGATCCTACTAAGGATTAAAACCCGAACTTCAGATTTAGTTGATAGAACAACCAGTCTAACAACCCTAATTAAATAATAACCTAGAAGACCTTCTAGATTCAATTAAATAACAGCATGACGGTTCAAGTTATCAATAGAAACAGACAACTTAGAGCAACCAGACATCTAAGCGATTTGTGAATTTATTCCCTTCTTTAGCCAACTTGTCCAACCGGTACTAAATTGATTAAAGTATACTCTTGATCTAATTAACTCCAACCGGTAATTAATCAGATTCAGTTTTAACTAGAAATTCAATTAGGTGATCAATCTAACAAAACCCTAGTTTAGATTCAATTAAGCACAGGGAATAATTTCTATTCAAGTTTGTTGAGAATCAATCAAACCTCACAACTACATACAAATCATGACTTCAATAACTAGTCAAACACAAGAGAAATTAGCAATGCATAATTAAATTGAAATCAAACTTACAAAGGTTTCAAAGTCTTCCTTGAGAGAAAACCCTAGCCTCCAAAAGTATGATAGAAGCTCTCATAAAAATAAACTAACAAAGGTTTATATATTTCCTCTAAAATAACCCTCAAAAAGTCTATCATTAAGCCACTACTCGGAAGATATAACCCAAGCCCAAAAATCAAGCCCAATGATTGTTCGTGTGAAAACTCCGATTGCTCGGGTTGCATGAGGATTGCGCGGCCGAGCAATTGTCATCCCGCGCAATCTCCCCTCAGTTGGAATTGCGCGGCTTAGCCTCTGAATTGCGCGGCCGAGCAATTGTCATCCCGCGCAATTGCCTCGGTTCAGCATTCAAGTGTCACTTCAGAGGCTGTGTTGACCCACTTAGAATTGGAATTTGGACTCGGAGTAAAAATATGAATTGTAGCTCTTTGAATTAGCTTTCCAGTGATACCAAATTGAGCCTAATCCGAGCACTACATCTCCCAAACCAAGCATTGCAAGATAGAGGTGTCGAAATAAGAACTCCAATGCATAGCCCGGGTTTAAGCTTTCTTTTCACACAAGCTCTTGGGCCTTGGTTCTTGTAATCTTCACTTGTATCACTCTAAGCTTCCTCAAACTTCACCATAGTCCTCTAAGATCCATCCCGTCCATTCTTGTTTGTCTAAAGATCTGCAAAACCGAACAAAACAAGCGCAAAACCCGAATTTCCTAGAAAACCTAAAAACCTAAGAACTAGACTAAACTAAGCTAAAACCATGCAAAATAAACATAAATATGCATCCTAAACACTACCTAAATGCAAGCTATCAAATTCCCCCATGCTTAACCCTTGCTTGTCCTCAAGCAAGACATAAATCCAAATCACACCATAGAAATGCAACCATACATCCATCTCAAGTCAAACAAGCATTTCACATACAATCAAAAACCCGACCAAGACTTCCCAACATGCATTATGATAAGCAAAAAATAAAGACCATTCATTCATTCTAGACCTCACCAAGGTAATTGTGTTTGCACTCAAACTCTCAAGTGTTTAAGGACGTGTTTCACTCAAAATCACCCATGAAAACTAGACTACCATATGCTTGCATCAGAGTTCTAAATCTCCACCGCTGGGGATCAAATACATAACAAAAATCAAGAGGTCTTTTTAAGGCTTGTAATGGGGCCAAGGTAAAGAGAAATTAGGAAGGGATCATTTTTTTGGCTTGTGGTGCTAAATCCGGGATAAAGAACTAATCCTAAACCCAAACCTTACACTTTACTTCTCATAACACTTCCCCAACTTCCACTCTACCAACTCCTTACATTTACATTTAACACTTTGCTTCTTTTTTTTTTCTTTTGCCTCTTCTCAACTCTTTCTTTGCATATCAATGGAGACTACTAACAATTTAAGCTCAATTTTTCTTTTGCTTTTCTTTTGCTTTGCACAAACTTTTCATCTTCATTTTTTTTCACTTTCAAACCATAAGAGTTTTATTTCCTCTTTTTCCACCTTTTCATCCAACTCCCCCATACTTATACATAACTCACACAAAACAAAAACAAAACCTAAAGTCCTTAATCCCGGATGGGTCAAGCTTATTAGGCTAGGGATCATTTTGTGGAGCTCATAAAAAATAGGCTTAAAGCTCAAAAGAAATGGGGTATCAAGAACATGGATCTTGTAAGGTAGGAAGGGAAAATAATAGGCTATAAAGAAACATTGCCTCAAACATTTTAATGTCATGCATTCAATCATATAAAGCAGCCTTGAAAAAGAGTCATAACGCAAGTTCTAGAGCTAGATAATCATGGTGATACACTCAAGAATGTAGAGAACAAATATAATCAATGAAAGGCCAAAAATTTCTCACAAGGCTAATTTTGTTGTCTAGAACTTCAGAATGAATCTAAAACTCAAGCTAAATACATGCTCCATCCTACAATCAAGGTAATCAATCAATGATCATGCTTATATCATATCAACTTCAGTAAATCATGCAAAACATGGGTTAGAATTTATACTCAACTTAGAAACACAAGAGGTATCAAACAATGGGGAAATAAGAACGTAAATGCAATATTTTTGTATTTTTTCAAATTTTTCTGATTTTTTTTTTCATTTTTTTCAAGATTATAATCAATGCATGCAAAAATTTTAAATATGACATAAACTAATGCAACTACATGCAATGCACAAGTAATTCCCTTCCCCCATGCTTAAAACATACTTTGTCCCCAAAGTATAGTAAAAAGTAAAGAGAAAAACTCACAAAGATCTCTAGCTATCCGGCGGGTAGTAGGGAAATCCAACGGTGGTGAAGGCTTCTTCGGGTTATCAATCTTCGGACCTGGGGTATCTAACAAACACAAAACTACCTAAAAAGCAAAAGATTATAACTGAAAAACAAAACTACTCTAAGCCTTGGGTTGCCTCCCAAGAAGCGCTTATTTAACGTCATTAGCTTGACCCTTAGAATGGGTTGACAAGATTAGACATTGTCAATGCCCTTAATAACCTGTCAAAGCCCTGTGCACACATCTCAGAAAAGCATAAGTAACACATTGATAAATCAATTAAGCATAATATAACATTCAAAGACCGTTTTAATTTATCAAACATGTGTGCCCAATTTTCATGAGGTGGCATTTGTTCAAAGAAATTCAGCACAAGTGGTGGCTTTAGAAAATACTTACAATATGAATCAAAGCACTTGTCAGCAATACCACTTTTATCCAAGATGAACTCCATATATTCTTCATCTTTCACCTTGTGTTGTAGACTGGGCTCCTCATCTTGGAATTCCATAAGCTCCTGATGTGAGAAGGTGGGGAAACTGAAGCAAGGAGTGTCAAGGCCTAACATAGGGGGCACCATGACAGCGGGAGACTTAATAGATGCATCATGTTGATTTTCTCCCTCATGGATGTCTACTTCATCAACAAAGAAGTCATCATGATCGGCAAAGTAATCTTCTTCCAAAACCACAAAACCCTCTAACAATTTACTCCACATGAGTGAAGATGATTCAGGCTCCCTAGGCTCTGTAAGAATCTCTATGCCTGCACAAACTTCTCTTGGCTCTGTGATGATCTTCTCAACTTGCCTTATAGGTGTGACTTCATATAGGGCATCAAATTCATCCTCATAACCCACATCAAGTGTAGTAGATTGCTCCTCAACTTGAATCTGAGTGTCTGACTCATGGTCGTTCGACTCCAATGTGATTTCACCACTCCTTTCACACAACTCAAAAGGACATGAGATTGTGGAATGAAAATATGAAGAACAAGACTCACAGTGCTCCATGATTATAGTATCCGCCCTTTTTGAGATATCCTTGATTTATTCCTCAAGAGATGTATCAACCGGCTGGGATGGGTGGGAAGATGACTCAACCAGAAAGCTTTGCTGGCTCATGAAACAAAAGAAATCCCAGCATTCCTCAGGTCTCATAAATAAAAGCCTCTCATTGCTCATGTAGTCAGCCAATCCTCTTGTCTCAAGATTCATACCACAGATAACTCCCATGTTCACCTCTCTATCACTGTATCGTAATCCCCAAGCACCAAGTTCAAACACATGGTCTTGAAATCTAGAAAAATAGTCATGGAAGTGTTCATCCTGCAGTTGTCTACAATCGAACAAAGCCATAGATTAGTAGCACGGGTGTTATGAACCGTAAGATAGGTTCACAACACCAAGAATAGCACAAAAGTAAAAACACAAATAGCTACGAGTCCCCGGAAACTGCGCCAAATTTGATGAGGTATTTTTCGTGGTCGTTGATACCTATCAAAGAAACCTAACTTAACCAACTCAGTAGAGCGGCAAGTAAGGGTCGAACCCACAGAGACTCGTGTATTAATGTTATTACTTGTGTGCCAAGTAACTAGTATGGGGGGTTTTCAGAATGATTATCTAAACTAATATGCAAGAATAAAACTAACTATGAATGCAAAGATGATTTAAATCAAATAGGAAACAAGCGTGTTCAACTAGTTAAATCCATCATGACATTGATTCGTTGATCATCGATTCTCTTGATTCTCTTCTCACTTGAATAATCTATTGTGGATAGTGATCCTACTAAGGATTAAAACCCGAACTTCAGATTTAGTTGATAGAACAACCAGTCTAACAACCCTAATTAAATAATAACCTAGAAGACCTTCTAGATTCAATTAAATAACAGCATGACGGTTCAAGTTATCAATAGAAACAGACAACTTAGAGCAACCAGACATCTAAGCGATTTGTGAATTTATTCCCTTCTTTAGCCAACTTGTCCAACCGGTACTAAATTGATTAAAGTATACTCTTGATCTAATTAACTCCAACCGGTAATTAATCAGATTCAGTTTTAACTAGAAATTCAATTAGGTGATCAATCTAACAAAACCCTAGTTTAGATTCAATTAAGCACAGGGAATAATTTCTATTCAAGTTTGTTGAGAATCAATCAAACCTCACAACTACATACAAATCATGACTTCAATAACTAGTCAAACACAAGAGAAATTAGCAATGCATAATTAAATTGAAATCAAACTTACAAAGGTTTCAAAGTCTTCCTTGAGAGAAAACCCTAGCCTCCAAAAGTATGATAAAAGTTCTCATAAAAATAAACTAACAAAGGTTTATATATGTCTTCTAAAATAACCCTCAAAAAGTCTATCATTAAGCCACTACTCGGAAGATATAACCCAAGCCCAAAAATCAAGCCCAATGATTGTTCGCGTGAAAACTTCGATTGCTCGGGTTGCATGAGGATTGCGCGGCCGAGCAATTGTCATCCCGCGCAATCTCCCCTCAGTTGGAATTGCGCGGCTTAGCCTCTGAATTGCGCGGCCGAGCAATTGTCATCCCGCGCAATTGCCTCGGTTCAGCATTCAAGTGTCACTTCAGACGCTGTTTTGACCCACTTAGAGTTAGAATTTGGACTCGGATTAAAAATATGAATTGTAGCTCTTTGAATTAGCTTTCCAGTGATACCAAATTGAGCCTAATCCGAGTACTACATCTCCCAAACCAAGCATTGCAAGATAGAGGTGTCGAAATAAGAACTCCAATGCATAGCCCGGGTTTAAGCTTTCTTTTCACACAAGCTCTTGGGCCTTGGTTCTTGTAATCTTCACTTGTATCACTCTAAGCTTCCTCAAACTTCACCATAGTCCTCTAAGATCCATCCCGTCCATGCTTGTTTGCCTAAAGATCTGCAAAACCGAACAAAACAAGCGCAAAACCCGAATTTCCTAGAAAACCTAAAAACCTAAGAACTAGACTAAACTAAGCTAAAACCATGCAAAATAAACATAAATATGCATCCTAAACACTACCTAAATGCAAGCTATCAGCGTCCACACCCAATTCTGCCGATTCCAAGGGCGTTCCTGGTGCCAACACTCCACAAACCAGTAGTGAAGATGTTCCAGATGGGAAGCGCCGACAAAAGCTGGAGTCGGGCCGACAGTTTGCATCGAGGGGCATCGGCAATGCGCCGAACGCTGCTGATTTCAACAAACAGGGACTTCAGCACTTTTCTGGTGATTCCATGGGCGTTTCTGGTCCAAAACAGATTAAAATTGACTTCCCAACAGAATTGAAGAAAAAACACCCAAGAGAAGTCAATTTAAGCAAGGGACCACCGAATGAGTCTCCTAGCGTCACGCAGCACGCCGTCGCTGCACGAAAACTGGGATTCTAGGAGCTACGGGATGAATTTCACAGCGTTTCCAGGGGCGTTCATTCACAAAATCCAGGGGCTACAACATGTCCAAAACTCGCCCTAGAACCACCTCGTACGAGCTCCGACGCCGAGCCACCCTTGCTTGGCACATGCCAAGATCGTCTTCTCTTAGCCCGGCATCGAGACGTCGAGAAATCTATCCAGGGGAGTCTTTCTTGTTTCATTCTTTTTCCCCTTCTTTCTATTACTAAATATGTGGATTCTTCACTTCCTTCTTCTATTGTGTCTATTTTGAAGGAGTTCGAAGACATTATGCCGGATGAGCTACCGAAGGGCTTGCCACCAATCCGCGGGATCGAGCACAAGATCGATCTCATGCCAGGCGCGTCCCTTCCTAATCGAGCTGCCTATAGGACTTTGCCTAGGGAAACCGAGGAGATGCAACGACAGGTTCAGGAGGTTTTGAACAAGGGATATGTTCGAGAATCTTTGAGCCCATGCGTCGTGCCGGTGATCCTTGTACCGAAGAAAGATGGTTCGTGGCGTATGTGCGTCGACTGCCGAGCCATTAATCAGATTACGGTGAAGTACAGGCATCCGATTCCGAGGATCGATGACATGCTAGATGAGCTCCATGGTGCCGCCCTGTTTTCCAAGATTGATCTTCGGAGCGGATATCACCAAATCCGTATGCAAGAGGGGGACGAGTGGAAAACCGCATTCAAAACCAAGCATGGTTTATACGAATGGCTTGTCATGCCTTTTGGCTTGACAAACGCCCCTAGTACTTTTATGCGGCTTATGAATTTTGTGTTTAGAAATTTTTTAGGACGTTTTGTCGTTGTGTATTTTGACGACATCTTGGTTTTTTCTAGAGACTTGGATTCTCACGCGAGGCACCTTAGGTTGGTGTTAGAATGCCTTCGCGAACATTCATTGTATGTAAACCTAGACAAGTGTTCGTTTTGCACGGACACGACGAATTTTCTTGGGTTCGTCGTGTCCAAGGATGGGCTAAAAGTGGATGACGACAAGATCCGCGCCATCCGCGAGTGGCCCACCCCTACGACCCCAACGATGGTTCGATCCTTCTTAGGGCTCGCAGGGTTCTATCGGCGTTTCGTCAAGGACTTTAGTTCCATCGTCGGGCCACTCCATAATCTGACCAAGAAGGCAACCACAATCAAGTGGATGCCTCAACATGAGGCTGCCTTTCAGGCCTTGAAACAAGCTTTGTGTAGCGCTCCGGTCTTGCAATTGCCAGACTTCACTAAGCGCTTTGAGATCGAGTGCGACGCCTCTGACTATGGCATAGGCGGCGTACTCCTTCAAGAGAGACGCCCCATTGCATATTTTAGTGAGAAACTTAAGGGGGCAACTCTAAATTACCCGACGTATGACAAGGAGTTGTACGCACTGATTCGAGTCCTTAAAACATGGCAGCATTATTTGTGGCCAAGTGAATTCGTGATCCACACAGACCACGCGGCCCTAGCTTATATGTGGAGCCAAACGACTCTCAACAAGCGCCATGCTCGGTGGGTGGAGTTTATGGAAACCTTTCCGTACATCATCGCCCATAAGAAAGGAAAGGACAACGTCGTGGCAGACGCACTGTCACGTAGGTATATTCTCTTGACTCAGTTACAGGCCAATTTTCTCGGGTTCTCCTTGATTAAGGAGTTATATTTGCTGCATCCATATTTTAAACCGATCATGGAGAACCTTGAGCAAAGTAGAATCCATGAGTCCTATTTTTTGGACAATGGATACCTCTACCGAGCCGGAAATCTTTGCATTCCGTCTTCATCTGTGAGGCATCTATTGCTCAAAGAGGCTCATGACGGCCGAGGCCATTTTGGCTATGCCAAAACCCTAGCAGCACTTCGTGAGCATTTTTTCTGGCCCCACATGGCCTCGGATGTTTACAAGTATTGTCGTGGTTGTGTGTCGTGCCAAACCGCTAAATCGAGGTCCCAACCTCATGGCCTCTACACGCCCTTGCCCATTCCGGATGCCCCGTGGGAAGATTTCTCCATGGATTTTATCATGGGCCTTCCGATGACAAGGCGCGGCAAGGATTCGATCTTCGTAATTGTGGACCGTTTCTCCAAAATGGCTCACTTCGTGCCATGCAAAGGGAACAACAATGCGACGGAAATCGCAAACTTGTTCTTTGAGCATGTCGTGAAGCTCCATGGCGTGCCTCGCACTATCGTTAGTGATCGAGACACGAAATTTTGCAGCCATTTTTGGAGAACATTTTGGGGAAAGCTAGGTACACACTTACTATTTTCTATTGCATATCATCCCCAAACCGATGGTCAAACTGAAGTGACCAATCAGACCTTGGGCACCCTTCTTCGAACGGTGCTCAAACATAACCCACGTCGGTGGGAGGACCTAATTCCTTTCGTTGAGTTTTCTTATAACAGGTCCAAGCACTCGGCGACAAAGAAGACTCCATTTGAGGTGGTCTATGGGCTCAACCCGCACTCCCCAATGGATTTGACACCTCGGCCCTTGAAGACCGGCGAGCACATCGACGCGGCCAACCGCGCCGATGCCATTCGCCAGCTACACGAGAGGACTCGAGTCCAATTGGAACGTCGGGCTGCACAATATGAGGCGCAACACAACAAAGGCCTCCTCCTCCTCATCTTCAACCCCGGAGACCTCGTGTGGTTGCACCTCCAGAAGGACCGTTTCCCGGACGCTCGGAAAACCAAGCTTCACCAGTGTAGAGACGGCCCCTTCAAAGTCTTGGAGCGCATTGGAGACAACGCATACAAGATCGACCTCCCTGGCAAGTATTTTGTGCACTCAACTGTCAACGTTGCCGATCTCTCCCCCTATACTGAGCCTGCTTATGAGGAAACGGGGACGTTTCCGAACCAAGTAGGGGAGGGTGATGCGACCCCATCTATGGATGCTAGCCAAGAGATCGAGGCCTTCACACTTCGCTCAGATGGCCCAGTCACCCGTGCTAGGGCCCGTGCCATCGAGACCGCGACACAATCATTAGTGTCGCGCCTCTCCGCTGGCCATGGCGCGCCTTGCATCGCTACCTCGCTCGACACCATTTCGATTGTCGACACCGAGGAACCTCGTTACGAGCTCGCGGATCAACCGTGCCAAGACGCGACATCCTCGAGCATCGGGTCGCAAGTCGAGGCCGCAACCAGCCATCACCGAGACCTTGTGCCGGGACTCGATCTCGGGTCGTCACTCGAGGTTCTCGCATCGGACCTCGTAGTCGAGTCGCAACATGAGGTTCTCGGATGCCTTGGAGAACCTCAAGTTCGCGAGACCTCGCCAGCGTCGTCACCAGCGCCCAGCGCCATGCCAGCGTCCTCGCCAGCTTCCAGCATCGCGCTGTGACCTTGTCAGCGTCGTGTCCGAGTCTCGCCAGCGCCGCGCCAAGCATGTCGTGACACTGCGAGCACGGCCACGAATGACCTATCTATTTCTAGTAGTTTTTTGCACTATTTCTATTATAGAACATTACTATTACTAGTTTTATGTTTTTAGAAGGTTAATTATGGGCCTTGCGCCGCTACCTTTTGGACCCGCGCCGATGGGCCTAGTCTGCGTACTAGCCCTAGGCGCACCGATGGGTTTTTAGGGTTTTCGTTGTTTTTCTTGTGCCGCCTCCCTATATAAGGGGGATTAGGCTTATGTTTTTGATCAGCGCACACTTAAGGATTAATTTAGTCGAGGGTTTTCTCCTAGTTTCTCCTTAGTGCTATTGCGCCGCCACTATTACTCCATCAAAGCTCTCATTGTTCGGTATTGTTCGTGCCATAATCAAACCATTCAAGTCTTCCGCTGTGATAATTCGAGACCTACTACTCAAACACCGTTCGATCCGAAGCATCCCATACGAGGGACGCATCAAAGTGAGACACCTTCAGCAGCTATAGTGTCACATAAATCAAGAAAGTTTCTAAAATTTTCCATAGGGCACTCAGTAGGTTTCCCTTCAAAGTGAGTCCTTTTAATCAAGGATATAAATTGAGACTTAATCTCAAAAGTCTTCTCTATCTCTGGAAGCACAATTGGTGACTCCGGCACCCTCAATTCTGGATGCATATATTGCTTGACATTCCTCGGATAGGCATTCAGCTCTTCTTGTAAACGAGCGTTGTTCACTCGTTGACGTTCAGCCTCGCAAGCAACGGCGTCTCGATCAGCTTGTAACGCCTCCATCTGTTGTTGGAGTGCTTCCATCTGTTGAGCCATCTCTTCAGGTGTAGCCATGGCTCGCGTTTCTCTTCGTCTACGGTGCAAAGTGCGTTCAGTTTCGGAATAATAACCGGTGTTGTCAAATTCGAGCCTGCGACGTCCTGTTGGCATACGCTGAGAAAACAGACAAAGAAAACAAAATTAAAAACACAAATGGGGTCGGGCTATTCCCAGACCCATAGATAAACAAACAAACACTGTTGCTTCCCCGACAACGACGCCAATTTGTTGAGAGGGATATTTAACTTGACAAAAAATAAATTTATAGTCAAGACCCCGCTGAGTATAGCGAAGTCAGGATCGTTCCACGAGAAGCACGGTTGTTTGTCTATCAACTACTAAAAATAAGAAAAACAAGCAAAACAGGCAAAGACACCTACGACCAACCTCGTTAACGACCTTGTCAGGGTCGTTAACGAACCTGGGTAAAATACAAACACAAAGTAACGAACAATCTAAAACGCAGGTTCGGTACCGAGGCAAAGGAACTCGATAACGAATTATAACGAAAGCAAACAAACTAACTCAATAAGATAAAAAGATCTAGGACAAGGGTTACCACAACATAGCCATGCATATAAACTCATAAGAAGATAAAGATCATGCCTTTAAAAGATAGATTCATCAACTTTCGCTGATTAGCAAGCAAACCGATCCATTCTCATAAATCAATTCACTCAACCACTTGTTTTGGATCCAAAGCTCGAAACTTTCGTAATCGAACAATATCAACCTTCAATTTAACAACTTTCTCTTTCGATCAAATTGAAAACTCAAATTACCTCGACTATCGTCTTAGCATAAACACAACACGCAATTTAAAAAAATAGATAAAAGGTATTCAAAACATCAACTCACTCACCAAACATGCATAACTATGTCGGGTTTCAACCCCGACCCTAGATAAGAAAACTACTCACTACTCATGATAATAAAGCAAACAACTTCAATAAAAGGAAACATTGAAAACAAACTAAAACTTACTTGAAATTAATAAGAAAATATCGTCTTACAATATCTTGTAGAAACCGAAAACACAGAACAACACCGACGAGAAATTCCGACTAACGATCCTAATTCTCTCTCTCGGTTGAACCTCCTCGTTACCTTCTCCTCGTCTTCTCGTCCCTCGAAATATCGGTTCTCCAATAATATCGTCCACCCCTTCCTAGGCTTAGAATAAGGGTATTTATACTAAGAAACTATCTATTAAAAAGCCTAAAAGATAAAAACTAACTCTAAAAAGATAACAAGATATAAGATATAATATATAACAACCCTAAAGTCCATTAAAACCCTACCGACACGGAATCATCGTTAACGACCCCGCACAGGGTCGGTTGGAATCACAAAATCCCCTCGAAAAATTCTATCTCTAAGCCTCGTTAACGACCTTCACAGGATCGTTAACGAGCCTAGGTTTGGGCTTTTCTTCTACTTCTTCTCAACTTAAAACTTGAACTTCACTTCACTCTTCCTATGCAATCTTCCTCTTTATCTTCATGTCTTCCATCCTCCACCACAACACTCCAGTTTAGCTCAAAAAGCGCTCATTTCCTGCTCAAAAACCTACAAAAAGACACAAAGCGGAGTTGCTTCCATACTTCTCATAAAATATGCAAACGCATCCAAAAACACACAAAACTAACCCTAAAAACTACTAAAACCAAACTAAACAAACTAAGAAACATACTAAAAATTATACTAAAAACATGAATATCAGGCAAAACTCAAAAATTTTATTTAATAATAATCAACAATTTTTTTCAATATGAAACTTTAAAGTATAAATTATAAGCTTAATATTCTATATAAGATTTTAATTATAAGGCTTTACGGTCCAGACTGGGAATTCCCGGTCCGGTCCCGGTTTTGGACCGGGACCGAAATTCTCAAATTTCTTGGACCGAGGACCGGACCGACTCGGTCCCAGTCTTGGACCGGACTGTAAAATTCCGGTCTGGTCCGGTCCTAGTTTGCACAGCCCTAATCCCGTCCATGCTTGTTTACCTAAAGATTTGCAAAACCGAACAAAACAAGCGCAACTACCCGAAAACACTAGAAAACCTATAAACATAATAACTAGACTAAACTAAGCTAAAACCATGCAATATAAACATAAATATGCATCCTAAACACTACCTAAATGCAAGCTATCATGCTACTAACCTAAATCGATAAAGAATTGGACCACATGAATAGTAACTTCTTTTGGAATAAAGACACAAACTATAAACATTTAATAAGATGGGATTAGTTTGCAAATCGACCCATGAAGGAGGAATGAACATTCAAAAATTACAAGACATGATCCAAGCTCTTTAGATGAAACTAATTTGAAAAATTCTTGCAAAATCCGATAAACTATGGGTAAAGATAGTAAATGCAAAATACTTAAAAGGAACATAAATACTATAATATGCCAAAAAATACAAATATTTCTTGGTATTGGATAAAGCTAGTAATTGATGTCGCACTTTTTAGTCGGGTTTTATGGGTAGTTTTCTAGCTAGGATTGAGTCTTTTTCTAAGTTTAGTGTTTTGTCTTGAGTCATTTGTGTAGGTTTTCATATTATCTTAAGATATGGAGTCTACATGAGTTTGTTTGATGTTTTGTAGGTATTTGAAGCGTTGAAGAGGAGATGTTTAGGTTTTTCAAGCTTTCTAGGAGGTGATGTTCAAAGCGGTCTTGTGGTGATGTTGATAGAAGAGTGAGAGTCGGCGCAATTGAGGATTCCGAGTTGAAGATTTCAAGATCAAGGTGCTTATGAAGGAGCTAAAGGAAGTCTTAGAAGGCCAAGAGTGATTAAAGAAGAAACATTGAAGAAGAACCAAGCTTTGGAGCAAGTTTTGAGCGAAGAAATGAAGAATTCAAGTGCAGCCAATGGTCGGAGACGACCTCCATATGGTCGGTGACGACCCAATCCGTGTGTGGCAGATTTGTTTCTTGCGTTTTAAGCTAGGTTTAGTAAATGTTTTATTTATGGGTCTTTTTAAGATAGAATTTAGTTTCCTTGTAGGTATATTTCCACTACTATATAAGGATTGCTAGGGTTTTATTTTAGGGGGACGTTTTTTAGAGAGGAGATTCTAGGGGACGTTGGAGACGTTATTTTGTGGAAGACGGAACGAGTTGCAAGTTTGATTTCTAGGTTATCTTATTCCAAGCTCTTGGACAATTTTAGAGAGACCTTGAGGTTTTCTTGAGATTGTAAGTTTTCTTTTAATTGAAGTTTGTTTGGATTCGAATCATGTCTTCTCTTTCGTATATGATTATTGGTTGTGCCATGGATCGTGAGTAGTCTATTTTCTAGGGTTAGGGTGAAACGCGACGAGTTGTGCATGATTAAAGCATGAATCTTTGATTGATCAATCCTTTTTGAATCTCTATCCTTGTCTACTTGTTTTCTATCAATTCCTTAATGAAAGTTGAGGCATGTTCAAGTTTATGATTGAATTGAAGGATTGAATTGTGAATTTGGATAATACTTGGTTGAAAACGAAAGTTGAAACTTTTAGAAACAAGTAGGGTTTGCAAGTTTAGATCTTTATGAAAGTTTAGATTTTTACTTGATTGTTTGTGACGAAAGTCATTTATGAGATTATTATGGGATGATTTTGATTCATGTTTGCATGCATAGCTTGTTGTGGTGAATCCTTTGCTCTAGATCTCTTTTAATTTGGTTTTCGAAGTTTTCTAGTTACCCGGATAGGTCGGTTACGACCACTTTCAGGTCGGGGCCGAGCTCCTAGTTCCCTTAGTTTTTCTCCTGCGTTTGTGTTGAGTGGTTGGTCGGTTACGACCTGTTGTGGGTCGGTGCCGAGCGTTTGATTTTGTGTTTTGCTTTGCTTTGTTCTCTTTTATTAGGAGTAGTAGCTAGACGTAGATTCTTCTATCTCCCGTGGACGAACCTGACCTCCCTGTACTCAGCGGGGTCTTGATTATAAATTTATTTGTTGTCAAGAAACCCTTTCAACAAATTGGCGCCGTTGCCGGGGAATAAATTTAAACTTGCCTTGAAGGTACAACATCTTCACCGGTGAAGCCGGTTTCCTTCAAGGATGCGCCGTCGCCTCTCAATCGTGTCTATCGCCCCCCTCACTTGCCTTGGAGGGCAAGTGAGGGGGGCGATAGACACGATTGAGAGGCGAGAGGAGGAGACGAGTAGGGTTTGTGGAGAAGAACTATTGTTTGGATTCAAAGTTGTAAGCTTTCCCTTTTATTTAATATAGTTGTTTGTTTTTAATTATGATTTGTGAGTAGTCTTCTTCTCTAAGGTTGGGGTTAAACCCAACAATGGTTGTGCATGCTTGTTCATGATCATGATTTCATTGTTTTTATTGCATGAATCTATTCTCTTGTTCTTAATCCTTGAAACGAAAGTTGAAAGGAATTTCTCATTCATAGTTAAAGCGAAAGCGGATCTATCCTAGTTGAAGTAGAAGAGATTAGATAGTAAGTTTATTAATTTAGCGAAAGTTAGTTGATTTACTTGCTTAGGTTGACGAAAGTTGACATCTTTATGTGATAAAAGCATGATCTATGTGTTTCATGAGCGTTTGTATGCATGATTGTTGTTGTGGGGATACCCTAAACCTTAGAATTTCTCTTCCTCGATAAAAACTCCTTGCTTTTGATTGATTGCGTGCGTGATAAGGAACAAAACTTGATACTGACTATCTCCCGTGGACGAACCTGACCTCCCTGTACTCAACGGGGTCTTGATATAAATTTATTTTTTGTCAAGAAACCCTTTCAACAAATTGGCGCCGTTGCCGGGGAAATTTCAATAGTGCCAAGTTTTGTTCTTTTTACGTTTTTCGGGACTCCGCCGAGTCGGTAACGACCCCCCTAGGGTCGGTACCGACCCTGCTAGGCAACCCAATTTTTTGTGTTTTTTTTTGTTTATTTTCTAGGTCACTGTCAGGCCGGCACCGACCCTATCTAGGTCGACACCGACCCTATCTAGGTCGGCACCGACCCTATCTAGGTCGGCACCGACCCTATCTAGGTCGGCACCGACCCTATCTAGGTCGACACCGACCCTATTGACAGGTAGTTGTTTCTTTCTTTTTAGTTTTTGTTTTACGGGATCACTCTAGGCTCGATACCGACCCTCTAGGCCTCGGTACCGACCCTCTCCGAGACCCCGTTTTGCTTTTTTATTTTTTTTTTGTTTTTGTTTTTGCTTTCAGTATATGAAAACCACGGCCATAACTCTGGAAGAGATGGCACGACAGATAGCCGATCTCCGGAAGCAGATAGAGACCATTCAAGCTGAGAGAGACACTGCAGTTGCTGAAGCTGAACACCACCGAGCGCACAGTGCCCGTCTACGAGAGTAGTTGGATGCTATTTCAAGAAACGAAGTGGCTAGTTGTAGTACTGAGGAGCCTACCGACCCACCGTGGGTCGGTATCGACCCCTCTCTGAGTACAAAAACGAGCAACTTCAAAGAGGACATGCATATCACGGAGCCTACCAACCCCCCAAGGACGGTAACGACCCACTTCTCCTCGGTAACGACCCCTTTTTCGAAAGACCCAGGTGAGTTTTCTTGTTCTTATTTAATCAATTCTGGTGATGATCGCTTCTCCATTTCTTATTCTATATTATATCCTACTGTTAGTCCTATGAAGGAGCCAAAACCTCCTTGGTTTTTGTATTTTACTAACCCTGTTGTAGGATTACCAAGTATTCTTGTGGATGATCGAGGGCCAAATATCTTGGAGAATGTTGTTTCGGCTAAGTATGGGGTCCCTCTTGATCCCAACATATTTGGATGGAAACCACCATGATTAGTGGCAAGGTAAGTACGTCGGGCTAACGACGTTAAAAATAGCGCTTACGGGAGGCAACCCGCTTTTTGTTTTCGCTTTTAGTTTTTGCTTTCCTAGATCTTTTTGCTAGCTTTCTTTTGACTTTTTTTTTTAGGTTAGATTAGTATAGTAGGATAGAAGTTTTTCTAAAGTGACTCAGGTACAAGAAGAAGAAGTGTTAAACAGAAGATTCAAGACACTTGGTTTACAAGAGCAAGCAAGGATCATTTCGGTGGACAAGCACAGTTAGCTCGGTGACGACCCGGATGGGGTCGGTGCCGATCACTCTACCGATCCAAGAAAATTCAATACTCCTCAAGTGATTAATGGTTTCAAAACAGCTTCATTTTGTCTTTGTGAGTATCTTTTTCCTTATCCTCTTTATCTTTTTATGTTTTAAACAGTGAGGACACTGTTTGGTTTAAGTATGGGGTATGGGAAAAGGAAACTCAATTTTGTGTCAGTTTATGTTTTTGTTTGTGTTTTTAGGATTGATAATATTCCACTTAGATGTCCTATGATATGCTTTAACTTGCTTGATCATGTAATTCCATAGCATGTTTGGATAGATTTGCCTGAATCATGTTGAAAAATTGTTTTTATGTGGATATTTAGCTTGTGATGAAATTGAGCACATATGATCTTAGGTAGAAGTGACTTAAATCCAACAAAAATTGCTATCTTGTGAGTTATTTTTGGCCTTATAGGGAGAACATAAAAAATCCCTCTTCTTTTCTTGTGTGATTTACTCTCCTTATGCATATTATCTCTTGTCATTGCATGGTTATCTATTTCTTGAGGCCTATATGAGATATTAGTTCATTGCATGTGAAATCAGATGATATAGAACTTATTTTTCATAAGCCCTATTTAATCCATATCCACCCTTACATTATCCTCTTTTTGAAGCCAATTTGAGCCTAAAGCCTTTATTTTTAGCTCCACAAAATTATTCCCTAGCCATGATAAGCTTGACCCTATCCGGGGATTAGGACTTACTATTGGTTGTTATGATTTTGTTGAGTGAGTTGTATTGGTTCAAGTGTGGGGTAATTGTGGGTTGGGTAGTTGAGAATCTTGCAGTTTGTCATGTAAAAGGATTTTGGTTCAATGCACTTGCAAAGAAATAAGAAAAAAAGAAATCAGTATCGACTTCCCACAGAAAAAAAATGAAGATGAAAAGGGAAGAAGGAAAGAAAAAAAAGAGTTGAATAGTGAAAGTGTGCATGAGCCAAATTTTCCTTAGTGTTTTGTGAGCAAGATTAGTGGGATATTAAAAGGGTTGAAGAAATAAGAGAGTGTGCATAATGAAGAGAGAGTTTGGTATATTCTTTTATGAGAGTTTTGGAGATGTGTGAGTTTTTAGGAGTCTTTGATTCCCGGATATTATTAGCACCACATAGCCAAAATATTTCCACGCCATATTGTCAATACCAAGCCCCATTACAACCCGGCCGAATGGAAGCTTCTATGAAGTTTTTCATTGAGCCTAAGTTCTCTTGATGATTTTTATGTGTTTTGACATCCCAGGTGGAGAGTTTGGTGATATAAGTAACAATGACTATGTTGATTTTTGTATATTGGATTGAGTTGAGAGTTATTTTTATAAGCCCAAACACTTGAGAGTTGAGTGAAACACATTACCCTTGTGAGGTTGGATTTTTAGTTGCTTTTGCTTGAGGTTGCTCATATATGTGTGATGATGTTAGATTCACTTGTCTATTTTCTACTTGTGCTTTGATGTTGCTTTTTGATAAGGGCATTGACTTGATATATGTGTTGATGGTTTGGTTCTTGTCTTGTTGATTGCTTGAGGACAAGCAAGTCTAAGTATGGGGTATTTTGATGTCCGCCTTTCTAGTCATGTTTTTAGGGTGTGTTTTTAGTGTGTTTGAGTCTTTTTCTTTCGTTTTTTGTTTTGTTTTGAGTTGTTTGTGTGGGTTTTCGTATTTTCATGAGATATGGAGTCTACATAAGCTTTGGTGGTGTTTTGTAGGTTTTTAGAAGCTATTTGGAGCACTTTTGAGGAAAAGAGGAAAACCGAAGAGAAGCACTTAAGGAAGAGATCAAGGAACGAAGTTCATAAAGTCATTGAAGATCAAGTTTGAGCTTGGAAAGAGATAGAGAAATTCGTTACAAGAACATAGGAAAAAGAATCGAGTCAAACGGAGTTGTAACGAATCTTCTACGCAAGTCTTACTCAAAGCTGTTCGAAGTGCTGAATGAGGTCGGTGACGACCCACTGTGGGTCGGTGCCGAGCCACCCCGAGAGTAGCGGAGATCCGAGTCGGCGAGATTAACGGGCTTTTATCCTATTTCCTTTTATGTTATTAGATAGATAGAAGGAATATATCTTATTAGAAGATTTATTTCCTTAGAGATAGATTTAAGATAGAATAGTTTTTTTATAAATACTCTTGTCTACCCTTTAATTTTCTCTACACAATCAATTGCCTTGGAGGGCAAGTGAGGGGGGCAATAGACACGATTGAGAGGCGAGAGGAGGAGACGAGTAGGGTTTGTGGAGAAGAACTATTGTTTGGATTCAAAGTTGTAAGCTTTCCCTTTTATTTAATATAGTTGTTTGTTTTTAATTATGATTTGTGAGTAGTCTTCTTCTCTAAGGTTGGGGTTAAACCCAACAATGGTTGTGCATGCTTGTTCATGATCATGTTTTGATTGTTTTTATTGCATGAATCTATTCTCTTGTTCTTAATCCTTGAAACGAAAGTTGAAAGGAATTTCTCATTCATAGTTAAAGCGAAAGCGGATCTATCCTAGTTGAAGTAGAAGAGATTAGATAGTAAGTTTATTAATTTAGCGAAAGTTAGTTGATTTACTTGCTTAGGTTGACGAAAGTTGACATCTTTATGTGATAAAAGCATGATCTATGTGTTTCATGAGCGTTTGTATGCATGATTGTTGTTGTGGGGAAACCCTAAACCTTAGAATTCCTCTTTCTCTTGATAAAAACCCTAGCTTGATTGATTGCTTGTGTGAAAAGTAACAAAACTTGATACTGACTATCTCCCGTGGACGAACCTGACCTCCCTGTACTCAGCGGGGTCTTGATTATAAATTTATTTGTTGTCAAGAAACCCTTTCAACCAATTGGCGCCGTTGTCGGGGAGTTAGTTTAGTTTCTTGTCTAGTTATTTTTCGGGTTTGGGAATAGCCCATACCCTTTTGTCTTTACTAATTCGTTTTCTCGTGATTGTG
Source organism: Fallopia convolvulus (assembly GCA_964016875.1). Lineage (NCBI taxonomy): Eukaryota > Viridiplantae > Streptophyta > Magnoliopsida > Caryophyllales > Polygonaceae > Fallopia > Fallopia convolvulus. The sequence goes on from OZ024733.1 coordinate 26,972,037, forward strand.
TGTGTAGGTGTATGCCCTCTAGTTCTCGAAGGGAAGTTGACTGTTTTCCTTTTGATTCCGAGCTTGAGAGAACTCTTCACCGCAGGCTAAGAGAACGAAGAGCAATGGCCAACGCCGAGGAACTTGCTCGCCAGATGGCTGATCTTCGCCTTCAGATGGAAGGCATTCAAAGAGAGCGTGATGCTCAAACTGCTGCTGCACAAAGAGAGAGAGATGCGGCTGCTCGTCTTCAGCAAAAACTCGATGCTATTCCACGAAATGCAAAGCAGTATATGCATCCTGAATTCAAGGTTCCTGAATCTGCTATTGTGCTCCCTGCTATCGAGCACGCTTTTGAGATAAAGTCACACTTCATCACTCTTATCAAGAGGTCTCAATTTGAAGGCAAGCCCACCGAGTGCCCTATGGAGCACATCAAGAACTCCACTGACCTCTGTGACACAATAGCCGCTGATGATGTATCGCTTGAATATGTGCTTTTGAAAGCACTCAAATGGTCTTTGGCCGGAAAAGCTCTTACTTGGCTTGAAAGTTTACCCTCTAGATCTATTACTACATGGAAGACTCTGCATGATCAGTTTCTGACAAAGTTCTTTCCTCCGGCTAAGACTACAGAGTTAAGGAAGCGCATCACTTCTTATCATCAACTTCCCAATGAGACTTTTGTGGAAACTTGGGAGCGGTTTAAGGAACTTCTTCGGCAATGTCCAACTCATGGACAACCTCCTTATGTACTTCAAGAAATATTCTTCCAGGGAATTAATGCTGCTACAAAAGATCGGATCAACCTCCACACCGACTGCGGGTTCATTGAGATGGATCCCGATCAAGCGTGGGCCTTGTTGGATAAACTCACCAATTATGATGCAATGTATGGCACCCAACAAGCCGTCAAGGTTCCACAGAAGAGACTTTATGATCCCAATGCTGAGCCAATTGATCCGGATGTGAGGTTTCAATTTATGCAAGATGAGATAAACCAGCTTAAGAAGCAAGTGGGTCACTACAAATCCACCGCTCAACCTTGTCTAGAATGTGGTTCCCATGCTCATCCTACTTCTTCTTGCACTAATGTGGAACAAGTCCGAGCCGCCGAGGCTTAGGCGGAGGCTAATTATATGAGGGGACCCTATCGTGGCCAAAACAATGCTTATACGGCGAGGAACAACAACAATTTTTCTCAATGGAACAACAATGGCTACGGTCAAGGTTTTCAAGCACCACCACAAGAGCAAAGAGCCCCTCCCTATAGACCTCCCGGTTTCCAAGAGCCACCAACCTGGGCTCAAGGACTCCTTGAAGGAATGAATGGCATCCGAACCAATCTTAAAGGGGTGCAAAATCAACTAGGAGACTTTGAAGCTTGGAGGAAAAATGTGAATTCTCAACTCGGTGATTTAGCGGCCCAAATTCCACGACCTCAACGGCGATTACCGGGCCATTCTGATGAGAATCCGAGGGGTCAAATTGCTGCAGTGCATCTGAGAAGCGGAAAGAAGTTGCCGGATCGAGAAACAGGCAAGAAAGAGGCGGACAATGAGGACCGGTCTAGCTCGGAGGAGGTCGTCACCGACCCACCAAGGGTCGTGGCCGACCCTCCCCCCACTTCAGACAGGGTTGTCACCGACCCACCAAGGGACGTGGCCGACCCTCTTCCCGGAATTCTCCCATTCGTTCCTTCTACATCAACAACAAAGGTGCTTCCTTTTCCAACCAAGAAGGCTAAGGACTCCACGGAAGGCAAATTCAAGCGTTTTGTGCAGGTTCTTCAAGGGCTAAACATCACTATTCCTTTTGCCGAAGCTTTGAATGAGATGCCAGCTTACACCAAATTTCTCAAAGAAATCTTGTCAAAGAAGAGGTCTATGTCTGAACTAACCAATGAGGTACGATCTTTAGAGCTCCCGGAAAAACTCGGTGATCCGGGTAAATTTGCAATTACTATTGGCATAGGTGCCCATCGCTTCAAAGCTTTATGTGATCTTGGTGCAAGTGCTAGTCTTCTTCCTCTCTCTATATGGTCCAAAACCAACATGGGACCTCTGGAGCCCGTTGATATGAATCTCTATATGGCAAATGGCTCTTGTGTAAAAGCAACTGGAGTCGTCGACGACGTTCCTATCCAAGTTGGAAAATATTTTGTTCCCAACGACTTCATTGTGCTAGATATGCCTGAAGACCCTACGGTGCCAATCATTCTAGGTCGACCATTCTTAGCCACCGCAGGAGCACGTATAGATGTCAGGAAGGGACTTCTCTCGTTTGATATTGGAGAAGAGAAGGTCAAATTTCAATTCAATCCGGTCGTGAACGAAGTGGCTAGTTATAGTACTAAGGAGCCTATCGATCCCCCATGGGTCGGTAACGACCCTTATCTGAAGGAAAACGAGGTGGGAGGTGGATTCAAGAACAGTACCGAGGCGCTTCTTGACCCAGATCGGTCGGTACCGACCCCCCATGGGTCGGTGACGACCCCTTTTCTGCTCAATCCAGGCGAGTTTTCTTGCTCTTATCCAATCAATTCTGGGCATGATCCTTTCTTATATCCTCGTTCTATATTAGATCCTACTGTTAGTCATATGAAGGAGTCAAAACCTCCTTGGTTTTCGGATTTTACTAACCCTGTTGTAGGATTACCGAGCATACTTGTGGATGATCGAGGGCCAAATATTTTGGAAAGAAGCTTAGATGTTTTTCCGGCTAAGTATGGGGTTTCTTTTGATCCCGACAAAGCTGGATGGAAACCGCCCTGATCCGCTGAGGTACTTCTCGTCTAGCTAAAGACGTAAAATTAAGCGCTTTCGGGAGGCAACCCGCTCTGTTTTTGTTTTAATTTTCTTTTTAGCTTAGTTTATTTTGTTTTTCATAGTTTAGAGTAGCTAGGATTCTTGTCTTGCATCTCCACTAAGGTTTTGTAGGGACCCGAAGTGTCGAAAAGGGAATAAGAGGGCCGGAACACACCACAACACAAGGGAACAAAGCCCAGGGGGGTCGGGGACGACCCACAGGAGGTCGGAGACGACCAACGGGGGGTCGGGGACGACCCACAGGAGGTCGGAGACGACCAACGGGGGGTCGGAGACGACCCACCAGAGGGCGGCCACTACCAAAATCAGCATGGTGTCGACCCTATGGACTTCACGATGGGACCTCAGACTGACATGGTCCCTTATTACTCTCACCCCTATGGCTTTGATGGGTCCGGTGGCTCTCATTTTCAAGGACAAGGCACATATCATACCGGTTCAAGTTCGGGTGGCGATCCCGATATCTCCCGTCTCTCGGCTAAGATGGATGCCCTCATGCTCCACCAACACCAACTTTATGGGGCACTTAATCATCATCACAACCAATTTGTCAACCACCACAATGAGCTTAAGGATTTCCGCATTGAGTACTATGAGGATCACAAGTTAGATGTTGCAGGATGGGATGCTGAAGTGGAATATAACAATTGGTTGGCGCAACAACTTTTTGCACCGCCACCACCTCATCACCCTCCTCAAGAATGATTCTCCTCCTTTGCCAACGCTTCAAAATGTGTCCAAGTTAGTTTCTCTTTCCTTTCTCTTTACTTTCTTAATCAATGGGGACATTGATGTTTAAGTATGGGGTGGTTTGGGAGATTACTTGTTTGAGTCATGTGTTGTTTTGTGTTTTGATTGATGTGTGTGTTTAGCTTTGTTTTGAGTCTTTTTCTTTTTGATTTTTAGACGGATAAATGCCCTATTGCTTAGATGTTCTATGAAGGAAATTGCTTGCATAATCATGTAAAACCTATGACATGCTTTAAGAATTGCCTAAATCATGATCTTGATTTTTGAATTTTGAGCTTATAATGGACATTGAGCATGCATATTTCTAAGTGAAAGCAATCCAACAAAAATTGGACCTAAGTGAGATATATTTTGGCCTATAAAGGATGAACATTTTTACTCCTTTCTCTTTCATGTGTGGATTACTCTTCCAAATGCAATTTACCAATTGACAATGGCATGGTTATTTTAAACTTGAGACCAATGGAGATATGCTCATTACTTGATTGAATCAAATGATTTTGAACTCATTTTATAAGCCTATTATATTCCTTTTCCTACCTATACATGATCCCTCTGTTTTTAGCCCTTTGTTTTGAGCTTAAAGCCTATTTCTAGCTCCACAAAAAATTCCCTAGCCATGAAAAGCTTGACCCTTTGATCCGGGAATTAGGACTTAGAAGAAATTGTTGAAGAATTTATGGAGTGATGGGGTGAAAACAAAGTGATTATGGAAAGTAGATAAAGTGTGTTGTCTTTAGAAAATCCAAGTATGAAGTGTTTTTTGGGCTCGAAGTACACGCATATGGCTCGGTGACGACCCAAAGAGGGTCGGTGCCGACCTAACAAAAAAAAAAAAAAAGAGAAATAAACGGGGAAAGTCAAATGATAAGTACTAGAGTCCAAAGCCTTCAAAGAATAGAGAAAAGACAATGATAATAGGTGAAAGGGGTGGTGCATTGTAAAGTTTTAAGTGTTTGGTGATTGAAGAAGAGGAAAGAATGTTGGTCGAGCAATGTGTAGTCTAGGAGTCTTGATTCTCGGATTATATAGCACCACAAGGCCAAATATTTCCACTCCCTTTTGTTATTACCAAGCCCCATTACAACCCGGCCGAATGGAGACTTCTTTGAAGTTTTCATTGAGCCACCCGAGTTCATTTGATGATTTGACTTGTTTTGACTTCTTCGGTGGAGAGTTTGCTTATATAAGTTCCATTGACTATGCGGTTTTGTGTTTGGAATTTGAGTCGAGTGATTATTGTTATAGCTTAAACACTTTGAGAGTTGAGTGAAACACATTCCTTGGTGAGGTTGGATTGTGATTGCTTAGGATGTTCATGTGTGCTAGGATGTGGAAATTGTTTGCTCACTATTCTACTTGTGCTTCTTTTTCTATAAAGGTTATTCTTGAGTTTTGTTGATTGGTATTGATGCATGTTAAGTGATTGCTTGAGGACAAGCAAGTTTAAGTATGGGGTATTTTGATGTCGCACTTTTTAGTCGGGTTTTACGGGTAGTTTTCTAGCTAGGATTGAGTCTTTTTCTAAGTTTAGTGTTTTGTCTTGAGTCATTTGTGTAGGTTTTCATATTATCTTAAGATATGGAGTCTACATAAGTTTGTTTGATGTTTTGTAGGTATTTGAAGCGTTGAGGAGGAGATGTTTAGGTTTTTCAAGCTTTCTAGGAGGTGATGTTCAAGCGGTCTTGTGGTGATGTTGATAGAAGAGTGAGAGTCGGCGCAATTGAGGATTCCGAGTTGAAGATTTCAAGATCAAGGTGCTTATGAAGGAGCTAAAGGAAGTCTGAGAAGGCCAAGAGCGATTCAGGAAAGAACATTGAAGAAGAACCAAGCTTTAGAGCAAGTTTCGGGCAAAGAAATGAAGAAACCAAGTGTTTCCTATGGTCGGAGACGACCCACACTTGGTCGGAGACGAGCCACACTTGGTCGGTGACGACCACTTCCGTGTGTGGCGGAATTGAAACTTGCGTTTTAAGCTAAGTTCAGTAAATGTTTTATTTATGGGCCTTTTTAAGATAGAATTTAGTTTCCTTAGAGAGATTTTTCTACCACTATATAAGGATCTCTAGGGTTTTATTTTAAGGGGGGAACGTTTTTAGGGGGATTCCAGGGGGGACGTTTTTTAGAGAGGAGATTCTAGGGGACGTTGGAGACGTTATTTTGTGGAAGACGGAACGAGTTGCAGTGGGATTTCTAGGTTATCTTATTCCAAGCTCTTGGACAATTTTAGAGAGACTTGGAGGTTTGCTTGAGATTGTAAGTTTTCTTTTAATTGAAGTTTGTTTGGATTCGAATCATGTCTTCTCTTTCGTATATGATTATTGATTGTGCCATGGATCGTGAGTAGTCTATTTTCTAGGGTTAGGGTGAAACCCGACGAGTTGTGCAAGATTAAAGCATGAATCTTTGATTGATCAATCCTTTTGAATCTCTATCCTTGTCTACTTGTTTTCTATCAATTCCTTAATGAAAGTTGAGGCATGTTCAAGTTTATGATTGAATTGAAGGATTGAATTGTGAATTTGGATAATACTTGGTTGAAAACGAAAGTTGAAACTTTTAGAAACAAGTAGGGTTGCAAGTTTAGATCTTTATGAAAGTTTAGATTTTTACTTGATTGTTTGTGACGAAAGTCATTTATGAGATTATTATGGGATGATTTTGATTCATGTTTGCATGCATAGCTTGTTGTGGTGAATCCGTGCTCTAGATCTCTTTTAATTTGGTTTTCGAAGTTTTCTAGTTACCCGGATAGGTCGGTTACGACCACTTTCAGGTCGGGGCCGAGCTCCTAGTTCCCTTAGTTTTTCTCCTGCGTTTGTGTTGATTAGTTGGTCGGTTACGACCTGTTGTGGGTCGGTGTCGAGCGTCTGTTTGTGTTTTTTTTTCTTTGCTTTGTTCTCTTTAATTAGGATTAGTAGCTAGACGTAGATTCTTCTAATTCCCGTGGACGAACCTGACCTCCCTGTACTCAGAGGGGTCTTGATCTATAAATTTATTTGCTTGTTAGGATCAAGGTAAAACCCTTTCAACAAATTGGTGCCGTTGCCGGGGAGTTAGTTTAGTTTCTTGTCTAGTTATTTTTCGGGTTTGGGAATAGCCCATACCCTTTTGTCTTTACTAATTCGTTTTCTCGTGATTGTGTGTGTAGGTGTATGCCCTCTAGTTCTCGAAGGGAAGTTGACTGTTTTCCTTTTGATTCCGAGCTTGAGAGAACTCTTCACCGCAGGCTAAGAGAACGAAGAGCAATGGCCAACGCCGAGGAACTTGCTCGCCAGATGGCTGATCTTCGCCTTCAGATGGAAGGCATTCAAATAGAGTGTGATGCTCAAACTGCTGCTGCACAAAGAGAGAGAGATGCGGCTGCTCGTCTTCAGCAACAACTCGATGCTATTCCACGAAATGCAAAGCAGTATATGCATCCTGAATTCAAGGTTCCTGAATCTGCTATTGTGCTCCCTGCTATTGAGCACGCTTTTGAGATAAAGTCACACTTCATCACTCTTATCAAGAGGTCTCAATTTGAAGGCAAGCCCACCGAGTGCCCTATGGAGCACATCAAGAACTCCACTGACCTCTGTGACACAATAGCCGCTGATGATGTATCGCTTGAATATGTGCTTTTGAAAGCACTCAAATGGTCTTTGGCCGGAAAAGCTCTTACTTGGCTTGAAAGTTTACCCTCTAGATCTATTACTACATGGAAGACTCTGCATGATCAGTTTCTGACAAAGTTCTTTCCTCCGGCTAAGACTACAGAGTTAAGGAAGCGCATCACTTCTTATCATCAACTTCCCAATGAGACTTTTGTGGAAACTTGGGAGCGGTTTAAGGAACTTCTTCGGCAATGTCCAACTCATGGACAACCTCCTTATGTACTTCAAGAAATATTCTTCCAGGGAATTAATGCTGCTACAAAAGATCGGATCAACCTCCACACCGACTGCGGGTTCATTGAGATGGATCCCGATCAAGCGTGGGCCTTGTTGGATAAACTCACCAATTATGATGCAATGTATGGCACCCAACAAGCCGTCAAGGTTCCACAGAAGAGACTTTATGATCCCAATGCTGAGCCAATTGATCCGGATGTGAGGTTTCAATTTATGCAAGATGAGATAAACCAGCTTAAGAAGCAAGTGGGTCACTACAAATCCACCGCTCAACCTTGTCTAGAATGTGGTTCCCATGCTCATCCTACTTCTTCTTGCACTAATGTGGAACAAGTCCGAGCCGCCGAGGCTTATGCGGAGGCTAATTATATGAGGGGACCCTATCGTGGCCAAAACAATGCTTATCCGGCGAGGAACAACAACAATTTTTCTCAATGGAACAACAATGGCTACGGTCAAGGTTTTCAAGCACCACCACAAGAGCAAAGAGCCCCTCCCTATAGACCTCCCGGTTTCCAAGAGCCACCAACCTGGGCTCAAGGACTCCTTGAAGGAATGAATGGCATCCGAACCGATCTTAAAGGGGTGCAAAATCAACTAGGAGACTTTGAAGCTTGGAGGAAAAATGTGAATTCTCAACTTGGTGATTTAGCGGCCCAAATTCCACGACCACAAGGGCGATTACCGGGCCATTCTGATGAGAATCCGAGGGGTCAAATTGCTGCAGTGCATCTGAGAAGCGGAAAGAAGTTGCCGGATCGAGAAACAGGCAAGAAAGCGGCGGACGATGAGGACCGGTCTAGCTCGGAGGAGGTCGTCACCGACCCACCAAGGGTCGTGGCCGACCCTCCCCCCACTTTAGACAAGGTCATAACCGACCCACCAAGGGACGTGGCCGACCCTCTTCCCGGAATTCTCCCGTTCGTTCCTTCTACATCAACAACAAAGGTGCTTCCTTTTCCAACCAAGAAGGCTAAGGACTCCACGGAAGGCAAATTCAAGCGTTTTGTGCAGGTTCTTCAAGGGCTAAACATCACTATTCCTTTTGTCGAAGCTTTGAATGAGATGCCAGCTTACACCAAATTTCTTAAAGAGATCTTGTCCAAGAAGAAGTCGATGTCTGAACTAACCAATGAGGTACGATCTTTAGAGCTCCCGGAAAAACTCGGTGATCCGGGTAAATTTGCAATTACTATTGGCATTGGTGCCCATCGCTTTAAGGCTTTATGTGATCTTGGTGCAAGTTCTAGTCTTCTTCCTCTCTCTATATGGTCCAAAACCAATATGGGCCCTTTGGTTCCGGTGAATATGAAGCTTTATATGGCAGACGGTTCTTGTGTAAAACCAACTGGAGTTGTCGATGATTTCCCTATACAAGTTGGCAAGTTCTTTGTGCCTAATGATTTTATTGTCATGGAGATGCCGGAGGATCCTGTCATCCCGATTATTCTTGGGCGACCTTTTCTTGCAACCGCCGGGGCCATTATTGATGTGAAGAAAGGCCTTCTTACCTTTGAAATCGGCAATGAGGTGGTTGAGTTCCGGTTCAATCCAACAATGAAGGAAACCGGTGAAGCTATGGAAGTGAAGATGTTGTACACCCGCTCGGATTACATTGACTGTGAAGATCCGATTGAGCGCTTGTTCGGAGCTTATACACGTGTAGCTAAAACCGAGGAGGAAACTGCTAGGTCGGCACCGACCACATCTAGGTCGGCACCGACCACATCTAGGTTGGCACCGACCACATCCAGGTTGGCACCGACCACATCCAGCTCGGCGCCCACCTCTATTCCGATCGTTGCTGAGGATTTTATGCTTGCCTCTGGCTCGGTGATGACCCCCTTATGGTCGGAGCCGACCCTTCTGGAGGCGGATGATGATGCTTACTTTGAAGAGCTTTTCAAAATGGAGAAGGTTGAGGACATTGTTACACCACCACCACCTACTCCAGAGCTTAAGACTCTCCCCGAGTCTTTGAGGTATGAGTTTCTTGGCCCTAATTCCACTCTTCCTGTGATTATTAATTCTAACCTTAATGCGGAAGAAGTTGGAAAGTTGTTGAATGTTCTTAGGACTCATAGGAAGGCCATTGGATACTCACTTGAGGATTTGAGTGGCCTCTCACCGTCTTTGTGTATGCATCGTATTTTTCTTGAGGAAGGACACAGGCCAACCATAGAGCACCAACGGAGGCTTAACCCGAATATGAAGGAAGTGGTAAAAAAGGAGATCTTGAGAATGCTCGACGCAGGTATCATCTTTCCAATTTCAGATAGTAAGTGGGTAAGCCCCGTTCATGTTGTACCTAAAAAGAGTGGTCTTACTGTTGTTGAAAATGAAAAAGGCGAGTAAATTCCCACTAGGACTACCACTAGTTGGCGCATGTGTATTGACTATAGAAAGCTAAATAGCGCCACTAGAAAGGACCATTTTCCTTTGCCTTTTATTGACCAAGTGCTAGAGAGATTAGCTTTGCATGATTATTTTTGTTATCTCGATGGCTATAGTGGTTTTTGGCAGGTTCCGATACATCCCGATGATCAAGAGAAAACCACCTTCACGTGTCCTTATGGCACATTTGCCTATAGGAGGATGCCATTCGGGCTTTGCAATGCCCCGGCCACCTTTCAACGGTGTATGATGGCTATCTTCTCCGACATGATTGAGGACATTGTGGAGGTATTCATGGATGATTTTTCGGTTTACAGTACCACTTTTGACTCTTGCCTAGCCAATCTTGCTAGAGTACTTAGGAGATGTGAGGAGACTAACCTAGTGCTTAATTGGGAAAAGTGTCATTTTATGGTTCAAGAAGGAATTGTTCTAGGTCATGTTGTGTCAAAAAGGGGGATTGAGGTTGACAAAGCCAAAATTGAATTAATTGAAAAATTGCCACCCCCTTCCTCAGTGAAAGATGTTAGGAGCTTTTTAGGACATGCCGGGTTTTATAGGAGGTTTATTCAAGATTTCTCTAAGATTACCAAACCGTTAACTAACCTATTAATGAAGGATGTTGTGTTTGAGTTTTCTTCCGAGTGTCTTGAAGCTTTCCACAGGATCCGAGATGCACTTGTGTCGGCGCCTATCATGCAACCTCCGGATTGGACCATTCCCTTCGAGATCATGTGTGACGCTAGTGACTACGCCGTGGGCGCGGTCCTTGGGCAACGAAGAGAGAAGAAGCTTCATGCTATCTATTATCCGAGCAAGACATTAGATGAGGTCCAAAGCAAATACACGACCACAGAGAAGGAATTCCTAGCCGTTGTGTTTGCTTTTGAGAAGTTTCGTTCGTACTTGGTGGGTTCCAAGGTAATCGTCTACACTGATCATGCAGCTATCCGTTATCTTATGGATAAGAAGGACGCCAAACTGAGATTGCTCCGATGGATGCTTCTATTGCAAGAATTTGACCTTGAAATAAGGGATAAGAAAGGAGCGGAAAATCTTGTGGCGGACCACCTTTCTCGGTTACCTATGGAGCACATTAAGGAGTCCGACAATTCAATTCCCATCAACGACTCTCGCCCGGATGAAATTCTAATGAGTAATGAAGTTTTACGGATCGAGGTGAACAAGCCTGGGTCGGAGACGACCATTCCTGGGTCGGAGACGACCATTCCTGGGTCGGAGACGACCATTCTTGGGTCGGAGACGACCTCCCATATGCAGCCTTGGGCCGACACCGAGCTAGATAGCATGGCACCGACCCCCACCACGGCCGATCCAGGTCATTCTTCTAACTCTTCTTGTGTGTTTTCCACTATTCATTCTTCTCCTCCCCTTTTCTCTAGCCATTCTTTATATGCTATTCAAGGGGCGAAAACCCCTTGGTTTGCGGATTTTGCTAACTATGTTGTAGGAGGCATTATTCCGGATGGATTGACTTCCCAAGCCAGAAAGAAGTTCCTCCACGACGTCAAGCAATACTATTGGGACGACCCCTACCTTTTCAAGCAAGGGAGTGATCATATCTGTAGGCGTTGTGTTCCGGACAATGAGATAGAGGGAGTAATCCGACATTGTCATACTCTTCCAGCGGGAGGCCATGCAAAGGGATTCAAGACCACCGCAAAAATTCTTCAAAGCGGATTCTATTGGCCCACCCTTTTCAAGGATGTTCATGCCTATGTCACAACTTGTGATGAGTGTCTGCGTACGGGAAATATCACATGGCGGAATGAGAACCCACTCACAGGAATTCTAGAAGTTGAGCTTTTCGACGTATGGGGAATTGATTTTATGGGACCCTTCCCCTCTTCGGGCCCCTACAAGTACATCCTCGTAGCGGTTGACTACGTATCTAAGTGGGTTGAGGCCATTGCCACGAGAACTAATGATGCACGAGTGGTGGCCAAGTTTATGAAGTCCAATATTTTCCCCCGCTTTGGTGTTCCCCGAGCCCTTATTAGTGATGGCGGTTCTCACTTTATTGAGCGGAGTTTTGAGGCACTTTTGACTAAGTATGGGGTCCTACACAGGGTGGCAACTCCTTACCATCCCCTAATTAGTGGTCAAGTGGAGATCTCCAACCGGCAAATTAAAAACATCTTGGAGAAAACGGTTTCCCGCTCAAGGAAGGATTGGGCTTCCAAGCTCGATGATGCACTTTGGGCATACCGCACCGCCTACAAGACGCCACTCCGCACTACTCCCTACAATCTCGTGTATGGCAAGTCATGCCATTTGCCCGTCGAGCTCGAACACAAGGCTCTATGGGCTCTCAAGGAACTCAACATGGATCTTGACGTAGCCGGAGCAAAGAGATTTATGGACTTGCAAGAATTGGAGGAGTTAAGGCATGTTCAAGTTTATGATTGAATTGAAGGATTGAATTGTGAATTTGGATAATACTTGGTTGAAAACGAAAGTTGAAACTTTTAGAAACAAGTAGGGTTTGCAAGTTTAGATCTTTATGAAAGTTTAGATTTTTACTTGATTGTTTGTGACGAAAGTCATTTATGAGATTATTATGGGATGATTTTGATTCATGTTTGCATGCATAGCTTGTTGTGGTGAATCCTTTGCTCTAGGTCTCTTTTAATTTGGTTTTCGAAGTTTTCTAGTTACCCGGATAGGTCGGTTACGACCACTTTCAGGTCGGGGCCGAGCTCCTAGTTCCCTTAGTTTTTCTCCTGCGTTTGTGTTGAGTGGTTGGTCGGTTACGACCTGTTGTGGGTCGGTGCCGAGCGTTTGATTTTTTGTTTTGCTTTGCTTTGTTCTCTTTTATTAGGAGTAGTAGCTAGACGTAGATTCTTCTATCTCCCGTGGACGAACCTGACCTCCCTGTACTCAGCGGGGTCTTGATTATAAATTTATTTGTTGTCAAGAAACTCTTTCAACAGTAATCCTTCATAAAACATTCAAACATGACTGGTTTGGCATGTTGGAGATGGCAAAAACCATTAAATTTTTGGACTATCTATGAAAACCACCAATCTGAGGAACTTATATAAATTTTTTTTATCTCGAACATTATAACAAGTCACTAAGATAACAAGCAGTGGAAACAAAGTTTATGAAGGTAATTTTTTTATTGGATATTGGATATTGGATGAGATTAATATTGTAAGAAAAGATTGATATAAAAAAAAGTTGAAAAGGTTGACAAATTTAATGGGAAGTCCGATAAGAAATATAAGACAAACTTTTAAAGACGAAGAGAGTACGTACATAGCTATTCTATAAAAAGAGTCAGTGTTTCCACCATGACATAAATGAAAACAAAAGAAAGAGCACCCAACTCACTAATATCCCATTTCGGTATCTATGTTGCATCCACAATTTGTAAACTGCCTTACAGAACATCAAATTTCATTTCCTCAAATCACATGCATCCTAGAATTACTATAACCTTCAACTTGTTTTCCGGTTACAAGCAATTTTTTTTTGTTAATTTCTAACAATGATCTGATAAATCATAGAAGTACTTGATTGCTAGCATCCATAATTTCCAGGACTCTGCATATTGTTGATTACATCTTACAACCCTGATTTATAGCTTGAATGTAACAGCTTGATTCCGATTTTCGTTTTCATATTAGCATTTGATACTTATTTTTCAACGAGTAGAATTTCCTGCACAAAAAGCACTTGTACTGACATATTTATTTTGTATTTTCTTGCAAACGATCACACGGCAGTAGAGATCATAGGTCTAGAACGTAGATTCTGGATGTGAAACATCTTGACACTTCTTTTTTGGCCTTTTACAATGCTTCATGCTTTAGTATTTCATCAATGGCACTTTAACAATGTTAAATATCGCAGCTTTTAGCTCCAAGCAAAAAACAATGGTAAATTACACCAGACCATGCTTAAGTCAATCAATCAACCACTCTTCCACATCCCCCTCCCTTTACAAGCAAAATTTGCATATAACCACTTGTGGTTCATATTTGCTAGCAATTTAGCAAAGTTACTCATTTTAACCTTATCAAAACACCTAGAATAACCTTAAAGAAACAATCTGAAAATGCACTAACTGTTCAAAATTCTCCTCCTTTTTACAAAAGCAAACCCATCATTAATGTTTCAATGAGTTAAGGAGTTGAATGGTAGCAAAGTATACATAAAGAGGTGTTTAAATGCAATTTTACTTATGAAGTGGGGTTTAATGCAGTCACAAGTTTCGATAAAAAAAATGAAGTTGAATTTCACAGCCTTGAAGCTTATTCAACCACGCTCATCATATAAAACTGACAAAGTAAGAAACATTTACCAAAAGAAGAGGCTTTTGACAAAAAATATCAGACAAGACCTCAAAGCTAATAATGCTGCAATTGGATCGGAAACCAAAAAAAGCGATTATTTTTAGGTTAATTAAACCGATTTTTTTTTAAATTTCGGTTTGATTAACCGAACCGAAAATAATTTCGGTGTATCGGTTTGGTTTCGGTTCACGACTTTATATATAACGGCTAACCAAAAATATATTAATATTTTATTCAAATATTAGTTATCTCTACTTTATTTAGTGGTTAAACTCTATTATCTTCAAGGTGTTGTTCTAGTTTGTGTCTTTCCTTTTCCAATTTTAACAATTTTCACATTATTTTCCCACTTCTCATTGATATAACACTCGCTTATCAAATTTGATGGAATAAAAAATAATACTCACAATGTTTGATTTCATACACTATAGTATATACTCTCGATATTTATTTACAACAACCGAAACAATATGGTATAAGTACATATTTAAAATAAAAGTCTAGCTTGATCACTTTTTTTATTCAAATTTTATTATTTTATTTTTAATTATTTAAGGTAAAATTATATAAATGGTTATCGGTTAACAGAGAAAAAACCGAACCGAAAAATTGGTTAACTGAAATTCACTGTTCGATTATGGTTCGCACAATTGTATATCACTATAATCAATGGATAGAAAATCTCATTCTTAATTTTAAAAAAATAATCTTATGTATATAATAAATTGATAAGTATTTATCTTATTACTTATCTATTTTCATAATACAATAAATTATCATGTTTTGGATATTAATTTAATTCGTAATACTAATAAAGTATGTAATAGTTAGGAGAGATGCGCCAGCTTGAAAGCGGAGGAGAAAGAATGATTCCCCCGGCCCATACAGCTCGTCCTCGTGAACGGAGGATATTGTTTCAAATAAACAACTTTTATAGTTTACTAGTTTTACCCGTCGTACCATGTACGACTACGATTCGATATTTTATAAACATTATAAATAGGATATTAATAAATAAATAAAAATATAATTTAAACTTTAATATAAGTAATTTATTTTAAAATATTTAAATAATTTATCTTTAATTTTAAATATTTGTATAAGGAACCTTTCAAAAAATACTATTATACTAAATAGATATTTTTTTGATGTTAGAGATAATTTAAATAGTTAAAAAGAATTTAATAGAAAGAAGTTATAATAATAGAAATTAAAATTAATTTTTTAAATATGAGGTGGGACCAGAATCGTTCTGGTGGCTAAAAAAGGTACAACTTTAATATATAGTTATAGATATTGCTTCTTTTTTTATTTTTAAACATTATAAGTATTTATCATTAATTTTTTTATCATAAAAGAAAAAAATATATCTATAAATAATTTTGTAAAAAGACATCATGCTAAAAGGTAAAAGATATTTATACTTATTTTAAAATATTTTAAATTTTTTATCTTTCATTTTAAATATTTGTATAAGGAAGTTTTCAAAAGATATTGTTATGCTAAATAGATATTTGTTTGATGTTAAAGATAGATTTAAATAGTTAAAGAAGAATATAATAGAAAAAAGTTAAAATATTAGAAATAAAAATTAAATTTATAAATATGAGGTGGGGCCAGAATCGTTCTGGTGGCTCAAAAAGAGATAACTTTAATATATAGTTATAGATAAATTGATTTTAAATATTTATTCAAAATCTATATTTAAACATTTACCTGATTATTTTTCTCAAATAATAAATATATTTATTATTATTAATATTTTATTCAAAAGCAAAAAAACGGGTACGAGAATATATATTAGTTCATAACCCTAAATTAACCCCTATCTCTCTGTCACTGCTTCGAACGCCTTCCTGTTCCGATCCGAGTCCCCTCCAGCTGCTAATTGATCTCTTTCTACAACGGCAATGGCAGCCCCATCATCCGATAATTGGACAGGGAATTCGAAAAGGCGAAACCTTGAAGAAGGCGAACGAGAAGCATCAACGCGTTATTGGCCAGAAGATGTGATTCGGGAGATCCTCGTGAGGCTTCCAATCAAATCAATCCTCAGATTCAAATCGACCAGCAAAAGCTGGTACGCTCTCATTCGATCCCGTTCCTTTATCGATTTCCACCGCACACGCCGTCTCGATGACGACGACCATGCGGATGAGCTCTTCTTCTCTCAGAGCCATAGCAATGAACATGTTTATACTCCTGAGGACGAAGAACCCTACATCATCTCATCCTTATCTTATTGCTCATCATCCGGCCTAAAAACGGAATCCACCCCACTCTTTGATCTTAAATTGCTACGACAAGCGCTGGCCGTTGGCAAAGTTGGTCTTTATCTGAAGAAGAGGCTTTTGGTCAATGTGCCCGGTGTCTATGTGCTCGGTCCCTTGAGCAACGGAATTAGCTGTGTGATTGCTCTAGAGTTTTTTGAAAATACAATATCGGGTCAAGAGTACTGCTATAGCAAGATCGCATTTTGCAATCTCAGCACAAGGGAATTCAACGTCCTTGC
This sequence comes from Fallopia convolvulus, assembly GCA_964016875.1. Taxonomy (NCBI): domain Eukaryota; kingdom Viridiplantae; phylum Streptophyta; class Magnoliopsida; order Caryophyllales; family Polygonaceae; genus Fallopia; species Fallopia convolvulus. The sequence goes on from OZ024733.1 coordinate 26,988,715, forward strand.
CGATCCGTTCCCTTTTCCTAGGAGAGGCGTGGGCGTAATGTTCTATTTTCCGCATTACTACGGTTTTGGTAGCATTCAGAACCATGAGGGTGTGGTTGTTGACTATAAGATGGTCGTGGTCGAACATAACGTCCATAATCAGAGTTTTCGAGCTGCAGTGTACAGCCAACGACGTGGTAGCTGGAAGCTAATTTCTCCCAAGGTGGTCGGTGAACATGAGTTTCCTACTAAAATCACTCAAACTTTATTCCACTTCCCGGTGCAAGCATTGTTGAATGGGTCGTGTCACTGGATGGCTAAGAAGAAGCAATCCAATTCCAATGGTAGTCAGCAGGATTGCGTCTTGCAATTTGACTTGGCCAAGGAGGTTTTTGGGTTGATAGCAGCACCACCACAGGATGATTATTGCCATCGTCCACTAGAATACCGTGTGGACACTCAAGCTTTGGTTCTTGATAATCGTCTTGCTGCAGTTACCGTAGTCATGCAGTTCTCTCCCAGGCAGATACATCATATTGATGTATGGATGATGATGGAGTACGGAGCTGGGGCATCTTGGACAAAGATCCATTCTTGTAAAGTTCATCTCCAAGACCATATGCTCGGGAGAGTTTTCGGCATGTCTTTCTCCAGGGCTGATGATGGTGGTACTAATATTGACAAATTTTTCTTTCAAGACTGGATGTGGAATAAGAATTTGATATCATGTGATGGTTCTGGTTATAAAAAGCACAGTGATTTCGAGTATCAGTGGGCTATTTGGAAACCTCTAGGACTTTCACCTTATGTTGAGACTCTTGAGCCTGTCTCCCTCCAACTCTAACTCGATCAAGACACCAACCCAGCTAATTAATGTACATTTATGTACGAGCATTCATCTAAACATTAGAGGATCCCTCTCCACCCAAGATCCTCCTGATATTTCTTACAACATGTATACTAAAATTAATTGCATGTTTATTAATTACAATTGCACATTTTACGTATGTATAAAAGTACACAGTTACTATTAAACACAAATTTAGTCTCCTGAATTGGACGGTTATTTCAATTTTATGTATACAAAAAATCAACTTCACATTATTTAGAGTAGCTATTTTGTGATTTCGTGTTTTGTTTTATGGTTTTGCACTTTCCACACTTTTGATCCTACTACATTTTTGTTACCCTCTGTTTACAGTATATTGATTGGTTGAAAATTTTAATTATTTTATTAGTTTTATGCCACAACAAGAATATGCAAACAGTAGTATGATAGATGATTTCATTTGCTTCATCTGTTGTCCTAGAAACGGGTAATAAAGAATTTTTTTTATTATTATTAGGTAAGAATTAGGGTGCTCTCCTCATGAATGACGTCCTAGAATATCCTTTTGGATGAGAACTAGAAGTTCTGGATGAGTCTTAATACATTCAATAAGGAGATTGTGACCCAATTAGCACAATTTTATCAACGATAGTGTTACAGTCCCTAAAAATATGATTAATCGAGATATCCTAGAGATATCCTAGTTTCCATAAATGGAAACAAGGATATCAGCGATTATGAGCTCAATCTGCCAAGGCAATGATATTTCCCTTTAACAGCGTAAATGACTTGGAGATTATCCCCTTTAATTTCCACCTTTCCTAGATTTCTAGTGGTCATTTGTCGAATAGCTTCCCGGAGAGATAGAGCTTCCGCCTTTAACACCAATACTTTCCCAAAGCTATTCGTCATAATGTCTATTACCTGACCAAGATGGTTTCTAATTACAATTCCTCCAATCGTGTTGCCATTGGACAGTTTAGAGGCATCAAAGTTTATTTTCATGTAGTCTAGTTTAGGCTTTTTTCCATTTCCTCTGCTCTGAGCTTGTGCTTCCTTCATCCTCTTTCTTGAGTGAGATGCTAGTATAGTTTCTTCGTCTTCAGTCCACTTCGCATCTTTTTCCCATTTTGTAATTTGATTTCTTATATATGTTGTCAAATCTGCTATTCCTTCGCATTGATCTTGTTAAAATATCAGCTTATTACGTTGATGCCAAATGCTCCACCAAATAACTGCCAGGCATGTGCAGTCTTTTTTCCTAAGAATTTGGTAAATTTCACTTAGTATTGTTCTAAGTGTTTTTGTTTTGGGAGCCATACGATTTAATAGAATTTACAATGCTTGTGTTTATTTTGTTGGTTATATAGATCATATATGGACATTTTGTAAGTAGGTGGTTTCTGTCTTCATTAGTGCAATGACAAAAGGCACAACCTCCAGGTGTCATAATTTGCTTATCGCGTAGTCTAACTTTCGTGGGAAGTCCATTGTTATTAACTTTCCAAACGAAGTTTTTGACTTTTGGGTATGTATCCAGTTTCCACATCCAATTATTTATGTTCGGTGTTTGTCTATTTGTATTTGTAATTAATTTCACTGCGGATGAGGTAGAGAACCAACCATTTTTGCTTGAAGATGAAGCGACCTCCTATATTCCAATTGTCCATCCAGAATTTGACCGTTTTCCCGTCCCCAATTTGCCATATGAGACCTTTATAGAAGTCTTCTCTAAGACGCATAAGTTTTTTGCATTGCCATGAAGTGCTTAGTTTGTACGAAAATAAATTATCAATACTAAGGTATTTTTGCGAAATTATCTTAACCCAAATATTATTTGGTTTTGCAATAACTTTTCAAAGCAGTTTCATTTGTAGTGCCTTGTTCATGTATTCGGTTTTCCGGGTTCATAGTCCTCATCTCTCTTTTGGTTTACAAATCTTATCCCAACCCACAAAGGGTTTATAATTTCTGTATTTGTTCAAGAAGAAGCCTCTATTAATCATGTACATTTCCGAGTAAATATAGGTGGGTAGCATAAAACTTTGCATTACATAATTAGGAGACTAAAATGACTTGAAGTAGAAGAGCCCTATTATATTTTAACTTTAAAAAAGTTTACAAATATTGAGCCCTATTATATTTTAACTTAAAAAAAGTTTACAAATATTGAATTTAATAATATAAATTTTAAATTTCATTATATAATTTATAGATATATATATAAGCTTTTAAATTTAAAACTATAATTATATTTAAAATCTATTTTTATTCTATGTTTTATAAATTAAAAAAATAAAAATATATAGCGGGGATTCGAGGCGGATCTGCGGATAGTACATTTGCCGTCCTATTTTAAATTGAGGATACGAAAATGATCCCCGTCCCACCAAGTTCCTCACCAAGTCGGGAATTTCCGCCCCATTAGGACGGCTCCTTGCGGATCCCCGTCCCCCGGATTTTTTTTGTGTATCCTTGTCTAAACACCTTCTAATAGAGTTGTGTAAAGGTTTGTAGAAAGGTGTGTTTATTAATGAACTTATCATCAAGATTTATACAAGAGACTTGTGTCTAGATACATTGATGGAATAATAACGTAATCTAGAATTAAGGGAAGAAATAACAATCCTTACAATATATCTTTGACTAAAGATAATTCTTAGAATAAATAAGGAAAATATAATTATATTTCCAATATCCTCCCTCAAGATGGACGTTCTTCGGAAAGACCAATCTTGTGTAACAACTCTTGAAATCGTGGATCCCGGTTTGTATGAGACGCTTGAAGGCGATCTCGATTTTGTATGAGACGCACGAATGTGATCCCAGTTATGTATGAGACACCTGATCTCGGTTTCGTGTGGGTCGCCCGGAGACGATCTCGGCTTTGTGTGAGTCGCCCGTAGGCGATCTCGGCTTTGTGCGAGTCTCCATGAGAAGATCTCGGTTTTTGTGTGAGCCTCCCTAAGAAGATCTCGGTTTTTGTGTTAGTCTCCCTGAGGAGATCTCGGTGGTTTTTGTGTTAGTCTCCCTGAGGAGATCTCGGTTTTTGTGTGAGTTTCCCTGAGGAGATCTTGGTTTTTGTGAGTCGCCCAAATCGGATCCTGCTTTGTCGGGGTTATCGAATTCGGATTCATTGAAGTCGCCCTCGGTTTTTGTTGGAGATGCCCAAAGGCTGAGATTTATTTTTAAGCAGCGGAAGTGTTTTGTGGTGATTGTTGGTGATCGATTATAAACATCGGCGACCATGAAGAAAAGAAAAGAAAATTGAGGATCGAAATGCCACTATGCAAAACGCTCCGATACCATAATAGAGTTGTGTAAAGGTTTGTATAAAGGTGTGTTTATTAATAAACTGATCAGCAAGATTTATACAAGAGACTTGTGTCTAGATATATTGATGGAATAATAACGTAATCTAGAATTATGGGAAGAAATAACAATCATAACAATATATTTTGACTAAAGATAATTCCTAGAATAAATAAGGAAAATATAATTATATTTCCACTACCTTCAAAGTAAAAAAAGAACCGGAATGTAAGAGAAAGACAGACAGGAAGAGAAATCCTCGTGAAGAGAAGAGAAGATGAAAAGCTCATCTGTTGTATAAGAATTACGGCGGGAGCATTTCTCGGTTCAATCCGAGCAGAAAATTCATCAGGAGGAGGAATTTCTTCGAATTCCTGAACAAGCAACGAGCTTTCCATGGTAATGGAAGTGGCGATGGTGATCGGCTTCGCAGCTCCGACCAGGCGAAATTGTTAACACAAAAAACCGGCAAACCGCTAGTCTGTTCAGCGATGCAAGTTGATGCGGCGAAGAGAAATCGACGCGCCTCTTCTTCACACTTACGCTACGTAGCACTTAAAACGCAGCGTTTTAATATTTAAAAATAAATAAATAATTGACGATAACTTTTCTTCTCCTAGCTAGAGCAGAGATTACCTAAAACCGATGCCGCACCGCCCAGCCACCGCCGCCACCGCCAAGTCGATTTTTGTTCCAATATAACATTATCTTATTGTTTTTGTTTCGGTACTAGCAGTTTATAGATTTTTAATCAAGTGATACTTAAGCCTAATCCCAGTGATAACGCATCAAGTGCATGATTCTTCAAAAAAGGGCACCCCTTTCCGACTGTCTTTGAATACCAAATTGATGTTTATGTATGGAAAATGTGGGTCTGTATCGAATGCCGAGAAACTGTTCAAGGAAATTCCAGAAAGAAATGTGTTCTTGTGGAATGCTATGATTGGTGGATATGTCTTTAAATCTCTAATGGGAGGGCAGTAGAAGCGGTTTAACTGTACCGGGACATGAGGCTTGCTGGTGTAGATCTGGATGATTTTACTTTCCCTTAGCCTGTGGTGCAATTAAGGATCATGGGCATGCCATCCAAGCTGGCTAGATGCTAATGGGTTTGTTGTCAATGCCATTGTGAGTCTGTATGCCAAATGTAACGATGTATTCAGTGCAAGGATGATGTTTGACAGGATGGGTAAAAGAGATGATGTTGTGCTATGGAATTCGATCATCTCAGCATATTCTTCCACTGGAGATCAAGTGGAGGCGTTGAATTTATTCAGAGAAATGCAGAGGACAGGTGTCTCAACTAATACGTATTCACTTGCTTCCGTGCTTCAGGCTTGTGAGGCAGAGTCATTTAGAAAACTAGGAATGGAGATCCATGGTCACATTTTAAAGTCCAATAACCATCATGATCTTTTTGTGGCTAATGCTTTGTTTGTAATGTATGCTAGGTGTGGCCAAATGAGTGCAGCTGCTAACATCTTTTATGGAATGAGAGAAAGGGACAACATATCATGGAATTCCATGCTTTCTGGGTTTCTTCAAAATGGTCTACACTGAGAAGCTCTTCAATTCTTTGATGAAATGTTGGTTGCAGGACTAAAACCTGACCAGCAGGTTTCCATCATTAATATTCTTTCTGTATCTGGTCAACTGGGGTACTTGCTGAATGGAATGGAGGCTCATGCTTATGCTGTATAACATTCGTTGGATGATGGTTTGCTTGTTGGAAACAGATTAACAGATATGTACGCCAAGTGTTCTCGTCTTGACTACATGGCACGTGTTTTCACAAAGATGGCCGAAAAGGACCTTATTTCCTGGACAACTACAATATCTGGCTATGCTCTTGGCAATTATAATCCAACAAAGGCTTTGGAAGTTTTCCTATAAGCGCAAGCAGAAGGGATGGCCATTGATGCGTTAATAATAGCAAGTGTTTTGCTTGCTTCCACTGACTTGAAGCTGATAAACTACATAAAAGAGATACATGCTTACATTATGAAACGAGGTTTGTGTGATTTCATGATGTGTAATACGCTTGTAGATGCGTATAGGGAATGTGGCTTCATTGACATTGCATCTCGAGTGTTTGAATCCATCCAAAATAAGAATGTGGTGACTTGGACGAGCATGATCTCTGCTTACGTTGATTATGGGTTAGGAAATGAGGCTTTTAGACTCTTCAACTTGATGAAACAGAGTGGAGTTGAGCCGGATTATGTTGCACTGCTGAGCCTACTTTCAGCTACCGGTAGTGTCTCAACTATAAAGTGTCTCAACTATAAAGAAAGGAAAAGAGATCCATGGTTTTCTTCTTAGGAGGGCTTTTCTCATGGAGGGATCAATTGTAAATGCTCTCCTTGATATGTATGCACGTTGTGGAAGTATAGATAGAGTCTTGTGGACTGCAATGATCAATGCACGTGGATTGAATGGCCAGGGTAAGAGGGCAATTGATCTATTCGACAAAATGGAACAAGAAAAAGTTTCCCGGATCACATCACCTTCTTAGCCCTTCCATATGCATGTAGCCATTCAGGACTAACTGATGAAGGCGAACAGTTTCTTGAAACTAGGAAGCAGAAGTACCGGCTGGAGCCTTGTCCAGAACACTATGCATGTGTAGTTGATCTTCTTCGACGAGCAAACCGCTTAGAAGATGCATATAATTTTATTAAAAAGATGCCAGTCAAACCTACTGCTGTTGTCTGGAGCTCTCTGCTTGGATCTTGCCATGTTCACAATAGTGAAAACGTATCAGAAGTTGCAGCCCATGAGCTTCTTGCTTTAGAGCCAGAAAAACCCAGGAAACTACATCCTCGTATGCTAGTCAAATTTGGTGGTTGTTTTCGATGAATTTTTAGTCTAGGTTGACCTTACTTGAACCTTTAAATTTTCTAATCTCTAAATCAACAAATGTCTGCCAAAATCAATTTAGATTTTGAGTACACAAACCGTAGGGTCACATAGTTGAGTTGTATACACTGGGGAAATACATATTCCTACGTTTTCAGCCAGTCATACGTAATCCTCCTATTAAATACGTATGACATACATTAAGTGAGATTCCAACCCAACATGAACTAGAAAGCATTGAGACCAACCGTACATATTTCTAACCATTTCCCTACCAATGTGCTATTGATCCATCTCCACTCCCAAACAGAAGAAGATGAGTGGAGAGGGAAAGTTGGTGTGTGTAACGGGGGCATCGAGCTACATTGCATCTTGGGTCCTCCGCAGCTGTAGGTGTCTTGGACTCTTGCTTCGTAGTTCCCACCGAAGATCCTGTATCTGCAGGTACTCAGGGAACAGTGCGATGCTGAAGCCGTGGAGTTCCTCTTCGTGGATGTAGTTGAAGACGACTCTTCAGTAGATCAATCATATGCAATACTTGATATAAGTTTGAATCACGTAGAAACGCTTTCCGAAATCAATATTTCACCCCCTACATAGCCTTGGGGAATCCACGAAATTTGAAGTGAGATAAGACAAACCCACCGATCTCTAACAAGGCTCCTGAAAGAGATCGAACCTTAGAGTTCATGTAAAATGGATATTCACTCTATTTGAAGTTCAATCATGGAGAGAAAACGTTCTCTTATGATTATGTGAACCCACGTGAACAAATGTTCCAACCCGACACCAAACTTCCAATAGCCTTATATATAGACAAAGGAAAACTGTTTCAGGGAACGGTTACCAGCTGTTACTAAAAGTTAACGGCGGTTACCAAGTGCCACGAAGGTTATCCTCAATAACCCACGTCACCCATCAGTTATTAATCCATTAAGGAAGTTACAATGCAGTTAAACAACGTTTAAATGACCGTTATCAACAATTAACAACGTGCCGAAATTTTAGGCATGCGTCAGAGAACTACTGTTCCCACTACTGTTCCCTCCAAGGGAACAAACATTGTTCCTTTTCAGGTTGCAACTTCTCCTTAATTTTTCCCTCTAGACCTCAACCATGTTTACACGAGCGCGCACTCCGCACACCCAAACCCGTGACATAGCAAAGTAAGATCTCATAGTGTCGTATGAATCCCAATCACACTAAAAAGCATTGTTCCCATATAGGGAACAATAACTTGATGACACTAAAATCACCAACAATCCTCCCCCATTTTAGTGTAATCCTTGATTCATAAAATAAGCAAGCTTTTATCCCAAACTCATGCATAAGCGAAAATGTCGAAAACGATTGAATTTCCGCTTTAGTGTAGTTACACATTTCAAACACCCCGGAATCATGGTGTCCTAAGGATTGAACCAATCAACCACTTTGGATGCATGAAGATAACACACACATAAGCTTCGTTACATCTCTAAAGTTTTACTTGACTCTATTAAGGGCCTCGAGTCCATATCTATTCGTGAATGTATGTGAAGCCAACCCAGAGCTTCATGAAGCGGCCAGACCTAACGTCCATATAGGTAGATCCTTTAATCGTGCACCTACAATTGCACTTTTTCAAAAGAACTATTAAGAAGATTATGCCTTCAACCTCCAACTTGTAGGAACAGAGCACACCTTTGGGGATTGTAATGTTGTGCTCACAGTTCTAGGTATGGGCTTTCCACATTGAATTCTGTCCCTAATTTTCATTAGGTAGGAATTGGGTATCCCATCACTAGAAAGCTATACAGGTCTTTTTCCATCCCCTTACAACTAACCCCTTCGTCAAGTGGTTAGCCAAACTTGTTTTTAACCGAGCTAAGACAACAAAATCACACTATGTGTCACGATCCATAGCATACACTCACATCCAAAAGACGTGACATGTAACAATGATCGTTCCCCTCTGGCCAGAGATATTTTCTCACATAGTTGAAATCTGTTTCGGCCTTCACGAAACATTGTAGATTTTAATCCATAGTCGTTACCTTAAACAAGGATACAACCCACACTACCAATTTCGTTCTCATTGTCAAAATCAGAATGCTAGATCATTTCACCACAACCCATGAAATGGCACTGTTCCCAAGTAGAAAATCCATCTACTTCTAGAAAATAACGCTTTTATCTAACGATCCAACTTGCATCCAACATTTCCATTTCCAAGGAAATTATGTCATTACTAAGACCACAATCCATGGTCCTTACCAAGTAATCGAGTACCCATAACCAACCATGTAACAAGTATATTCTTATGTAAGAACTTTGTACTCTTCCTTGTTACATTTACAGTTTTAACAACTCGTAAGAAAATTGAGTTGAGATACCATCATGCTTCATTAGGCATAATCTACAAACTCATATCCATGAGAGAAGACAACAAATAAAGGCATACATTTCCAAGCGAGAAACAATCGTTCATGTCAAGTGACATTGTTCCCAGGGACACGTTTCTTGTCAACTGACATCGTTCCCAAGAACACATTTCCTGTCAAATAACATCGTTCCCAAGGACACGTTTCCTGTCAAATGACATCGTTCCCAAGGACAGTAACCCCAAGGATTAACTTCGACCTCCCCCATGTCCTTCATAGAATTTTCTATTCTCATGAAATCATACATATTGTACATTCTACACAAACACCATCGTTAGTATGCAAATAAAAAATATAACAAACATCATATAAATATAATACAAGTACAATATGAACTAAACCGACTACTCTGTATAAATACAGTAGAGTCAAATAGCCAATCTGTGAATCACAGTAGAGCCTTCATCAGTAGACTTAATAAAGTAATCTGTCCAGGGAACAATAGACTTAAATTAAGTAATCTGATGTCTAGTAGACTTTACTCAAGTTACATGTCTAGGTAACAACATACTTGGAGTAAGTAATCTAGATTTAATCATGAGTAATCTACACACAAGTATAGTAGACTCATATCATTGTTTATTCATGATCGCTTCCTTGATCATCTTATATGGTTATCAAATACCATAAAGTTTAACGTCCTTTAATAGACTCTTGTTCTCATACAATTTATATCAGGGAACAAGTAACAATCCATCGGAAACAGATTTGTTCCACTGCAAGGAACACTCAATGTTCCCTTCAAAGATACATCTTTCTAAAAAGAAAATTCTTCATATAGACAATTGCTATAACTTATTCATATCCTTCAGGAAACAATAATCTTATCAAGGAACAGTTCCCTCATGGGATCAATAAACGTTCCCTTCGAGGGAATAATTATCCGAAATTCATTTGATCCAAAATTCAGTTTTCCTTGCACAATCATATAATAATCTCTTTTATATGATTTAATCAAACTTGGTTATTACACTAATCAATTCTCATTCACTAAATAACGAGAAATCATGGACACGTATACAAAACACTTCCATTATTCAGATTTCTTATTCCATGATCAAAAAATCACCCATGGGTAAGGATCAACCATTACCATACTTTACATATCATTCATCAGAACAATATTAAGGAAAAACTCTTCAATTCCCAAGATCAAACATGAGAGAATTCGGATCCACCTTTATAGGCTTTCGGGTTCTTAAGTAGGACAATCAAACCTTTGATCTCCTCCAACTTCAACTTGGTTGTCTTCCTCGAAAGCCATTGCCATATGATTGATCTCAAAATATTGATTTCGAATGTAGGTGTCTTGGACTCTTGCTTCGTAGTTCCCACCGAAGATCCTGTATCTGCTGGTACTCAGGGAACAGTGCGATGCTGAAGCCGTGGAGTTCCTCTTCGTGGATGTAGTTGAAGACGACTCTTCAGTAGATCAATCATATGCAATACTTGATATCGGTTTGAATCACGTAGAAACGCTTTCCGAAATCAATATTTCGCCCCCTACATAGCCTTGGGTAATCCACGAAATTTGAAGTGAGATAAGACAAACCCACCGATCTCTAACAAGGCTCTTGAAAGAGATCGAACCTTAGAGTTCATGTAAAATGGATATTCACTCTATTTGAAGTTCAATCATGGAGAGAAAACGTTCTCTTATGATTATGTGAACCCACGTGAACAAATGTTCCAACCCGACACCAAACTTCCAATAGCCTTATATATAGACAAAGGAAAACTGTTTCAGGGAACGGTTACCAGCAGTTACTAAAAGTTAACGGCGGTTACCAAGTGCCACGAAGATTATCCTCAATAACCCACGTCACACATCAGTTATTAATCCATTAAGGAAGTTACAATGCAGTTAAACAACGTTTAAATGACCGTTATCAACAATTAACAACGTGCCGAAATTTTAGGCATGCGTCAGAGAACTACTGTTCCCACTACTGTTCCCTCCAAGGGAACAGACATTGTTTCCTCCAGTAGTAACAAACATTGTTCCTTTTCAGGTTGCAACTTCTCCTTAATTTTTCCCTCTAGACCTCAACCATGTTTACACGAGCGCGCACTCCGCACACTCAAACCCGTGACATAGCAAAGTAAGATCTCATAGTGTCGTATGAATCCCAATCACACTAAAAAGCATTGTTCCCATATAGGGAACAATAACTTGATGACACTAAAATCACCAACAGCGGCTACTCCGTCAATGCCACTGTCCGTGATCTTAGTCAGTCTTCGCTATTCCAAGATTGTGAGCATTTTGAGAGAGAATACATGAAATATATATGCGTGCATGAAAGCAGAAATGGTACATATATATATATATATATACACGTGCATGAAAGCAGAAATGGTACCCCGTTATCCAAAGATCCAAGCAGAAGAAGTGGCGTGGGAATATGCAAAAGATAAGGGCATTGATTTAGTTAGCATTTGCCCGGGGTGTGTAAATTGGCCCTTTGTTACAACAGCCTACCATCAACGCAAGTTCCTCTGTTGTTTTCAACTTGATAGGTATTTTTATATATTCATGTATTGTTTCCTTTCAACATAAGATGAATTTTCCATAACAATTAGCAAAATCCATCTATATGCACGTATGGTGCAGGTGTAGAAACGTACGAAGATATGACATATGTATTCAAGCTTTCGAGATGGAATCACTAATCAACCAATGGAAGGTACTGCCTAGTTGAACGCAAAGTCCACTATTCCAAGACTGTGAGGATTTTGAGAGAGAATTATCCGACCTTTCCGCTCCCTAACAAGTGAGTGAGTGAGTTGATGATGATGTTGCATCATGAGTTTATTTTGTTGCTTGTATGTATTGATTGGCATGTGTTGTGTGGTAACAAGTTTCAACTGCGAAATTGATTTTAGGAGTGTCCCCGGTGAACCTTGTCTTCCAGAATGCGAGTTTTCCAGGAAAAGAGCAGAAAGTTTGGGCATTGAGTTCATTCCAATTCAAGTAAGTTTGAAGGAGACGATAGACAGCTTCAAGGAGAAGCAGTCTATCAGGATCATTTAGCTAAAGAGGAAACCAATGGTGGAAACAAATTATGACAATTACACCTCTCCATCTGCAAATTTGTGACTTTTTAAAATAGATTGCTTGTTGAAACTTGCACAACATTCATCTTGCTACAATAATGATATTAGTTGTTGGATCGTAGGCTGTTAAGCTGTTCCCAAGGCAGCGGAAGAAACTATCGCAGGTATTAAAAAGACAGAATGAACACAGTTCCCTTATAGAGGAACCCCACTACAACCAACTAGTTGTATGGGTAAACCTCTACCTCCGCTTAGAGGATTTTGAATGACTTACTTATATTATTGATTTGTTCCTTAGTTACAAACAGCCAGATTCAAACTTCTCTGTTCCTACGAGTTCTACCTAACTCTAGCAACACTAATGAATCTTCTCAACTGAGTTCCTAAGGGAACAATAATCACTAAATAAGTAACTCAAACCTTACACCGAATCACAGTTCCCTTGCTCCTGGGAACTTGGCTTCACCGTCGTCGAGATCAAACACTCGCCGCCGGGGACTTCTCTTCTTCTTTCTCTCTCTCTCTCTGTTGTGGGTATTTGTGAGTTCTGGGAGAAGTACACAATCCGAGTACTATTCATTTGGCTTTATACTCGAGTGCACTTGGGCTTCAGTCGCATCTTTCATTTGTGTCCGAAATGCCCTTTGCTTGATGCCCAAGTTGTACTTTCTTCACATGTGACTTCAATTTGAACTAGGTCAACTTCTTGAAATGATCGGATCATTGGATCAATCGTGACAGTATGCTCCTCAGACTGTGCCTTCATCCTATCCAAGACAGGATCCCGTGATATGCGCTGATCGGTCCTTGTCCTCACATGTGAGTTCCCATGTCGTGGGAACTGTCCTCTTCAGAGTTCCTTTGGGAGAAACTCTTCATCGTGTAAACCTGTGTTCTCTGGTCATTCCTGGGAGTTCCCATTACATGGGAACTTTCATCTTCAGAGTTCCCTTGATGGGAACTCTTCATTGTGTGCTTCTGTGATCTTTGGTCATTCATGGAAGTTCTTTGCTCAACCTGTGTTCCTTAGAAATACTTGATCAAAGCACATTAGTTCCCTTATAGCGTTTGTCATTATCAAAACTCAGAGAACTGTATCGTTGTTCCGATGTTTAGAACCAGAGGTCCCAACATCGTTCCAACAATTTCCCCCTTTTTGATGATGACAAACCTATCACAAAAATCAGCAAGTATTTCAAAGCATGATATGCAAATGAGTTCCTACGCGTATTCCTAGGGAGCCACTTCTTGTGAATCACTGAGTTCGTACTTAACTTTTTATGCAATTGTTCCCCCTTAGCTATAGCGTATTCTGTGATATCTTTTCAACTTAACTCATCTCGTATTTTTTGTCTTTCCCCCTTTTGACATCATCGAAAACAAGTAAACACATAGATAAGGAAGGAAAAGAACACGCAATCATACTAAAAACCATGCATTACTTAAGCGAAATATGTACATAGGAACACAAGAGACAATATTTGTGGGAACATTGAGGCTAGGAAAAGAAGGAAAAGATCATGGGCTTGGTGGGAACAGGGCATCACAAAGCCGTGTCAATACTTGGACCAGCTTTTCTTGACCTTTAGCTATTTTTTCTTGGTCCCTCGCCATCTTTTCTTGGTCCCTGGCCATCTTGTCGAGAGTGTTGGCAATGTGCACCAACACTGGAGTGTTCCCATCCTGGGTGCCTTCACCAGATGGCAGCCTTTCTTGTTCCTCCACTGGCTCAGAGTGGCGCATTTTCTGGACTACAGAGATGTCCAGTTCCCTACCTATGGTGACCTCTTCCTTGGATGTGTCGTAGAGGCCCTCTCTGAGCAAGAGTTTCTTGATGAGGCCAGCATAAGGGAGGGAGTGGGATTTGGAAGCCATACACTTTTCCATGTGCCCGAGTATTATGCGAGGAAGATTTATGGGCTTTTTGAGGAGGAAGTGGTAGAGGATAATGACGTCAGGGATGTTGATAACAAGGCGCTTCTCTTGGCGAGGGATCACCATGTTGATGATGAATTGATGGGCCAGCTTGGCAATGAGGGACAGATGATGAGTAGAGGTGCCAGTGGTGGGAACACGGTCCTCGTAGATCGTGTTATAAATCACCTCGCTGTTGAAGTCGCCCCAGCTCTTGGCGGGCAGTTCATGGAGGCCCTGGACAGGGACCTGTAGTTGAAGGCGGATTGTGGATGTGGTGAAGATGAAGTCATCGCCGTCGAGGGAGAGAGTTCCCTTGGTGCCGTTGTCGTGGACCACAAAATTGTTGTAGAATCGGCGCACTTGAGAGGGGTCAATACTCACGGCCTCACTACACATCCGTTCCCATCCTTGGGCCTTGATCAGGTCCCATAGTTGCCCTAGCCCTTCATCGGTGAGCTGTTTTTCTGAGAGGATGAGGGAGGAAGGAGCTTGCAATTTTCAGAGATGTGAAATTTCTTGGGCACAGTTCCTTTCCCTTTCTTCTTGGAGTTCCCCCTAGAGACCGTAGTCTTTCCTTTTTGCTGAGGGGGGTCAGCCGCTTCGATCATGAGTGGGCAGGTCCTTTCCTCTAGGACCTCTGCCGACACCACCATTTGGTGGCCGGGAGTTGGGATGCCGGCAGGTTCTCTGGCGGTGGTGGCCTCCTCGTATTCTTCAGTGTCGTCACTAGAGGTCCCTTCATCGTCGGAGGAGGTCAGCCCTGTTCCCTCCTCGTCATCTTCTTGACGATGACTGCCTTGCCCAGCACCATCGGTTGGTGCTGGGTTCCCTTCTTCTTGGGATTTGCCCCCTTGGCCTTCGGAGGGCCCTGTGAGTGCGCCTCGGAATTCTTCCTCGAGGTCTTTGAGTCGGGCTTCCTCTTCCTCAGTTCCCATCACGATGGGTGTTTTGGCCTTCTGGCGAGCGAGGACTCCGATAGGGAGATTATCCTCGTCGGAGTCGAGGTCTATTGTGGTGTTCTGGGCCAAAGGAGGTGGGGAAGGGAGTTTTATTGTTGTGGGAGAAGAGGGAGGGAGAGGAGAATTTTGTGGAGTTGGGACCTTGGGAGTGGAAGGAGGAGGAGTAGGAGTTCGAGCCTTGGGACTGGAGGTCCCAGAGGCAGATTTTGAAGTGGTGGGCGATTTGGGAATGGGTGAAGTGGGTGGGGGAACTCTAGGGGAGGAGGATGGAGGAATCTTCTTTGGAGAAGATGGAGGAGGGTGGGCAGTTCCCTCAACTATGGGAATAGGGGAGTCCTTGGGACCAGAGGGCTCAGAGATTGGTTTGGGACGAGGGCGAAAGAGCTTCGCGACCTCGGATGGGTCAACGACGACATAGGCGTCGGGTTTGGATAGATTAAGGACCTCCTCCATGTTGAGGGGGGATTTCTTCTTCGGCATGGGAAGAGAGGGGGATGAAGAAGTGGAGATTTGTGAGTGTTTGCGTTTGGAGGATTTGTGTTTGGATTTGGAGGGATCTTTGGAAGAGTGTTTGTGTTTGGATTGTTTGGGTTTTTCGTATTTGGATGGGGGTTCGGATCCGAAGGAGTCTAGGATCTTGGTCCCTGAGGAGGAGATGGAGATGGGTTGAGAAGACGGTGGAGGAGGAAGGGATTGAGAAGATGTAGCGGTGGAGGCAGGCATCGTTAGAGTTTGTTCTACCGGAGGAGGAGGAAGAGAAGGAGGAGGCATGAGAGGGCTTACGTAATTGTAGAGCCCTGCAATTAGGACATCGCGAAGAACAGGATCTTGTTCTTTCTCGATGTCGGCTAACATGGAGAGGAAGA
Organism: Fallopia convolvulus; assembly: GCA_964016875.1. NCBI lineage: Eukaryota > Viridiplantae > Streptophyta > Magnoliopsida > Caryophyllales > Polygonaceae > Fallopia > Fallopia convolvulus. Next base: position 27,004,913 of record OZ024733.1, read on the forward strand.
AAGTGCGAGGGTTTTTGTTAATCCAGTCTTTGATTTCTTCGAATGAGTGGGTTGAAGCCATGGAAAGATTTGGATGGAGAGAGGTTTTGGAAGTTTGCTTGAATTGGGAGGAGGCCAAGTTGCAGAGCGAAGAGGGTGACAGGGAAGGATGAGGAGGAAGGAACCCAAAAATGGCAAAGTTGGGTTTTTTATGTGAGAGAGAGACGAGGGTAGAAAGAGAAGTGTAGAAAGACCTGGATAACCGTTGGCCAATGAGTTCGGAGGACCGTTTCAACTTCCATAGCACGCCTCTGACACGCGTCGTTTTCTTTCCTGGGAAGTCTTTTTGATTTTTGAATACTTGGCCCAAAACGCTTCAGAGTCTGACACAGTTTCCCGTTTCCCTAGTGAAGTTTCATCTTTTCAGATCCAGTGTTCCCTGCTTTTGCCTGTCAGTTCCCATGATCTTTGGAAAGGTCATATCGAGTGGAGAGGTTAAGGGAACTCACATTCAATTTTCTTTGTGAGGCTGGGGAACTCAAAAGAGAACCAGACAATTGCAACTCGGTAAAGGTACAAAGAGTTTGGCTCATGAGAAGCGTTTGTCTGGCCCTTAGCTTAGGGTAGGTTTTATGATCAACCGTCATAGTGGCTTGTATAGAGGGTTAAAGGGAACTCTGGTTGATCATTTTGGGCCAAAAGAGATAATGTTCCTCTATACATATCAGGCTCTAGACTAGTAATATGGCAAAATGAAAGCAATGAGTCCTAAAGTTCCCTATCATGCATTTCGAGTTAGACTAATCAAGCATTGAGGGAGAGACAAACAGGGACTTGTTTAGTTTAGAGTTATCATCCCTAGAAGCATTCGAAAACGCTGGTAGGGACGTCTGTCTAAAGCTTTGGTGAGAATGTCCGCAATTTGCTCTTCCGTTCTACAGTGTTGCATAGAGATGTTCCCATTTTCAACATTGTCACGTAGAAAATGATGCCTAATGTCTATGTGCTTAGTCCTAGAATGATGCACAGGATTTTTAGAGATGTTAATGGCACTAGTGTTATAACAGAGTATAGGAACTAGGCCAAATGACATACCGTAATCCTGAAGTTGGGACTTGAGTCATAGTACTTGGGAACCGCATGATGCGGCAGCCACGTATTCTGCTTCAGCTGTGGAGAGTGCCACTGAATTTTGCTTCTTGGATCCCCATGAGACTAAGCGTGACCCAAGGAACTGGGCCATTCCTGATGTGCTCTTTCTATCAACAAGGTGCCCGGCAAAATCTGCATCTGTATAAGCAATGAGCTCAAGGGAACTGTTCCTTGGATACCAGAGGCACAAGTTGTCGTTCCCTTTGAGGTACTTGAAAATCCTCTTCACCTCTTTCAGGTGTGATTCTTTGGGGTTAGCTAGAAAACGTGCACATAAGCACACTGAGAACATAATGTCAAGCCTACTAGCAGTTAAGTATAGGAGAGAGCCAATCATACCTCTGAAGTTCCTTTGATCGACACTTACCCCTGTTTCATCGGTATTTAGCCTGGAGTTTGGTGAGACGGGAGTGTCGATGGGCCTTGAGTGGTCCATCCCATACTTGACTAGCATTTCTCTGATGTATTTCTGTTGATGAATCCTTGTTCGCTCCTTTGTTTGAGATATCTGGAGTCCTAGGAAGAACATGAGTTCCCCTATGAGACTCATCTCAAACTCACTGCTCATGAGGTCCTTAAATTTCTCTACAAGAGTTTCGTTAGTTGCTCCAAAAACAATGTCATCAACATAAACTTGAACAATCAAGATATCCTTAGACTCTTTCTTAAGGAAAAGAGTTTTGTCTATGGAACCTCGAAGGTATCCATGAGACAGAAGGAACTGAGCAAACCTGTCATACCATGCTCGAGGAGCTTGTTTGAGTCCGTAGAGGGCCCTCTCCAGGAAGTAGACGTGGTTGGGTAGCTTCTCATCTTCGAATCCTGGGGGTTGAGCTACGTATACTTCTTCTTTGAGGTGCCCATTTAGAAATGCCGTCTTCACATCCATCTGGTATAGCTTGAATCCTTTGTGGGCTGCATAGGCTATGAGAAGATGAATGACCTCGATCCTTGCAACTGGTGCGAAGGTCTCGTTATAGTCGATCCCCTCTTCTTATCTATAGCCTTGAGCAACCAAACGAGCCTTGTTCCTAGCTACGGCCCTAGTATCATCTAGCTTGTTCCGAAAGACCCATCGAGTTCCTATGATATTCTTGTTTTTGGGCCTAGGAACTAGCTTCCACACCTTGTTCCTCTCAAATTGGTGTAGTTCTTCTTGCATGGCTTGGATCCAGTCTGGGTCCTTTAGGGCTTCTTTGATGCTTTTTGGTTCCACCAGTGAGACAAAGGCATTAAAAGCACAAAAATTATTGAGAGAGGAGCGAGTTAGAACACCTTTGTCATATGGAGTGATGATGTTGTCGATGGGGTGATCTCTCTTTTGGTGGTAGTTTCTTGTTCGGATGTGTGAGACGTCAACCTGTTCCCTTGACTCTTATTCATCTGTGTCTTGAGCCTCCTCTTCTTCAAGGGAACAGTTATGTTCAGCTTCTTCGCTGGGACTTTCGTCAGGATTCTCTTCGGAGTTCCCTCGTTGTTCCCCCTGAACACTAGATTCTGGTACATTTTCATTTTGGGGAGCAAGAGAGTTCGAAGCATCTTGTGGTTCTTCTGTTGAGGAGGGAACTTCAAAGGAGCTTTGATCTGTGGAGTTTTGATCTCCTTCGTTGTTCCCTGATTGTGGGGCATTGTTCCCACTTGGGTAGTCTTCATCTCTCTTTCTTGGTTCATCCTCGTCGTCTTCTTCTTCTTGTCTGACCAGCTTGAACAGAGTTCCCTTTCCTTGGGCCTCTGTTCCCATCTTTACAGATTTCTCGTCGAAGATGACGTGGATGCTTTCCTCTATCTTCTTGGTCCTCTTGTTATAGACCTTGTACGCCTTGCTATGGGAAGAGTATCCAAGGAATATCCCTTCATCGCATCTAGGTTCAAATTTACCGAGGTTGTCCTTCCCATTGTTGTGAACGAAGCATTTGCATCCAAAGGTCCTCAGATGAGAGATGTTGGGCTTCCTTCCTTTGATCATCTCGTAGGATGTCTTCTTGATCATGGGCCTCGTCATGGCTTGATTTAGGATGTACGTAGCTGTAGATGGCTTCAGCCCAGAAACTTGGAGGAACTCCACTTTCTAGCATCATGGTCCTTGCCATGTCTTCTAGAGTTCTGTTTTTCCTTTCTACCACACCATTTTGTTGAGGAGTCCGAGGAGCTGAGAAATTGTGGGATACACCATTGTTGTCACAGTACCTTAGGAACTCTGAGTTCTTGAACTCAGTTCCGTGGTCAGATCTGAGTGACTTGAGCTTGATTCCCATGCTTACTTCCATCTTCTTGATTAGTCTCTCGAACTCTTTGAAGATATCTGATTTTGATCTCAAGAAAAGTACCCATGTAAATCTTGAAAAGTCATCAATTAAGACATACATGTACCTTTTTCCTCCGTAGCTTTCAGTGTCCATGGGACCACAGAGATCCATGTGTATTAGTTCCAATGGTCTTGTAGTGCTAACCACCTTTTTGGGTTTGAACGAGCTCCTGGTCTGCTTCCCACGAACACATGCTTCGCACATCTTGACTCCTTCAAGGTTGATTCGTGGGAGACCAATGACTAGATCCTGTAGATAAAGCTTCAAGATTTGATTGACACCTGCATGGTCCAGTCTCTTGTGCCAGAGTTCCGTTTCGTCAAGGGAACTTGCCAAGCACAGTTTCCTTGGTGGTTCAAAGTCTGTATCCACCACATAGATGTTGTTGGACCTTCTTCCTTTCAGGATGATTTTGTTAGTCTTCTTGTTGATCACTAGACACTCCCTTGAGTCGAAGGTGACGATGTTGTTCCCTTGATCACATATCTGAGAGACGCTCAAAAGATTGAATCCCAGGTCCTTTACCAAGTTAACGTTGTTGATTTTGATGGATTTGTTGAGCAATACTTCCCTTGTTCCTATGATTTCTCCTTTATTTTTGTTGCCAAAGGACACGTGACCTCCTTCGGCCTTTGGGTGGAGTGAGGTGAGGTTGTCTTTGTTTCCAGTCATGTGGTTAGAACATCCACTATCAATGATCCATGTGTTGTTCCCCCTCACTGCCACCTACAAGAAAAGTTAGTTTTTGAGGACCCAGGCAAGATGACTCTTGCCTGGTCCCTTGCAAGGGAAGACAGTCTCAAATAGCACATAATCAGCAATGTTAATGTCACGAGAGTACTTGTTATAGGCAGAGTTCCTATGGTTGTTTCTTTTAATGGGAACTCTAGCAGGCTTGTTGGTTTGTTGATTCTGCCTGTTCCAGTACTCGTGATTTCTCTGGGCTTGGGCCTTAGCTTTGGGACAGCTTTCCTTGTAGTGCCCATGAGCACCACAGTTCCAGCAGGTCTTATAGTATTCTCCTAGGTAGTACTTAAGATGGGGTCTCTGTATCCTGTTCCTATCCATAGTTTCCTTGTTGTACACTCTAGACCTGTTTCCCGTAGCTATTTGAACATACAACTTGTGTCCAGTGTTCCCAGTGTAATAATCTACTTCTCCATTCACCCCACTCTCCTGAACACGGATTTTCTCTTCCAAGTGTGCATTTTTCTGTTTCTCACACTGAAGCTCTAGGGCCCTACACTCGCTTATCGCTTTTTCACTCAAAGGGGACTTCCCCTTTTTAGGGCTCTCTGACTCATACCCTATTCCGTGTCTAGTAGGGACAAACTTGGTTTGGGAACTAGAGGCTTCAGAGTTCCCTTTTGCTTTACTCAGATTTTGTAGAAGGGTGTTTTCATCACTTTCTAGGGTTTTAAGCTCATCCTCAAGTTCTACGATGTGAGACAAATAGGACTGAAGTTTTTCTAGAAGGGACACACAGTTGGGACATGGCTCAAGACCAACTAGTTCAGCATTGGTGTGTTCCGATTTTTCCAACTTCTTTTGCAATTTAATGTTGTCTTTAACAAGGCTTGAAAGAATTTTTAGCAACTCAGGTTTTTCATAATTATTCAAGGAAGCAAGAACGGATTCAGTAGTTACCTCACTGGGTTGTTCCCTAGTGGCGTCTCCTATGGCCATTGCACACATGTCGGGAGATGCCCAAGATTCAGGATCTTCGTCCTCATCATCGTCCCAGGTGGCGATGTAGGCCTTCTTCCCTTGCTTTCGATCGTCAGTTCCCAGTGGGCACTCCTTTGCGAAGTGTCCCTTTTTGTAGCACTTGTAGCATGTGACGTCCGAAAGATCCTTCTCAGCAGGTTTTCTTTGGGAACTCTGTCCTTTCTGTGAGTTCCCATTTCCCTTTTTGAACTTTCCCTTGTAGAAGGATCGAAGAGCCCTTGTTACGAGGACTAGTTCCTCATCCTCTTCTTCTTCAGATTCTTCATGTTGCTCTTGAACAGACTTGAGCACCTTTTCAAGTTTGAGGGCGATCCCTTGGTGTGCCCTCTTTTGCTCCTTGTCATCTATCTTTCTTTTCTCGTGTCCCACTAGTTTTCCAAAGACCTGGTGGAGCATAAGAGTTCTGTTTCCAGGGTTCTCTTTGAACATCGTTCTTTCATTTGCCCACTCTCCAGTCAGCCCGTTGAAGAGTTGTTGAACCTTCATTTTATCAGTGATTTCCTCCTTAGTGATCCCAAGACCACTCATCTTAGTGCAAAGTCCCTCGAAACGGGATTGGTAGCTATCGACGGATTCTCCCATTTCCATTTAGAAATTGAAGAACTCCCTCCTCGCATTCATCTGAAGATCTTCTCGGAGGTCTGAGTTCCCAATGTGCATTTGTTGGATGGCTTCTCACACTTCCTTCGCTGTGTCTAGGTTTGTCACCCTATCACAGTCTTGCACCGTCATTGCATTCTTGAGGTACTGTATGGCCTTGAAGTTAGCCTCCATACACTTATACTCATTTGGCCCCCATTTGGAGAGGTCATTCTCGATAGCTGGATCAATTTTGAAGTTCCCTGTCTCTATAACGCACCACGCCTGGTAGTCCTGGCTGCGCATCCAATTTTTCATATCGCGTTGCCAGACTTCGAATCTACCAGTGATGAGCCTTGGTGGCTTGCTGTTGTTGTGACCGAATTGGGTGAGTTCGTGAGCCATTTTGAAACCTGCGATGCTAACACAAATCTAGAGCAGCCTTGCTCTGATGCCAATTGTTGGATCGTAACCGGTTAGCTTAGAGCTTGAGAACTGGTTGTTAAGCTGTTCCCAAGACAGCGGAAGAAACTATCGCAAGTATTAAAAAGACAGAATGAACACAGTTCCCTTATAGAGGAACCCCACTACAACCAACTAGTTGTATGGGTAAACCTCTACCTCCGCTTAGAGGATTTTGAATGACTTACTTATATTATTGATTTGTTCCTTAGTTACAAACAGCCAGATTCAAACTTCTCTGTTCCTACGAGTTCTACCTAACTCTAGCAACACCAATGAATCTTCTCAACTGAGTTCCTAAGGGAACAATAATCACTAAATAAGTAACTCAAACCTTACACCGAATCACAGTTCCCTTGCTCCTGGGAACTTGGCTTCACCGTCATCGAGATCAGACACTCGCCGCCTGGGACTTCTCTTCTTCTTTCTCTCTCTCTCTCTGTTGTGGGTATTTGTGAGTTTTGGGAGAAGTACACAATCCGAGTACTATTCATTTGGCTTTATACTCGAGTGCACTTGGGCTTCAGTCGCATCTTTCATTTGTGTCCGAAATGCCCTTTGCTTGATGCCCAAGTTGTACTTTCTTCACATGTGACTTCAATTTGAACTAGGTCAACTTCTTGAAATGATCGAACCGTTGGATCAATCGTGACAGTCTGCTCCTCAGACTGTGCCTTCATCCTGTCCAAGACAGGATCCCGTGATATGCGCTGATCGGTCATTGTCCTCACATGTGAGTTCCCATGTCGTGGGAACTGTCCTCTTCAGAGTTCCTTTGGGAGAAACTCTTCATCGTGTAAACCTGTGTTCTCTGGTCATTCCTGGGAGTTCCCATTACATGGGAACTTTCATCTTCAGAGTTCCCTTGATGGGAACTCTTCATTGTGTGCTTCTGTGATCTTTGGTCATTCATGGAAGTTCTTTGCTCAACCTGTGTTCCTTAGAAATACTTGATCAAAGCACATTAGTTCCCTTATAGCGTTTGTCATTATCAAAACTCGGAAAACTGTATCGTTGTTCCGATGTTTAGAACCAGAGGTCCCAACATCGTTCCAACATTAGCCGATATGCATCACACTGATATGATGACAAGTTTATGAAAACTTGGGTTCTGAAAATTTTGGGATGCTTTAAGTATTTCTGATTACCCTCTTGCTTATTATTTAAATTACTGTCTACTCCAGTTAACCATCCTCTTACTAACAAAATCAGGGGATTACTGAAAGGAGATTTGCTCTGCTGAAAGCAGGCAATTGAAAGGGAATGGATCCAAGTCATCACTGCAAAGAGACTAAACTGATTTTCTAAAAATTCAGAAGATGCTAAAAAATTAGTTCAAGATCATTTCATGGAACTAGTTATAGCACAAATTGAAAAGCTAGAAACCCCAATAAAAAGTGACAACATTTGCAACAAGCAAACAGTTTGTGAAGATGAAAGAAGAGTTTATCCTGAAAACAAGTTACAACAAGAAGAAACTCATTCACTTCCACACCATCTTCATAAGAAAGGGGTAAAGCAAAACGTAGGGCATCAAAGAATTAAAAAAGCAGATCAGGGAGCCAACTCACCTAATGATTCAAACCAAATCATTCATTGGGTTTTGTCATTCATGTTGATGCATTCCAATAAAGCGGATGTTGCAGTTGAGTTGGAAGAAATCCTTACATCGTGCATTTTCTGAATCAGCTCCTTCACCCTTGCACTTTCTTTCTCATGAGAAAAGCCACGTATCAATGTACTAAAAGTCACGACAGCAGGGGAGCGACCCTTGGCTTCCATTTCACCTAATAGATTGTGTGCATACTCCACCATCCCGGCTTTACAATATCCACGTATCAATATATTATAAGATTCCACATCACACTCAAAGACACAGCTTTCCATCAAAGGAATCACATTATGTGCAACTTCCTCCATTCTTCCTTTGTTCCCAAGATGGTTAATAATAATTTTGAATGTCGTGGCATTTGGCAGAATCCCATCTCTAATCATCTTCTCCAATAACGTGTTTGCCTCCTCCACATTTCCAGAATGGTAAAATCCATCAATTAAAATACCATAGGTTATAACAGTGGGCAAAATTCCACTACTTTGCATTTGCAGAAAAAGCTCTTTAGCCTTGTGCATGTCTCCTTCCTTGCATAATCCATTAATCAAAGCACCATATACAACTACATTTGGAGAAACATCGCTAGCTAACATTTCCAGGAAGAGAATTTGAGCCTTGCCTACATGCCCTTGCTTGTTTACATAGTCCATTAATCAGACTGGAGTAAACATAGGCATCTTGAGAAATTCCACTATCTTGCATTTCCAGGAAAAGCTCTTCAGCCTTATCTGTATTCCCTTCCTTGCATAATCCATCAATCATAGTGGCATAAGTAACTTTATTTGGACTACAAGCACCATTTAAGTCCATCTCTTTCATGTTTATGAATAAACTCATAGCATCTCCAACTTTCCTCGCAAGAAAAAGGCCTTTTAGCAAGATATTTATAGTCACATCATTCGCGAAAACCCCCCTAGAGTTCATATCTTTGTACAAACTCAGGGCAGTTTCGATCTTCCCAATTTTGCAGTAACCGTCAACTATTGTGTTATATGTAAAGATGTCAGGCAACTTGCCTCTCGAGATCATCATTTCCATTCAAAGTATATAACAGTGTGCTTGGCTTGCAATTCTTCTTAGCAGTGGGCCACTTATCACTTAACATCACTCGGTGCAACTCAAGGGCTGTGGTGACATTCCCAGCCTTACATAACCCATTGATTATAGTAGTGTAAGTAACGATATTAGGAGGGCAACCCAACCGAGACATCTTTGAAAGCAAAACAACAGCTTCAACTAGTTTCTCCTCCAAACATAAACCTTTGACTAATGAATTGAAACAAAAGACAGTTGGGTGATATCCATTCTTTAAAATGAGGCCCAAGGCAGAATACCCAACACTCCCAATTTCATGCTAGAATAGCAATTAAGCAAAACAATCAAGATGAAGGGATTCGATCTTAATCCAAGTGCACCAGAAACACTCAGCCTCTTGTAGAATGATATGGTGACAGAGAAATGCTCACTCTTGAACAGACCACCCAAGAGTGTAATGAAGCATGAAACTGGAGGCGGAGGTGTCATAGAAAGCATCTCTTTAAAGAAGTGATGGGCTTCTCTTATGTTGATTTTGCCCGATTTGCAATCAATGTCCTGGAATTTCCCAAGCGAAGAGAGCTTTTGGGGGATACATCTGCTAGACATTCTTTCCCGGTGGAGAAAGAGAAACTCTGAGAAGAAGTCAATCAGGTAGAGAATTCTCCCAAATGGTGTGAGATGAAGAGGATTAACCCACAACACTTCAAAGCTATAATTTGTAGGAGGGGCACTTTTTGAGTATATTTCAAAGGGAAGTGCGAGGTTTCGTTTTGACGAACAAACGGAGGTGAAAGATCGACTGTTGCAATTGACCCAAAAAAAAAAGGATTCGACTGCTGCAATTTTGACCAATGCCTTATTTTGTTCGTTGTGATGATTTTTACAAATTTTGTATCCTTTTTTAGGTTTAATACACACAATAAAAGTCCCAATTTAGGAAATTATTTTAAAAATATTTCCTAAATAAAAATTAATGAATCCTTTAAAAAATTTAAATTAACAAACAATGTCCAGATTTACTAAAATTAGAATTCTTATTGTGTGCTCGTAGGCACACATTAGAAAAATCTTTTTTTTAATAATGAAGGCTTTCTTAAATATAGGATCATTTTCAAATTTACAAAAGTTTTATTTTTTTATTTTCTTTTATATTTTTGGAAGACAAATAAATTAAAATTGGCACAAATGATAAGTGTTGATATTTATATAAAAAATATAAATATTTTATTTCATTATTACTCAAATAATAAATATTTATTTATTTTAAGATTCTAGAATATTTTATTGTCTTATAAGTCAAATAAAAATAATTTATTATTTATTAGGTCTATTCTAGAATATTTTATTTTTTATTAGTAAAATAAAAAATAATCTACTATATATATAAAAGCAATAAGGTTTGAAGCAACCTTATTACGTCATGTCAGCTTTTAACACATGGCATTATGATATTAATCAATCTAGGATTTTGACAGTTGACAATTTCTCCTTCATTCTTAGAATTTACACATTAATTATTTTTTAGAGAAATTCCTTTTGGTGTCCCTAAGTTTTTGCCTTTTCTTTTTGGTATTCAAGAAAAAAACTTATTCCTTTTGATACCCCTAAGGTTTTGGCTTTTATCGTTGATGCTCGGGATATTAATGGGGCGGGGATTCCCCATTACCCGTGGGGATTCCTCTTTACGGATATGAGGATGGAGATTTTTAGTGGGGATGGGGGCAAGTATGGGGGAAAGTAATTACCATCTAGTGTATGGGCACGGGGACAGGGATAGGTGTCCCCGCCCCACCACCCAAAACGGCCCCGACCCCATTGAGGAACCCTATGGGGAATCCCCATCGGGGGACCCATTTGGGAACCCCATGGGGAATCCCCGCCGGGGGACCTATTTGGGAACCCTATGGGGAATCCCGCCAGAGGAACCGTTGGGGAATCCTCACTTGGGAAACCATAGGTAATTCAACTATTCTTATATTATGTACTTGATACGTATGAATGGTCTGATCATTGAATTTACAAAATTATTGTCTTGTTTGTTTTTTTGAGTTCTTGTTAAAGGCTTGTTAATTATATAAGTTTAATTGGTGAATTTTGTAAATGGTGTATCAATAGAATTTTAGAGGAAAGTGTACATGAAAGTAAATGGAAAATAAAACGAGTAACTCGTGGGGATTATACAAGGTGAAAATCAAATGGGGATGGGGAGTCCCCGATAGAGATTATAAATGGGAAAAACCAAACGGGGATGTGGAATCACCAACAAGGATTATAAATGGGGAAATCAAGCGGAGATGGGGAATCCCCGACGGGGATTATAAATAGGGAAATCAAGCGGGGATGGGGAATCTCCGATGGGGACGGGGACAAATTTTATTTCCCGATGGGTAATGGGGCGGGTATGGGGAGCATATATATAAATGGGGATGGGTACGGGGAGGGTATTCCCCGCCCCATTGCCATCCCTAGTTAATTCCCCTCTCCCGTTCAAATTAGTTAAATTCAAGCTCACCATCGTGTTCTTCACCCTTAAATTAGTAGGATTTGACTATTGAAATATCAAAATTCATAATCTAACCATCTCAATTTAAATTTATATATAATTTTTTTATAAACCTCTTAAAAAGGAGGATTGTTTTAAACTTCAAATTGATATAGTTTGATTATTATAAATATAATTCCTCTGGATCTAATCATATATGTATATTATATAGTTGTATGTAGACGAATATAGGTATATAATAATTATACTAAACTTGCATTCTGGTTTGGTTAATTTAATTAAAGAAATGGCTTGTCTAAATTATAAATTTATAACTAGTGTTTATATATGCAATTGGGTTCGTTAGCTTTTCGTTGGTGCTCAGTTTATAAATGGGTCATTTTGAATTAATGAGGGTTTCCTATTCATTAAAGTGTTTTGATGAGGATGAATGCTTTGTTCGATAAAACAAGGTTTTTGAGAAGGTGAGGGTGTTTTAGAAAGTTTTTGAATAGGTGTAGGTTTTATTTTTTAAAACCTCCTAAAATCTTATTTGGCGTTTGGTATTTCAAGGTTTTTAGGTAGGTTTTATTTCAAAACTACCTAAAAAATATTAATTAAAATAATTAATAAAAAATATTGTGTTAAAAGTTTTTACAAACCTCCTAAGACCTATCTATACCAAGGTTTTAATTTTGTGTTTTCAAACCTCCTTAAAAGCCTCCTCAAACCTCCACCTAGTAAAAAATCTTGTTGTGCCAAACACTTATTTAAGAAGGTTTTAAATAGTGAAAACCTTTAAAAACCTCTACAAACCTACGCTGAACACGACCTAAGGCGCTTAAGGTTGTTTAACGAGGTTGAAGTGTCAACCGATTTGATAAACGCGGGCTACAGTTGTTTAACACGAATTAATTAGGAATTTGTACTAGTCGGGTCAGGCACCTTTTGAATTGAATTTTAAATACCATTTTGTGTTAGTTGTGCCTAGACCTGAACAAAGTCGGACTAACCCGCCCAACCCGTACCGCCCGCCCGAAAAAATGGGCGGACTTGGACAAGAATTCTAACCCGAAAGGGTAAATAAGCCCGGCCCGCCCGAATTCATGGGCGGGACACGGACAATATTTTTGACCGAATATCCCGGATAACCCGCCCGAATACCCGAATATATTAAATATTTAAAATAAATATTTATATTTATAAATAAAGATATGTTTGCGAAAAATATATTGAGGCCATTGATTGTAGAATTAGTACAAAAGAGAGTTAATTATTATAGTTCATTTACCTTGTCACCTAAAAAGCTAGCATAAATACGATCTTAATTTTAAGTAATGTTAGATAGTGTAATTATAATACTAGGATTTTCTAGTTTTTTAATGGACATGAAAAAATAATTATTTATAAATTTATATACGGGTCCCGACGGGCTACCCGAGTCCGGATGTCCGGGCGGGCTTGGACATCCTTGCCGGCCCGAATCACCCGCTTGACCCGAACCCGCTCGGACAAATGGGCATAATTTTTATTCAAAGTCCGGCCCGGATCCGGCCCGAACCCGACTTTGTACAGGTCTAGTTGTGCCCCTTTCAAAATTATCAAATGTTTTGACAAATGATCCATTGAAGGCTTGATCGGAGGTTAGAAAGATGATATCTCGTGAGGAGTGGGAGGAACTATCTCTGCACTCGAGCGCATGTGTGTAAGCGCCATAGTATCGGAATGCAATGGCGGGGAAGAGTTGTATTGTCGAGTAGGATTATGTGTGTGTGTGTGTGTGTGTGTGTGTGTGTGTGTGTGTGTGTGTGTGTGTGTGTGTGTGTGTGTGTGTGTGTGTGTGTGTGTGTGTGTGTGTGTGTGTGTGTGTGTGTGTGTGTGTGTGTGTGTGTGTGTGTGTGTGTGTGTGTGTGTGTGTGTGTGTGTGTGTGTGTGTGTGTGTGTGTGAGAGACTGGATGATAGTTTGGATTTAGTCGTGACTTGGGGACTAGTTTGATTGTGTTGATGTATGTTTATGGTTGTCTATTCATATGTTTATTCAGTGTTTTTATTTTTCCTGTTTTCTTTTCTTTTCTTTTCAAATACACTTTCTATTTTAGTCACATTATGTGCATATTGATTCCTCACATATTAGAATTGTTAGCTAACCCATTAGGGACTTTCGTTTTAGGTCATTTTCTAGGTACGAGTAGGGGAGTCGCCAATTTGACGGTGGAATAACTCGACGTAACGTGTCCTAGGTTGTGTGAGAATACGGTTTCTTGACGTTGTTTCATGGCTTGCCTTTTTTTAATGTGGGGATTTCATAGAAGTTAAATGAGATTGATGATAGTTGTAGTTTTGGGATTTGATTGCATTTATATTTTAAACTTTATGATTTCTATAAGAAACGAGTTGGATGTCTTCTTGTTTTTCTTGTCATGTCTTTGTTGTAAGGTCCAAATGTAGAATTATTGTTAAATCGAGCCTAAGTGGACCTAGGTGTGGTCTAATATCGAGTAACATTTCAGTTTGAAAGTCGTGGTGTTACAAAAAGATATTATATATATATATACTAAACAACAATAATAAGAATAATAATAATATATTATTTATTCCCTCCAAAAAATATATAATTTCTTTTATTTCAATGAGGGAATTGGGTGAAAAGGAAAATTTAATACCCATATTTGGGCGTTTGGCCCACTATCTTATTAATTAGGACTTTTTTAAGTATATACACCCTACATTTATTTTCTCTCCTCCTATCTCGAGTCTCGACTTTCTTCCTCTCTCGTAGATAACCTTCTTCTCTCCTGCCTCTTCTATCGTGTTGCTCATCTCCCTTGCTCTTCCATCGATTCTTGTTTGTCTCCTGTTACATTGACATATCCTTTATAACCTCCTTCTCCTCCTTTAATATGAGATCTGATTCAGTCTGGTTTGCAACTTGATGGTGGAAATGAGGTCATATAGGAGTATGCTCAAGTCCTTCGCATGCTCGGAAATGGCTATTGCGAAGCCATGTGCATTGACAAAACCAAGCATCTTTGTCACATCCGCGACAAGATGCACGAGGAGGTCTCGATCGCCGTCGGAGATATATTCCTCAGCAGCGTTCGTGATTATAAGGTTTTCCCTAATTTTTTTATGCTATTTTGATTTCGTTGATTTTGGTCTTTGGGTTTTGGTTTTGTTATCTAAAGTGGATAAATAGTCAAACTTCCGCCAAGTATCTCCTTCTTTCAACATTCCTTGCATCAAGGAACTCAGCTACCCTTGATGCATCATTATTTGATTCTACTAGCTAGAGCTCTTGACAATCGAAGGAAGAAGAGAAGGTGTGATCTTCCTTTTCGTCCAACCTAATAGACAATTGTCTTTCTGTTTGTTCTTTGTTTTAACATGGCCTATAAAGATTTTTGTAATGAGTTTCAAAAGTTACATATGAAGAAACTAATCTTGGGAAATGATCCTTAAAAAGAAGCCTCTTGGCAAGAAGTATCCATCCTTCTAGGAAAGGATTTTTGCTTTAGTTCATTTTAATAAAATCACCGAATGTTTATATGAGTAATCTCTACTAATCTCCACCTGGGTTTCTTGATTATGTTGATCAAGCGTTCAAAGAAAAGCATGGAGAAGAAAGAAATTGCAGAATTGGAATTGCTGATGAAGGGGCCTAGAACTTTTCCACGAGAAAGGATGTTAGCCATTTTTAGTGCATTGCATCAGTGGCAGAAATGTCTATAGACGAAGAGCAACAATACAACAACTCATGAGCAACCGAAAATGAGGAGACAAATGAGCTCATGATGATCAATAGACCATATCCATATCTAGCTTAGTCTCATACTTATTATGATCAACACTTAACTTTCTCGTTATTATTGGGTATGTACATACTTTTAACGATAAAATTTTCGGCTCATTGTTATAACTGGATTGTTAAAAAACCCAATTTTATTAGTGATGTATGGTGTTCTCTTACAACTATCTAGCCTCTGCAATGCTAATTTTATCATCAAAGTTAGTTCAACATTCGTCATTATATTAGAAAGGTTAAGCTAAGCCTGAGTTCTAATCCCGATTTCAAAGGGGGGAAAGATGGAACGTTCAACATTCGCCATTGTATTGGAAATGTTAGTTTATAATTGAAAAGGCTTGATTTTCACTATAATAATAAAAGCCTCAAGGTGTAAGTTTATTCTAAAGGAGATATGCACCATTGTGTTGATTGTTGAGCATGAATATTGATTTGGTTGATTCGCTAACTACGACTATGAAATGAATTTTGATTTAATTTTTGGCTATCTAGATCAATCAAAATAACAATTATAGAAATGAAATGAAAAATGGAGTAATGGAGAAGAAGGAGGCAAACAACCATAGAGGATTTTCAAGAAGAACGAATTTACTAAACCTATGCTATGCTTGACTTAATATGTAAGAGAGTGGTCTCTATTATTTTCTAAAATCTCTCCAAATCTAACGAACTTATGTTAGACTTTTTTCTTTTGAGGACTTACATTTATTATGATGATTATTTACATTGTTTTTGTAGTGTTGGGATCACTTAAGTGGCGGATAAGGAATGTTATGCTTGGCTCAATTCTTGGTGTTGCCTTCTGCTTTCCACTTGGTAATCTTCCGTGCCTTTCCCTTTTGATCTATTGGATAATTGCATATTCTTATGACATGGGATTGGACATTGACATGCATGCATGACTAATAGATATCATATTACTAGTGAAGGTTTCCCAAATTGATAATCTCCAACTGCTTTTTTTTTGCTAGACACATGATAAAATGTAGTGATATATGCTAAGCTACAAAGATATGGGTAAAAGCAAGACATGCCCTACTTTTAGCGGAATTGTTACCTGTAAGACATGTTCACTAATAGACATTGTTGAGGTGAACAATTCCTCTTCTATACTAACAGTTTGTCAAAAAAAGAGATATATATATATTATTTTGTCATCTGTGATGACAAATGAGTGTCATCACATGATCATAGTCACATTGTCATCAGATTGATAACATTCACATTGTCATCAAATGTCTATTAGCTCAAATAGTATGTATTTGATAACATTTCAACTTATTTGAATCATCTAAAATAATATGTATTTGATCTGCTCTAACTATGAAATATTTTTAACCTATTAGCTCAAATGGTAGAGCATTTTCCTTAAAGAACAATGATGTGTGTTCAAATCCCATATAGGCTTATTAATAATTTTTTATGACAAGTTTTTATGTGGTGATGCTGAGAAAAAGGCCTGAAGGGCTCGACATGCACAATCCTATCCTATCTGAGTCCGAGTTTACCCCTTGCACTTTGGACTGCCGCCCTGACCAAGGATGAGTTTTATCCATTAGGTTCTTTGTTTTGTTCGGAAAAGAAAGAGAGAGATCTGAAACCAGTCTTGAAAGGCTCACAACTCCCAAGTTTGTCTATCATATATCAACTAAAAAAAACCAATGGATCATGTTTTCCATGTCTAACAACTCAATAAAAAAACAAAAAAACCTAAGTTTCAAACATATTTAAAAAATGAAAAAAGGATGCAAATTAAACCCTGCTTCTTCTCGAACATTACACCAACATTCTCCATCTGAAAGTCTCTGATTGTGTTTTGATTTTTTCCGGGATGAAGTTATACAGTCGATTTCGCTCAAAATTGCTATCATTGGCTTTGAAAAAGTAGAAACGAGAGAGAGAGAGAGAGAGAGAGAGAGAGAGAGAGAGAGAGAGAGAGAGAGAGAGAGAGAGAGTGGCAAAAAAAACAAAAAGAAGAGGGAAATAAAATCGCATGTATTACAAATGATATTAGGCGTGTGAGGTGTTTTCTAGTCATTTTAAAAAAACTGAAACGACTAAGAAATGTTCCTATTTCTCACACCCGCGCCCATTCTCATTGGGGTTTTCCTATTTTTATACATATTAATATTAAGGGAAATTCTGGTTGGTACCCTCGAGTTTTCGGCTTTTCCGAGTGAAAAAAAACATATTCCGAGTGGTACCCCCGAACTTTTGCAAAAGTCCGGCTAATGCCCTTACTTGTAAATTTTCGTTAGTTTATAACTAAATTACTATGCTTTCTAATAAAAAAAATATTTTTTATTTGATTAAGTTAAAACAATATTTTAGTTTGATAACAATTAAAATAAATCATATAAAATATTAAATTAAAAATATTATATATATATATTTAATAGAACTTTCATTATGGTACTCTCGAGTTATATTAAAATTTTAATTCCTATCAATTTTTCAAAAAAATTCAAAATTACTATATAAAAATCTATATGGAAAATGTCAATCTTGCAATATATTTATTTTAATATAAATATTATACTTTTTTTGGTTTTAACTAAAAAACTTTGAATTATACAACATAAAATCTACTTGACAAATATATGTATATATTTTATTTTTATATGATTTATTTTTATTTTTATTAAATTAAATTAAATTTTTTTATCTAATTTAATTAAATACAAAAAGTATATATTTTTTATTATAAATAATACTAATTTGGTTATAAACTAATGAAAATTAACAAGTAAGGGCACCAGCCGGACTTTTACAAAAGTTCAGGGGTACCACTCGGAATAAGTTTTTTTTTCTGGGCACCAATCGAAATAGCCAAAAACTTGAGGGTACCAACCGGAATTTCCCTTAATATTAATTATATGATAGAAAATTATTTAACTGATATGGATGTATCAAATTTTACACAATCTCGTACAAGGCATGGGCACTACAACACTTCTTCACTCTAATATGCCTTCCTCTTATCTCCTATAATAATAAATAAAAAAGTTAAAATAATTTTTTTGAAATATATAGGGGATTGGAGTACCCTTATTTCATCAACTCCACTTTGCTATGATAAAATGGACAAATTTTGAATCATATTTTACAGTTACATGTCCATGTTTTATCATTACGTCTCTTAAAAATAATGTTATTTTAATATAGTCAAAACACTAATTTATGATCTCGCTCTGTATATAATTACAATATAAACGTTCTATATAAATAGGTTGATCATATTGCAACTAGAAAAACAAATTCTCAATTGCAATAAAGATTCTCAATGATAATTATAATGAGTAACAAGCCATTAAAACCACAGTTGGGAACACATTACACATGTTTGCGAAATTCATTCCATAAGGGCATATATCATATCATGGCAGAATAATTACACAAGAAAGATCAATTATTAAAGAATAAGAACGTTGGTTGGTAATACTATCAGGAAATCATAATCACCACCAAACATGGTAATGGTGCGCGAAATAAACACTAAGTAATCAAAAGGGAATTGATAAACACAAAGAAGATAAGAGATAAAATATCGCATTATATATACGCGTTTGAGCGCCTCTTGCAGGTGTGAATTCATGTTTTATGTGAGATAAATGAACATGGGCTTTGGCCCAAATTATGGTACATATGGGCTTGGCCCAAGGAATCAAAGCCGACCATTTAATGGGCAAAGCATTAAATCCTCACGTACGTGGCCAATCCACGTGAGCAATCATCATACCATCTCACAATCAAGATATATAGTCATATACATTCTCACGAGGCCAAACAAAATTCTTCCACGAGGCATGTATTCGTTTCATTAGCGAGATGATAAATGACATGCCCAATATTATAATGTTTGGCGCAAGTCAACATAACTATGCGTGATTGGCAAACAAACGAGGTTCAACACCTTAATCTCAAGGCAAACTCAATTTCTCATAAAGTGGCAACCTTTCTTGACTTTTCAACTATATATACAAGTTTTGCGTAAACTTGCTTTGATTAAGGTCCAATGAGACCTTGTCATGTACCACCTTCAAATTCAAGAACTCGTAAGTTGTTGTCATGTAAATTACAATGGGGGATTTTCTCTAAATTATCCCACATCGGGAAAATACCAACAAGCAAGCAACTCTCATTTACTATATATAAGGTAAGGTATAGAACAAAGAGAGGGTCGAAAAACATCTCTAACTCAAGAACTATCTTGCTTGTTAAAGTTCAACGTTTTTAATCTCCGAGTGAGATCGTGCTATTTACGATATAAATTCAAAAAAGCTTTATTTGTAAATATGAGTACAAAAACAATCAGCTGAAGGGCGGGGAGGAGGAAAAATCTATGTACAAAAATCGTTTGGTTGTACAAAACCCGAGATTTAGTATTTAATATAATCCCGTATTTAGCGCCATTATATTCGGGTTTCAGCACATGGTTCCCAGTAACAAGGATAAAATATAGTATGATATGACGCTCAAATTACGAGAAAGAAATGATTAACAAACGAGAGGAACGAGATTAGTGTAGCATCAGTATCCGGATTGAGATGCATCGCAATTATGACCTTCCACTCCAAGAGGGTTGCTAGAAGTTCACACGGAGTAGGATAGGGCAATTTTTTCTATAAAAGTTCTTCTCTTTTAGCTTGGTAAATGTGTGGTATTGAAAGTGGCTATATGCTAAAGGTGACTCCTCTTACGAGGATGTTGGACTCTACTTTGTTACCGACCAAAATGAATAAGGAAGTGAAGAAGAGGTGGAATCGGTTCCTGTGGGAAAAACTAAATGTGTTACAAGCGAGAATGTGAACGACTACTTTCGTCTTCTAGCTGATTATCATTTCAACCACCAAGTACTATAGTTGATTCTTTGTGTCTGATATTTTTCATGGGCCATTGATTCTTACCTTACTAAACATTTTATTATGTCTTTTAGATGAGTCAACAAAGTGATAACTTCCTTGAAGGATATCATAAACTTATTTAGATACGTTGGGTTGATATGTTTAATGAGGATGAACTTCATTTATTTCAATAAGAATAACGAACACAATCATCATATGTTGAATTTCTTAGGTGTACTTGCGTCTATTATTAACTCTTTGTAAATGGAACGGACCTCGGCAGTTGTAACAACTCTTTGAAGAGTCTCAAATATAACTTGAGCCTCTATGCTTGATTAAAAAAACATCTTGACATTGTCTTTGAGCAATGAAGATGAGCGGTGGATATCAATATAGTTTTCTCTAAAATCAGTGGCATTTTATGAGCCCTTTAATGAAAAAATATTCTATTTATTATACATGAGAGCGCCTCCATAAAATTGAGTGACATAAAAATCCAGGCCAATTCCTCTATATATGTATGATTGGGTTACTACTTTACTAGGATCTAATTATTAACCAGAAAATAACAATCGAGTAGTAACTGATAGAAGGTGTAGAGCGAAGAAAAAAGTTTAAAAAATTGTGTGGTACGACAGCCGTTCTTGAAGATTTATGGAGAAATGTGTAAAAATGTAAATAGGTATCACAACTCGCTTTGTTTGATAGATTGTTTATTTATAATTAGAAATTTTTTTTGGATTGGTATGTGTATCGGGTATATTAGAGATTGTTTTAGTCTACAAACTGAATTTATAAACTAGTTGCTCTTCTTCATCGACACGCAAAAGTCTACGAATGTTACCATCCTTAAGGAGACATGTATTTTGGTTCGATGTTTTGCTCAAAGGAATAGTATTTTCTTATTTGATACTTCAACATATACATATTTTCTCATCATCTCAAAACAATGGTATATCATGAGCACTTTGATTAAGAAAATATTCTCTTTATTATACATGATAATGCCTTCGTAAAAATTCAGGCCAGTTCGTCTTTATATGTATAATCGAATTATTGTTTTACTTTGAAATAATTGTAAACCAGAAACTAACAATCGAATACTAACTGATTACAAGAATATTTCAAAAGATGTAGAGTGAAGAAAAAAGTTAAAAATTGTGATGTGCGACAACCGTTCTTCAAGATTTATGGAGAAATATGTAAAAATGTAAATAGATATAACAACACACTTCGTTTGATAGTTTGTTTATATATAATTAGATATTTTTTAATTGGTATGTGTATGGGTATATCAGAGATTATTTTAGTTTGCACTTTGAATTTCTAAACTAGTTGCTCTTCTTCCTCTATACGCGAAGGTCTACGAATTTTATCATCCTTAAATAGACATCTATATTTCTTCGACGTTTTGCTTAGAGCATTAGTATTTTCTTATTTGATCCTTCCAGCTATACATGTTTTTTCATCATCTCAAAGCATTGGTATTTTATGAGTACTTCAATGAAAGAAATATTCTATTTATTATGCATGAGAGTGCCTCTATAAAATTGAGTGTCGTAAAAATTCAAGCCACTTCATCTTTATATGTATAATTAGATTACCGCTTTACTTACCAATTTATCCCTCGCGTGGAATGAAACAACATCTGTTGCATGTTGGTATGCAATTGGAAAAACAAATTACCAATTGCAATAAAGATTTTCAGTGATAATTATCATGACAAACATGCCATTAAAACCACAATTTGCAACACATGTTTGCGAAATTCATTCCATAAGAGCATATATCATATCATGACAGAATAATTACTCAAGAAAGATCAATTATTAAACAATAGGAACATTGGTAATACTATTAAGAAATCATAATCACCACCAAACATGGTTCCCAATAACAAAGATAAAATACAATATGATATGACGCTCAAATTGCGAGAAAGAAACGATTAGCAAAAGAGAGGAACAAGATTAGTGTAGCATTAGGATCCAGATTGAGATACATTGCAATTATGTCCCTCCACTCCAAGATGGTTGCAAAAAGTTCACACGGAGTAGGATAGGGCAATTTTTTCTATAAAATTTCTTCTCTTTTGGCTTGGTACATTTGTGGTACTGAAAGTGACTGTATGTTAAAGGTGACTCCTCTTGCGAGGATGTTGGACTATACTTGATACCAACCAAAATGAATATGGAAGTGAAGAAGAGGTGGAATCGATTCCTGTGGGAAAAACTAAATGTGTTACAAGCGAAAATGCGAATGAGTACCTTCGTCTTCTAGTTGATTATCATCTTAACCACCAGGTACTATAGTTGATTCTTTGTGTCTGATATTTTTCATGGGCTATTGATTATACCTTACTAAACTTTTTATTATGTCTTTTAGATGAGTCAACAAAGTGATAACTTCCTTGAAGGATTTCAGATACTTATTTAGACAAATTGGGTTGATATGTTTAATGAGGATGAACTTGATGTATTTCAACAAGGATAACGAACACAATCATCATATGTTGAATGTCTTAGGCGTACTTGTCTCTATTGTTATCTCTTTGTAAATGGAACGGACCTCAGCAGTTGTAACAACTCTTTGAATAGTCTCAAATATAACTCGAGTCTCTATGCTTCATTGGAAAAAACATCTTGATCTTGTCCTTAAGCAATGAAGATGAGTGGTTGATATCAATATAATTTTCTCTAAAATCAGTTATGCCTAAGAAACCCTTCATTCCTTTGACAAACTTAGGCACTCGCCAAGATAAAGCACTAGCGACCGTCCTAGGATCCATGTAACCTAGATAGAGGTGGTTATTGAGTTGGTTGGTTTGGGGCATTTCAGATTTGGGTTGATGTCGGGTATGTTGACCTAAATATATCATTTCGGGTGGTTTATATCGCTTGTAACAAGTGTTAAAAAAAACATCCCTAGAAAATTTATGTGAACATCTAGTTCATTGAATGAATATTGTTCATTCAAAATAAATTAATCTTATGACATTCAGAAACATTTCTTTGAAATTTATCTTGTAAAGATCAAGTGTTTAACATTAATGTCGGGGATGGGAATTTGACCCATTTTTGTTTCTATGTTGCCACAATTTATTTTCTAATTCCATTGATATTTCTCCTTCACGACAAATATTGTTATAAGGATCAATTGATGGTTTGGATGTTGTTAACTTGCAAGCTAATGCTATATACTCTAATGGTTATGATAAAGTAAGATTCCTTCTTTCTATCGGTCTCATTCATAACCTAAAACAATATGTTTGTGACACTGAATGTCTAAACTCTAGATCCAAACAATATGCATTCAAACAAAGCTTAAAGAACCAGAACAACAAGAATCTCAAAGCAAGGTGAACACATAGGGGTGGGGTGACCCAGTTCGGGTTAAACCCTACTATATGGAGTCTTAGTACAGGATACTTGTTCGAATCCACTAAGTTTTCGAAGAAGTTTCAAGATCGGATATAAGAAAGAGCTATAAAACACAAAACATTTACAAACAGGATATTTGAGAAAAATAAAAGACGGCAAAGAAGACAAATAAGAAGAAGGAATCTTAGATTGGGTTTTTTGCCCCCAATCAAGGCTCAGAGAAGCTCGAGATAAAGCTTCTAGATCTTCACCACCACAAATTTTGTCGAGTCTTCAATTGTTGGACCTCTCTCCATTGATCGTTCCACCTGCAATGCCTGAATTCTCGTTCTCTCTCTCCCTCTCTCCTTACTCTGTGTTTGAACCGGCGCAAGTGTGAATGAGCTCTCTTGCTCCAGAGCTAGGTATTTAAAGCTAGGGTCGATATGATCTCGCCAAAACACTGCGTTCCAACTAAAACAAAGCAAGGCTTCAATCTGATGCGAGAATTGGCCGTCTTTATTGCTATTGGGCCAAAGTAAGCATGCTTGTTTGATTTAAGCTCAATCCATATGAGCTAACTTTGAATCGGTAAATCGAGGAAGCCACTTCGTATTTAATTAACCCATGATCAAGCGTGGTTCTTGCAACTTTGAACCTAGTTCCGATTTCCATAAATGTTCCATGTCTAAAGTCATGCTTGTCATGCCACTATCTAGGTCATAGAGATTAGGCTGGGTTTAGTTACAATAATTATCCCTCCTAAACCAAACTTAAACTCTAAAGAATCAACTTTGAAAAACAATTTTAGGGATTTAGACGGGTTTCAAGTTCTTCATTGACTAGGACTCTACACCTCAATGGACATCATTGATCTGGAGCGAGCTCCTACAGATAACAAATTTGTTAGAAGGCACAACCTTCATCCCAAAGTAAGTAGGATTTTCATCACTACGTATTTTCTTCACGGTAATCTCCTGGTCCTCCACTTTTTCTCTTATATAGTGATATCGAACATCAATGTGTTGTTTTCTCATGATAGACAAGATCTTTGCAAAACTATAAAGCGCTCTAACTATCAGAGAAGATTATGGGCATGTGTTGTGATGTGACTATGCTAAGGCCATCACATCGTGAAATAGTGATGCGTGCGTGTCTGCTTAGAAGGGACGGATGTCTCAAAACCCCTTTGAAACAACTTTTCATTTTTGGTGCATTTAAGGGTGTCTTGTGTGGGTTGTGTCCAAATCCGAACCAGCCTCAAAACAGCCACGTCCCTTCCCATTTTCCATGCACATGTCTTGCATTTGAACTTGTTTAGGCTTGGTTTAAGATACGAGAACGACATCAAGTTGTTAACCTTCGAATAGACATTGCTTGTTGCTTGTAGTGTGAATTGTGGTTGATTGTTACTTTCTTTTTTAAAAAAAAATCAGAAAAACCTTGCCGGCGGCGTAAAGCTAATAAGGGGCCAGGCACAGAAAAAGAAACAAGGCTAGAAAAACCTTGTCGGCGGCGTAAAGCTAATAAGGGGCCGGGCACGGAAAGAGTAGTCCAACTGTGGAGCCTAGCAATGGCCTAAATCTTTGCATAAATTGTTGTTGTGTAAAACACTTGGTGCCTAGTAGCTTCTTTTCCTATAAGTCCTTGTTGAGTTCGGGTGCTTGTGTGTGCATTGGATTGTTCTTTTCCTAGCCATACCTAACTCATTGCCTTGACCTTGCACTTGCATTCCTTTGCTCTTTCTTGGTTGATTTAGGAGGAACTTGTGTTTTGGAATTACTTGTGATTTGTGGGATAATCTTGTTTGTTGAGTGTGTGCAAGATGTCAAGAACATGTACATATTATGAGGAGTTCCATTTTAAAAGGTCTTATATTCCATATTTTGACGGCCGACCCGATGCCAATGCTTGCTTAGCTTGGATCTCCGAGCTCGATCATTTTTTTGACTATTATGGCGGCTATCTTGAAGATATGAAAGTTACTTATGCCACTAAACGCTTAATCCATGGGGCTTGTAATTGGTGGTATGATCACAAGGAGAGAAGAAGGTGTAAAGGATACCATCCCATTAGTACGTGGCAAGAGCTCAAACAAGCTCTCATGGAGAGGTATGTACCACAAGTGTATGTTGAGGCTTATCCTTTTTACCCTTCATATTCTACTTGCGACACTAACGTTGTAGGATATGGAGCATGGGATTTTCATTATCAAGCTTGGGATTTTCATCATCAAGCCTAAGCTTCCACGAGGGGCGCCAATGAGCCTCGGTATCCAACACCTAGAGGACAAGCCACATTTGAAGAACCACCTTATTGTCCTTCAAAGAGTGTGGAGCCACAAAAAGTCCAAGAGAGAGGTAAGGAGCATTCATCTTGCTTGGTTCCACCACCTCAAGTCTTTGAACCTTCACCTAAGGTGGATGTTTCAAAACCAATCGAGAAGCCTCTCATCCAAGAATTTGTGGTTAACCTTACCTCCAAATTCGTGGACGAAGCTACTTCAAAACAGCCACTTCATGAACCTCCAACAGAAATTGAAGAGAAGGTTGATTCCAAGGAAAAAGTGGAGGAAGTTGTGTAATTATCTCCTAAAATCAAGCTTCATCTTGCCATCACTCCTAGCTCCATCCATTCTTTGGCTACCCCATGGATGGATGCTTTCCCTATGGTTCCCTCCAGTTTACCCTTCCTATATCATGAGGAGAATCCCACCAAGAAAGAAGAGAAAGGGAAGACTATTCGACTCGCCAAACCAAAGGAAATTGTTCACACCATCAAGGGGAGTAAAATTTTCTTTCTACTTCTCTTTCGTGAATCTTTTTTTTCTAATAAAGAATTAGTTCATTTTCCCTCACCCATCTCTCATCTTTTGAAGGAATGTGAAACCTTCTTATCGGATCAATCTGCGGCACCTTGGAAAACATGGTGTAACTTTCAACTCAATGGTCTAATGGTGCTCAAATTTGGAGGAAATAAAGAAGACTTCTTGAGCTCAAACTGGGACTTGGAATTGCTCAATTTGGAGTTTGGAGCTTAGAGCACGTCCCTAAACAAGTGCAAGCTGAAAACTGTCCCCAACATCATCGAGGAGATCCCCTTGAACAGACGTGTCTACTTTAACACTTTTGGGATAGAGTTTCCACTAAGATATGGTGTTCATGAGATTTTGACTTGGAAGTGCAGTCGGATTCGAGGACGAATCCTTTTTGAAGAGAGGGAGGATGATGTGACTATGCTAAGGCCATCACATCGTGAAATAGTGATGCGTGCGTGTCTGGTTAGAAGGCCACGACTTGTGTGGTTCATTTCTTGAATTATGAGAGTGTTTTATGACATTTGGAGATTTTTGGGTCTATTTTGTTATTTGTTAAACTTTTCCAAAGGCAAATGTCAGTTTTTCCCTTAGGTTTTTCTTTATAAGCCACTAGGGCTCTAGTTTTCTAGTAGACAAGAATTGATGAACACATCCCAATCTTTTGTCTCCTCTTAAGCACGTTTTTCCTTTGTTTTTTCTTTCAATTTTCAGTTATGATCTTGTGGATCGTGATTCATATCAATCCAAGCCTGGAGATTCGATCTAGGTGAGTCACATCCTAGCCCGAGCCTCCTAGTTCAAGTTAGATTCAAGGTGAGTCATATCCTTGAGTTTTGCTTGTCCATATCCAATCCTCAATTCACCATCACCATCAAATTCCCATCACTTTTAATCCTCAACATCACCATCTCCTCCTCCATCAAACTCGGATCCATAATCCCCTTCAAAAACACCATCAACACAAGTCGAAATCTCTTCTCGGTGGATTCTGCAACACCTCAGTAAAACTGGCATAACTTTCGATCCACAAGATATTTTGATCTCAAATTTTGAGGTATTAAAGAAGACTCATAGATCTAACTCTGGGATTAGGAATCACCCAATGTTGAGTCCTCATGAGGGAGATATTCTCTCGAGAAGCCAGAATAGAAGTTCCTCCATCAAGATTGCTCGGGTCGTCCTCAGATTGCCTTGCACCGCTTACAACATCAAGATCCTTCATCATGATGATGTGAGTTCTTTTACCACATGTTCTATCAAGGCCCTAACGAGTGACGTCCTCAATGTCGAGGCTCTTGCCGATGGTGCGACGCTCAGTACTGTGCCTATGGGGTGCTGTTGCACACGCCAGTTTCCGACCTTGTCGCGCCTTTGCTTTTGAGGGATGGTGCCACTTGTTCAGGAACTTTTGATGGCACTTTGCCCCATTACTTGAGTGAAGATTTCGTCCCTAATGACAAGTCCAATTTGCACAACAAAGGGGAGTCTTCGTTTGGACAAGTAACCAAGGCAGGTGTCCGAAGCGCTAAGAAGCCAAGTCAAGGTACCACGCCCTATCTTGGGCGCATCACTCGAGCACATGCTAGGGCAATGCTTGAAAACATCAAGGAGGAGATCATGGCTCATAAGTTGGACTTTGGTTAGCAAAGGTGAAAGTTGGAGTCTCGTTTTAACTAGTGGCTCGATAAGTGACAATTTAACGGTTAAGGACGATTAATGTGTTCTCGGTTTTTATGGGTTGTTTATGTAATTTCCTTAAGTGAGGGGGCTGATTTTTTGAGGCTTTGTATTGGGTTATATGGCCGGCCTCCCCCTCCTCCTCCCCTTAGACTTGGACGAAAATACTCTCTTGTTGTTTCCTTACTTTGTTCAATCTAGTTTGCATTTCTTTCGTTCAATCTCGTTGTTCGATTGTTGTTTAGTAATATCCACCAATCTTGCATCTTAGTTTGCTCAACTCTTGGTGAGTCATATCCAAGGTTTGAGCATCCATATCCAACAATCCATCAATCCACTTCCAAACGCTCCATCCATCGATCCATCTCCATCTCGGTGGAATTCTACACCACGTCAGTATTTTCACCATAACTTACAAATTACATATCATCTGACTCTCAAGTTTTGAGGGGTTAAACTAGACTCAGATATATAAATTTTCGTTTTGGAATCACCCAATTCCGAGTTCAGACAAGGAAGATCCAGCCAGTTGAAGATGGGTCAAATTCCTTGGTGTTTGTTGTCGGAATTCCTTGGATTCTCTTGGCGATCTCTTTGCACCATCATCTACACCATCGATCCTCTCATCAAGTGGTATCAGAGCCACGCGAAGGTATTGCCATCTAAATCTTGTTCCGACCTTGAATTTCCACTTGTTGCAAGTTTTTGGTTTGAACTCCTTTGTGGTTGCCTTGTTGTTGTTGTGTGCGGCCTTGTCTTCTGTTGTTGAGGTCGTTTTGGGCTTTGAAATTGTTGTTGTCTTGGACGAGTTTGGTGCTCAGCCATGGCTGCACAACCTTGCTCTAAAACGTCCATGGTTAGACTCCAAAGGTCTATTTATCTTGGTAGTTGAAAGGTTGTTTCTATTGTTGATTAATGCCCTCAATAGAAGCTTGAATTGAAAGTGTCCTTTGCTGAATTTTTCTAGGCTGAAAAATGTGTCCTTGGTGTGCTTAAACCAGCCTCTTTCGATTCCTTATACCATACATGCTTGTTATCGGATTCGGTGCTAGGATACGGGAACGACACCAAGACGGAACATCTTGTGTTGTTGTTTAAGTGTCTTGAAATTTTGTTGAAAAAAAAAATCAAAAAAACCTTGCCGGCGGCGTAAAGCTAATAAGGGGCCAAGCACAGAAATAAAGATTAGGACTAGAAAAACCTTGCCCGGCGGCGTAAAGCTAATAAGGGGCCGGGCACGGAAAGAGTAGTCAAACCGTAGAGCCTAGCAAAGGCCTTTGTCAAAAAAAAAATTAATTAATTAAACTTGATGTTCTTGTTCTTGGTGGTTTAGTAGCTTCCTAGCATTGTTTTCCTAAGCAAGTGTGTGGGGAATCTCTTTTGTGTTGCCTTTGTTGTTTTACATACTTGCAACTTGTCGGATTTTCATCTCGGGCAAGTCTTGGTGGTTAATTCAAGTGCACTCTATACCTTGATCTTTGCCGTGTTTTTAAGATGACAAGTGTAGGGGATGAAAAGGATAAGCAACAGGTTGAAGAGACGTCCACTAGTTCGGTGGCTGCCATGTTGCACTCCACCATGCAACAATCTTTGGAAGCTATGGAGACTCATTTTACTAATCGGTTGGCTGATTTGGAGAGCCGAATTCTAGGGATGGACGAAAAGACACAAGTGCCTCAAGTGGGGAAGATCAAGAAGACACGAGAAGAGGTTGTTCACACTTTTAAGGGACGTGGCGACCATGAGGTATTCAACGTTTCTAACCTTGTTCCTTCTTTTTCTAATGATTATGTTGAGGATGTTCAGGATCAAGGTTCGAGGACGAACCCTTTTGAAGGGAAGGAGACTTGCTTCCAACAAGAGTGGTGAGTGACACAGAACAACCAAATAGAGAGACTCCTTTCCATGAATTGGAACAACTCATCACCATCAAGTGTCCAATACAACTGATGCACATATTGCAAGAAGAGGAGGAAGTTGTGGAATCGTCTCCTAAAATCAAGTGTCGTCCTACCATCACTCCTAGCTCCATGAACTCGTTGGCTACACCATGGCTAGATGCCTTGCCTATGATTCCTTCATGTTTTCCATTCTTGCTCCATGAGGAGGATGAAGCCGCTATATTCACTCCAAGAGGTGATTACATTCCTTTGCTTGTGGAGGCCAAGAAGGTTGCGTTTGTCCTGAAAAATGTCACACCATGGTAGATAGAAGCACTACCTCCATTGTTGAGCTCACATGGTGATACAAGTGCACCTCTCAGGGAAGTTTCTTGCACTCCTTTCTTTCATATTGAGGATTATGTGTTGGATGTGTCGCATGCATTTGATCAAAGAATTCCATTTGTCTTTCATGCATTTGTGACATCTAGGACTAAGTACACTTGTTTCCATTCTAGTTCTCTTTCTCAATACATGTTATTTGGCATGTGTATAGGTCATAATAGGTCATAATGTTCCATTGCTGCCTACTTATTTTCCATCTTTTCATTGTTTTATCATGAGATGTACCCGTAAGAATATGAAGAAAAGTGGCATTGCTTGTGCATATATATTGTCATATCATGTTGTGCTTGGAAAGGAGGTTTGTGTGTTGATTTGTTTTGTAGGACAGCTAGGTTCGTGGACGAACCCTTTTAAAGGGGAGGAGGATGATGTGAGTTCGTCTACCACACGTTCTATCAAGGCCCTACCGAGTGACGTCCTCAATGTCGAGGCTCTTGCCGATGGTGCGACGCTCAGTACCGTGCCTAATGGGGTGCTGTTGCACACGCCATTTTCCGACCTTATCGCGCCTTTGCTTTTGAGGGATGGTGCCACTTCTTCGGGTACTTTTGATGGCACTTTGACCCATTACTTGAGTGAAGATTCTGTCCCTAATGACAAGTCCAATTTGCACGACAAAGGGGAATCTTCGCTTGGACAAGTAACCAAGGCCGGTGTCCGAGGCGCTAAGAAGCCAAGTCAAGGTACCACGCCCTATCTTGGGCGCATCACTCGAACACATGCTAGGGCAATGCTTGACAAGATCAAGGAGGAGATCATGGCTCATAAGTTGGACTTTGGTTAGCAAAGGTGAAAGTTGGAGTCTCGTTTTAACTAGTGGCCCGATAAGTGACAATTTAACGGTTAAGGACGATTAATGTGTTCTCGGTTTTTATGGGTTGTTTATGTAATTTCCTTAAGCGAGGGGGCTGATTTTGTGAGGCTTTTTATTAGGTTATATGGCCGGCCTCCCCCTCCTCCTTCCCTTAGACTTGGACAAAAATACTCTCTTGTTGTTTCCTTACTTTGTTCAATCTAGTTTGCATTTCTTTCGTTCAATCTCGTTGTTCGATTGTTGGTGAGTAATATCCAACAATCTTGCATCTTAGTTTGCTCAACTCTTGGTGAGTCATATCCAAGGTTTGAGCATCCATATCCAACAATCCATCAATCCACTTCCAAACGCTCCATCCATCGATCCATCTCCATCTCGGTGGAATTCTGCACCACGTCAGTATTTTCACCATATCTTCCAAATTACATATCATCGGACTCTAAAATTTTGAGGGGTTAAACTAGACTCAGAGATCTAAATTCTAGTTTTGGAATCACCCAATTCCGAGTTCGGACAAAGAAGATCCAACCAGTTGAAGACGGGTCAGATTCCTTAGTGTTTGTTGTCAGAATTCCTTGGATTCTCTTGGCGATCTCTTTGCACCATCATAGCCATAGAAGTCAAAGATTGAATCCACCTTGGCAAGCCAATCAAGGCATGCATCAGCGTCGAAAGTTCCCGAAAATGTCAGCACGTTCAGCTTGATGTCGTAATGGGGATCCCGGGGCCGCTCTTCTTGATGCACCGGCGCGCCATACCAAGGCTGCCCGGCACCAACATTGGCCGGCCCCCTAGGAGGTTGGCCACGCCTTGGTAGATGCAAGATAGGTGGGGGTTGAGTGGTCGTTGCAGCATTGGCCTCTTGATAGCTCGGCGCTCCATATCCTGAAAAGTTAGTAGCACTAATAGGAATATTATTAGGAAATGTAGCAAATGAAGGCCTTACCCCGGAATTGGCCACAAAGTGTGGATTGTGGAAGCTCTTCGGAGGAATTTAAGGAGGCATAATCCCCATGGAGGTTCTCACACCGATGGATGTTTGCGCCTCCGAGTTTGGCAAGTAAGAAGTAGAGGCCTCCTCGTGTAACGACTCCACTTGGTTAGCGCTTTGTAGCACACTTGGTAGAGCCCCCATTTGAGACATCCGTGCTCTATCATCTTGGCCGCACACTTGGATTGGAACAACTCATTACCATCAAGCGTCCAATAGAATGATGTGATTCCAAGGGATGTGATGGAGGGCCACAACTTGTGTGGTTCATTGCTTGGATTGTGAGAGTGTTTTATGACATTTGGAGATTTTGGGTATATTTTTTTATTTGTTAAACTTTTCCTAAGGCAAATGTCAGTTTTGCCCTTAGGTCTTTCTTTATAAGCCACTAGGGCTCTAGTTTTCCAGTAGACAAGAATTGATGAACACATCCAATCTTTTGTCTCCTCTTAAGCACGTTTTTTCCTTTGTTTTTTCTTTAAATTTTCAGTTTAGATCTTGTGGATCGTGAGTCATATCGATCCAAGCCTGGAGATTCGATCTAGGTGAGTCACATCCTAGCCCGAGCCTCGTAGTTCAAGTTAGATTCAAGGTGAGTCATATCCTTGAGTTTTGCTTGTCCATATCCAATCCTCAATTCACCATCACCATCAAATTTCCCATCACTTTTAATCCTCAACATCACCATCTCCTCCTCCATCAAACTCGGATCCATAATCCCCTTCAAAAACTGATGTGATTCCATCTGCCAAGTCATGGCCCCATGAGTTGAGTGAAGATTCCATCCCTAAAGACAAGCCCAATGTGCACGATAAAGGGGAGCCAATACTTGGACAAACAACCAAAGACGATGTTCGAGGCGCTAAGAAGCCGAGTCAAGGAGCCATGCCCTATCTTCGGCGCATGACACGAGCCCTAGCTAAGTCTATACTAGACAAAATCAAGGAGGAGCTCATGGCTCATAAGTTTCCGAAGGCTAATGACGGTGAAGGTGGGAGTTTTATTGTGCTTCACGGTTCTAAGTGACATTTCTACGGTTAAGGACACTATAAGTTTTCGGGATTTCGGGTTAATTTATGTAATTTCCTTAAGTGAGGGGGTTGATTTTGTAAGGCTTTGTGCTAGGTTTAAGGTCGGCCTCCTCCTCCTCATTGCTGGAGATTGGACGAAAATACTCTCTTGTTGCTTACTTTCCCTTGCAATTTCAATTCAAGTTCTTGTTCTTGTATTTCGTTCGTTCAATTCTCGTTGTTCAAGTTGTTGGTGAGTAATATCCGACAATTTGGGCATCTTAGTTTGTTTGAGAGCTTGGTGAGTCATATCCAAGTTGTCAAGCATCCATATCCCCTTGTTCTCCCCATTTCGATCCATCATCCATCTCGGTGGTTTCTGCACCCCCTCAGTAAAATCGACATATCTTTCAATCCACTCATCATCTAGGTCTGACATTTTGAGGGATTAAACTAGACTCAGAGATCTAACTTCTCGAATTGGAATCACGCAATTCCGAGTTCGGACGAGGAAGATCCAGCCAGTTGACGACAGGTCAGATTCCTTGGTGTTTGTTGTCGGAATTCCTTGGATTCTCGTGGCGATCTCTTTGCACCACCATCTACACCATCGATCCTCTCATCAAGTGGTATCAGAGCCACGCGAAGGTATCACCATCTAAACCTTGTTCCGACCTTGAATTTCCACTTGTTGCAAGGTTTTAGGTTCGAACTCTTTATTGGCTGCGTTGTGTTGTTATGTGCGACCATAGTGTCCTTGTTGTGTGTTGTTCTGGTCGTTGCTTTGTCTTGATCTTGTGGTTGTCTTGGCCGAGTGTGTGTTCAGCCATGGCTGCAAACCATGCTCAAAAAACGTTCCAATAGAACACCCAAAAGAGTTATCAAAAGTTGGTAGTTGAAAGGGTGCATTTGTTGCTTGATTAAAGCCTTCCTTTAGTGCTTGAAATGAATTGATCTTTGCTGAATTTTGCTGAGAAAAAAACGCGTGAAGGAGGTCCCAAACCAGCCTTGTTTGTTTTCATTACATGCTTGTTGTTGGTTGCGGTGCTAGGATACGGGAACGACACCGAGACGAGACATCTTGTGTTGTGTTTAAGTGTCTTGAAATCTTTTGTTGAATAATCAGAAAAACCTTGTCGGCGGCGTAAAGCTAATAAGGGGCCAGGCACAGAAAGAAAGATTAAAGACTAGAAAAACCTTGCCCGGCGGCGTAAAGCTAATAAGGGGCCGGGCACGGAAAGAGTAGTCATCTTGTAGTGCCTAGCAAAGGCCTACAAAAGTCTTCTTCTAGTAGTGCCTAGCAAAGGCCTACCCAAAACAAAAAAAATTAATTAATTAATTTCGTAATACTTGGTTTTGAGTCTTGGTGGTTTAGTAGCTTCCTAGCATTGTTTTCCTAAGCAAGTGTGTGGTGAATTCTCTCTTTGTTGTCTTTGTTG
Organism: Fallopia convolvulus; assembly: GCA_964016875.1. NCBI lineage: Eukaryota > Viridiplantae > Streptophyta > Magnoliopsida > Caryophyllales > Polygonaceae > Fallopia > Fallopia convolvulus. Next base: position 27,039,291 of record OZ024733.1, read on the forward strand.
TCTTTGTTGTCTTTGTTGTCTTTGTTGTTTTTGCCTACTTGCAACTTTTTGGATTTTCATCTTGGGCAAGTCTTGGTGATTAATTCGTGTGACCTCTATACCTTGATCTTTGCCTTGTTTTTACGATGACAGGTGTAGGTGATGACAAGAATAAGGAACAAGTTGAAGAGTCCTCCAACTCGGTGGCTGCCCTGTTGCAATCCTTCCAACAATCCATGCAACAATCTTTGGAAGCTATGGAGACACGCATGGATGCCTTGGAGCGCCGAATCCTAGGGCTGGACGAGAGGATACAAGTGCCTCAAGTGGTGAAGATCAAGGAGACACGAGAAGAGGATAAAGGTTCGAAGACGACCCCTTGTAAAGGAGAGGAGACTTCCTTCCAACAAAGAGTGATGAGTGACACAGAGCAACCAAAAAGAGAGACTCCTTTCCATGGATTGGAACAACACATTACCATCAAGTGTCCAATAGAATTGATGCACACATTGCAAGAAGAGGAGGAAGTTGTGGAATTGTCTCCTAAAATCAAGCATCGTCCTACCATCACTCCTAGCTCCATGAACTCGTTGGCGACACCATGGATGGATGCATTTCCTATGATTCCTTCATGTTTGCCCTTCTTGATCCATGAGGAGGACGAGGCTATTTTATTCACTCCAAGCGGTGATTACATTCCCTTTCTTGTGGAGGCCAAGAAGGATGTCTTTGTCATGGAGAATGCCACACCAAGGGAGCTAGAAGCCCTACCTTCTTTGTTGAGCTCACAAGACTTGATAGATTCGAGGACGAATCTTTTTGAAGGGGAGGAGGATGATGTGATTCCATCTACCGAGTCATGGCCCCATGAGTTGAGTGAAGATTTCATCCCTAAAGACAAGCCCAATGTGCACGATAAAGGGGAGCCAATACTTGGACAAGCAACCAAAGACGATGTTCGAGGCGCTAAGAAGCCGAGTCAAGGAGTCATGCCCTATCTTGGGCGCATCACACGAGCCCTAGCTAAGTCTATACTAGACAAAATCAAGGAGGAGCTCATGGCTCATAAGTTTCCGATGGCTAGTGACGGTGAAGGTTGGAGTTTTATTGTGCTTCACGGTTCTAAGTGACATTTCTACGGAAAGGACAATTATTAAGTTTTTGGGTTAATTTTTGTAATTTCCTTAAGTGAAGGGGCTAACTTTGTGAGGTTGCTTTCTAGTTTATATGGTCGGCCCCCTCACCCTTTGTTGGGAGATTGGACGAAAATACTCTCTTGTTGCTTACTTTTCCTTGCAATTTCAATTCAAGTCTTGTTCTTGTATTTCGTTCGTTCAATTCTCGTTGTTCAATTTGTTGGTGAGTAATATCCGACAATTTGGGCATCTTAGTTTGTTTGAGAGCTTGGTGAGTCGTATCCAAGTTATCAAGCATCCATATCCCCTTGTTCTCCCCATTTCGATCCATCATCCATCTCGGTGGTTTCTGCACCCTCTCAGTAAAATCGACATATCTTTCAATCCACTCATCATCTAGGTCTGAAATTTTGAGGGGTTAAACTAGGCTCAGATATCTAACTTCTCGAATTAGAATCAATCAATTCCGAGTTCGGACGAGGAAGATACAACCAGTTGAAGACGGGTAAGTTGTGTGGTGTTTGTTGTCGGAATTCCTTAGATTCTCGTGGCGATCTCTTTGCACCATCATCTACACCATCGATCCGGCCATCAAAAACACCATCAACACAAGTCGAAATCTCTTCTCGGTGGATTCTGCAACACCTTAGTAAAACTGGCATAACTTTCAATCCACAAAAGATTTTGATCTCACATTTTGAGGTATTAAAGAAGACTCATAGATCTAACTCTGGAAGTTGGAATCACCCAATTCCTAGTCCGGACAAGGGAGATCTGCCCTCATGAAGCCAGAATAGAAGTTCCTCCATCAAGATTGCTCGGGTCTTCCTCGGATTGCCTTGCACCGCTTACAACATCAAGATCCTTCATCATGTGGTATCAGAGCCATGAAAGGTACTCCTTGTTTTGACCTTTGATTGAGCAATCTAGGGTTGCAAGTTCTCTTAGAAGCCACCCTTGATTGCCTTTGTCGATTTGCTTGTGTTGCCTTAGATTGGGGTTGTTTGCCTTGTGTTGTCTTGTGTTGTTGTGTGGCTGAGTTATATGAACGTGTAACTCTGTTTTCATCCAATAAATTTCGTCCCTAGGTTGAAGAAGATAGCCCAAGGGTTTTCCAATTCAATTCTCAAACCGAAAAGCCTCAAACCCCTTTGAAACAACCTTTCATTTTTGGTGCATTTAAGGGTGTCTTGTGTGGGTTGTGTCCAAATCCGAACCAGCCTCAAAACAGCCACGTCCCTTCCCATTTTCCATGCATATGTCTTGCATTTAAACTTGTTTAGGCTTGGTTTAAGATACAGGAACGACATCAAGTTGTTAACCTTCGAATAGAAATTGATTGTTGCTTGTAGTGTGAATTGTGGTTGTTTGTTACTTTCTTTTTTTAAAAAAAAATCAGAAAAACCTTGCCGGCGCCGTAAAGCTAATAAGGGTCCAGGCACAGAAAAAGAAACGAGGCTAGAAAAACCTTGTTCGTGGTGTACAGCTAATAAGGGGTCGGGCACGGAAAGAGTAGTCCAACTGTCGAGCCTAGCAATGGCCTAAATCTTTGCATAAATTGTTGTTGTGTAAAACACTTGGTGCCTAGTAGCTTCTTTTCCTATAAGTCCTTGTTGAGTTCGGGTGCTTGTGTGTGCATTGGATTGTTCTTTGCCTAGCCATACCTAACTCCTTGCCTTGACCTTGCACTTGCATTCCCTTGCTCTTTCTTGGTTGATTTAGGAGGAACTTGTGTTTTGGCATTACTTGTGATTTGTGGGATAATATTGTTTATTGAGTGTGTGCAAGATGTCAAGAACAAGTACATATTATGAGGAGTTCTATTTTAAAAGGTCTTATATTCCATATTTTGACGGCCAATCCGATGCCAATGCTTGCTTAGCTTAGATCTCCAAGCTCGATCATTTTTTTGACTATTATGGCGGCTATCTTGAAGATATGAAAGTTACTTATGCCACTAAACGCTTAATCCATGGGGCTTGTAATTGGTGGTATGATCACAAGGAGAGAAGGAGGCGCAAAGGATACCATCCCATTAGTACGTGGCAAGAGCTCAAACAAGCTCTCATGGAGAGGTATGTACCACAAGTGTATGTTGAGGCTTATCCTTTTTACCCTTCATATTCTACTTGCGACACTAACGTTGTAGGATATGGAGCATGGGATTTTCATTATCAAGCTTGGGATTTTCATCATCAAGCCTAAGCTTCCACGAGGGGCGCCAATGAGCCTCGGTATCCAACACCTAGAGGACAAGCCACATTTGAAGAACCACCTTATTGTCCTTCAAAGAGTGTGGAGCCACAAAAAGTCCAAGAGAGAGGTAAGGAGCATTCATCTTGCTTGGTTCCACCACCTCAAGTCTTTGAACCTTCACCTAAGGTGGATGTTTCAAAACCAATCGAGAAGCCTCTCATCCAAGAAGTTGTGGTTAACCTTACCTCCAAATTCGTGGACGAAGCTACTTCAAAAGAGCCACTTCATGAACCTCCAACAGAAATTGAAGAGAAGGTTGATTCCAAGGAGAAAGTGGAGGAAGTTGTGGAATTATCTCGTAAAATCAAGCTTCATCCTGCCATCACTCCTAGCTCCATCCGTTCTTTGGTTACCCCATGGATGGATGCTTTCCCTATGGTTCCCTCCAGTTTACCCTTCCTATATCATGAAGAGAATCCCACCAAGAAAGAAGAGAAAGGGAAGACTATTCGACTCGCCAAATCAAAGGAAATTGTTCACACCATCAAGGGGAGTAAAATTTTCTTTCTACTTCTCTTTCATGAATCTTTGTTTTCTAATAAAGAATTAGGTCATTTTCCCTCACCCATCTCTCATCTTTTGAAGGAATGTGAAACCTTCTTATCGGATCAATTTGCGGCACCTTGGAAAACATGGTGTAACTTTCAACTCAATGGTCTAATGGTGCTCAAATTTGGAGGAAATAAAGAAGACTTCTTGAGCTCAAACTGGGACTTGGAATTGCTCAATTTGGATTTCGGAGCTCAGAGAACGACCCTAAACAAGTGCAAGCTGAAAACTGTCCCCAACATCATCGAGGAGATCCCCTTGAACAGACGTGTCTACTTTAACACTTTTGGGATAGAGTTTCCACTAAGATATGGTGTTCATGAGATTTTGACTTGGAAGTGCAGTCGGATTCGAGGACGAATCCTTTTTGAAGGGAGGGAGGATGATGTGACTATGCTAAGGCCATCACATCGTGAAATAGTGATGCGTGCGTGTCTGGTTAGAAGGCCACGACTTGTGTGGTTCATTTCTTAGATTGTGAGAGTATTTTATGACATTTGGAGATTTTTGGGTCTATTTTGTTATTTGTTAAACTTTTCCTAAGGCAAATGTCAGTTTTGCCCTTAGGTCTTTCTTTATAAGCCACTAGGGCTCTAGTTTTCTAGTAGACAAGAATTGATGAACACATCCCAATCTTTTGTCTCCTCTTAAGCATGTTTTTCCTTTGTTTTTTTCTTTGAATTTCCAATTTAGATCTTGTGGATCGTGAGTCATATCGATCCAAGCCTGGAGATTCGATCTAGGTGAGTCACATCCTAGCCCGAGCCTCCTAGTTCAAGTTAGACTCAAGGTGAGTCATATCCTTGAGTTTTGCTTATCCATATCCAATCCTCAATTCACCATCACCATCAACTTTCCCATCACTTTTAATCCTCAACATCACCATCTCCTCCTCCATCAAACTCGGATCCATAATCCCCTTCAAAAACACCATCAACACAAGTCGAAATCTCTTCTCGGTGGATTCTGCAACACCTCAGCAAAACTGGCATAACTTTCGATCCACAAAATATTTTGATCTCAAATTTTGAGGTATTAAAGAAGACTCATATATATAACTCTGGAAGTTGGAATCACCCAATTCCGAGTCCAGACGAGGGATATCTTCCCTCGTGAAGCCAGAATAGAAGTTCCTCCATCAAGATTGCTTGGGTCTTCCTCGGATTGCCTTGCACCGGTTACAACATCAAGATCCTTCATCATGTGGTATCAGAGCCATGAAAGGTACTCCTTATTTTGACCTTTGATTGAGCAATCTAGGGTTGCAAGTGCTCTTAGAAGCCACCCTTGATTTCCTTTGTCGATTTGCCTGCATTGCCTTAGATTGGGGTTGTTTGCCTTGTGTTGTCTCCTTTCCATGGATTGGAACAAAAGAACATTTGGCTCGATAAGCTGGACGGTTTGGTAAAGTGGCACCGGGGACAAAGTCGATTTGATGCTCGATTCCCCTAAGCGGTGGTAGTCCCGGTGGCACCTCTTCTTGGAAAAGCTCCTCAACGTCCTGCAAAAGAGTAGATATAGAAGGAGGAAGATCAACTAATTCTTGGGAAGATAAATAAGATTCTTGAAAAACAAGCAAAAGGAAAACGCCACTTCCCTTGAAAGTATGAAGAATCTCCTTCGGTTTGGCCAAAAGCAAGGGTGTAGAAGGGCCGCCTAAAGCTAGCTTCTTGTCCTTCTTTCCCTCTCGAAGTGCATTCTTCTTCCTTTGCTCCTTTGCTGCGTGGTCCAACATGATTTCATGGGGGGTCATCGGATGCAACGTCACCTTCTTTCCCTCCATTTGAAAAGGATACTCGTTGGAGACGCCATCATGAATAGCTCCCTTGTCATATTGCCAAGGGCGCCCCAAAAGGAGATGACAAGCGGTCATCGGCACCACATCACACTCCACCTCATCCTTGTAAGGCCCGATAGAAAAGCAAACACGAGCCCTTTCCTTGACTTGGATCGGGGCGTTAGAATTCAACCAACATAGAGGATAAGGTAAAGGATGGCAAGTAGTTTTCAAGGAAAAGCGATCCACTACCTCTTGACTAATAATGTTACAACAAGACCCGCTATCGATAATCACACTACATACCTTATCCATAATTTTGCATCGAGTGTGAAAGATAACCTCCCGTTGGCTAGGTGTGGCGGTGTTCTCCGTCATGAAAAGCGTCCGTTGGACCACGAAGCACTCTCATTCCTCAGCGGTGACGTGGAGCTCGTCTTCCTCAACCTCGGGGCTCTCTTCTTCCTCTTCCGCAGCCCCTTCTACCTCATACTCGTACTCCCCTTGGGAGTTAAGGAGAACCTTCCGTTCGTTGGGACAATCCCGAGCATAGTGCCCATGGCCAAGGCACTTGAAACACTTCACGTCGCTCGCCTTTACTCCGCCTTCTTGCCGAGGACGTGGGGGAAACTCTTTCCTCAGTTGAGGAGTCGAGTCCTTCCTCATTTCCGGCTTCCTAAACTGAGTTGGTGGTGCCTTAGGAGCCGTGGATGAAGGCTGCCACGTTCGAGAAGTGGTTGAACTCGAACGTCGTTGAGCAAGTTGCTTGTAGATATGGTTGGTGTAATGAAGCACTTGCTCAATGTCGGTACCCCTACTAAAATGCTGCATACTCACAACATTTTTTAGTTCCAAATTTAACCCATTGACAAATTTAGAGATGACATACCCGTCGAGAAATTGTACTCGGGAACGGAAGATGAGCATACGCAGCTCGTTGTAGAACTCATCGGGAGTCCGGTTTCCTTGACGCACTTGCTCCAACTTGGCATGCATGCGCTCCGTGTAATCTTGAGGCACGAACCTCTCCTCTAAGGCCTATCTTAGATCTTGCCATGTGTTAAGTTGAGGCATCCGACGTGCTCTCCTCAAGGCCTTGTCCTCAAGCCACGATTGGTAAGCAAAGTCGGTGAAGTGTATGGCCGCTATGGCCACTCGCCTAGCGTCATCATATCCATAGAAGTCAAAGATTGACTCCACCTTGGCAAGCCAATCAAGGCATGCATCGGCATTGGAAGTTCCCGAAAACGTTGGCACGTTCAACTTGATGCCGTAATGGGGATCCCGGGGCCGCTCTTCTTGTTGCACCGGCGCGCCATGCCAATGCTGCCCGGCACCAACATTTGCCGGTCCACTAGAGGGTTGGCCGCGCCTTGGTAGATGCAAGAGCGGTGGGGGTTGAGTGGTCGTTGCAGCATTGGCCTCTTGATAGCTCGGCGCTCCATAACCTGAAAAGTTAGTAACACTAATAGGAATATTATTAGGAAATGTAGCAAATGAAGGCCTTACCCCGGAATTGGCCACAAAGTGTGGATTGTGGAAGCTCGTCGGAGGAATGTAAGGAGGCATAATCCCCATGGGGGTGCTCACACCGATGGATTCTTGCGCCTCCGAGTTTGGCAAGTAAGAAGTAGAGGCCTCCTCGTGTAACGACTCCACTTGGTTAACGCTTTGCAGCACACTTGGTAGAGCCCCTGTTTGAGACACCCGTGCTCTATCATCTTGACCTCGCACTTGGCTCTCCAAATCAGTCAACCTAGTTCCCAAAGCCTCAATGGATTGTTGCAAGGATTGTTGCATGTTTTGCAACATGGCAGCCACCGAACTAGTGGACGTCTCCTCAACTTGTTCCTTATTCTTGTCATCACCTACACTTGTCATCGTAAAAACAAGGCAAAGATCAAGGTATAGAGGTCACACGAATTAATCACCAAGACTTGCCCGATATGAAAATCCGACAAGTTGCAAGTAGGCAAAAACAACAAAGGCAACAAAGAGAGAATTCACCACACACTTGCTTAGGAAAACAATGCTAGGAAGCTACTAAACCACTAAGACTCAACACCAAGTATTGCGAAATTAATTAATTTTTTTTGTTTCGAGTAGGCCTTTGCTAGGCACTACTAGAAGACGACTTTCTTGTAGGCCTTTGCTAGGCACTACAAGATGATTACTCTTTCCGTGCCCGGCCCCTTATTAGCTTTACGCCGCCGGGCAAGGTTTTTCTAGTCTTTAATCTTTCTTTCTGTGCCTGGCCCCTTATTAGCTTTACGCCGTCGGCAAGGTTTTTCTGATTATTCAACAAAATATTTCAAGACACTTAAACAACAACACAAGATGTCTCGTCTCGGTGTCGTTCCCGTATCCTAGCACCGTAACCAACAACAAGCATGTAGTGAAAACAAACAAGGCTGGTTTGGACCTCAATCACACGTTTTTTATCTCAGCAAAGATCAATTCAATTCAAGCACTAAAGGAAGGCTTTAATCAAGCATCAAATGCACCCTTTGAACTACCAACTTTTGATAACTCTTTTGATGTTCTATTGGGACGTTTTTTCAGCATGGTTTGCAGCCATGGCTGAAAACACACTCGGCCAAGACAACCACAAGATCAAGACAAAGAAACGGCCACAACAACACACAACAAGGGCACTATGGCCTCACACAACAACACAACGCAGCCAATAGAGAGTTCGAACCTAAAACCTTGAAACAAGTGGAGATTCAAGGTCGGAACAAGGTTTAGATGACGATACCTTCGCGTGGCTCTGATACCACTTGATTGCCGGATCGATGGATTGATGCGTGCGTGTCTGGTTACAAGGCCACGACTTGTGTGGTTCATTGCTTGGATTATGAGAGTGTTTTATGACATTTGGAGATTTTGGGTAAAGTTTTTTATTTGTTAAACTTTTCCTAAGGCAAATGTCAGTTTTGCCCTTAGGTCTTTCTTTATAAGCCATTGGGGCTCTAGTTTTCTAGTATACAAGAATTGATGAACACATCCCAATCTTTTGTCTCCTCTTAAGCACGTTTTTCCTTTGTTTTTTTCTTTCAATTTTCAGTTTAGATCTTGTGGATCGTGAGTCATATCAATCCAAGCCTGGAGATTCGATCTAGGTGAGTCACATTCTAGCCCGAGCCTCCTAGTTCAAGTTAGATTCAAGGTAAGTCATATCCTTGAGTTTTGCTTTTCCATATCCAATCCTCAATTCACCATCACCATCAACTTTCCCATCACTTTTAATCCTCAACATCACCATCTCCTCCTCCATCAAACTCGGATCCATAATCCCCTTCAAAAACACCATCAACACAAATCGAAATCTCTTCTCGGTGGATTCTGCAACACCTCAGTAAAACTGGCATAACTTTCGATCCACAAAAGATTTTGATCTCAAATTTTGAGGTATTAAAGAAGACTCATAGATCTAACTCTGGAAGTTGTAATCACCCAATTCCGAGTCTGGAAGAGGGATATCTTCCCTCGTGAATCCAGAATAGAAGTTCCTCCATCAAGATTGCTCGGGTCTTCCTCGGATTGCCTTGCACCGGTTACAACATCAAGATCCTTCATCATGTTGTTTTCCCTCTATTTCTTGTAATATACCACAAAGCCAAGTAGCCTTCTTAGAGGCCTCAGTTGATGCAATGTACTATCCTCTGTTGAGGAGAATGCAACAATAGGTTGTTGTTGGGTTTTCTAGGAAATACAATTTCCTGCCTAATGTGAGCCCCACATTAACCGCCAACCAGGAAGAGGAAGACTTCTCCGTGCGCTCCGACGGACCCATTACTCGAGCCAGGACCCGTGCCATAGCTCGAGCCACGGCGTCCCTCGTCGCGCGCGCTTACGCGAGCCACGGCGCATCCACCGGCGCGCCCCTCTTCAAGTGCGTCGCTTTAATCGGAGACGTGTCGTTACTCCAGGCCCACGGCACGCACCGCGATACCGAGAACCTCACCCTCGGTGTCGTGCCAGCCGCTAGTGCCGAGCACCGTGCCACATCGGGCCAACCCGACGTGGGAACTTGAGGTTCGGGTACGCACCAGCCCCGACACTTGAGGTTCAAGCCTACTCTCCTTGTCGCGCCCCGACGCCCGTGTCACGACATGTGTTGGCACGCCGATGCCTTGTCATGGCCTTGTCGCGATACTCGCGACTAGGCCACCGTGACCATCTATGTTTCTTACTGTTTTTAGCATTATTTCCATTTCGAAACATTTTCCTTTCTGTAATTTCTATTTCTGTTTAGAGTTTTGGGCTTGGGCTTGCATTTGGACCATGTGTGAGCATCCCCCATGTGTCGCCCATGCCGTTAGGGCTTGCTAGGGTTTGGCGTGCCATCTTCTCTATAAAAGAGGCACGCCCCCTCCTTTGTTTGCTACACTTTGTTTAATATATTGTTATGTTGTCGAGTTTTCTCCAGAATTATTATTAAGGCGTCACAACTACTCTTTTCCCGACCTCATACTCTCCTAGTTTCCGTCAAACGAAGCCCCCTTCTCAATCCTTTCACTTCTCACTTAAACCTCATCTAGATGTTCATTCGTCTCAAATCTATCGGTTCGATCGTGAGAAGACCATTTACGAGTCCAAGCAAAGATCCGCTCGTGAATGCTCCGCGGGGTTCACATCAACTGCCATCAGAGCCAAGGATTGCGTAAGTCTTTCTCACACATTTACTCGTTTTTTGCACGAAATTTTTTTCTTTCCCTTCCATTTTCATTAAGCTTCCGCCATCTCTATCAACATCCATTTGATCCATCGTTTTTGCTTCATAAAATTCAAAAAAAAACGTGTCCTTGCCGACTTGCACTTGTTTTTCGGTTCATCAACTTGAGTTTTCGAGTCTTGCTTGCATTCATCTTGCTTGTTTGGATCAATTGAGTTGTGCACGTCATTCATTGTTTTTGTTTGTACGAGATTTGGTCCGATTTGGCCATTATTTTGTGTGTGTTATTGAGGGCAGGAATCTTGGAGGATAAAATCCACAAAATCTTGTTAGTTGCCTTTTAAAAAAAATATCTTTGGAAGAGAAAAGCCAAAATAAGGCAATCTTTATCAAATTAAAAAAACATTTAAACATCTCAAAAGATCTTGTGAAATACGCAAGCCAAAGTAAGTAGGGCTGAGCAAATGGATGATCCGATCCGGTATACCGGATATCCGGAAAAAAAAATTCGTTAAAACCTCGATCCGTATCCGATCCGTTAATTGCCGGATATCCGGTAGCGGATATCCAAACTATCCGTTTTGAAAAAATATTATTACTATTTTTGATTTAGGCCCAATTAATATGAATGATTGACGGATATCGGAACCGGATATCCGTCGATCCGTTTAAATTTTAATTAAAAGTTTACACGGTTGAGGAGAATTGAACACTAGATAAGTTAAAATTTTACAAACTCATTTAAACATCTATTCTGCTTAGTATAATGTGTATTTTCTAAAAAATATAAATAATACCGGATATACCGGATATCCGTTTGCTTGAAAACCCCGATCCGTATACGGTCCGGATATCCGGAAAAAAAACCCGGATCGGATCGGATACGGATAAAAAAATTTGTGATCCATTCGGATCCGGATATTTTCGGATCGGATAGGCCGGATCGCGGATCGGATCAACGGATCGGGTATTTTTTGCTCACCCCTAAAAATAAGGCAAGTATCTCACATAATTTCGGCATCTCCCTCTGTTAATATTGCAATCTTTTCTTACCTTGATTTGCATATCTTCCATATTTGCATATCTTGGATTGTTTACTTTACTGTTAGCACACAATCTTGCCTTCCCTCTTAGGCCGAGATCCCCTCTCTTCTTTATCCTTCTCTTACGTGCCAAGGCTTAACAAACCGACGCCTCTCTCTCTCTCTTTTCTTACTTGCTTGCTTGTTTGTCTTGCTTGTCGTGCTCTTGTGTTGTTCCGTTCTTGTGTAAGTCGAGATCTTAAGCCTCCCTTACCTTTACAAGTCCTTTCGTGCAAACTAAGGGTACTTGCGTGGTGAGCCTTACAATATCTCGACACTCCTTTTGCTTATTGTTTTGGAACTTTTGACTTTTTCATGTCTATCGCCGAGATAGGTGACGGTAGCATGGAAGGAGACGAGCATTCCAAACAACACGAACTCAACAACCAGCGCTAACAATTACCGGTAAATCAACCGCCGCTGCTCGTGACGCCTGGCGCGTCGCTTCCGATTACCGTGCCCGCCGAAGGCCTCGCGGCGCTAGAGGCGTGTTTCACTAACATGGAATGCATGCTAATGAGGTTCATGGATCAACATGTGCCACCAGCCGTGACAATCCACACACAGCCCGTGAATCCGAGCGTAACGCCACCCGGCGTCTTGGTACCTTTCCGTGGATTTTATCACGGGCCTTCCAACGTCGAGGCGTGGAAAGGATTCCATTTTCATATTCGTGGACCGGTTTTCCAAGATGGCCCACTCATAGCATGGAAAGGGACAAATAACACGGTGGAAATCGCGAATTTATTCTTCGAACATGTTGTGAAATTGCATGGTATTCCTAAAACTATTGTTAGTGATATGGATACCAAATTTTGCATCCACTTTTGGAGAACGCTTTGGGGGAAGTTAGGAACACGACTCCTTTTTTCTACTGCTTATCACCCCCAAACCGATGGTCAGACTGAGGTGATCAATCGGACCTTAGGCACTCTTCTTGTAATGAGTCTCAAGGCGAACCCACGCCGGTGGGAGGACTTACTTTGCCATGTTGAGTTTGCTTATAACAGGTCCTTCCACTCTGCGACGAAGATAACACCTTTCTAGGTGGTCTACGGGCGTAATCCGTGCACACCCATGGATTTAGTACCACTGCCCTTCAAGACCGGCGAGCACGTCAATGCGGCCAACCGTGCTGACCACGTCCGCCGACTTCATGAGCGTACCAAGGCGCAGCTTCTAAAGTGCTCTGATCAATACGCTGCTCAACGCAATAAGGGGCGACGTAACTTGATTTTCGAGCCTGGCGACATGGTGTGGCTCCATCTTCGGAAAGAGCGTTTTCCCGATGCTCGGAAGACGAAGCTGCATCCCCGAGGATACGACCCCTTCAAGGTTCTCCGGCGCATCAACAACAACTCTTACATACTCGACCTCCCGAGTAAGTACAACGTTTCCGCTTCCTTCAATGTCTCGGATCTCTCTCCCTATGTTGATCCTGAGTATCATGACGAGGAAACGGGGACGTTTCCCACCCAAGAGGGGAGGGTGATGTGAGCCCCACATTAACCGCCAACCAGGAAGAGGAAGACTTCTCCGTGCGCTCCGACGGACCCATTACTCGAGCCAGGACCCGTGCCATAGCTCGAGCCACGGCATCCCTCATCGCACGCGCTTACGCGAGCCACGGCGCATCCACCGGCGCGCCCTCTTCAAGTGCGTCGCCTTCATCGAAGACGCGCTGACACTCCAGGCCCACGGCATGCACCGCGATACCGAAAACCTCACCCTCGGTGCCGTTCCAGCCGCTGGTGCCGAGCACCGTGCCACGCCGGGCCAACACGGCGCGGGAACTTGAGGTTCGGGTACGCATCAGCCCCGCCACTTGAGGTTCAAGACGCCTCGCCTTGTCGCGCCCCGACGCCCGTGTCACGACATGTCTTGACGCGCTGATGCCTTGTCACGGCCTTGTCGCGACACTCGCGACTAGGCCACCGTGACCATCTATGTTTCTTACTGTTTTTATCATTATTTCCATTTCGAAACATTTCCCTTTTTGTAATTTCTATTTCTGTTTAGAGTTTTGGGCATGGGCTTGCATTTGGGCAGTGTGTGTGCGTCCCCCATGTTCCGCCCATGCCGCTAGGGCTTTCTAGGGTTTGGCGTGCCATCTTCTCTATAAAAGAGGCACGCACCCTCCTTTGTTTGCTACGCTTTGTTTAATATACTGTTATGCTGTCGAATTTTCTCCAAAGCTATTATTCAGGCATCACAACTATTCTTTTCCCGACCTCATACTCTCCTGTTTCCGTCAAACGAAGCCCCCTTCTCAATCCTTTCACTTCTCACTTAAACCTCGTCTAGACGTTCATTCGTCTCAAATCTATCGGTTCGATCGTGAGAAGACCATTTATGAGTCCAAGCAAAGATCCACTCATGAATCCTTCGTGGGTTTCACATCACTGCCCAAGTGTAGAAGTATGTTGTAGTGGACTTCCTAATGTCCTTGTTGTTGGCATAGTCCGAGTCGACATATCCATGTAAGTTGTCCCTCATACTATGCTCATCATATACCAAACCATATCAGTCCCCTTTACATATTTCAATTAGTATTTCATGGCTGCCTAGCGCTTAGCACCAAGGTTAGACACATATGTAAGGACTGGGCGTCTTGATGGAACAGCCAGCGAACTCCCTTGTCCAGTCTTGAATTCTGCTTGTAGTCTGCGAGGGAACAATCAATGATACCTGTACTCGGATAGATTTGAATCGTGTGAACACTTTCCGAAATCAGAATTTCGCCCCTTACAAGCCTTAGGGAATCCACGAAATTTGAAGTGAGATAAGACAAATCTTCTAGTTCTCTCCAAGGCTTTTGGAAAGAACTAAACTATAGAAAATGTAATAATAGATTGTGGCTTCGGTTTTTGATTTGATCGAAAGATAGATCTTGTTCAACCACCACGACTCTATTCTCCTTTGCCTTTTTATAAGACGTGAGAAATGATAGGGATTCATTTCTGGCCGTTTAACAGAAGTTACATGGTGGTTACATGGCGGTTACCAACGGTTACCAGCCCTTCCTTCTATCACCAACGTCTCTTATCAAAGAGACACGTGTTTAACTTCAAACCAGTCATAAAGGGAAGTTACTAGACGTTTAAACATCAGTTATCAAGGCGGTTATCATCCACTAAGCACGTGGCGAAAATTCCGCAAGACTGCTAAACTGTTGTTCCCTACAACACAGTTGTTGTTCCTTACAGTACATCTGTAGTTTCCATTGTTCCTTTAGGAACAGCGTAACTTAACCTTTATATATCCCTCTAGACCTCAAATATACTTACACAAGCGTGTACCACACTCCCAAACTTGTGATATAGCTAAGTGAGATCCCATAGCGTCGTATGAACCCCGATCACACTAAAAGGCACTGCTCCCATATAGGGAACAGTCACTTGATGACACTAAAATCACCAACAATCCTCCCCCATTTTAGTGTAATCCTTGATTCATAAAATAAGCAAGCTTTCATCCCAAACTCATGCATAAACACAAATATCGAAACGATTGAATTTATGTCTTAGTGTAATTACACATTTCAAACACCCCAGAATCATGCTATCTTAAAGATTGAACCAATCAACCACTTTGGATGCATGAAGATAACACACACATAAGTTACTTTACAATTCTATAGTCTAACATGACTCCATTTAGGGCCTTGAGTCCTTATCCATTCTTGAGCGTATGTGAAGTCAACCCAAACTTCATGGAGCGACCAAACCCCACGCCCATATAGGTAGATCCTTTAGTCGTACACCTACAATTGCACTTTTTCAAAGGAACTATTAAAAAGAGTAAATCTTTAACCTCCAACTTGTAGGAACAGAGCACATATTCGGGGACTGTTCCTTAGTGCTCACAGTTTCTAGGTGTGGGCTTTCCACATTGAATTCTGTCCCTAATTTTCATTAGGTAGGAATTGGGTATCCCACCACTAGAAAGCTTATACGGGTCTTAATCCCATCCCCTTAGCAGACTTGGAGACCAAGTCTCTAGCCAACCCCTTCGTCAAGTGATCAGCCAAGTTTTGTTGTGACCTAACAAAATCCACCGAAATCACCCCATGCGTAATGAGCTCTCTTACCGCACTATGCCTCACGCCCAAGTGACGTGATTTCCCATTGTATACATGGCTATATGCCTTAGCCAAAGTTGCAGCGCTGTCACAATGGATCGATATGGGTGAAATTGGTTTTTCCCACAAGGGAACATCATATACCAAGTTCCTCAACCATTCGGCCTCTTTTCCAGCCGCAGCCAGAGCAATGAACTCCGATTCCATGGTAGAACTTGAAATGCAAGTTTGTTTCTTGGATGCCCAAGATATAGCTCCTCCACCAAGAAGGAACACCCATCCACTAGTTGAAGAATGATCATCTTCATTCGTGATCCAACTTGCATCCGAATACCCCTCTAATACCGAGGGTGATCCAACATATGTAAGACCAAGATCTACTGTTCCATTCAAGTACTGAAGTACTCGTCGAACTGCTTGCCAATGATATGCACTAGGATTACTAGTGTAACGGCTAAGTTTCCCTACTGCAAAAGCAATATCTGGTCTTGTACTTGTCATAGCATACATTAAGCACCCAATTATCCTTGAATACTCAAGTTACAACACTGTTGTTCCCTCGTTAGGGAACAGTTTGACACTTGGATCATATGGAGTTTTCAAAGGAGCATAATTGCCACAATTAAACTTATTCAACACTTTCTCAATGTAATGAGATTGTGATAATGACAATCCTCCTTCAACCCGTTTTATCTTTATCCCTAAGATAACATCGGCCTCCCCCATGTCCTTCATGGAGAATTGTGATGACAAGAACTCCTTAACGAGATCAACTTGTTCTTGATCAGTTCCAAAGATCAACATGTCATCCACATATAAACAAATTATGACCCCATTCATGGAATCATCAAATTTGCTATATACACACTTGTCCGCTTGGTTCAATTTGAATCCATGGGACAACACAACCTCATCAAACTTTCGATGTCATTGCTTTGGTGCTTGCTTCAGCCCATACAAGGATTTGATCAATTTGCACACCTTATGCTCTTGTCCTTGCATAATAAATCCTTCAGGTTGTTTCATATAAACTTCCTCTTCAAGATCCCCATTAAGGAACGCAGTTTTTACGTCCATTTGGTGGATAACCAGGTTGTGTATCGCCGCCAAGGCAATCAATAACCTAATGGTGGTGATACGAGCAAATGGTGCATATGTATCAAAGTAGTCGGTTCCATACCTATGTCTAAAGCCTTGGACAACCAATCGGGCCTTAAACTTGTCAATAGTACCATCCACTTTCATCTTCCTCTTGAAGATCCATTTACTTCCCAATGGTTTACATCCAGGTGGAAGATCAGCCAAAACCCATGTATTGTTCCCCATGATGGAATCCATCTCTTCATTAATGGCCTCCTTCCAGGATACATCTTGAGACTTCATTGCCTCATCAAAAGTTCTTGGTTCATCCTCAATGTTGTAACAATACAAAAATTGGGATCCAATTTCGTCCCTAGTTCCCTCTACTAAGTAAACTTGGAAATCAGGACAAAAGGACGTTTTCTTCCTTACTCTTTTACTCTTCCGAATCTCTGGTTCATTGTTCCCTAGTGAGACGTCACAGTCGCTGTTCCCACTAGAACAGTGAATCGTGTTATTGTCTCTACTTGAACTGGAAATCAGGTCTTTTGGTATAGGTGTCGATGAAAATCTATTTTCATCAAATATGGCATCTCTTGACTCTATAACGGAGTGAACCGAAATAGATTTGTTTGGTTCAATAACATAGAACCTATATGCCTTGGAATGCTCAGGATATCCAATAAAAATGCACTCTACACCTCTTTCACCCAAGGTCTTCCTCTTGGGATCGGGTAGTCTTACAACCGCCCTACAACCCCAAACTCGAAGGTAATTCAAGTTGGGTTTCCTTTTGAACCAAAGCTCATATGGAGTAGTCTTGTTCCTCTTGTTTGGAACTCTATTCAATAGGTAACAAGCCGTTAACATGGCTTCTCCCCAAAATCCATCATTTAATCCCGAGTAGGAAAGCATGGAATTGACCATTTCTTTAAGAACTCGATTCTTTCTCTCCAACACACCATTTTGTTGTGGTGTATAGGGAGCCGTAGTTTCATGAATGATACCTACGGATTGGAAGTATTCTGGGTCAAAATATTCACCACCTCTATCGGTGCGCAACCTTTTGATCACTGTTCCCAACTGTAGTTCTACTTCAGTTTTATAAAGCTTAAATTTTTCTAGGGCCTCATTCTTAGCATGCAACAAAAATACATAGCAATAACGAGAATAATCATCAATATACGTGACCACATATTTCTTATTTCCCAAAGAAGGGAAAGCATGAAAATCACACAAATCACTATGTATTAAATCAAGCACGGCACTGTTCCTTTGAACACTAGGAAAAGGTTGTCTAGTTATCTTAGTAAGCATGCATGTTCTACACTTTTCTATATTCATGTCAAAAGGTGGAATTAAACCAGTCCTAGACATCTCAAACATGCGTTTATAATATACATGTCCCACCCGAGCATGCCATAAAGAAGACACTGTTCCCGAGGGAACAGATTCATGTGTACAAGTCATGTAAATAGAATTTAAAACTTTATTAATATTCAACTTAAACATTCCATTACATAGGTAACCACGACCAACAAATACACCGCCTTTCGACAATATAAATTTGTCGGCTTCAAACACCAAACGAAAGCCAAATTTAATAAGGATACTTCCTGAGACTAAGTTTTTCCTTATTCTGGGTACATACAACACATTGTTAAGAATTAAAGCCTTCCCAGATGAGAACTCTAATTCCACTTGGCCTTTTCCTAGTACGGGGGCAGTTGACTCATTTCCCATATGAAGGACACGTCCATCATCCACAAGAGTTAATGACTTGAACATAGACTTGTCCCTACACATGTGAGTGGTCGCACCTGAGTCAACCCACCATGATATCTCATCATCCTGCATAAAGAAAGCCTCAGAAATCATAGAAACAAAATCCAAACTAGGAGATGTAACTATACAGGGAACAGTCACTGTTCCTTTCTGACCTTGATGAGATTTCTGCCCCTGTTCCTTAGAACCGTGAGCAGCCTGGTTAGAACCATTATCCTTCTTCCCCTTTGGAGCCGTACAATCCCTTCTAAAATGTCCCGGCTTACCACAATTCCAACATCCAACTCCTTTTGGGGAGCGTATCTTGTTGGGACCGTTACTTGTGTTGTTACGTGGCCTCTTCTTGCCTTTGTTCTTATTCCCTTTATGGGAACCATCTTCCACCATATTAATGGATGAAGATCCTGGAGTCTCTTTCTCCTTTCCTTTCTCTTGTGTACGAAGACCCTCCTCGATACGCAAATGGCTTCCAAGTTCCACAAGGGAAATATCTTCCTTCTTGTGCTTCAACATGTGTTTAAAGTCTTTCCATGATGGAGGTAACTTATCAATTACACTTGAAACAGAGATGGACTCGTCCATCTTCAACTTGTGTTGAGCAAATTGCCCCAAGATACGAAGTATCTCATTAAATTGTTCCATCACCGGTCTTGAATCGACCATCTTGTAACTGTTGAAGTTACTCACGAGGAACTTCACACTTGAAGCATCCTCAGCCATGTATTTGGACTCTAATGAATCCCAAAGTTCCTTGGCGGATTCAACATTTTGGTACACATCAAAGAGAGAATCAGACATACCATTTAAGATGTGGCCTCGACAAATGTAGTCATCGTTCTCCCACTTGCTCCTCTTCCTTAGGGCTTCAACCAACACTTCATCATCGGACACCTCGGGCATTGGAGTGGACAAGACATACACCACCTTGAGCGTGGTCAAGAGGAAATACATCTTCTTTTGCCAACGGCGAAAATCCATTCCCTCAAACTTCTCCAACTTTTGGAACTTCGTCGTCATCTCACGTACAGACGTCATTGATTAAAATTCTGATTTCGATTGTAAGGACTGGGCGTCTTGATGGAACAGCCAGCGAACTCCCTTGTCCAGTCTTGAATTCTGCTTGTAGTCTGCGAGGGAACAATCAATGATACCTGTATTCGGATAGATTTGAATCGTGTGAACACTTTCCGAAATCAGAATTTCGCCCCTTACAAGCCTTAGGGAATCCACGAAATCTGAAGTGAGATAAGACAAATCTTCTAGTTCTCTCCAAGGCTTTTGGAAAGAACTAAACTATAGAAAATGTAATAATAGATTGTGGCTTCGGTTTTTGATTTGATCGAAAGATAGATCTTGTTCAACCACCCCGACTCTATTCTCCTTTGCCTTTTTATAAGACGTGAGAAATGATAGGGATTCATTCTGGCCGTTTAACAGAAGTTACATGGTGGTTACATGGCGGTTACCAACGGTTACCAGCCCTTCCTTCTATCACCTACGTCTCTTATCAAAGAGACACGTGTTTAACTTCAAACCAGTCATAAAGGGAAGTTACTAGACGTTTAAACATCAGTTATCAAGGCGGTTATCATCCACTAAGCACGTGGCGAAAATTCTGCAAGACTGCTAAACTGTTGTTCCCTACAACACAGTTGTTGTTCCTTACAGTACATCTGTAGTTTCCATTGTTCCTTTAGGAACAGCGTAACTTAACCTTTATATATCCCTCTAGACCTCAAATATACTTACACAAGCGTGTACTCCACACCCCCAAACTTATGATATAGCTAAGTGAGATCCCATAGCGTCGTATGAACCCCGATCACACTAAAAGGCATTGTTCCCATATAGGGAACAGTCACTTGATGACACTAAAATCACCAACAATATACCGACTAAGAACACTAATAGCAAAAGATAAATATGGCCGAGTACACATGATAGAATACATAAGAGAGCCAACACCCACATTAAAAGGTACATTCTCCAATTCCTTCTTCTCTTTATCAATTGTTGGACAATCTTGCTTAGAGAAGGTGAGATGCCCTCCAATTGGAATTGGTGAAGGTTTAGCATCAGTCATGGAGAACATGTCAAGAACTTTATCCAAGTAGTCAACTGTAATATCCGCGATATTCCAAGGTTTTTAAACCAAATATAATATAATATTTATTATAATAAATTATTTTCTCTAAATAAAAAGAGAATTGTTCATAAATCATAATAAACCTTATTTCTCTTTAAAAAGAGAAATCAAGAAGGATTTAATTGAATAAAATCCAATAAAATAGCATGAGGGGCATATATTAATAAAAAGGGGCATAAATTAATAAAAAGGGCATTAAATAAAAATAATGCCTTATAGAGATTGAATTCTTTTAAATAAAATAAGTTACATAAAAGCTTAAAAATCTAATTACAAGTCTTGTAAAAAGAATGCAAGAGCCGGGACTTGAACCCGAGACCTCTTGCCACTCTACCCACACGCCCCTCTCCAATTCCGCTAAACCAAATGAACTTTCTTACCTAAACCACTATCCTTATCATCTTATACCATTTATTCCCCTTCTTCTCCAAAAGCAACATCAGACTATTGTCTGACTGATTGTACGTTGATGTGAAATTGGCCATTGCATGCTCAAGGAAGCTTCTACCACCTCCATTGCCTTGCAAGACACCCTTAGGTGCATCACCCTTCCATCATCACCAAAGAAACACACCATTGACCAATGGTGAAGCTTTGCCTTCTCCTCCATTGGTCTATTTCCATAGCCATGGATTGCAAAGCTCCCACAATTTGCCTATAAAAGGGCTCTCATCCACCCTTTTTACCCACACATTCATTCACCTTCTCCTTCTTGTTTCAATTACTCTCTTTGTGTTTAAAAATCAGCCACAATCAAGCTTGTTCCACCATTAAAAACACCATCAAAATTCCTCTTCTTTCCCTTGGAGCCCCCGCCGGACCACCTTGGAGCGACGACTGGACCACCAGCCCACCGCCGAGACCCGCTTGTGCCGCCGAGCCCTCGCCTCCGTCCCTGTCCCGCGCCGCCCGTGAACCGCCGGCCTCCCCTGCCTCTCTTCTCCAGTGATCTGTAAACACAGAACTTAGAAAGTATAATTCTAATTCCCAAAATTTTATTTATTTAAATTATGTATTATAAATTATTAAAGCCTTTTATGGATTGTTAGAAATCAAATAAGGAATATATGAAATAAAAATATTGAGTAGAGAATATTGTTAGTTGAATAAGAGAAACAAACTAGAATTACCATGGTAACTTAAGCTTATAAAACAAATAGATAAATTTTATTGTATTTATTATAAGTATGCTCCTTACATAATATAGATAGTTTTTATAAAATAAATATAGCCTACAAAATTAATAGTTAATATTATCATCTTTATAAAAAGAGAAAATAAGAATTCTAGAGGTTATTTGTTGCATATCTTAAACTATAGATGATATCATATTATATGATTTTAATAATAATGATAGGTTTATTAAATAAATTCATTATTTAATAAAATATAAAATAGCATACCTCTAAGTGTAAAGTTACTACAAAATAGGAACTTTTATATATAAATGTGAATATAAAGTAAACTAGGTTGATATATGATTTTAGTTATAATATATGATAGTGATGTTAGAATATCTAAGATATAGTATAATGATAAAATGGTAGAGAAACATTATAAAATATTATTGTTTCAAAAATTGTAGTCATGGACTATAGTTTGACTTTAGATAGGGATCTTTATAAAAGAATAATATTATTAATAATTATATTACTAAAGTCACCATATGAGAAAAATATTAATTTAATAATCTCTAAGTATAGAGAATTATTACAAGACATAAGTTCTAGGATTAATACAAGAAGTATGATCTTATAATGAGTCTATGATATGATATAGCATAAAGTTGACTTGTATGGAAAGAAATCATTTAGATATAGAAAAGATACTATTTTATAAACTACAACATTATAATAATGGACTATAAATATGAAGTAGGATATTTATAAGCCATGATGATATTATAAGCCATGACTATATTTTATAAGCCATGATCATATTTTATAAGCTATGATCATAGATATTTTACAAGTCACATAATGTGAAAAGAATTATAGGAATAAAATAAATAAGATTAATATAATATATTAATTTTGGTAAGTTACTTTATAAAGAAAATAGAAATTCCTAATTATGAAAAACTTCCAAGAAAATAGATTATAAGTCTATTAGATTTATTTATTGTGAAATATATAATTAAATAAAAATTCAATTAAGGGGATATTATTAATAAAGCATTGTGATAAGGGAAATAATATTATAAAGTTCACTAAGGAATAATTGGAAATTTGAAAATAAGATTTTAACTAAGATAAATATGTCAAAAGGTTAAAATAGATCCTTTAAAGCTTAATAAGAATTGTACATTCTAAAGGAAAAATACCTTTTTAGGTAAAGTATGATATTTTTGTAAAATTATACTTGCTTAAATTATATTAAAAGGAATTAGCAAGTGAAGTTAAAAAGGACTATTTTAATATTATTAAATAGAATTTTTATGGAATAAAAAGGATATTACAAAGCCAAAATAATAATAAAGGAATATTATTATTTTAAGAAAAATAACTTTCTAAATTATTATCTTAATAATTTAGAATTCCAACTCTCTTATAAAATATTATAAGAGGTAATCCAAACTTTAGGAGGAAATCATGATTAAAGCTCGCTCGTAAATTCCGTGTCGATAGGTCGGAATTCTCGCTCGAAGTTGTGAATCGCATAGTTCCGTCAAAGCTCGATTGTTAGAACTCGCAAAAGCTAAGGCAAGTGGAAATTCCCTTGTGACCTTTATATTTCATTTCTGTAAAATTCTCGATGTTGGGAACGACTTGTGTGCTAAGTAACGAATGAACCTAGGAAATATCGATTGCTAGATATAACGACCATTGTTAGTATAGTTCACTATTATTATTTGATAGGACTATTTATGCTAGTATGGTTGTGGCCTTCATTGTTATGGTCTCGTTCAAAGATCAACGTCGAACGAACTAGTGAGGGGCGCGGAATAGCCGACGCCTCTATATAACCCTACTAAGTCGTAAGTGCCTACGTGTTTGAAGTAAGACTTTCGGGATCATGATCCCATCCGCTCCGATTGCAAGGAGGGATGAGCGCACTCTAGCTAAGTGCCGGGAAACTGAGTTTTTCCCTTGGTGGCTCGGGTCATCCGAGTCCCACCTCTTTCTATCAAAAATCATTAACGAAATCGAATACCTTTCGTCACTATACAAGATAAGTGCCCAATGCACATTTAAGATGCCAAAACCGGACCGGTCTCAAATGATCGATCCGGCTCTCGGTCCGCTCAGGGCGCGAGAGGTTTTTAACTTGTATGAATTAATAATGTTCCCAACATACTTTCGATTCCTAAAGAAGTCTACAATCTAGTAGCTCTTCTCTCGTTTATCGAGCTATCTCCGCTCGAGATATGCTTTTCTTCGAACCATTAAAGCTCCACATAAACAAGCCTCATCGTAAACACAACCCCCATTATCTCTTTCGATAAGAATTAAAAGTACCGAAATACCCTCGGGAAGTTCCATTCCCGCTTGCTTAGTCTCTTAGACTAATTCTTCTTTTCCGCATGTTTGCCTGGCATTCTATCACCCCTCGCGAATTATGTCAGAATCCAGGAACCCTAGCAAGGCGTAAGATGAAGTGAAGTGAAGGAAGGTTAAGAACTCTCAAGATGTATTTGTCATTTCGTTTTGGTGTTAATTTCGCTTTGTTTTAAGAACAAGATGGTTTTGTTAATTGATTTCAAGAAATCTTAAGTTTGAAGACAATGTAAGACGTTTTGTAAGAACCAAGTCTCCTTCGGGGGCACCTTTTTCTACTTTATGAACTATGTTTATTTCCGCATTAATAATGTTCTATATCATTCTAAAAGCCTTGGGTGACTTTGGACGGTAAAGTCTGAGGTCACTGGCGGTAATACCCAATGTTGTAAAATATGGGTGTTACATCAACTTCAAACATATAGATGATTCTCTTAGAACGGTTTCTAAAAATGTTAACACCCAAGATTTTCTTAGAATGTCCTAAATCATTCATGTCAAAGTGTTTTTTCAAGTCTAGTTTAATTCTAGAGATCAAAGCCTTAGAGCTACTAATCAGAAGAATGTAATCAACATAAAGCAATATGAACATGGGATTGTTGGATTTAATATGCTTAAAATACAAACAAGTGTCATAACTGCTTCTAGCAAAACCTAGAGAAATCATGCATGCATCAAACTTTTTATTCCATTGCTTGGGTGATTGTTTCAACCCATAAATGGATTTCTTTAATAAACAAGCATGGTCAAGTTTTTCTTTGTCTACAAAGCCCTTAGATTGTCTCATGTATATGGTTACATGTAGATCAACATGCAAAAAGACAGTCTTAACATCCATATGTTCGATTTCCCAATCAAACACAACAAATATGGCAATTAATAGACGTATGGTTTTATATTTCACAAGAAGAGCAAAAATGTCATTATAATCAACCCCTTCCCTTTGAGTTAAGCCCTTGTCAAATAGCACGACCTTAAACCTAGGAGGATTAGTTATAGTTGCTCCTTCATTGATTATATATATCCATCTACAATAAACTAATTTAGCCTTGGCAGGTTTGGAAACTAAAATCCAAGTGTTATTGGCATGCATAGACTGTAGTTCACTACTATTTCCTCATGCATGGCATGCAACCAATCATTAGAATTTTTACAACCAACAGCTTGTTCATAGGTTTCGGGAGTAAAGTTCTTAATAATCTCAACAACAGTGAAAGTAAACTCAACAATATGATCAGAATCCTTATTAAAAGACTCAAGCAAATTCACAAAGTCATCAAATTTTCTGTTTGGAATTCTAATCATAAGTACCATGTCTCTAGAAAGCACATAATCATGTAAGGCATGCTCATCATTTAAGACAGGATCAATAGGATCCAAAATATCATCAATTGAATTATCAAGGATAGAATAGGAGGAGGAAGATAATTCAGAACTTTGTGAATGAGAGTGAGAAGGATTTGAACTAAGTACTAAGTTAGGGTTAGAGGTACTTATCTTCCCCCCCCCCCCCAATTGTTGGGGTTGTTGAGCTGTATTTTGTTCATCTTCATTGAAGTTTGGCTCATTATTATCATTTGTTCTTTCATCTTAAGCACTTGAATACCCAATATCAAATTTTTCTTCTTCTTCTTCTTGGGTCAATTTAGTGTGTCATTTTGATTGAAGAAGTGCCCAGTAAGAGGGTCTTCAAGGGGAGAATCGACATGGGTACCCGTATTCTTAATTGGAGCCATTAGCTTATTCTTGAAATGAAAATCACTTTCATTAAAAGTAACTGACCTAGAAATTATTACTTTATAGCCTTTGGACTATATAAGAAACAACTTATAGCCCTTAACTCCTTTAGGATAACCCAACATGACACATTTTAGGGCCTTAGGTTGTAGCTTAACTTGTGAGATTTGGGCATAGGTTGTGCAACCAAAAGGCTTTAGATATGACAAGTTCAGTTTCTTGCTTGACCACACCTCTTGAGGTGTTTTAAAATCTATGACAGATGAGGGTGATCTATTTATGAGGTAAGTAGCTATAATGATAGCTTCACCTCACAAGGACTTCTTCATTCCTAAGTCCAGCATGCACCTTGCCTTTTCAAGCAAGGTCCTGTTCATTCTCTCTACATTCCCATTTTGTTGGGAAGTGCCAGGGATGGTTAGTAACCTTTTAATGCATGCAAAGAACAAAATTTTTTAAAATCATTGTTGCAAAACTCTAAACCATTGTCAATTTTAAGGCATTTAATCTTATGACCAGATTGAGTTTCAACCATTATTTTCCACCTTTTAAATTGATCAAAAGCTTCATCTTTAGTCTTTAAGAGACATATCCACACTTTTCTAGAGAAATGATCAATCGGGGATAGAAAGTATCTCCTACCCCCAATAGTCTTAACTTGTGCAGCCCCCCTCCCCCCCAAGTTAGAGTGAATGTACTATAGGGGCCTACTAGCTTTATATTGAGACTTAGTGAAACTATGTTTAGTTTTCTTCCCTATGACACATTACTCACAAAAAGTGATATCATCAGGTTTTTTATCAACTAAGCCATGTTTGAAAATATAAAGCATCTCAGAGTTGCCTATATGACCTAGCCTAGTATGCAACCTTTTTGTATTATCTAAATTGTCAAAATTGTTAACATCTTTGGAGACATTAAGTTCAGGAGAACCCAAGAGATAGTAGAGTCCTCCCTTTTTAACGCTTCTTATTAGGACTGTGTTATTTTTAATCACATCCCTTATACTTTTAGAGGTAACAATTTGGTAATTCAAATCCTCAAAAATAGAGTTAGATAATAGGTTTCTTCTTAGATTAGGAACCCATCTAACATTTTGTATCATCCTAACCTTACCATCATGTATTTTGAGAGGGACCTTACCTGATGTGACTACACTAACATCGTCACATCATGAGCAGATGGGGCATGCTTATCATGTTAAAAGGCCACGACTTGTGTGGTACATTTCTTGGTTTGTAAGGGTGTTTTATTAACATTTAGAAACCTTGGGATAGTTGGTAGAAAATGCTTTGTGTTGTCTTAATTTTGGTTTTGCCCTTGTCTTGTTATTTGGCCTTTTCAATATACCCTTCTCATCCTCTCATTGGAGAGGAACAGAGATGGCAAATCGGAATAAGAATGAACTTGCAAAGGAAGGGCAAAAATCTACTAGGAACATACCTAAGCGGCTACATTAAATCCAGATAAAATAATCACTTGGATATTTACATCGGAGAGGAGTTGGAAGAACCAAAGGAAGGGAGTAATGAAACTAAATAGTTGTTCTTATTTTTGCAAATCATATTGCTCAATCCTTCAAAATACAAGTTTGCATGCTCACTTTCGAGGGAGATTGGTGGATTTGCTAAATAGAGCGTTGGTTTAGAGAAAGGAGGGATGAATTTGCTCAGTAGAAGATGGCACTTTGATGCCTCCATCATTGCATTTGAACCTCAATTTTGAATTTTTTTCTTTAATTCTCGTATGAGGGGTCGAGTGACGAATGAGTTTGGTGCTCATTATTGTAAATTTCATTTAAATTGCAGTCAGGATAGCTTTCTCAGTCCGTCCTCGACCGTCATCTCCATCTCATCCACCACATATACTATGATTCCTACCTCCACCATGTATGCCATTTGCCACACCACTCCCAGAATTGGATCTAGGGCCATCCTTGTTTCATCACATTTAGCGAATTCCGCCCAACTCTCCCACCTCTTTTGCAAGGGTGGTTTCCACCGCGTCACTATATTGAGTCGATGTTTTCCCATTGCCATCAAGTCGTATCGCCGTGGTCAATTTCATCACCATCTCTATCGTTGTTGTGTTATCGCCCACTAGCCACCACACTTGTTTCCTCTTTCGTGCCACCATTGTATACTAATTGTGACAATGTCAAGGACCTCTACTCCGTCAGCTAGGTAACGAAACTAGTACTGCGATAGAGGACGAAGATGAGGGAATTGTTGTCTGATGTTGCATTAGAGAAGTCGGAAAGAAAAAAAGGGGATCTTCTCATGTCAACAAAGAAAGAAAAGAACAAAAAGAATAAAAAAGAACAAAGTAAGAGCACGTGCCTTTGAGCCCAAGATAGATTTTTTGAAAGAAATTGAGCGACTTGGCCCAATTTTAGGCACAAATATATTATACCGTCTAAAAATAAGTTAGGCTAGACTTCGGGGTCTTATATAATCCTTAAAGTTATGCGAGTATGGACATAAAAAGTTGACCTAAAATATTGACCGAGTCGGTTTTTGCGATGTAAACTCGCCTGCTTGGCAGGTCGCCCGAACTTAATAAAAGGAACACACTTTTTGGGTGTTAAGGAAGACGGTGTAGGTCCGACTCTCCTTGGTGTGTGTGTGTGTGTGTGTGTGTGTGTGTTTTCCTATCTTTATTTTCGGCTATTGATGATACTACATCTTCACAACCATGAAATTAGTGTTGAAATGCTAACAACTGATGGCATGACCAAAACAAATTCTTAATAGACTTCTAAAAAGCGATTCGCTACCGCATTCAGAACTATTGACTAAATTTCCAAATTTTTAAGATTAAAGTGCTTTCAATATGCCATCCGAAAAATATATTGTTAAACTCTTCAAATATTTATTCGCATCCGTGAGTCAACATGTCAGCTTTTAGGCTTACTCCCTCTAGGCTAGGGGTCTAGAGATGTCGCCTAATAGCCTTGATATCGGGTTAGTTCCTTCCATGTTTGAGTCTCGGAGACATCACAACGATATCGGATGTAATCGACATGCTTGCTACCATTGGGCTATGGGCTCGGAGATGTCGCGCAATATCTCCGACATTAGGTTAGTTCCCTCAAACTTCGAGTCTCAGGGAAGTCTTCGGATACCAGATAAAAAAGACAGGCCGGCTTACTCCCTTTAAGCTATGGGTCTAGAGACGTCTCCCAATATCCTTGGTATCGGGTTAGTTCCCCCTGAGTTCAAGTCTCCGAGATGTCACCATGATATCGGATGAAAATCATCAATATACTTACACCCTCTAGGAAAAGGGTTAGTTCCTTCCGAGTTCGAGTCTTGGAGACATCACCGTGATACCGAATGAAATAGAGGGATTACTCCTTCTAGACTAGAGTTCAGAGACGTCGCCCAATATCCCTAGTATCGGGTTGGTTCCTTCCGAGTTTGAGTCTAGGAGATGTCACTGCGATATTAGATGAAAATCAGTTTGAGTCCCAAAGAAGTCGCCCAATATCCTTTGTATATCGAGTTAGTTCCCTCCAAGTTTGAGTCTCAAAGACGTGATTGCGATACCGAATGAAAATCATCGACATGCTTACTCCCTCTTGGCCAAGGGTCCGGAGACACCGTCCAATATCCTCAATCAGGTTAGTTCCCTTCAATTTCGAGACTTATAGTCGTCACTGCGATACTAGATGAAAATCATCGATGTGCTTACTTCCGATTGGCTAGAGGTTCGAACACATCACTCAATATCCATGATATAGGGTCAATTCCCTCCGAGTTTGAGTCTCAGAGACATCACCGTGATACTAGATGAAAATCATCGACGAACTTACTCCCTCTAGGCCAGGGGTCTGAAGACGTCGCCCAATATCCAATGTATCGGGTTAATTCCCTCCGACTTCAAGTCTTGGAGACGTCACTACAATACCGAATAAAAATCATGAACGGACTTACTTCCTTTGGGTTCAAATCCAAGAGACGTTGCCCCGGAATCCTTTTTATCAGGCTTACTTCCTTCGAATTCGAATCTCGGATATGCCACCACAATACTAGATGAAAATCATCGATAAACTTACTTCCTCTATGACCGAGTCCTATAGACGCTACCCTAAAATCCCTGGTATCGGGCTTACATCCTTCGGGTTCAAGTCCCTAAGACGCCACCATGATACTAGATGACTTATCTATGGGTTTACTTCCCCCAAGTTTGAGTCTTGCTTGACCTAGAAGCGACTTCGTTCCTCTGAGCCTAAGGGGTTCGGAGATGACGCTGCGAAAACCTCGCTAAAAAAGACTCCTTTCCTCCGAGCCCAAGGTGTTCGGAGACGTCGTCGCGAAAACCTAAAAGTAGCTCCTTTCCTTCAACCCAAAGTAGCTCCTTTCCTTTAGAGACGTCACCACGAAAACCTAACGCGAATCTTTTCCTCCAAGCCCAAAGGGCTCGGATGCGTCGTTGCAAAAACCTAAAAGAGGCTCCTTTCCTCTGAATGAGGTTCAGAAATGTAGTCATAAAAACCTTAAAACGCGCCCTTTCACGATACTTGAATGTTGGATTCTCTCTTTTCTATTTTCTGAATATGTGGGGTTTTTCTATAAGCATGTGGACTTTTCAGTATACCCTTCTCTTGCTCTCATTGGAGAGGAAATAAGATGGAAAATCAGAATAGGAATCACCTTGCAAAGGACAGCCATCAAATCTATCAGGATCATACATATGCGGTTGCGATAAATAAGAAAAAATAATCACTTGCACAGTTACATAGGAGAAAAGTTGGAAGAATCGAAGGAAGGGAGTGATAAAATAACTAAATAGTTGGTCTTGTTTTTGTAATTCATATTACTCATTTCTTCAAAATACAGGTTTGCATGCTCAATTTTGAGGGAGATGGGTGGATTTGCTAAATAGAGCCCCCAATCCGGAGAAAGGAGTGGTGAATTGCTCAATTGATGATCACGATTTGATGCACCGACCATTACACTTGAGCCTCAATTTTGCATTTTCATTCCTTAATATGCACCCTCAAGTTGGAGTGTATGTTAGAGACACCCAACTTGGATAAGAGAGTAAGGAATTGTATGGAACCGAAAAGTTTAGTAAACAAGTCGGTAGGCTGCTTGTTGGTGTTGATGTGTTTTGTGCGGATCTCTCCTCGTTGAAGTTCTCCCATACAACATGGCAATCAATCTCAATGTGTTTTATGCATTCATGGAATACAGGATTGGAGGCGATATGTATGGAGGCTTTGTTGTCATAGTAGAGAGTGGCAGGTCGAGGATGATTGACTTTGAGATCCTTGAGAAGAGTACAGAGCCATGTTAATTCACAACAAGTACTAGCCATGGAGCGATATTCGGCATTGGAACTAAATCGGGCGATTGTGCTATGTTTCTTGGCACGCCAGGATATGAGGGCACCACCAAGGAATATGCAATGGTCGGTAACCGATCGTCGGGTATCTCTACAACGATCTCGGTTCGCGTCACAGTAGGCAGTGAGGTGTGGGCGTGCATTGGTAGGAAAATAACAATCCTTGGCCCGGTGTGCTCTTGATGTAGCAAAGAACTTGGTGTGCTGCGTCGAGGTGTAGTCGTGGTTGCCTCATGAATTGGATGAGAATGTGCACGACATATACAAGGTCCGACCGAGTGATCGTGAGGTATATAATTCGACCAACCAATCTGCGGTATTAGGAAGCATCAGAAATAAGATCGATGTCTTGACTTGACAAAGCAACGTTCGGATCAAGTGGAAGTTTGGCTGGTTTGGCTCCAAGAAATCATGTGTCCTCTGATATGTTGAATGCATACTTCCTTTGGGAGAGAACGAGTCCTATTTTGGAGCGAGCTACCTCAACTCCAAGGAAGAACCGAAGGTCCCCAAGATCCTTGAGTTTGAAATGGCTAGCTAGGAATCATTTGGTGTCTTCAATTTCCTGCAAGTTAGTTCTAGTGAGAATAATGTCATTGACATAAATTAATAAGACAAGAATGCTACCATTGGAATGCTGAGTGAAGAGGGGGTAATCAGCCCATGATTGATGGAACCCAACAGGTTTAAGGGCGCCATAGAGTTTGATGAACCATTGGCGTGAGGCTTGTTTGAGGTCGTAGAGAGACTTATGCAATTTGCAAACTCGAGTCTCCCCTTTTGGGCAAAAGTCGGGGGTAGTTTCATGTAGACGTCTTCGTAAAGGTCTCTGTGTAGGAAGATGTTCTTAACATCTAACTGATGGAGGTGCCAACCTTGAATTGTAGCTAAGCTGAGAAGTCCTCGAACCGTTGTTAGTTTAGCAACCGGGGCTTGTCTCCCAATAGTCAATCTCTTCCACTTGATTGTATCCTGTTGCAACGAGTCGTGCTTTATAGCATTCAATTGTTCCATTGGAGTTGTACTTGATTTTGAAAACCCATTTGCAATCAATAGATTTCTTGTGTCGTGGAAGAGGAACTAAACTCCAACTATTGTTTTCTTGTAGAGCTAGGAGTTCATTTTCCATTGCTTGTCTCCACTTCAAATCTTTGGAAGCCTGTAACAAAGAAGTAGTCTCCTTCTTGAGGGAAATGTTAGAAACAAAATGCCTAAAGGAATCAGAAAGCCTATTATAAGATAAAACTGAATCAAGTGGATATAAAATACCCGAGGAGACTTTTTTGGTAGAAGACGATTGAGTCGATGGGAAGGAAGCGCGATCTCAACATGAAAATCATGTAAGGTATTAGGTTGTCGTGTAGGTCTTATAGATTGACGAGGAGGTGATGGAGGGTTGGTGGAGGATCATGTGGAGATGACAAATCAGTTGGGGTGGATGGTGAGGTAATTGTTTGATCGGGTGTCGGCATATTGGGTGGTGTGTTTGGATTAGTGGTAGGTAAGGCATGTATTTGTTCATCATCATCAACGTAAGTGATGGGACTAGGAATAGGTTAGGCTACGCTTGTTTCATGGGGTACATATGGCCATGTATGGGTAAGTTTTTATAAGGGAATTGTGTTTTATGAAATGTCACATCTCGGGGTATAATGATCTTTTTCTCAAATATCGAATATAATTTATAACCTTTGGTGCCAACAGGGTAACCGATAAAAACACATTTGATAGCACGTGGATCAAATTTGTGTGGGAGAAGATGATGGCTAGAAGCAAAACATCGACAACCAAAAACACGAAGTTGATCATAGTGAGGAGGCTTAGAAAACAAAAGTTCAAGAGGCGATTTATTCCGGAGAATGGGGCTTGGCATTCTATTAATTAAGTAGCAAGATGTAAGAATTGCATCACCCCAAAAAAACTTTGGTAAACTTGATTGAAAGAGTAATGCACGAACGACATTTAGAGGTGTCTATGCTTACGTTTGGCTACCCCATTTTGTTGAGGTTTGTTAACGCAACTTGTTTGGTGCAAAATACCTTTTGAAGCATAAAAATCCATATATTTAAATTCAAGACCATCTTCACTTTGAAAAAATTTGGCTCGTTTGTCAAATTGGTTTTCAATCAAGTTAAGAAATTGAATCACAAGATTACGAGCTTCAGCTTTGTTTTTCATGAGAAAAATCCAAGTAAAATGGGAGCAGTCATCAACAATGGTTAAAAAGTAATGAGCGTCAAAAATAGACAGACCGTGATATCCGCCCCAAATATCCATATGAATAAGATCAAAAACATCGAGAGTGTTTGTAATATGCAAAGGAAAAACATGTCTAGTTTGTTTTGCCAAAGGGAAAACTAAGCAATCAGTAGCACGCTTGGAATTGTTCTTAAAACAAGGAAGTAAATTTGATACTTTAAAGGAAGGGTGGTTGAGACGTTGGTGGAGCACATTATTGGATGTCTGGGATATGGTATTGCAAATGTTGTCTTGTGATATGTCAAGGTAATAGAGGCCATTTTGCTCAATTCATGTCCCAATTGTCTTCTCCGAACGTTGGTCTTGAATAACACAATTTTTCTTTGAGAAAACAGTAATGTGTAAAGAGTCACAAACAAGTTTACTAATAGATAATATACTAGTTGATGATCAGGGCCTTGCCCGAGAACTTTTTTAAATAAAAAGTATAATATGTTAATTTAAATATGATATAGGTATTATAATTCGTATAACAAACAATAATATTATAAATAATTAAATTAATTATTACATATTTGTAATTTATTTTAATTATAATAATTTATTTTATTATAAAATGTATACAAATATTATGTTATTCTTAAAAATGCTATTTGTAATATTTATTTAATAATCATAAAAAAATGGCGTTTTTAACTCGTAGGATTGAATCGATCCTTCACAAAAATTGCGATGAATTAACCCAATCAACTCGTATATTTTAACGACATGAACACGTACTCACCTCGAACTCGAAATGATTGAATATAAACTGGATTGAACTGACCCGATAAACCGCTGTTTAAGATTAACAGGCCAATAACTTTTATTTATTTATTAAGGAATCCGTAATATAAAAACTCAACATACTTATGAATAGAAATTTAATATATTACAAGACACAACATATCTATATCGAGACATCGGTTAAAAAGTAGTTATACTTATTAATAGAAAATTAGTATAAAAAATCAACATATTTTTGGATTGAAAATTTAACAAGTTGTCATACTTATGAATATAAAACTAATATAAGAGAATTTAAAATTTAATATAAAATATGCAACTAAAAATATGGTTCATATTAACTAAAAAAGTTGTCATAGTTATGGATAGAATATTATTATGAACAATTTCATAACTAAAAATATGATGAGTGAGGCATTAAAATTTGATGACAATAATGCATTTAATTGTAATATTTATAGATAAAAACTTAATTTATAAAACCCAACATATTTATAGATAGAAATTTAAAAAGTTGTAATTCTTATATATAGGAAATTAATATTGAAAAGTATGAAATTAATATGAAAAAATATGGTCATTATTAATTAAAAACATTATCATGCTTATAAATAATAATTTTTTTATAAAATATCCAAAAATTAGTATAAAAATACATGATTAAAAATATGGTTCATACTAACTAAAACATTTATCATCCTTTTGAACAAAAAATTAATATAAATGAATTTGAAATTTAAATATTGAAAATCCATAATTTAAAATATGGTCCATATTTCATTCTCGTGGATATAAAAGTTATCTATTTCATTTAGAGATTTACAAATTAATTTATTATGGGGTATTAAAGTAAAAAAAAGGCAATTGAAATATTAAATTACCATTTTATTTAATATACTAATGTATAAAAGCTTATTATTAAAAATATATACTTAAAAATATATTATAGATTTAGAATATGAAAAATATGGTCAATATTAGTTAAATACGTTGTCATACTTATAAATATATTAATAGAAAAATTAATAGAAAAACGCATGATTAAAGATATGGTTTATACTAATTAAAAAATTATTATAATTTTGAAAAGAAAGTTAATATAAAAGAATTTGAAAATTAAATATTTAAAACCCATAATTGAAAATATGCTCCATATTTCATACTTATGGTTATAAAAGTTATCTATTTCATTTAGAGATATTAAAATGAATTATTATGGGACATTAAATTAAAAAAAGGGTAGTTAGAATATTTAAAATATACTTATGAATAGAAACTTAATATTAATAATCTGTAATTAAAAATTTACTTATGAATAGAAAAACTATATAAAAATATTTTATAATTATCTCATTTATGGATAAAAAAATTATCTATTTTACTCTAATATATTATCTTATTACTTTTATGTGCCATACATATGGATATATCTTACTATTAAAAAATCCTAATTAAATACTATAAATATGTTTCAAAAAAAACATGATATATGCAAAAATTAATTATTAATTAACACTTATGGATATCTAGCTTATATCTAGATATAGAAATTGATAATCATACCATAATTAAATATTAGAATATAATGTAATAATGAGTAGAGATAAAAATTTATCCATAGAATATAATGCAAGAATAAGTAGAGATAAAAATTTATCCAAGCACATATAAAATTGATAAAAAAAAATTATTAAATAATTTGAGAGTATAAAATTGGAAATTCCATAAGGTGATTGAATCACATAATATATAATTTTTTAAAAAAATATTATTAAAAATAGGTTGGCTGTAATATAAATTTTTATCACTAGGTATGTATACAAATAGTAATTTTATTTTTATACATATTAAAACTCAGAATTCATATTAATATTTGTATGCATTAATATAAAAAACAATTTATTAATTGAAAATGGTAATCTTCCTATATTTTAAATGGACATAAATTCGATCTTGTTTTAATAACTGCCAAATACAATTCACGATGCTAATTTATGTCCGTTTGTTTTAATAAATTTATCTTTGTTCATACATTAATCATTAGCCACATAAAAAGTGGAAAATATTGAAAAAAAAATATTTTAAAAAACGGTGGTATTATAAATACGTACAATCTATGATTATCACAAAAAATTTTAATATTTTTTATCGGAAAATATAAATTTTCGAGCTTCCACACTTATGGATATATATCTTATATCTATATATTGACATCGATAATCATACCATAATTAAATATTAGAATATAATGTAATAATGAGTAGAGATAAAAATTTATCCATAGAATATAATGCAATAATAAGTAGAGATAAAAATTTATCCAATCATATATAAAATTGATAAAATAAATTATTAAATAAGTTGAGAGTATAAAATCGGAAATTCCATTAGGTGGTTGAATCAGATAATATATAATTGAATAAAAAACATTATTAAAAAAAAGTTGGTTATAATATAAATTCATAATGACGAAACTGCCCAAAAGTGCTTCAGGTTTAGAAGATATATATTGATTAATGGAAAATTTGGTACACAAAGCATGTTAGTTAACTTGAAATGTGAGGAAAAATGCACACTTCCTATATGAGTTAACTTGAAATGTGAGTATATTAGGCACACTTCCACCAGGCAACCGAACAAATTGGTTCACTACACTTTAAAAATCAGTAAAGTAATGTGTACGACATACGATGTGATCGCTAGCGCCACTATCTAAAATCTAATATGCATGTAATGAATTATTCGAAAGAACCTTACTTGAAAAGTGTTCATGAGAAGAGGTATTACCGACGAAATTCACTGAAGATTGATCGCCATTGTTCATGGTGTCCATGGGGCATTGGAAATCGTTGGATTTGGCTCCTATAGATTGGAATAAGGTCATCATTCTTTGACATTCTTCTTGAGTGAAAGGAAAATTGATGTCCTTGTTTTCTGCATAATAGGCATTTGAATTCTCTTGTCCTGATTCTAACGCCTTTTTCTTTTTTCTGCGGTAATCTTGGGTATGTCCTTTTCCATTACAAAACATGCATTTCAGATGGGCTTTGCCGTTTTTGGTGTTGTGATTGTTCATTTTTCACTTCTCACAGAACCTCAACTCATTTGAACGGTTGTCATGCCCACTATTTTAGCTTTTGACCGAGAAAGTTGTTGCATCTATTGTAGTTACTGGCGTCGTTGCATTGGACATGGCAGTGATGTTCATGTTTTTAGTATAGTTTTAGATGTTTTTCTTAAGTTGTTTAGCTTAGTTTTTGTGAGTTTTTGTGTGTTTTTGGATAAGTTTACATATTTTGTGAAAAGTATGGAAACTACTCCATTTTTGTGTTTTTTATATAGGTTTTTCGAAGCAGAAGGGAGCATTTCGAGGGAGTTTAGATCGAGAGATTGATGGTGGTGTGTGTGGAAGAGAAGAGAATAAAGAATACGATTTAAAGATCCCGTCGAATCCAAGAGAAGCTATGCAAAGTGTACAAAAGAACCAAGATAGAGAGCCCGTTACCGATTTGTGAGGGTCGGTACCGAGCTGTTCAACAAAGTCTAATCAGAGGAATCCAGCAAGAGTCTACCGATCTTTTGCATGTCGTTACCGAGGTGAACTGTGTCGGTAGGCGGCGCCGACTTTCAATATTTCTATCTTTTTATCTCGTAATCTTTTTAGTTAGGAAAGTTTCTATCTTTTAGGACCCTTGTTAGATAGTTTCTCTTAGTATAAATACCTTGTTTGAAGACAAATTAGAGGGAGTTCATTAGTTTTTGGAAGGACGATTCGAATTGGATATTCACGAGAGACGAGAGGAAGAAACTGAGTTCGAGTTTCTTGCTTTGTTTTGTTCTTAGTTTTCGAGTTTGGTTGTGTTTCAAAGACGAAATTTTTATAATTCAAGTTAGCTTTTATTTTAGTTCTTATTCAATGTTCTCATTCAAATTAGTTGCTTGTTTTATTTCGATCATGAGTGAGTAGTTCACTTTTCTAGGATCGGGGTTGAAAACCCAACATAGTTATGCATGATTGAATGTGTGTGATGAATGTTTGAATGTCTTCTATCCTTTAACTACTTGTTTTGTGCTTATACTTAGATGAAAGTCGAAGTAATTTGAGTGTATCGCTTGATCGAAAGAGAAAGTTGTAACCTTGAATGTTGTATTGTTCGATAACGAAAGTTTCGAGCTTTGGATTAAAAAATAAGTAGAACGTGAATTGATTTGTGAAAATTGATTGATTTGCTTGCTTAGGTCAACGAAAGTTGATATCTTTATCCTTGAGGCATGATATTTATCCTTCACACTATTTCATATGCATGATTATGTCGTGGTAAACCCTTGTCCTAGATCTTTTCTTCATTTGAATCGCTTTAGTGTTCTTACGTCCAGACTCATTACCGAAGTATACAGGTCGGTACCGAGCCTACAGTTGACTGTGGTTTGGCTGCTTAGTTAGTGTTGAATCCCAACATCGTTACCGACCCTGACAAGGTTGGTACCGAGTGTAACACCCCGTCTTTCCACGGGACGCTACTTAGTAGTAGACCTTACCAGGTACAACTTAAATGGGTTGACAACAACACTTTAGGATCTTGCAACGCGGGCACGACGAGAAAACATTATAAAAATATCCAACCTTTAGGTTGGATATTTTTATAATGTTCGAACTTTGGCACAAGAACTCCAAGAACTCCAAGCATTGGCACAAGAACTTGAGCTTTGGCACAAGAACTCCAAGCATTTCAAGGTTCGAACATTTCGACACAAGCCTTACAAAGAACCCGATCTAATTGAGTTGGGTATCACCGACCCTCCCGATCTGAAGACTTGACATTGGTGAAGGGTCAAGCTAATGACCTTAAAGAAGCGCTTCTTGGGAGGCAACCCGAGCCTTTTAATCTTGTGAGTTTCGTTTTTCCTTTTCTTTAATTTCTATATTGGGGACAATATAGGGTTTAAGTATGGGGTAGGGCGTATTCACTTTAGATAGCTTTGCATTGCATGTTTATTTTCTTGTATGTTTTGTTTAATTTGAGTCAAAAAAAATGAAAAAAGGAGTTTTATGATGATTTAATGAATACCCTTGCTTGAAAATTGATCACAATGATTAAATATTTGTCTATGATACTAAGTTTTTGAATTTCTCTAGATTGCATTGAATTTTCTTTGATGAATTTCCTAGCATGGAGTTATTGATAAGATTTTAGCTTGAATAGGTCCCTAGACAAAAAGCCTTGTGAGAATTTTTGGCCTAATGGACGTCATTCATGTGTCCTCTTGCATTCTTTGTGTGTGATTCTTACTTTGATTACTTAATCTCTAGAACTTGCGTTAAAACCTTTTTCAAGGCCACATATATGACTTTTGTGCGTGACATGAATATGATTGAGGCATTTGTTTTGTTAGCCATAATCCCTTGACTACCTTTACATATAATTTCATGTGTTTTAAGCCATGTTCTAGACTTTTATAGCCTTATTTTTGAAGCTCCACAAATCATCTCGAGCCCATTTTGTAGCCTTTCTACCCATCCGGGAATTAGGATATTTGATTAAGTTTGGTAAGTGTGAGCCAAGCTTGAAGAAGTTGTATGTTTTTGGTGTTTGAGGTGATTGTTGGAAACAAAGCAAGTGGCAAAAAGAAAAAAAGAAGAAGAGAAAAGCAATGAAAAAGAGAAAAAATGGTTTGAATAAATAAAGTTGTTAATGAAGTTGAAGTTTTATGGTGAGAAGGTAGTGAAAAAGAAGAAAGTGAAGAAATCTTAAGCTTGGTGTGTTGTTCAATTTGGTTAGATTTCTCTTTTCCGGATTTAGCACCACAAGATCAAATAATTCCCTACCTTTTTCTCTTACCTTGGCCTCATTACAACCTAATAAAAGTCCTCTTGATTTATGTCATGTGCATTGTCCCAAGTGGTGGAGATTTAGGACTCTAATGCAAGCATATGGTAGATGGTTTTCAAAGTTAAGATTTGTGCGTTTATTGATTACCCTAAACACATTGAGAGTGAGTGAAACACATTTATCCTTGTGAGGTCTAGGGACAAAGAAGGGTTTATCTTGTTGATAATAATGATTATGCTATGATGGCACTTGTCTTTGATCTTTCAATTAGCATATAAACTGGATTTGAACAAGTTGAGGCAATTATATCTTTTCTTGCACTTGTGGTTTAATTTTAAGTTTTGCTTGGGGACAAGCAAAGTTCAAGTATGGGGTATTTTGATGTCATCTAGTTTTACTTGGTTTGCATATGCATTTAGGTTTAGATTTCTCCTTTTCTAGCTTAGGTTTTGGTCTTTTTGTGTTGATTTTCGTATTATTCGTAGTATGGAGGTCTACACAAATTTATTTTGCTTTTATAGGTCATTTGATGGTGTTTTGGAGTCAAATGGAGAGGAAGACATGAGGACAAGATCTTAGTGAAGCTTAAAGACCACAACTAACACTAAGGAATGAAGATTTGAGGATTCCAAGAGCTTTCAAGAGGGGTGGAGGAGCTATTACAAGTCAAAATGCAAGCCAAGGAGTGAAGGAAGGGGTTAGAAGGGCCATCATGAGTCGTGGAGGCTATCACGAGCCAAGACAAGGGCAAACAGAGTAAATATGTGCTCTCAGATGGGTGATCACGGGTCGTGACCTAGGTCACGGGTCGTGATCAGGACGCTGCACGTGAGAATTTTGGGCTTTCTTGTTTTTTTTGGGCCCGAGTTGGATTTATTTTTGGGATATCTTTTAGCATAAGTTTTAGGGCTTTTATAAGACTACTTGGAGATGAAGTTATATGATTATTATGCATTATTATTATTTTCTAATTTCAAGTAGAGGGAAGAGAGAATTTCTAGGGTTGGAGTTTTACGTTATTTCAAGTTGGGATTTTTGCACTTTTGGATCTACCTTTGTTTTCTTCAATTGAATCTCTAGTAAGTTTCTCTTTCAATTATTGTTATTATTCTTATTCCATGTTTGATTTAATTGTTTTGATCATGAATTTAATTATGCTAGGCTAAACTCTATAGTTCTAGGGTTTGGTTGATCCCAACAATGTGAAGCGGGTTAAATTCAATATCTTTTGCTTGAATTGCGTTGGAAAACTAATATGATTTGATTCTAGGGGCTTAATCTAATAGGTTTAAACTTGTTAGAGTCTTGTTTAGGTTGGACATCGAGAGATGGTACTCTAAGTAAGTAAACAAAATAGAGAGAGCGCATCGAGAGGTGGTTCTATCTATTTGGAAAAACTAGAATTGAACTTGAGAAGTAGTTTCTCATGTGGTTAATTGTCATAGAACTTCTAGATGTTTGAGTCAAGTTTGATGCATCACGAGAGTGGGGCAAGTTTGGTTTACCATCTAGATTTCTAAGTGCTCAAAGGGTTTCTATCGGTTTTGTTTCGTCACGAGAGTGGGTTCTTAATTTGATAGAAGTACAAGTTAAACTTGGAGAAAAGTTAATTTATGACATTAGACAATAACCTTCATAACAAAATATCCAACTCAGTTTAGGTAGAGGTGAGATTCGAACTCCGTGGATCAAAGTTGTGGTGATTCCTTACCTTGGAACTTTGATTTCTCATATACTTTTCATTCTCATTATTTACTTGTTTTATTTGTTTTTCGTAGTTAGAGTTACACCAAAAATCGTTATATTTGGCTTAGGAACTTGTTTTTAGAATTTACTAAAACAGAAATAATCCCCGTGATTCGATCCTGATCGACTACTACAATAGATCTCGTATTCTTGTGAGTGTTTGGGAAACCATCACATCACCACACACACATTCACAAATACAATCTTACAACAATGCAATTCCTCCATCTCGCAATCCAACCTCCAAGGCGCTCAACCCCGCGCCGAGTGCAGAGGCAGGCCCTCTCACTCTACTTCACAATCTCCCTTCTAACCCCGGGTAAGCCTCCACTGGAGCACTTGCCAAAACACATAGATACTATTTTTCGTTTTGAAGGGGCACGGTTTCCTTGTCACACGGACCATACATAGACAACTCTTCCTCTCCGCCAGCTACGATGGGGCCATGCCGGAAACGATACCAACACAGAGAAAACGTTTCAAAAATCTCTTTTCGATAAAATGCGTTCAAAACCATTTTACACACAGCACACCGATAAGTTCAAAACAATTTTAAAAACAATACTTGGGACTGGTTTCCAAAACCAATCCTACAATAACGGCACAAAATCTAACAAGATAGAAAAGAACCGAGCAAGTCGAAAACGACTTACCTCGAAACTAGGGATCCTTTGAGGAAGACGGAATTAAGAGCACGAACGAAAGTTATTCCCTAATAGAAAAATTTACGCATTAGACTAGATTAGATACAATCCGAACCATACTACACGCCCCTTAACATAACACCTTATGGACAAAAACTACTAAGCCCAACAAAATATTTAAACCACAAAAACTCAATATCGTAGCCATCAACCCAAAATAGTACTACTAACCTATAGTTGGCTAACACTTATATCCTAAACCAAACTTGGCCATTGAAGATATCACAATCAATTCTTGCAAATAAAACCAAAGAATACTATACTACAAATCCTAACCCATACTACGACTTAAACAAGTAAGACGTTAATTACAACCATATACTAGACACGTAACAAATCTAATCCACTTCCACATCCCGTGGACCCAACCCATCAAATTCAATTCTGTATCCTAACAACAATATACTAATTAACAACACTATAATATAATACTAATTTCCTAGTAATAATAAACATTCCCTCTTCCTTATGTAGGTTTGCCAGCGGCATTACAACCTCACCCATCCGCACGAAGACGAGGGCGGCATCCGCTTACGGCGACTAATTCGCCGATGGCTACCGGAAACCACTCCCGTACCCAGCACGTTGACCCCCTTATCCCAAAGCTCAAGTTTCCGATCCAGACCGGACACCCCACCTAAGCAAACGAAAGATCGGCGAAGTGACGACTTACAGGTGGAGAACAATTGTTGTGGTTGCACGAGCGATCGTGGGCGTGCCGATGCACCCCTGATTCACAAAAGGGAATGGAAGGTGAGGGAGAACGAAAATAGTGGCGGAACGCCGATTGTCACGCCAACGAGAACAGGGGAAACGAACGGCGTTGACACTTACTGAAAACAGGGGCTAGTATCGTCCCCGAAGCGCGAAGTCGTCGTCGATCGAGAGGCGATGGTGTGTCAAGGTGTGGCGGTGGCAGAAGCTTGATGGTCCGACACCGAACGGTTGTGCAGTCCGTCATCGTCGGCCGCATAGATTGATGACGAGGAAGGTCGTCGACAAACTTGATCGATCAGGCAAAAAAGAAACGAAGGAAAGAAAGTCGGTTTGCGGTGAAACACGTACGAAGGCAACGAAAGGGCCAAATTTTCCGGCTTCTCCACGAATAGGAAGAAGTCGAGTTGGGTGTGATACTCGGATGAGAAAAATCAGAAGGAATCCGGGGTGATAAGAGCCTTCGGTTACAGAAATAAAAGATTGGATCGTGAGGATAGAAAAATATGGATAAATAAATATATGAAATTATGGTTTAAGATAAGATTAATTGGTTTTACTTTTAAGGTTATGGAGTAATGCTCACGCCATTATTTAGCTAGTTTATTTATAAAAAGAATTAAGAGAAATTCTAACGGAGTTACTTGCTGTTCGACTCCCAAGGATTTCTTGCAAAATAAGAAAGTCGTTTTTGATATTACAAAGTGGGTAAAAGAAAACCTCGACTATTATATACTACCCTCCTTAAGAAAGTTTCGTCCCGAAACTTTATTACAAAAGAAAAGATATCTCTTGGTTTTACAAACCTCTCCCCTTTAAAAGAAGGGTTCGTCCTCGAACCAAAATTTATAGATAAAGAAAAAGACAACTAATATTAAACATCCAAAATATGCAGCACGACAATCAACAAACAAA
Organism: Fallopia convolvulus; assembly: GCA_964016875.1. NCBI lineage: Eukaryota > Viridiplantae > Streptophyta > Magnoliopsida > Caryophyllales > Polygonaceae > Fallopia > Fallopia convolvulus. Next base: position 27,083,318 of record OZ024733.1, read on the forward strand.
CCGTCAAGTCAAGAGAAGAAGAGACCCACACAAACATCGTATATGCGACCTCGCTAACTACTAATCCTCCCCTCAAACCCCTCTATTCAACCCGAACAAAGCTCTGATAACTCTCCCTCATCCTAGACTTGGTCTCTCAAGTGGACTCCTTGACTCCTCGTCGAGAGCACTGAATCAACACCAAAGGAATCTCTTTGTTCCGCAACTTTTCATTCGTCGGTCCAGAATCTTTAACGGTTATTCACCAAAGGGTGGTCTGGATAAACCTTTAACTCTTTGGGGTTGAGCCTGCGACTAGGTTCATGCACATACTATCTAAGTTGAGGCACGTGAAACACGAGGTGAAGTTCGTTTAAGACTGGTGCAAAAGCCAACCTGTAGGCTAACTCCCCTACTCTCTCGATAATCTCAACCATCCCGACGTAGCAGGGACTCAACTTACCCTTCACTCCCAACCTCGTGACTCCGCGAGTCGGTGACACTCTCAACTATACATGTGCACATATCTCGAACTCTATTGGCCATTGTTTCTTGTTCGCTTATGACTTTTGGCAACTCTGCGGTAGCAAACATGTGCTCTCGAGTCAAGACGTGTTAACTATTACTATAAGAAACTCCATTGATTCCAAATCCAATTGATCTAACCAGTTGCTCCTAAACCTTCACACAATGACACCCCCTCTAGCGTTTGAATCCTCGTCACAGATTAGCCACTAACTACAAGTAGTAAGTACTCATGAAGTGCAGGCTTAACCCATTGCCTCATGCCCTTACTGCCAAAATGTAACCATGAATCCCCTCTTTAACGGTTCCCATCATCTTGTGCATTTCAGGTCATCATTGTGGTTCTCAAAACCCCACATGTGTCTTATCGCTAGTAAACTTTCTCCGCCTAGAAGACCGATTTTCTCTCTTACTTGACTTATCCATAGTACCCTTGAATTGCTTCTATGGTTCTGTTCCTAAGTCTAATTTTCCTGTAAGTGTGGATCATTTGAGTGAAACAACATCCACTTCTAAGTCATATTCAACTAACATTTTAAGATACCCAATACCTATTCCATTAAATCTAGACAACACACTTCAACTATCACCCTTGTAAGGCCTCCTTCATTAATCTCTTTCCTGGATATCACTAAACTTCCAAGTCATGATCTTCGAATATCTGGAGCCATCTTAGCGTCTTATGCTTTAACTTTTACTTATGAAGGCGTTCTTTAGTCGGTGTTTGTCTATCAAAGCTTAGCATATACCAAATTTGTCCATGTCCAATCCCTTTGTTTTGGTCTCTTGTTCCTTATCTTGTTTTTGCTCGCATGGTTACTATGACTCTATTTCTTGGTATGCATAGGTGATACTCAATCTTTTCTTTCGTAACACACCTCTTATGGCTTTGAGGCGTTATTAGAATTGACATATCTCACACAACCCTATGATATAGGCGGTTTGAGTATACAATCCATCCTGCCCTTCAACTAACCTTAACTCTTTTGGTACCTTAACTTCCCAATGAATTCCTTAATTGCACTTAATCTGGTCAATGGTAGTTTAGACTAGGAGTCTTCCTTACGCCTTACCAAAAGTTTAATTTTACTTCCATATGTTTTGTGACGCATTCCTATTTCAAAAGATACTTCTAGCATAATATATTATCGATTTTTTTCTAGAACAATCCTTATTTTCTCAATTTAAGTCACATGTTCCCAACATGCTCCTCGTTTATCCGAAAACATACTCCACGAGCCTTACACATCGATGGTATTGTTTAATCATCAATGCAGGCTCCAAGAAGGAAGCTTGTTCTTCAAACACCCTATTGGACATTAGTTAACTTCACAACATTCTATACACCCTTCACAATGCTCGTATCACAGGTAGTTATATTTTGGACATCCTCCTCTTAAGTCCTCGGTTGAAACTAACTCGTCCTTTAACCAAATCTAGAGAATTGCCAAACTTCACTAGGGTCAATCCACCTGAGCAATGTCTCATGAGAATAGATTCCTAATCCCAACATTAAGTTCAACTTCTTGCGGACCCAACTGAACCTCTCCCGGAAATAGACTCGGTGCGTTAAATTCTTCTCCATAACTCCTTTACTCGAGTATTCAATTCCAATGTTAGAATTTGGTCTAGGCACTGAGAAACCGACTTCAGCAGTCTAATCTATGACTCAGAGTACGTAACTAACAAGATCTACTTATCATTGGATTTTTAGTCGTGACAACTCCCCATGAAAACATCTTCAAATGCTCACATGACTTAGATATCCAAAACTTGCATCTAGTACTTGGCTTGCGATGAACATGTCTCGACTAACCAATACAATCCACGTTCAACAACCTATCTAACATGTCCTTGTGTCCAGGATCAATCCTTAGCTTCCCTTGGATTGATCCATTCTTACCATCATCATTGTATTATTGTTAGTACCTAAAAAGGCCTTTATCCTTCTTTTTCCTATCCATTAATAAAGCTCTTCATTGCTCGATCGTTATGCCTCATTTGATTATGTTCCTAATCTAAACTTCTTTTCCAGAACTAGACATTGTGAATTTTTCTTTCTTTGCACAATACTCGCTAAGATTTGGTGAACCCACAACAATAATAGAGTCTACACATATGTTCAACTTGAACTAGATCCAAGTCATGCCTTCACTCTTTATTAAACAAACTCATAAATCCAAGCATCCCAAACACTCAATGAGGTGAGTTCCCAACTATATGTTTCCAGGCCATGGTCTTACTCAATTGCATCTCCAATCATTTAATTTGGGTTTAGTTGTCGACTTGCCGTGACTATTTTTTCCTTAACTTAGGCTTTCTGTACCTTATAGTGCAATACTAAGGTTACTACTTTATCGAGAATCATTTTTAAAACTTACGTATTACCCGGCTCTAACTCCAGCATCCATCAATATCTCACGAACTATGCGTGTTTTTCATGTAGTACTTCCAAATCTTCCTCTTCTCAAGCAAACATGAACCATGGTATTCTTCAACCGAAGGTACTTGTGAAATACTCTTGTCTCGTTTCTCGACAATTTTGCCACTGCCCTAGTCTTCTTTGATCCTTCATCCCCTACCTTCACCCTACTTAATCTCACAACCTTCAAAGTGGGAGTTACCCTTCATGCTGTCTCACACACATTCTTCAATATGGTCCGCATGGATTCACAAAGTATGGACTTGACTCATGACAAGTTGATCTCGGCCTACCACACTTCTTATATGATCAAACTTCGTGTAAATGAGATCAATGGTGAATAACTACATTCCTTTACTGTCCTCTACTCCGAACTCCATGCTAAACACCTTATGTCGGGGGTTTAGCTCTTTCTAACATGAGCAACATCCTTTCCTCAACCAACATTCCTAGTTTGGGTTTGACTACTTTCAATCCGATAACTTACATGCTTAGGTTAGATTTGCTCCATCATGCTCCATTTCCTTCTATGTCGACCACTTCTGCCTCTTCTTGTACTAGATTCAACAACTCGATGACCAGTATTAAGAAGCTCTTGATATCATATAACCCAACACTTCAATCCTACTCTTGTTGCTTCCTCACACTTCCCTAATAATTCTAACAGTAAGAACAAGATTATCTTTTGTCAAACTTACACTTAGAATTGGAAGGTTAAAAGTACTAAGCTACCGGAGGTCCTTCAACTAATGGTGGCGAAGTCGCAACATGTCACCTACCTCCTATATGTAACATGCCTACCCCATTTAAAACATTTTGAAAACACCGGCCGGTTTTGGTTTTAAGTTGGACCTCGGGTACACTCGTTGGTCAGTTCCATGTGCCCTGTTGTCAACCTGGCTCTGATACCGATTTGTAACACCCCGTCTTTCCACGGGACGCTACTTAGTAGTAGACCTTACCAGGCACAACTTAAATGGGTTGACAACAACACTTTAGGATCTTGCAACGTGGGCACGACGAGAAAACATTATAAAAATATCCAACCTTTCATTTAATAAAACTTAGAAAACATATTTATGCATGCATTCCCGAAAACATAAATATTCAAACCGACAAAATCCTATCATTAACGAATTAACCTAGTAACAATAATAAACACCAGATGATAATAAATCCAACATAATGATAAATTCAACTCCCTAATATAACAAAAGAACCCAAAGTAAACCCGACCCTACTATGGCACGCGCTCTTCACCGCTCCGCCATCTGACCTCAACTCATGCACGGTACCCTGGTTCATACCTGAACTGAAAAATATTCCCCGAAGGGTCAGCTACTAATGTTCGAAAGAATGCGAAAATTGCAAGAAGTTTGAAAAATATGTCTCAGGTCAGCATCCAAGTCCACAAACGCACTCATAACTCTAAAGGTCAATACCTAAATTAGTTTTGGTTAGTTACACGTAGCCACATACACATTCACAAATACAATCTTACAACAATGCAATTCCTCCATCTCGCAATCGAACCTCCAAGGCGCTCAACCCCGCGCCGAGTGTAGAGGCAGGCCCTCTCACTCTACTTCACAATCTCCCTTCTAACCCCGGCTAAGCCTCCACTGGAGCACTTGCCAAAACACATAGATAATATTTTTCGTTTTGAAGGGGCACGGTTTCCCTGTCACACGGACCATACATAGAGAACTCTTCCTCTCCGCCAGCTACGATGGGGCCGTGCCGGAAACGGTACCAACACAGAGAAAACGTTTCAAAAATCTATTTCCGATAAAATGCGTTCAAAACCATTTTACACACAACACACCGATAAGTTCAAAACAATTTTAAAAAAAATACTCAAGACTAGTTCCCAAAACCAATCCTACAATAACGGCACAAAATCTAACAAGATAGAAAAGAACCGAGCAAGTCGAAAACGACTTACCTCGAAACTAGGGATCCTTTGAGGAAGACGGAATTAAGAGCACGAATGAAAGTTATTCCCTAATAGAAAAATTTACGCATGAGACTAGATTAGATACGATCCGAACCATACTACACGCCCCTTAACATAACACCTTATGGACAAAAACTACTAAGCCCAACAAAATATTTAAACCACAAAAACTCAATATCGTAGCCATCAACCCAAAATAGTACTACTAACCTATAGTTGACTAACACTTATATCCTAAACCAAACTTGGCCATTGAAGATATCATCATCAATTCTTGCGAATAAAACCAAAGAATACTATACTACAAATCCTAACCCATACTACGACTTAAACAAGTAAGATGTTAATTACAACCATATACTAGACACGTAACAAATCTAATCCACTCCCACATCCCACGGACCCAACCCATCAAATTCAGTTCTGTATCCTAACAACAATATACTAATTAACAACACTATAATATAATACTAATTTCCTAGTAGTAATAAACATTCCCTCTTCCTTATGTAGGTTTGCCAGCGGCATTACAGCCTCACCCATCCGCACGAAGACGAGGGCGGCATCCGCTTACGGCGACCAATTCGCCGATGGCTACCGGAAACCACTCTCGTACCCAACTCGTCGACCCCCTTATCCCAAAGCTGAAGTTTCCGAGCCAGACCGGACACCCCACCTAAGCAAACGAAAGATCGGCGAAGTGACGACTTACCGGTGGAGAACAATTGTTGTGGTTGCACGAGCGATTGTCGGCGTGCCGATGCACCGCTGCTTCACAAAAGGGAATGGAAGGTGAGGGAGAACGAAAATAGTGGCGGAATGCCGACTGTCATGCCTACGAGAACAGGGGAAACGAACGACGTCGACACTTACCGGAAACAGGGGCTAGTATCGTCCCCGGAGCGCGAAGTCGTCGTCGATCGAGAGGCGATGGCGTGTCAAGGTGTGGCAGTGGAAGAAGCTTGATGGTCCGACACCGAACGGTTGGGCAGTCCGTCGTCGGCGGCCGCACAGATTGATGACGAGGAAGGTCGTCGACAAACTTGATCGATCAGGCAAAAAATGAAAAGAAGGAAAGAAAGTCAGTTTGCGGTGAAACACGTATGAAGGCATCCAAAGGGCGAAATTTTCCGGCTTCTCCACGAATAGCAAGAAGTCGAGTTGGGTGTGATACTCGGATGAGAAAAATCAGAAGGAATTTGGGGTGATAAGAGCCTTCGGTTACGGAAATAAAAGATTGGATCGTGAAGATAGAAAAATATGGATAAAAAAAATATATGAAATTATGGTTTAAGATAAGATTAATTGGTTTTACTTGTAAGGTTATGGAGTAATGCTCACGACATCATTTAGCTAATTTATTTATAAAAAGAATTAAGAGAAACTCTAACGGAGTTACTTGCTGATCGACTCCCAATGATTTCTTACAAAATAAGAAAGTCGTTTATGATATTACAAAGTGGGAAAAAGAAAACCCCGACTATTATACCGAGGGTTGCCGTAGCCTTGTTTTCTTCTGTTGTTTTTGTTTTGCTTTGAATCTGTGCTTTCTGTTTTATAGTTTAGTAATCAATTAACCTTGCTTCACATGGACGATCCTGACCTCCCTATGCTTAGCGGGGTCTTGACTACAAATTTATTTGTTGTTAAGTAAAAACCCTCTCAACAGGCATCTTGCTTTTCTTGTCTTAGAACCATGAAAAATGCTTTATTCAAATCTGGGAATGGATCGATGGCAACAATATTGCTGCAAGTTTGGGCATGGTTATTATTAAGCCCCATAAAAAATTTCATGGTCTCTTGAGTTTCCATAAAACTTTTGATGTTGCTAGATGTTGCCCATGTACAAGGACGAAAAGCACACAATATATCTTTCTCATCCCAAAGTCCCTTCAATATGTTAAATAAGGTCGAAGCGGAATCCGCCCCTTGTTCACAATTCATGTATGGCATTTTCAATATGAAACAAAGAAACAATATGTGTATGTGAGAATTATTCCTTGACTTCGAGTTACATACCTCTTGCGCTTTCGCATTGGATTTTGCTACTTGATATCTCTTTGGATATGGATCCAAGAAGTCGTATTTTAATGAGGACGTTGCATCTCTCCCGTTGTAATGCCTCTGTCGGTTTGTCATAGGGTTTTGATATAGACCCATCCACGAATCCCTTTTTGTTCTTGATCTTGAGGGCCATGATCATGACTTGTTGCCAAGTTACATAATTATCTTCCATCAATGGTTGCGAGACCAAGATGGCTTCCGGTTGATCCGAGTGATGGATGAACAAAGGATGTGATGATTTCTCCCATGGTTCTGAGTGTTGTGCGGTGATTTGCCCTGCTTGAGCCTGAGTTTGAAGGCCTGCTTGTGGGTTGATTTCGTCACTGTCTCCCATGGGGTAATATGTGTTTGCGGAAGAGAATTAGGATTGTCGAGCCTAAAGCTCTGATACCATGAACGTTTGAGAAGAAGAGAAGAAAGACAATGTTGTTTTGTATATTTTTTTTATCTCTCGCTCGGTTCGATTAGCCGAAGCCAATCTACGTCCGAACCGGGTACTGCAGAGGCCCATTGTTGGGGGCGACCCTCCCAATTCAATTTTTTCCATACACGCCGTCAGGAAGATTCAAACTTCGAACCTCCTGAACAAACGTTTAAGGAGCCTAGCACCTCATCCCACTAGACTAATTGGTAATTGGTAATGTTGTTTTGTATATTGCAATGGAAGATGAGCGTACATATACAAAGTTATTCAACGATAATGCTAAAGAGAGGGGATATGCTAGATATACTGTATGTTCCTAAAATACAAGAGATAAATTAGGGATTTATCTATAGGATATATCAATAAAAGGGTAATAGTATGAGGTAGGATTTCATTCGTTAATACAAATTACAATATTTTCTTGTGTAATGAATGAATGGATATAAGAGAGGATAGAATACAAGTTGAAATTACTATATAATAATTTATAAACCTTGAGCATATTTTACATACCTAAAGTTTTACGTTGTATGGTATTTATTGCCTTTTTCGAAAATATGTTTTCAAAGCAAATCAATTTAATATTATTTTTAATATCTAAATTTAAATTGAATAATAAATCATGTTAGTCTAATTAAAATTATATTTATTTTTTGATTTGTTATATAAAAGCCTAAAATTCTTAAAATAACTATTTCAGTAAATTGTTTGATATTTTAAATTTTCTTAGTGAATAAATTTTTTATTTATTTAAAAAATAAAAAATTATTTTATTTAATATATAAATAAAATATTTATATGTGAGATCTACAATAATGTTTCAACTGATAACAATAGAATAATTAAATTTTAACTAATCAAATTGATTTTAAAAAAATATAATGTGTTTCAATGTGAGGTTGACACTTCTCATTTTATCTCAGAAAAATGTTGTAAAGTGATTCTCAATGTCAATAAAATTAAAATGTAGACGTTTTCAAACTTTCCAACTCATATAGATAAAATATTAAAATCCATCACTTTCAATAATTTTATCAACTTACAACTTCAATTAAATAATTCAAATAAAATTATATCTGAAAAATATTTCGTCCAACATCCAAAGACTCGTGAAAATTTTCAAGTATTTTCTTGTACAATGAATGGATGACGCCTTAAATAATTTTCTACTTAGCGTTCGTTCGGATGCAAGGTAGCTGGAACTTAATAACCCATTCAGCTAGCGAAAATTGAAGACCCTTGGGTGTAGGAGCTTTTTAAAAAAGCTCAAAATTCCGCTCTAGCTAGCGGCAGTGGCGTAGCCAGGAATTTGTGTCAGTGGGGGATAAATTCCTGGCGTCGCCAGGATTTTTTTTTTTGTATTTTTTTTATAAAATATATAAAAAAATTATATTTTTTTTATATAAAATATATATATAGAAAATGTTATATTTTCATATTATTTTGTATTTTTCAGTATAAAAAACCATTTTAACATATTTTATATATAAAAAGAATTAATCTGCTTTTTTACCAAATAAACTACTCCCTCTGTTTCGCAGTTTAGGGGTTTTTAGAACTTTGCACATATATTAAGACAAGCTTAAAGTGGAATTGATGAGATTTTGTTTTTTGTGTACAAAATTAATATGAGATTAAATCATATAATATCACCCAATGGGTGACATTTTTAGTATTTATAAATACATTGAAACTAGAAATATATTGATTAATTAAACCTTATTTTGGCAAGTTCTAGTACTCCCTCCGTTTCGCAAAACATGTCCTTTTGGACAATTACACGATTATTAAGGAAATTTTTTTATACCTAATATGCCCTCATTAAATGACTTTACTTTATTAATGTGACCAATTACATGGGAAAATGAAAAAAGGGAACCCACTTTTTAGGGGCATAATCGGAAAAAATTGAAAAAAATGGTAAAAGGACAACTTTTTTGAAAAATGCTAAATGACCTAAAAAGACATCTTTTGCGAAACGGAGGGAGTATTAATTAATTAAAAATGGACTTATATTTTAGAAATTCATTTGAAGATTAAAAGCCCCTAAATTGTGAAATAGAGGTAGTAGTTTTTAACAAATAACCTAATTTTTTTTTACTTTATTTAAAAAAAAATTCCAGCCGCCACTGGGCACCATGTAAGTCCGCCCATGACTAGCGGAAAACGCTCCTATTTCCGCTACATCCGAACGGACGTTTAGAAAGAAAATGAGCGCGCATAGGACAAAATTATCAGCCGCTTCAAAGGGTCGAAGAACCCAACGATCAAAACTTCAAATCTAAATTTCACCCCGTCTCCCAGGGTTATTTTAGTAATTCCGCCTCCCTCAGCCTGTCGCAAAATTCACAACCTCAAAAACCAATTTCCCCCGCTTTCTTTCCAAGTGGGTCTGACAAGGCGGGGCTGGAGGGACTTTTTCGTAATTCACATATTCTTACAAGTTACAACCCTCTGGCACAAATTATCCAATTTCCAAATCTTATTATTCCTCCACCCTGCAAAACCCTAATCGGAGCTCTCCACCCCCAAAGCTCAACAATGGCGGCCGAGTTGACTCAACTCCAACACGCCCAACTCGCCGCCCTGCTTGGCCCTGACCCCTCCCACTTCGACCTTCTGATCTCCCACCTCATGTCCGCCGACAACGCCCAGCGCTCCGAGGCGGAATCCCTCTTCAACCTCTGCAAGCTCCACCAGCCCGATTCTCTCGCCCTCAAGCTCTCCCACATCCTCTCCTCCTCTCCACACCCCGACGCCCGCTCCTTCGCCGCCGTCCTCCTCCGCAAGATCCTCTCCGCCGGCGAATCCCCTCTCTGGCCCCGCCTCTCCGAACCCACCCGCTCCACTCTCAAATCCACCCTGCTCTCCTCCCTCCACCGCGACGACCTTCGCACCGTCTCCAAGAAGCTCTGCGACACCGTTTCCGAACTCGCTGCCGCCCTCCTCCCCGATGGTTCCTGGCCTGAACTCCTCCCCTTCATGTTCCACTCCGTCACCTCCGACAATTTCAGGCTTCGCGAATCCGCTCTCCTCATCTTCGCTCAATTGGCGCAGTACATCGGCGAGACCCTAATCCCCCATCTAGCTACACTGCACTCCGTCTTCTCTCAGTGCTTATCCTCCAATTCGAATTCTGATGTCCGGATCGCCGCTCTGGGAGCGGCGATAAACTTCATTCAGTGCTTAGAGTCCCCTGCCGATCGCGACAGGTTCCAAGATTTGCTCCCGCCGATGATGCAGACGCTCACGGAAGCGCTGAATTCCGGACAGGAGGCGACCGCTCAGGAGGCGCTGGAGTTGCTTATCGATCTCGCCGGGACAGAACCACGGTTCCTCCGGCGACAGCTGGTTCAGGTCGTGGAGGCGATGCTGCAGATCGCCGAGGCGGAAGATTCCCTGGAAGAGGGGACGAGGCATCTTGCGATCGAGTTTGTCATCACGTTGGCCGAGGCGAGAGAGAGGGCGCCTGGGATGATGAGGAAGCTGCCGCAATTCATACATCGGCTATTTGCGATATTGATGAAGATGCTTCTTGACATCAATGACGAACCGGCGTGGCACACCGCTGACACGGAGGAGGAGGATGCTGGCGAAACCACCAATTTTACTGTTGCTCAGGAGTGTTTGGATAGGCTGGCGATATCATTGGGTGGAAATACAATTGTTCCTGTGGCTTCGGAGCTGTTGCCGGCATACTTGGCTGCGCCTGAGTGGGAGAAACACCACGCTGCTTTGATTGCCCTGGCCCAGATTGCAGAGGGTTGCTCAAAGGTGAACTGGTGAATGCTTTGATGCTTTTTTTAGAATCGTCTCTCATTTGATACTCCCGCCTTCTGGGTTAATTATACTTGTGATCAAAACAGTGAACTTTTTCTTTCTTTCTTTTTCTTTTTTGATATGTGCAGGTCATGATAAAGAACCTGGAGCAGGTGGTTTCGATGGTGTTGAGTTCCTTTCAAGACCCTCATCCTCGGGCCAGATGGGCAGCCATTAATGCTATTGGTCAACTTTCTACTGATTTGGGACCAGATTTGCAAGTTCAGTTCCATCATAGAGTGCTGCCTGCACTGGTTTCAGCTATGGATGATTTTCAGAATCCAAGAGTACAGGTTAGCTAATTTTTGCGGATTAACTAGTGGGACCTATTTTGCCTTGGAAAACCTCCAACCTAAATGCAGTGATATCTACTGTTTGACTAGTAAAGTGCTTTTTATGGTCGGAAAGTGATTTTAACTGATATAGATTTATAGTAAGCATTGTGGCTGAATTTAAATATGAACTGAAAAGTGTAATGAGGAGACTCTTTTGGGGCTTTGCATACAGTGGCTGTATTAAACATGACAGATGAAGGGGTAAATTTTGGAATGTTGGAGCTTGTTGAACTTGGAGGCTCTTAGGTCCTTGGATTTTTAGATGCCCTATATTCCGATGAATTCAAATGCAATGATGAGTTAATTCATGCTTACTACATGGGACATGCAGAATGAGACTTGGAGGACTAGGCTTTCTTATAGTTGTCCATCACAAGTTTAGATATAAATAGCTACTTTTATTTATTGCCTTTAGGATGCAGAATTACAGAGATTTTGACATGAATTGCTGATGAAACCTTTCACAATTTTAGAGTTTGTGTTGAGCAATAGGAAGTTGAAAATGTCAAATCTAGGATATACAATATTGGATCCTTCTGAAAAATCCTAATCCTAGAATTATTATGACAACACAGGAAGAGAAGTAAAACTGCCATCACTTTTTTCCCCTCTATAAATCCCTTCTAAAATATATGACAGGAACTCACGATGTTTCTTATATTCATATTTTTTTCTTATCTGGTGCAAATATACCACTTGTCTTAGATTTCTCTTGTCAAACTAGATTTGGTATGTGTACCTCAGCAGTAAGGTGCTATGGTCTGAATACTAATGCTGACATGCATGTAAATTAGTAATCAATCATCACCATTTTTATTTTAATCGTTTCTGCAGGCCCATGCTGCATCAGCTGTACTGAATTTCAGTGAAAGTTGTACTCCTGAGATCTTAATTCCTTACTTGGATGGCATAGTTAGCAAATTACTTGTCCTTCTACAGGTACATTTTTCTCTCACATTCACAATTTATTCTTGTTTTAACAAAAATTCTTGCATCCACCTTGTAAAGTTATTTTATTACTTTCTTTTCAGTCTCTGCCAATAGTAATTTTTAAGTACTATCTGAAGAAAAATCATCTTTTTGGATTGCAATTTCTGCACAATTGCTGAATTTAGATGCCACCTGAGAACCTAACCCAAGTTTGGAAAGTAGATTAAAATATGGTGGTTGGAGTTGGAAATTAATTTGTTCATAGTGCTTTTTGTCTTGAGAAGACAAAATCAACTCTTTTTATGAAAAAAAAACTCATCACCTAAATAAGCTTGATATCTACGTAGGCTTATTCTGACAGACATGTGGCTTATCATTTTGTTTTGCAAATGGATTGCAGAATGGAAAGCAAATGGTACAGGAAGGTGCTTTGACTGCTTTGGCATCAGTTGCTGATTCATCTCAGGTTTGTTAGGCATCTGAGTATTTTTGAAGATTCTCTCTCCTCTCAGTTTCTAATGTTCTATTGTTGTGTGTATATTTGCAGGAGCTTTTCCAAAAGTACTATGACGCTGTTATGCCTTACTTGAAAACCATATTGATCAATGCAACTGACAAGTCTAACCGCATGCTTCGAGCAAAATCTATGGAGTGTATTAGCTTAGTTGGGATGGCTGTTGGAAAGGACAAATTTAGGGATGATGCAAAGCAGGTTCATTATTTAGACCTTTTTTTAATCCTGTGTACTTTAATATTTGATTACTGGTTGACTGTGATTTTGATGGGTAGTGAATCCTTGGGGTGCTATATGGGTCACTGGCAGTAGAATAATAAGGATGTTTGTGAAGTACTGGTCTGACAATTGTGACAAATTGCTATAATATTCAGGTGATGGAAGTCCTCATGTCATTGCAAGGATCCCAGATGGAAGCAGATGATCCAACAACTAGCTATATGTTGCAAGTATGTCTTACCATCTCATGAACATGTTCATTGACTTTGTGACAAATATAAACAGGGCATTTTATGTTGCGAGTATGTCTCTTTCCAGGCTTGGGCTAGACTTTGCAAGTGCCTTGGACAGGATTTTCTTCCCTATATGAATGTTGTAATGCCCCCATTGCTTCAGTCTGCTCAGCTTAAGCCTGATGTAACTATAACATCTGCTGGTTCAGATGCTGATATTGACGATTCTGATGACGAGAGGTAGTGTTTGACTCTGTCTATAATTGAATTTCCTTGTTGTACCTCCTATTCTTGAAGTTTAAACTGTTATTAGTCTCTGGAACATTCAGATTTTTAAAATTATATACTGTATAAAGTATTGTTTGCTTTTGTTTTATGCACATATGGTTATTGTTCTTATAAATTTCTTGTTGAGAAATTTTACTCCTTTTGTAGTATTGAAACCATTACACTTGGGGATAAAAGAATTGGAATCAAAACAAGTGTTCTAGAGGAGAAGGCTACTGCATGTAACATGCTGTGTTGCTACGCTGATGAACTGAAAGAAGGATTCTTTCCATGGATTGATCAGGTAACATTTTCAATGTCTATGTACATCTTCTTAAATCGGATTTGTGTCATTTGTTATTAGCTAGCTGCATGTGACGAGTCTACTTCTACTTGCAGGTTGCTCCAACATTGGTTCCACTTCTCAAATTCTATTTTCATGAAGAAGTTAGAAAAGCTGCAGTTGCAGGTATTTGTTCATCCTAATGTGTCAGTGGCCTGGTCATTTTGTATTTTTGTTGATTTTATATGGTTCTTGATGTATAGCCATGCCGGAGCTGTTGCGCTCTGCTAAATTAGCTTTAGAAAAAGGGTTAGCTCAAGGTCGTAATGAGAGTTATCTTAAGCAGCTATCCGATTATATAGTGCCAGCTTTGGTGGAGGCATTGCACAAGGTCAAAAATTCTACTCTCTTGTGACTTCTCTGCTACTTTAATTTAAGGTGGTATTCAATATTGTTATTAAATCATATATTCTGAATCATATGTTGCAGGAGCCTGAGATAGAGATATGTTCAAGTATGTTGGATTCACTGAATCAGTGCATACAGGTATTCTCGACATATTCTGGTATCTTCCTATTGTAAATGTCGCGCCTATAATTTTTTGCTGAAACCTAAGATAGAGATCAAGTATGAGAGATTCACCTGCACTTTCTTTCTTGAAAATTCAAAGTGGTTTAGTGAGTGTCATATTCTAAGTTTGTTATCTAAGACTTGTACATTAATATGCTTTTCTACTAGATTTCTGGACCACTCCTTGATGAAGGCCAAGTAAGGTCGATTGTGGATGAGATAAAGGAAGTTATTACTGCAAGTGCGTCAAGGAAAAAGGAAAGAGAAGATAGAGCCAAAGCTGAGGACTTCGACGCTGAAGAAGGAGAACTTATCCATGAAGAAAATGAGCAAGAAGAGGAGCTTTTTGATCAAGTAAGCTTAGTGATATTATATGATCACTGGGCTGTACTTTTGAACTGAATTCTAAATTTTTATCCGTGAAGGATCTATCAATCAATTCCTAATTGTTCATTCTTTTTCCTCTCTTCTTCATGCTTAAACAGATTGGTGATTGCTTGGGAACCTTGATCAAGACATACAAGGCGGCTTTCTTGCCATTCTTTGATGAACTCTCAACATACTTGACACCCATGTGGGTAAGTACTCAATTTTCTAAATTCTATCATTTGACCTATAAGGCATTTCCATTAGTTTATTGCTTTCTTGACATCATAAATGCTTTTGTGGCTGGCCTATTGCTACTATTAGATAGAATACTTTTACTGTTTTTATGTATGCATAAAAATAAATTGTCAAAAGTCCTTTATTACAGATCGGTACTCCTAGATATTACTTTTCTGCATTCTGCCTCATGTATCTGCAAGGAGAGTACATCTTTTTGTACAAATGCTTCTCTGATGAGTGACATATAATGTGGTTGCGACATTGCTTATTTAGATCTGATGCTATTATGCTAACAATTGCAACTTGGATTTAAGTTCTATATACATTCCAAATGGAACAAAGAAAGTCTTTGTCTGTGTTCCTCCATAAAAATGCAGATAATACTTGAGGCTCCAAAAAACTACGCTTGTTTTTTTTGTGCTATTAATTGTTTGATATTTCATTTTTTGCTGTTTGCTGTTCTTTCTTCACTTGGATTAACTTACAAATTGTGACATTTTCATGTGCAGGGCAAGGATAAATCGAGTGAAGAGAGACGAATTGCCATTTGCATCTTTGACGATTTGGTGGAACACTGTCGAGAAGCAGCACTTAGGTCAGCTTTCACATAAAGGAACCTTGTTTGAGCTGGTGTTTCAATGTGTTAATATTTACTTGTTGTGGTGCAGGTATTATGAAACCTACCTTCCTTTCCTATTGGAAGCATGTAATGATGAAAATCCTGACGTTCGGCAGGTCTGTTTCACGATAATCTCTATTCTGTATTCTTTTTACCATAAACAACCTTAAAACTGATGAAACATTTGTCACTTATCAGGCGGCAGTTTATGGACTTGGCGTTTGTGCTGAGTTCGGTGGACCTGTGTTCAAACGTCTTGTTGGAGGTACTTTTGCTCACAATTGCTATGATGCATACCCTTCAAGCTTTTTAAATGAAAAGTCTATTAAGAAAAAATTTCCTCCTCTCTTTGCAGAGGCGCTTTCCAGGCTAAATGCTGTTATAAACCACCCTAATGCAACAAATCCCGATAATCTGATGGCATACGACAATGCTGTCTCAGCTCTCGGAAAAATATGTCAGTTCCATCGTGATAGTATAGATGCTGCTCAGGTATTCTGTTGGCTCTTTCTCTAATCATTTTTCCCCACTTGTCATTTTTTTGATAGCTTTTTTGTACATTGTCCCCTTATCTGCTTTGTACTCCCGGCAGGTAATTCCTCTTTGGTTGAACTGCTTGCCAATTAAAGGAGACTTGATTGAAGCAAAAGTAGTGCATGAACAACTTTGTGCCATGGTTGAAAGGTAAAGAGTCCGTTTTCTCCCCTCTATTCTAATTCCCTCTCCACTAGTCGGTCTAATGGCATAGTTTTACACATCATCTTCATTTGCAGGTCGGATCGGGAATTGCTTGGGCCTAATAATCAATACCTATCTAAGATAGTGGCAGTTTTTGCTGAGGTACTTATCTAAACGTCTTAGCTGATTACTCTGTAGTCTTCCAGCTGAAATTGACGTCTCACCTGAAAACGTGAACAAAATAAATGTCAGGTATTATGTGCTGGGAAAGATCTAGCGACGGAGCAAACTGCTAGTCGGATGATCAACCTATTGAGACAGCTTCAGCAAACACTGCCACCTTCTACCCTTGCATCCACATGGTCATCTCTACAACCTCAGTTGCTTCAAGCCCTACAATCAATTCTCTCATCATAAATGCCTCTGATCATCTTGCCTTCATTGGTTTGGCCACCATGGTCTTTTTCTCATGGTGACTTTGTATTGTTTATTTCTTGAGAGCCTGCAATTGTGAGAGGGAGGATGGATTTTACAATTTTGTGTAAGTTATGTATATTAAGGGTGACTGCTGCCAGGAAAGAAAAGATGGAAATTTGCATCTTCTTTTTTGTGTGTTTTTGTTCAACTGGTCAAGTTTTGATGGGCTAACGTGGTGGAGTTTTTTTATCCTAATGGTTCATAAACTTCGTTTTCTTGGTCAATCTAGTTTTGTGATGCTATTTACTTGTCTCTTCCATTTTCATAACAAAAAATTCTTAGTAATTGGGTGTATAAAAGGAATTTAAAAATAGAAGACAATTATAAAGCTTACCTAATATGAAAAACATATTTAAAAATGCTGCTGAATCAAGAGAAGACTGATTGTTTTCCAAAGTGATACATGAAGTGACACGTGATGACCCTCGTGTTGGTTAAATTATTGTGGTTTATAGGATGAAATTGAAAATCACTTGATCAAAAAATCCTATTAATTCAATATAATAACTAACAAAACGGTTTTACTTGATTCGTACCCTTGGCGGGTTAATTTGAGGTTTTACAACCAAAGTCCAAAGAGGGGTTTTTTTATCCAAGTAAAAAAACGGCTGCTTAAATAGTGTTGCTTTGAGTGAGAGGCGTTGTTCAAGAAGTGAATGGGACTATTAGAAGAGCGACCGCAATGGTCTCCATTAGAGAAACAATGCTCCTTCCTGCTCCAGCGAATTCATACCAAACGCTCCCTCCTCCAACTCCACGCTTTCATCATCCGCAACGCCATTGAGACCAATCTCAATCTCCTGACCAAATTCATCTCTGTCTGCTCTTCGATCCCCACCACACGCCTGGACCCGTTTGATGGCGTCGAACACGCTCGCCGAGTGTTTGATCGGAGTCCTCAGAGGGGCGACACTTTCCTTTCCAATATCATGATTAAATGCTGTGTTGATCATGCTCAATTCGGCGGCTCACTGTTGCTTTATAGAAGTTTGAGGAGGGAGACCTGTTTTGTTCCTGATAAATACACCTTCTTGTCTCTGGTCAAGTCCTGCAGTTCAAGTTTGTTTGTCTGTCAAGGAAAACAGTTGCATGATCATATCCTCAAACTTGGGGTTTGCTTGGATATGTTCTTGGGAACCACGGTTGTTGATATGTATGCCAAGTTTGGGGATATGGGGAGTGCTGGTAAGATGTTCGATGAAATGCCTGAGAGAAGTCAGGTGTCTTGGACGGCTCTTGTCTGTGGGTATGCGAGGGCAGGGGATGTTAGAAACGCAAGCAAGTATTTTGATGAGATGCCTGAAAAGGATACTCCTGCTTTTAATGCCATGATTGATGTGCACGTGAAGGTAGGGGACATGGGTACTGCTCAACTTTTGTTTGGTTCATTGAAAGAGAGGAATGTCATCTCTTGGACAACTATGATTTCTGGGTATTGTAACAACAATGATGTAGAATCGGCAAGGGTCTTGTTTGATTCAATGCCACAAAAGAACCTAGTTTCATGGAATTCTATGATTACCGGGTATAGCCGGAACAAGCAACCTCAAGAAGCACTGAAGCTGTTCAATGAATTGCAATCAAACAAGTTGTTTGAGCCTGATGCAGTCACTATTCTAAGCATTCTTCCAGCAATAGCAGACTTGGGTGCTTTAGATTTAGGCTGCTGGGTCTATCAGTACGTGCAGAGGAAAGCACTGGATAAATCAACCAAGGTGTGCACCGCACTCATAGGTGTGTTTGCAAAATGTGGTGAAATCTCTAAAGCAATGCGGCTCTTTGAAAACATGAAGGAAAAGGAGATTGCCACCTGGAACGCTGCAATAAACGGCCTTGCTGTCAACGGTATGGCCACGGAAGCATTGAATGTCTTTCAGGACATGAGAGATGCAGGATTCAAACCAAATGAGATTACCATGGTTGGGGTGCTGTCAGCATGTAACCATGGTGGTTTAGTGGAGGAAGGGAAGAAGTGGTTCGAAGCGATGAGTGGATTTGGAATTGCCCCACAAATAGAACATTATGGTTGTATGATAGATCTCTTGGGTCGAGCTGGATGTTTGGAGGAGGCTGAAAACTTGTTAGAATCCATGCCTTATGATCCTAATGGGATAATAATGAGTTCCTTTCTTTCTGCCTGTGGATACCATAAAGATGTGAAAAGAGCAGAGAAAATGTTGGAGAAGGCGGTAAAAATGGAACCTAAAAGTGATGGGAATTATGTATTGTTGAGGAATCTTTATGCCATGGAAAAGAGGTGGAAGGATGCAGATGTAGTGAAGGGGATGATGAGGAGGAGTGGAGCGAAAAAGGAGACTGGTTGTAGTGTTATTGAAGTAGAAAGCAGGGTTTTGGAGTTTGTTTCGGGGGATAAAATGCATCCTCAGTGGAATGTTATAGAGTTTGTGTTGGATAATCTTTTGATACAGATGAATAGACAAGAGAGCGACGCTCTAATGCCAGAGTGAGGAGCCATTGATGTGCCCTTTTGAGATTGGTGCTTCTGATAAAATGCATCCTCTGTAGAATTGTCAAACCTCTTGTATGATATGATTCACTAATGACAGTTTGATTATTAGATTGAGAAATTGTTTATCTAGATCTGATGCTGACAGTTGCAACTTGAATTGAAATTCTGTATTCATTTCAGATGGAGCCACTGTGCTTCATTTTCCGTTAATATAAAAAAGAAAGATAATACTTGACGAGTTTCCTTGGTAATACAATTGTGAGATGAATTCTTTGATATTTCAATTTTTTTTTTTTGTTTTCTGTTCATCATAAAGGTTTGTTTATGTTTTTTTTCATTACTTGGGTAGACCTTGCTACTTTCAAAATTTGATATGCAGTACATTGCAGTACAATGATATACTGAGTGAAGAGTGGATTTGCATTTGTGTCTTTGACTATGTGGTGAAACAATGCAGGAAGCAGCACAAACACCATGTTCCTTAATTTGCTTGTTGGAAGAATGTTCATGTTGAAACTCCTGATCCTTGACAGTTTGATTGGCCATAGATATGCAATTTTGTTTTTGCCTTTTGACAAGCTTAATCTGATAAAAGTTTTGTCACTTGTCAGGCTGCAATTTAAGGACTGCTGAGATTGGTGGACCTGTGATCAAACCTCTGATTTGCTCAATTCTATTCTCTTTTCACTAGTGGGTTTAGTGGCATATATTTGTACATGTCATCTTCATCTGCTGGGGCCTAATAATGAAAATTCCTGCCTAAGATAGTGACAGTATTTGCTAGGCGCTTCTGTATGTGTCTTTTACATTGTATTAAAAGCTGTAGAAAAGGAGCCAGATTCTTCACATTGTGTGATTGTGTGAAATGTCTTTTGCTATATTCATAAACTGTACAGATACAGCTGATACTATTAAAATAATAAGACGAAAAAGAAACTTGTGTCATTCTTGCAGCCACAACTGTTTCGAGCCTACAAGGCTACAACCAATTCTTATAGATTCCTGATTTCGTTTGGGTATGAAGTTACTAGTTACTGCTTAATGGTATGCTAAATTGTAAAATTTCATTAAAATCTTAACGACAAGAACGCTGAAAATATCAGTAGCTCGATCTAGACTGATATGTTTAACGTATATTACAATCTTCTTTGTTTTGTTAAGTTTGGGGTATGAAGTTGGAATCATTTTTTAATAGAGAATGTTCAGTCTGGTGTTCCTAAGAGGAATAACATGTATCAAACAGAACTATTGGTAAATCTAGCATTTAGCTTTTCACCAAAATAAAAGTAGTCATGTTATCTAAACTTATTTAAATTTTTAACTTGGATGTTTGATAAATTAACCTGAATAAAAAAATGTAGATAAATATCTTTCATAATCTTTTATAAATATCTTTCATAATCAGAAAATGTAGATACCTATTTTATTTTTAACTTGAAAAATACACAAACAAATACAGCGAATAAAGTTTAGTATTTTACACTGTATATAACTAGTACTTATCAATTAAACATGGATTAAACAATAAATAGACAGCATTTTTTTAAAATATTTGTTCTACCAAAAAAAAACGTTTTTTTTAAAAATAATTGTGTATGTGTCGGGCACATTTCCTTTTTTATATGCGTTTATTGTTATGAGTTACGACAATTTCTTAAATTGCTTTGTTGTTTCTTAAGATTGATGAATATATCGGTATAAAAGATATTATTGAATCCTTATATGGAGTTTTCAAAATACATTTATAATATTTTCCTATTTGTGAATT
Source organism: Fallopia convolvulus (assembly GCA_964016875.1). Taxonomy (NCBI): domain Eukaryota; kingdom Viridiplantae; phylum Streptophyta; class Magnoliopsida; order Caryophyllales; family Polygonaceae; genus Fallopia; species Fallopia convolvulus. Next base: position 27,104,477 of record OZ024733.1, read on the forward strand.
TTGTTATTATCATATTTATTCTTACAATCCATACGAAATTGTGAAACAAAAGGTAGCATCATAATAATCTAATCCCATGTAGGTTGACATCATTGTTGAAGTTGGTAGTCATACACTTATACTTGTCTGATTATACATTTAAAATAGTTTTAAAAACTAATTTTTAAACGTAAAATCATATATAAATGACATGGTAGCCAATTAATTGGTCCATGATTAAGACCTTTGGATAAACTTGGCAAAATTCTATGGATCCACGTACAAAGGCCTGGCTAGGTCGAAGTGTCGAACCAATCATCTATCTGAATATGAAGATAGTAAGTGTTGATTAAACTAATTATCCAAGTTTTGTTAGTCCAATCAAGTTTGTTTTTTACATTATATGAAAGTGTTTTGTTCGTCCAATCAAGTTTTGTTTGCATAGCAATTAAGTTTCTACTAGCTCTATTTAATTCCTTTATCTACCTTGTAAACATGTGTAGTACGTATTTATGCCGTAGAATATATGATATGAATGTGAAATTATGTTATAGATATTGTATATAAACCTTTTAACAAAGATCCCTTCACCTACCTTGTCTTTGTTTTTATGACAAGGTTTACGGGGTAAAGTGGCAAGTTAATACTCCTAGTCTCCTAACCAATATATAAATAACAAAGGAGTTGTCACTTGTACGTAATTTAAGAAATTTATGAGTTAGGGAACAAAGATGAGGGAATACGTGTCATACGCATACGGGGTCAAAGATAGGACGATAATGTCAATCTATTAACTTTAACCATATTGAAACAAAAACGGTCAAAAAGACATTTTGGTATTTTAAATGACCCCTATAACACAGATTGGTATTTTAAAAAATGTTGGAGACAATAAAGCATTTTCAGTGACCCTCAATGGACAAATAAATTTTTTTTTATTATGGGTTCACTTAAATTGACCCAATTTTCCTATTTTTAAATATTGGATAAAAAAATACATAAAATTTAACCCAAATTCAGTAAAACCCATCGATCTCTTTCTTCTATCCAGATCCTTCTCACCTGCTTAATTTCAAAAAAAATGTTTGGAAATTAATCTGGCATTGCTAACTAGAGAACCAATAAGACAAAATGTTTGGAAATTTCTCAATAATCGTAATGAATCTTGCATCAACTTAAAATTAGGGAGATAATGAACACAAATCGTTGCACATTTACACAAGTAATTATCTAGTTTGTTTCTTTATAATTAATATTATCTGTTTTCTTTTGACTAATATATTCACATACTTATCATCTTGCCGTGCTTGATGCCTTTCCTTAAAACCAAAAAGTGAATTTCTGAAGTTGTTGTAGATACAGAGTTCATAGAAACAAAATTTTGGACTTCTGGTTGAAGAAGAAGAAAGTTGAATTGAAGGGTTTAAATTTAATTGGGTTAAGTTTATAGAACCGAAAGTAAACCGAGTGAATTTGAGTGAACCCAAAACATAACGATCAAAAGGTTTATTTTTCTATCCGGGGTTCATTTTAAACACTCTAATGTCTTGCAGTATTTTAAAATACCAATTTGTCTCATGGGGTTATTTAAAATACTAAAATGTCCATTTGGTCAAAGAAAAACTAACGATTACCTTCGACCAAAAAAACAAAAAAAAAAAATTTCAACCAAAAAAAAAAAACTAACGGTTAAAAACTTTCATTCGTGCGCCTTAAACTTGTAAGTTGTACGTAATTTACCAAAAAAACTAATAATTAACTAGGCAATACATAGATTTATATTTTTACGTAAATTTAAAAAAGACAACCAATTATGTTGTTATAGTGGGATAATATGCTAAGGCCTGTTTAGATTACACAGGACAATACATTATCTTGCATTATAATGTAAGATTTAATGCAATTTTACATTAAATCTTTCATTATAATGCAAGATATAATGCATTGTCCTGTGTAATCCAAACAGGCCCTAAATTTTCTTAAGTATTCATTTAGAGATTTTGGTATTGATAGCATGTATGAAGAGCCTGAAGTGAGAGGATTGCATCATTTAAAATCTTTATAGTATCCGATTCGAACGTAGAGAGTCGGAGATATTAAAAAATGCTCTTTCCCTAACAAATAAGATATGTGTGAAATGGCCCCACATGGAGTGGCCTAGTGGTAAGAGGCATGGAGGGATGTTGGGAGGTCCTAGGTTCGATCCTTGCCTCCTCCCCTACACTTGATATGTCTCACCATTACTCCTACCACTAGATCGAGCCGGTCGGTGTAAGCCGGTTTACCTAGTTCGTGCGCTTTGCCGGCTAGTTCAAGGGGTTTACCACCAAAAGGTGGGTCCCCCGTTAAAAAAAAGATATGTGTGAAACTGAATTTCATTTTTCTCTCTCAACTCTATTTAGATATGAATTATGTTGTACTTGCTCCCGATTAGGACTGGTCATGTGTCGGATTATGGGTACTCGAAACTCTTCCATCATCCGACCCACGAATAAAAATGGCTAACCCGACTCACCCATCACATGTGAAACCTTTCATCCATATTCGACCCACCCATCACCCGTGAATTATTAAATTATAATAATATTTTTTCATAAAGTTCTAGAGTTAATAAAAGAAGCATTGACAATATGGTGACACTAAAAAGGGGCGGCAATGGAGTGAGGAAGACTAGCAGTGAAGGAGAGTTGTTGGTGGTGATGTTGATCGAGAAGATGATAGTAAAGATTCAAAAAAGACGGTCAAAGCAGTGAAAGTGACAACGTTATTTGGGAAGCTAAGGGGAAGTTGAAGATGGTAAAATGGAACACGACTGATAACTAATAAGTAATAGAATTTGGAGGCGAAAATTTTAAGTTTGTTGGAGATATTAGTAATTAAATAGTACATATATTAGGTAAAATTATGCGGGTGGGTCGGGTGAATTGGGCGTAAAATCTCACCCATATCCGACCCATCACCCGTTTCACACATCACCCGACCCATCTATCACCCGCTAGCTTTTCTTCGTTTTTTCAACAGTATATTTGAATCGGGTGAAGCGTGTGGGTTGGTCACCCACGGATAATGTCCGGCCCTATTCTCGATCTCTCTCGTTACTACTTATCATAAAGGTCGGTTTGTTCATCTTCATGAATTGATTAACGTAATCTTCAACTATAGCTAAAGCATTTCAATATATTAAGTTATAGCCTTAACATAATTCTTTTCAGAATTGTTTTTCAATTTATAAAGTAGAGATATATAAATTTAATCTCAAACGGTCACCAACTGAACGACGTGCTTCCAAATGCTAATCTACATTTGTTGCCTTCACGATCTTGGTTTACTGTTGACCCTTTCCTTCAACTAAAACTAATCCATCATCATCCATGGATGTGTTTAATTATATAAATGTAAATCAAAACATACAGGAAAAGGACAAATAAATACTTCCCCCAGAAGTTTTTGTTTACTTTTTAGGGGCGAACGATAGCTAGTAGAATATTAAATATGAATTATAGCATAAATAAATCAAGGATAACTTCTTGTAGAAAATATAATCTACAGAATCTGAATAAGCTTGCATGTCATTTTCATTAGTTTATGCTCATATACTGACTTTCACGTCCATTAATTTGCTACATTTTTGGAATTGACTTTTTATTAACTAGCATCAAAATTCAAAACTATATTTCTACCAAAAAAATCACAGCTATATTTGTAATATTTCAAGTTTGTTTCGAGTCTTAATGCTCCAACCATATTATGTGCTATTCATAACTCGAAAGGTGCTCAAATCCTACCAAATTTCTAATGCAATTGGCAACTTGTAATGTATTACAAGTTGGGCTATTTTAACAATGCTAGTCTAAGTTATTTAAAATTTGAATTATAAAATAATCTTCACAAAACCCAAAATTCGGCTCAAGTTGTTTCATGATTTTATGCATATGAGCAATACATGTATAATTCCAGTTAAAATACAGCATATGGCTTAGAAATATGAGCCCTAAATTCTAATTTGTGGGGATGAAGCACGCACTGTCTAATCGCAAGACAATATTAAACAACAAAAATATGAAATATTTTAATCAAATAAAAACATTGTTGGAGATGAAGTTTGTTTCTTCTTTTACACGTATGCAATAACAAAATTTAAAAAATCATACAATTGACCCTTCCTTGGCTATGATTTCAAACATATATAAATCTCCAAGAACTGCCAAACCAACAAAAAAACATGCATACAACTTTTCCATTAAAATCACACCCAAAGTTTCCTCTTTAAAATTCCCAATCTCCTCCGCCATCTTTTGCCCAAATGGAAATCCATTTCCAACAAAATCAAACTCAAAAGATGGCAACTTCAACTCCAATAATCCCTCCAAACAAACCCACCAAATTCAAGGCCTCCTCAAGAACCAAAAACACAAGCACCAATGGCAACAACCACAGCAAGTTTGTGGGTGTAAGGCAAAGGCCATCAGGGAGATGGGTGGCTGAGATCAAAGACACCACACAAAAGATCAGAATGTGGCTCGGAACCTTTGAAACCGCGGAAGAAGCCGCTCGTGCCTATGATGAGGCCGCTTGTCTTCTTCGCGGGTCCAATACTCGAACCAACTTCATGACCACCCAAGTCTCACCTGACTCTCCTTTGGCTTCTAGGATTAGAAAACTCCTAAACAGCAAAAAAAACACGAAAAACCCGACTCTTGATTCCCCTAATTCTTCCAACACCAACTCTCCCACATTTGGAGCTTTGGCCAATTACACTCCCACAAATTGTACCACATTTGGTGCTGCTAATAACACCATTAGCTTTGCTGGTGTTGTTGGTGATAATACTAGTCCTCTTAGCAATGGATATTGCATTAATAATCCTCCTAGCTTTGATTATTCTCTTATGGGTGAGAAAATTCAGCAGACCCAGATTGTTGATCATGGATATAAGCCTAGTTTGAGCTCTTGTGTGGATAATTATGAGATGGGTTTGTCTCAATGTAATGTAGCTTGGGGCGGATACAACAACGGAGGATTTGAGCGCGTTCCATTTGCGCAAGAGCCACCGGATTATCCTAGGAATGTTGTGGCATTTCCTGAGCAAAATTCTGAGATGGGTTTTTCGGAGTTTCAAAGGATTGAGATGGAGAGGCAGATTTCGGCTTCGTTTTACGCCATGAATGGAGTCCAACAGGAATGTATGGAAGCTGCAGGATTTGTTCATGATCCTACCACCATGACTACTTCTGATGCTCTTTGGGATCTTCCTCCTCTTTGTTCATTGTTCTGTCCAATCTGAATTTGACATGATTTTTACCATTTATTCTAGCCCACATGTTGATTCCAAATCCAGTTCATCTCTTTTACAAGAAAGGAAGACTGTGTAATAGCTCTTACATTTTTGTCCCATTTTATAGGATTTTTCAAGAAAGTCTTGTGAGATCAGGAGCTTTAAGAGAGGATCTGATATATTCTCCTGTCCTGATGTACTATGGAATCCAATTCAAACTAAGGATTCTTATATACTACCAAACTATCTTAAAAGCTTGTAACTGTAAATTCTGTGTTTTTCTCCTATTTGGAAGGACCGTCTTAGGATGGTTTTCTTGTAAGCAGCCATTTTTTAATTGGAAAAAAGGGTTTCTTCAATCATTATTCTCCATTTTTTTACCCTTAAATAATCATATCTGATGCTATGATTAAGCCCATTATATTTCTTGGTAGGATTTTTTTGTTTATTGATAATCATTGAGACTGTATCTCTGCATCATCATCATCATTTACCTACCAAAAATGATGCTGAGATTATATTATACATAGAAGAATATTGCTTATAATTGTTCATTTACGCATCATACATCAAAGAGAACCTTCATGCCGTCAATGAGAAAATTGTAGAAGAAAATATGAACTTTAGAATAAGCTAAATACAGAGCTACCAATAAGACCAAAAAAAAAATACAGAGCTACCAATTTACAAACTTTTACTAAAAGTTACAAACATTTGGCGATCATAGCCACTACAGCATTGAAATTTATATGTAACATTTCCACCATTCCATTCTCTACACAAAGGGCGAATTCTAGCTCCTTCGCAAACATAGCCACTACAGCATTGCTAAAGTTCATCCAAATAAGGTGATCATATTAAAAATAGTTTGCGATCAAACATTTAACACCTAAAAGTCTTTACTACTTTCTTTCCAATTTATCAAGGAAATGCCAAAATAGTCCTTTACTGCAAACCAAGTTGACACATTATAAACTTGCAAGTTCATAAGAATCCCACAAACACAAATGCAATAGATATTTTTACACATGCAATTCAACATAACTAACACTTTCTTCTTCCAAGAAGACGAGAAGAATGAAAAAACAAGGTTTTCCACCCAAACAAACTTCTGCAACAAAAATATAAACAAAATGCACACCTGGGAAGTGGTAAAATCCCTAATAACATGCTTTTGACATCATAAAGAATGACTCACACCTCAATACTCTTCACCCTCGTCATCTTCTTCTCCAGCTTCAGCACCAACTTCCTCATAGTCTTTCTCAAGGGCAGCAAGATCCTCACGGGCCTCTGAGAACTCTCCTTCCTCCATGCCTTCACCAACATACCAATGAACAAACGCTCTCTTAGCGTACATCAGGTCAAACTTGTGGTCAATTCTGGCAAAAACTTCAGCAACTGCTGTGTTGTTGCTGATCATGCACACTGCTCTTTGCACTTTCGCAAGATCACCACCAGGGACAACAGTTGGTGGCTGGTAGTTGATACCACACTTGAAACCAGTAGGGCACCTATCATTATGTAGAAGAATTTATTGGTCAAAATCCAATGACATGGAAAGGGGATTAGCTCTATTTGCTTTATCTCTTCCCTACTGACACTCAATCCCAAACTTAGAAAAGTATAGAAAAAAGGCAGTCATTTTGCACTGAGAATTGGCTGTGAATTACCCAAAGGCTAAATATTCCAATTGTTCTAGTTCAAATCATAAATGTCATCATGTTGTTTGACCATTTTGTGTGTGTCTGGATAAACTATGGTAATGCATGATCTTGCATTACACCTTAAGATTTGATGCAACGGGTAATCCAAACGCACCAACCATCAATAAAGGGGAAAAGAAACATCACCACGGTACATTAACAGAAATTCACAAAACAAAAAAAAAAATGAAGGATTATTTACTCACCAGTCAACAAACTGAACAGTTCGTTTTGTTTTAATGCTAGCAACAGCAGCATTAACATCTTTGGGAACAACATCACCACGGTACATCAAACAGCATGCCATATACTTTCCATGCCTTGGATCACACTTAGCCATCATGCTTGAAGGTTCAAACACAGCAGTTGTTATCTCAGCAACTGACAAATTCTCATGGTAAGCCTTCTCAGCAGATATGACAGGAGCATAGGATGATAACATAAAGTGGATGCGAGGGTATGGAACAAGGTTAGTCTGGAACTCTGTGATATCAACATTTATGGCTCCATCAAACCTCAAAGAAGTGGTCAGTGAGGAGATAATTTGAGAAATTAAGCGGTTCAAATTGGTGTAGGTTGGTCTCTCAATTCCTAGGGATCTCCTGCATATATCATATATTGCTTCATTGTCCAAAAGGACGGCAACATCAGTGTGCTCAAGGAGAGAATGGGTGGAAAGCACACTGTTGTAAGGCTCTACAACTGCTGTTGAAACCTAATAAACATGAACAAAATTGTGTTACAAGCATTGAAAAACTGCATTAACTTCAGTCAATAGCATTGGTGATTCTGAATATCAGAGAAAATTCACTCCCAAATTAAAATCAGGTACATCAACATTTCCATTCTGCATGAGAAAGTTGATGTAGGCTAGTTGACTACTATTAGTCATTACTAAACCTGATAAATTCAAAACAGCTGATTTTTTAACCAATATGCTGTCCGGCATAGTAATCAGTCAAAAATACCTGTGGAGAAGGATATATTGTAAATCCAAGTTTTGACTTCTTTCCATAATCTACAGACAGGCGCTCCAGAAGTAGTGAACCAAATCCAGAACCAGTTCCACCACCAACAGCATTAAATACCAAGAACCCTTGCAAACCAGTACAGTTGTCAGCCAATTTTCTCACTCGATCAAGGCAAACATCAATAATGTCCTTCCCCACTGAAACAAGGATTTCGATCAACAATCAGATAACTGCAAGAAATAGATGCTAATTTAGGTACTGAAACATCATCCCATATAAAGGACTTGCCTGTATAGTGGCCCCTGGCGAAGTTATTCGCAGCATCTTCTTTACCAGAAATAAGTTGTTCTGGATGGAAAAGCTGCCTGTAAGTTCCCGTCCTGACTTCATCAATAACAGTAGGCTCCAAATCAACAAACACTGCTCTAGGTACATGCTTTCCAGCACTAGTTTCACTGAAGAAGGTGTTGAATGAATCATGCTCCACGCCTACAGAGGTATCACTGCAAGTTAAACAAATTCGGTCAGCTCCCAAAAGAGAAAATTCGACCAAAAGTACTACAAAGAAGACAAATCATATTTCTTAGGATAGCCAAGGCCCAAGGGTTTGTTTGGCAGATGCCCATTATGCCATATATAAGTCGTACTCAACGGGGTCAATGAGACCCATGTACAAATTTTCTCTCTCAAGTCATAGACATTCAGAATGCTTTGGTCATTTCAACATATCAAATTACTATGATGCTTCTCCCTAAACTCTGCTTTCTAATCTCTGAGTTCCATATGACGCTGAGTTGCAGTAAAAGAAAACTTTCTAACAAATAATTGCAAAAACAACATAGTTTTTGCTTGATATAAGAAATGAGAAGCAGTGAGTTGTCGGTACTTGTTAGAGATAACATATACAAAATTTTATTAAACTTCGTGCTAATTGATAATGCAAATGACATCTTTATTAAACCAAAGCTGTAGACGGTTTAATTATGCATACTCATATAAGAATTCAGGGGAATTAACACTTATTCTCAGCATGTAGTCAGTTTTTTTTTCAAAATTTCAGAACTCATTTGAAAAACTACAAAACTAGAAGGTTCATTTCATGACCCACAATGACAATTGACAACCCAGCATAACAAATTACAAAACCGGTCAAATGCCTTACATTCATGACTTCACCATTCGGATTACGTGGGACAGAGACTTGCAAATATGAAAAATGTTGATGACAATAAAACAGTGATCAACATCATTGGACTTGTGTATCGTTTAGAATAATTATCAAAGGAATTAAGATGAAGAATAACAAAAAGATTAAAAAATTTCTTCCAGGCAAACAATACAAACAAACAAATTAATATTCAACAACACTAGTCGAAAATTGCGGCAAAAGGCGAACAATTCTAGAAGATCAAATAGCTAAGAAAACCTAAAATTGCAAATATTCGAAAGAATAATCAGTAAATTGAACCCAAAAAAAACACAATACTTAAAAATCGGGCGATCGGAACTTCCCGCACAGTCGCAATCGAAATGACCAAACCCGGAAACAACCAATAAATCAATAATTCGCAATTTCAGATATTAACCACAACAACAATAAATGCGAAGCTAGAGAGAGAGGAGTAATGAATCGACCTAGGCATCATGCCATCGGGCTGAATTCCATGTTCAAGGCAGTAAAGCTCCCAACATGAATTGCCGACCTGAATACCGGCCTGCCCTATGTGAATACTGATGATTTCTCTCATCTTCACCCCCAACAACGACAACAGAAAACAGCCAAACGATTCCTAATTTCTCCTCTCTTTTTGCTCTTTCTCTCTCAGCGCGATAATTCTGTTGGATGATGATGAATGAAAAGTTTCTGGAGAGGAGGAGAAGGTGCTGGAGATGAAGAGAACTGCTGCCCTGTTCAACGTTTTCGGGGTGGATTTATTTTTAGATTGTAGAATATTTTATTACGATTTATTTGCTTTTTAAAAAACGAAATTTATATAATACTACCTTTTTTTATACTGTGGAATAAAAACTGCAGGATTTGGATTTAGGTTTCATACATAAAAATGCAGCTGTGCTTATACTATACTCCGTAATTAATAGGAAAAACAGGGGGTTTAAGCTAGAAGTGTGTGGGGTCCTATCCAGATGGGCTTCGTAGGTTAAAGTGAGCTGGCCCCACCAACTCCCTCATTCAAGTTTAAGTGCCAACAGCTAGATTCCCTTTTGATGCCTCGAACTTTTTGCATACCAAAATTTATGTCACTTCATAAGGGTCCGTTTGGTGACATGAATTATAATGTTATTACGTGTTATTGGGTATTATTTCTGTTATGCTCAAATGATAAATCCAAGTATTAGCTCTTAGGTTACATAGGATATGGTATAGCACTATGTAAATATTCTAGGTAGACCAATAAATCAAGAACCGGGTTCAAGACTATTTTATAAGCTTGCTTGATAGCTGAACCGGGCTTGTGTGCCACCCCGGATCATCCCGGTTTGGAGGCAACAAACCGGATTCTCCTCTTGAGCTGGCTTGTGTCATTTAGCTTGATTCAAGCCCAATACCAACATTTGGCCCAAACTAATGAGGCCAACCCAATAGCCAAAGCTGAAGCTCGCCTTAGTTGGAACGCAGCGTTTTGTGCTTGAGCTTGAGAAGCTTTGAGACTTCACTATATAAGCTCGTTATTGCCTCTCGGGAGCTCATTCGCCGCTTTGCTCAAACCCTAGATCTCAGAGTGAAAGAGAGAGAGAGAAAGAGAGGAGAAGAGAGAGCTCGTCGCCGGAGGTCGAAGAAGGTGATCGGAGAGGCGATCCCTGTGCCGGAGAAGACATTGAAGACTCTCGTCAAAGATTCTACTTGAAGCTTTGCCAGCCTCTAGGGGGCCGAAACCCTAGATCTTCTTCCTTAGCTTTTCTTTTGTTATCTCTGCTGTGTATCTGTGTTTAGGAACTACTTGATCTTTGGTTTGCCGTTTGTTTGCCGTTTGTTTGCATCTGTGTAACCATCCTTGAAATCCTTGATAGTGGATTGGGAAGGGTCTCCCCACTGAGACTCCGCGGACGTAGGTTTTAACACCGAACCGCGTAAACATCTCTGATGTCACTTGTTCTTCGCTTTCTTGTTCGATCTTGTATGTTTGAGTGTGTTTCGATTACTATTTCGGTTGGATCTAGTTTCACAATTTCTTTAAGCCCAAAACCAGCAACGAACAGTCGTCGCCGTCGATCATCAGTAACCACCACCTAAATCTAGATCCACTACTCCAAGAACTTAGATCCAGCCACCTAAGCCTTTCACGCTCTTCTTGCCCACCCAATCGTGTTTGGTAACTGTACGTCTTTTCTTTTTGGGAAGCATTCCGTGATCGCAGAGTGTGAATATGCGCTCGCAGATCTTCACCAAAATGTTCTTTCGAACCTAGTACATGCATGTTAGCTCGGCAAGATTGAAAGGAAAACTAACCTGAAACCAAAGAAAAGAAAAAGACAAAGAAAAAGAAAACTTAGCTCGAGTTGCCTCCCGAGCAGCGCCTTTGTTTAATGTCGTTGGCTTGACATTTGAGCCTTCTTTATCAACATCCTGGGTTGGATCAGCAAGACCCACCTCCTCTAGCACTTCCTGACTGACTCCCTCGTGGTATTTCTTCAATCTTTGACCATTAACCTTAAACGCCTTTTGGGAGTCCCCATCAAATAATTCCACATCCCTATGTGGAAAAACTCGAGCCAATGTATATGGTCCAGCCCATCTAGAATGGAGCTTACCCGGGAAGACTGTGAGACGAGACTAAAAGAGAAATACCTTGTCTCCAGCTTTGAATTCCTTCATTAGGATGTTTTTGTCATGACATGCTTTTGTTTTGTTTTTGTAATTCACAGCATTGTCATAAGCATCCAATCTCAACTCTTCAAGCTCTTACAATTGTAATTTCTTGAATGCTCCATCCTCTTCAATTCTGAAATTGCACTTTTGGACCGCCCAGTAATCCTTGTGCTCAAGATCCACTCGCAAGTGACATCCTTTCCCATAGACCAATTTGAAGGGAGACATCCCAATGGGTATCTTATAAGCTGTACGATAGGCCCACAAAGCATCATTGAGCCTTAGACTCCAAGTCTTCATGTTGGGAGCCATTGTCTTCTCTAAAATTGTTTTATCTCCCTATTGGACACTTCAGCTTGTCCATTGGTCTGGGGTGATAGGCAGTAGAGATCTTTTGGGTGACATGGTAGTTTTTCAATAAAGCACTCACAGTCTTGTTGCAAAAATGAGTACCCATGTCACTTATCAATGCTTTGGAAATCCCGAGTCTAGAGAAAATGTTGTCCTTAAGGAAACCAACAACTTTTTTAGAATCATCAGTCCTGGTGGCCTTTGCTTCCACCCACTTGGAAACGCAGTCAACCGCAAGAAAAATATAAAGGTTCCCATAAGAAGAGGGGAAAGGTCCCATGACTCACACATTCCTTAGCCCTCCACCTCAACCTCTTTCTCCTCTACTCTTACACGAGAGATGGAGGCTGTGTTGGAAGCTTTTGGGAAAAAGCCTTTGGGTGGGTACTGGAATGGGGGAGGAGAACAAAGGGAGTATGAAAGGATTGGAGAGCTGCTCGGAATTGCTGGGAATGGATCTGTCTCCCTCTGATTTTCGTTCCTAAACTCAACCCTTGTTTTGACCTAAATTCGAGTAAACTTCAAAAATCGATTTCTCCTTTGTTTCTCGACCAAATTTGGTGATTCAAAGCTTGAAATAACGAGGAGAATGTCCTCTACAATAACCCTCAAAAGATTGGACTTGATTTGGTGAAGAATCGAGCCAAAACTCATCAAATCAGATCGTAATACTGATTTTCCATATTTTCAGAGGTTGGTGACGAAGGATTTTCGCAGGGTTCGATCTCCGTATTCAGGCAACTATTCCGGGAGATTTTGCCAACAGTTGGAAGGGGGAAACGTGGGATTTATACTGTCTCAAGTACCTTTGCCACCTCGTCCCTGTTGTCTCCGCTGGAAGCCCGTGAACAGGCCTTGACGGCCAGCTTTGCTGCTGAGTTCTGTTACCCAGAAAATTTAGCATCGACGAGTGGTTTTAGCGGGATTCGTTCTCCATCTTCCGGAAACCAATATTGGATCCGTTGCCAACAGTTTGAAGGTGGAAACGTGGGCTTCCAACTGTCGCCGTTAGTCGAGCCACTACATGCCTGGTGTCGCCTCCACGAGTCGGTGAACAGGAGTTCGCGACCAGTTTTGGTACTGGTTTATTGTGCCTAGAAATTCAGCCTTGGCGAGTGATGTTTATCGCCTTTGTTCTCCGTCTTCATTCAATGAATTAAAGTTCGGTTGCCAAAAGTAGTAAGAGGGTGTTGAGGACTTCGAACTGTCGCTTGAATCACCCAAAACGGATATCAAATGAAGCCGCTAGCCATCGACGAAGTTGGCTCGTCGCTCACTTTATTTCCGGACTTTTTATGGATTCAAGTGAAAGGAAAAGGGAAAGATGTATGGAACCGGATTTGCCTCGGAATGCGTGACATGGATTCCGACGAATCATCTTGATTCACTTAGTGCCTCGTTTGCGCGTTGCCTCGATTTGCGTGCCACCTCGATTTGTGTGCAAGAAAATCCCGAAAGCGTATCGCTAGGTAAATTCCGTCTTTCGAGCTTGGCTTATATTATAGAATGATTTTTTTTGGATAAGATCATTCAAAGTTGGGTTTTCGTATTAAATCTCGTAAAGCGTGATTTATCGAATTGGTTAAGTTATAAAATCAGATTAAGTCAAGCAAGTATTTGACAAATTATTATAAGAGACATAATAATTTGTAGTAGTTAATCTTGAAACGGAAATAAATTGATCATAATTTATTTCTATTTTCTTTCCGATACAACCCGAGCTCGAGTCTTGGATGCACGTCATTCGAGATGGAACTAATCGCCTTAAGAGGAGAAATCTCGTATAAGGCAAGTGGACGGTTCTCTCTTGCATTATGGTTATTAAATGAGGAATTGAATCCCATTTGATATTTGTGTTGGGAACAACTTGTGTGCTTATTAAAATATGATAGGTTGTTATATTTGTTAGAAATAATGACCATGTTGTTTATTCAGTTTTGCGGTAGAACTGGATTTAGGTCCGTTATGGGTGATCTTGTATGCTGTCTCACGCTGAGACATTGTTATTGAATTAAGGTAGTTTCAGGGAGGGGAACGTGGTTCCATATCCTCTCTTTAAAAAGATTACATTAGGAGGGGCCTAATCCTAATGGTGGGTCATGACTCTTCCCCTGCTCTTCGTGTGAGAGGGGTGATGCGCACTCTAGCTAAGTGCAATTGGTACGGTGCAGTGTAGACGACAGGGTAATAGGCCTCTCTGATCTTTACCTCACCATATGCAAATGAAAGATCAAGGATAGCTTAAGTCCTGTGATATTGGTACAGGGTAGATGACAATGGATGAAATACTCCGATGATCTCTACAATACCAAAATATTTCGGCAGTAGTTCGAGCCGATTATGAATTACCAACTCGTTTGTGAAAAGTTTTAAAAGTAATATAAGATAAGTGCGTTAGGCACATTAATATACCTGAATGGTTCATCCAGACGGAAAGCCGTTCTTGCTCCCGGTTATGAATGATTCTTAATCAAACTTTGATTAAGTCAATCTGATTAGTCGATGGAGGCTTTTCAAAATGTGATGTGATTAATATGAGTTCCCAACAATTGTTTATGCTTCTTAAAGAAACCACAAGCGGTGGTGTTCTCTCTCTTGATTATGCAAGTCTCCTTCTTTTTCTCTATAAGACTGCTAACTGTTGGATCATAATCCGAGTCTAATCGGATTTGGATGCCAATATGTTTAGTTACAACCATAAGAACCAAGTTAGATTCTCCGCTTGCTTAGTCTTTCATTAGACTAACCCGTCCATCTTCTTTTCTTTTATATGGTCGGCTGGTGTCCACCGTTGGTTTACGATACATCAGGTTCTTCTTGGAAGTTGATTCAAGAGGCGGATTCAGAAGTTTGAAGCTCCAGAAGTTGAAGAAAGGTTTCCAATGGCTATACTTGAGTGAAGATCATGGTTGAACTACTTCAAAGCGAAGCTGAGTTTCAGAAATAAGAACTTAAGGAAGACTTGATGAAGATTTTGTTTAAATAGAAGGTTGTTCTATTTATTTATTCTTTTAAGTTAAGGTTTGTATAAGACCTTTTACGTGTTTTTCCGCTGTAATATTTAACTTAAGTTTGTTAGGTTTTAAATGGTTTCTTTTACCTTGTTCTAGTATGTTCTGTCAGGTTAAAGCCTTGGGTAATTCTAGTTTAGTCCTAATCAGAGTTACTAGCGGTAATACCTCCAAGGTAAGTAAGGGGGTGTTACACCTCTAGTGCAATAGCAATCTCAAAATACCCTGAATAGCCATTTAGAAAACAGTAATAGGAATGACCGACAAGTCGCTCAAGCATTTGATCAATAAATGGCAAGGGAAAGTGATATTTTTTTGTTACCGTGTTCAGCTTACGGTCATCAATGCAGACTCTCCAAGCCATCTGGACTATTGGGACTAATTCCCCATGTATCTCTACCACATTGATACCACCCTTCTTGGGCACAACTTGGGTCGGACTAACCCATTGACTATCAGAGATGGGATAAATCATACCTGCCTGTAGGAGCTTTAGCACCTCCTTCTTGACTACCTCCATCATAGGTGGGTTGAGCCTTCTTTGTGGCTGCCTGGATGGTATGGCACCATCTTCTAGAAAGATCCTATGCATACATGTAGAGGGACTAATCCCTTTAATGTTATCAATGGTCCAACCTAGGGATATCTTGTGCTCCTTAAGTACCTGCACCAATTTTTCATTCTGTTCCTAGGAGGGTTAGTTAGAGATAATAATAGACAAAGTATCACCCTTTCCAAGGAACACATATTTCATATGATCAAGGAGCTGTTTAAGCTTAATTTCTAGTGCCTGCACTACAAAAGGTAGCAACTTATCGCTAGGGAGAGTTAGTGGTATGGGCCCAATGGCCAAATTAAGCATCAGCATGGGACTCACAACAAGCACTCAAATCATCAAGGATCTCATGGTATCTATCAGGTAATTCATAATCCAAGGATGAAAGGTCGATGCCATTCTCTAGAATAGATTGTAACTCATCACCACAAGTAGTATCAAACACATCTTGCACAATGGGATCAATTACATCAATAGAGCATAGAGAATGGTCATCTTGGGGGTATTTCATAGCATTATCCATACTATATTCAAATATTTCCCCATCAAATTCCATGGTTAGGACACCTTTATTCATATCGATTTTTATTTTAGCAATCTTCATGAAAGGTCTACCTAACAGAATAGGTGCAACATGCACATCATGATCTATGTCAAGCATAAAGAAGTTAGCAAGGAATATCAAGTTATCAACCATTACAAGAACATCCTCAACAATCCCTTTCGGGTAGACAGTGGACCTATCAGCTAATTGCACAACAACGCTAGTTTCATGCAAATGTCCTAAGCCTAGTGAAGTGTAAACAGAATAAGGCATGACATTAATAGAAGCACCCAAATCAAGCATGGCTTTATCAATCTTAGTGTCTCCTATTATGCAAGGAATGCTAAACATGCTTGGATCACTGCACTTCTTAGGCATACGCCTTTGAAATACATTCACTGACCTTAACCTTTTGTTTCCCTTTTAATTTTTGGCTCCTCTTAATTTTACATAGATCTTTCAGAAATTTAGCAAATCTAGGAACACTTTTAATCAGATTAAGCAAAGGGATGTTTACCTCACATTTAAAGAATGTCTCAAACATCTCCTTGTCATGTCCTGACATCTTTGTATCCTTGAGTGCCTCATGGAATGGAGGGATTGGCTTCTGGGAGTTCAGTGGAGGAATCTCGGGATGAACATACTCATTGCGGGGTATAGGATTAGAGTCGCGGTCACTGAAGCTCTCTCGCGGACGTGGGTCTTCGGGATTTTTCGCAACATTGTCTCCGCGGGCGAAGATAGGCATTCTGCGGTCACCATCACTCGTTATGCGGTCGCAGATAGTCATTCCGCGGTCGCGGTTCACATCGAGCAAAACTTCCGAGCCCTTAGTTAAGGGTACGCGGTCGCGGATGTCCTCTTGCGGTCGCGGTTCTTCCGAATCTGGCTCGCTACGTGATATTTCTTTCCCTCTCCTGAGACTCTTATGATAAATTTTGTGGCTTGTTGACCTGCACCGCCTCAGCAATATCCACCACCAACACTGAGTTGCGAAAAAAGTCACGGTGATGAGGTCACTAATTTGGGTACCACTCAACCCCGAGTGTTTAACTTGAGGAGAGATGATGTTCGAAATACACCTAATGATTGGAAATAGAGACTGGTTATCAGATTTCATATTAGTATAATTAGTACATGATGATGATGTAATTTTGGGAATGGATTGGATAGGGCGATATCGAGCAGTGTTAGATATTCATAGTAATACCGTAACAGTAACAAAAAATGATGGTTCCAAACATGTATGACAAGAATCAAGGAAGGAGAAGGATGGAGTAATAATTAGCACAATGAATGTGGCTAAGTTGATAAAGAATGAATGTGTAGGATATTGGTGATATGTCTTACAAGGGAATAAAAGAATTCCGGGAGTTAGAGATATTCCATTAGTACAACAAGAGTTTGAAGATGTCTTTCCTAAGGAGTTGCCAAGGCTACCACCTCAACGAGAGGTAGACTCAACATCGACTTGGAGCCAAATACAAGACCAATTTCGTAAGCTCCTTATCACATTAATTCAATGGAGATGCATGAGTTGAAGACTCAACTAGAGGATTTGTTAGAAAAGGGATATGCGCACCCTAGTGCATCACCTTGGGGAGCTCCAATTTTGTTTGCAAAGAAGAAACATGGGTCATTGAGATTGTGCATCAACTATAGAGAGCTGAATCGGGTCACTGATACATTTCGTCTCGCTACAAGGACCAACGTCCCGTTTTATGATACCCGCCTCGGTCTAGGGTAGAATTATGCGGAAGTAATTGACGGAATTTAGCACGCAGGACGGCACACATATCGAGGCAACCACGAAGATTGGTGGTTCGATTGCTACGACGCTAGGGTTTAGCGTCGTCTCGAGGTGAAGACGATTCCTAAGAACGAAACCTTAGAAGAATTGAAGAGCGATTGGGAAAAGGGCGTAGAAGGATTTGACGCTTGAAGGCCTGAGGAAGAGAATCTCGATTTACAAAGGCAAATTCAATTTCATTCAAGCGTAAATAATCCAAGAGCATTCTGACATATTAAATAGATCTAGTAAACCTAACCCTAGAAGCTATGCGAGAATGGACCCGAAAATACAAGCCCAACCCATCTCGTTATTTTAATAAATAAAAAACGGAAATATAAATGATACTAAATATAGTAATGTTTCACTTAAAAATCCTGATAAAAGATAAGATGGAAACCCGAGGACAAGAGATCCAAGTCGAGGGTCGAAGTCCTTCGGCGCCATCGCATAGTGGGGCTCGGCCTGACACAAGGGGTGCGCGGTCGTGCCACAAGGGGCCCTAGCCTGCGCCAAAATCGACAAAGGTTTTCCGAAATAATGCGGGCACGCCCGGTCATGGTGTGGTCGCGCCTGGATCGACTGAGGTCGCGGCACATGGTAACGTGGGCACGTCATTGTGCCGATCGTATGCTCTAGCGAGGAATCCTTCGGAAATACTTGGCTCGATCCTTGACTCCTCCAATTGGCCCGAAATTATGTCTTGGACCAAAGATGTCATTAACATAGTAGTAGGTGGGTCTTGGACCGAACTCATGGATTGAATAGCTCGACTTATGATGGAAAACGTAGCCCGAGCTATGGCCTTGACGCGGGCACGCGTCAAGGGTCCATTGGAACGAACCGACATGGCTTCTTCCTCCTCAACGACGGTCATAGTAGGAAACACATCATCCTCCCCCTTGAGTGGGAAGCGTCCCCACTTCCTCAAAATCAAACTCGGGCTCACCAAAGGGAGATAAATCAGACACGTTGATCGTTGCATGAACATTGCCTTAGGAATCCGGGAGGTCTAACTTGTAGGCGTTGGGACCAATTCGTTCAAGGACACGAAAAGGCCCATCACCCCGTTGATGAAACTTGGTTTTCCGAGCTGCTGAGAACCGTTCCTTGCGCAAATGGATCCAAACAAGGTCTTTGGGCTCAAAGATCATAGGAAGGTGTCCCCGGTTGTGTTGTGTTGAGTACTGAATAGCATGCCGTTCAAGGTGCGCTTTGGTCCTAGCGCGGAGCTGCTGAATTTGATTGGCTCAGTGTGCAACATCAACGTGCTCTCCTTTCTTCAATGGCTTGGGGACAAAATCCAAGGGTGTAATGGGATTGCGCCCATAAACGACCTCAATTGGAGTCAATGAATGTGCCGAATTTTTGGACATTGATAGAGCATATAGATGTAGTTGTTAGAGCATGTTTTTATTTCCGTTTTATGCATGTTAAGCTAGATTTTCGCTTTAAGTTGTAGTTTAGGTTTTATTTCGGTTTAGTTCGGAATCTACGCGTTTGTGTGCCTCATTACAGGTTGGAAGGTGAAGCATGGTGGATATGAAGCATGGACGGGACGAAGTTTAGTGGACTATGGTGGAGTTTGATGAAGCTTAAGTGATACAAGTGAAGATTAGAAGAACCAAGGCCCAAGAGCTTGAGGGATAAAAATGTTTAAATCCGGGTCATGCATTGGAGTCTTATTTTGACACCTCTATCTTGCAATGCTTGGTTTGGGAGCTAAAATGGTCGGATGAAGATGAATTTGGTATCATTGGAAAGCTAACTCGAAGAGCTACAATTCATATTTTTACTCCGAGTCCAAATTCCAACTCGAAGGGGGTCAAAACAGCCTCTGAAGTGTCACTAGAGTTGTTGTCGCCGGAGCGCGGGAAGAATGGGCATAGCGCGACCGCGCTCTGGGGTGTCTTGACCGCGCTTTGACGCGTTGATCCGAAGCTGACTCGGGCCTTCGTGTTATCTTTTGGGCCGACTTTATTAGTATTTTTTGGATGTTTTTATATCATATAAATACTTTTCTTAGGGTTCTTTTGGAGGATTATGCTATCTATTATTGCTTGTGTTCTAAGTTTGAAGAATTTGGAGATTTGTGGGAGAAAAAACCCTAGTTTGCAATTGAAGATCAATTTGACTCTTGTAAGTTTTATTTTTCTTCAATGACAATGTCTAGCTAATTTTCTCATGTCCAACTGGTTAGTTGAAGTTGTATGCATGATTGTTTTGTGAGGTTTGAATTATTTTAGTTTGCCTTGACTAGATTGAATCTCTCTGTGCTTAATCGATCAAATTCACTTAGGATTATAATAGCTTGATCACCTATTTTACTTCTAGGTTGAATTACAACTAGAATAATTAAATAGACGGTGGAATTTGATTATTCATGGATGAATTCTTTGATTAAACTTATAGACGGTGGAATAAGGTTAATCAAAGGCAGAGAATTTAATCACAAGACGTCATGAATAGATGGTGGAACTCATGAAATATTGTTTCTATTGAGTGCTTTGAACTTAATTGCATGATCAACTTGACATAGAAGGTTTTCTAGGTTAATTGATTAAAAGGTTGTTAAAGACGGTGTATATTAACAACCACTTTAAGCTTGAATTCATAAATTCACAATAGATTAGTCAAGGGAAATTGAAATAAGAATAATCAAGGATCAAATCTCATGTATGCAACGGATACGAAACTGGTTGGACGCTTTTCTCCATATTTGAATCTTAAATCACTTTACTTGCTTTGTTTTAGTTAGTTTTAACTACTTAGATTTTTAGTTTACAACCATAAAATCCCCCTTTCTACTTAGTAACATAACTTAAATCCGAATAATCCGAGTCTCTGTGGGCTCGACCCTTACTTCCACTTTACTAAGGTTAGGAAGTTAGGAATAATTCTTTGACAACGCTTTTATAGCGACGTAAAAGTGCTCATCAGACATGTTATAGAAAAACTCAAGGGTAGATAAGTCCTCCCACCGGCGTGGGTTTGACTTGAGCATCACTCGAAGGATTGAGCCCAAGGTTCGGTTTGTGACCTACGTTTGGCCATCAGTCTGAGTGGTAACTAGTCGAAAACAACAATTTGGTGTCGAGTTTCCCCAAAGTGTTCTCCAAAAATGACCCACAAACTTGGTGTCTCGGTCACTAATAATAGTTCTCAGTACACCATGGTACTTCACCACATTGTCAAAGAACAAACAAGCCACTTCTGTAGCATTATTCGTACTTTTACAAGCGATAAAGTGAGCCATCTTAGAGAATCGGCCCACAATTAAAGGAGTCATAGATAAATTTTATAATATGTGTACAATGTATAAATCGTGTCTGATACAATATAATTATAATAATAGGGTTATGCCCAAACCCTCACTCCTCAACCGATCAATGGCTTTCACTAGTATGCACTTCAAAGTTCGAACTTCGGCGAACCGGCAAGGCACTGCTTCTCTCCGGTGAATTTCGTCAGCCGCAACCACCTCCAACCGCTAGCTATTAAAGATTTCACTCCCTCTCTTGGTTTCCTCTAAGCCCAAAACCAGCAACGAACAGTTGTCGCCGTCGATCGTCAGTAACCACCACCTATATCCAGATCCACTACTCCAAGAACTTAGATCCAGCCACCTAAGCCTTTCACGCTCTTCTTGCCCACCCAATCGTGTTTGGTAATTGTACGTCTTTTCTTTTTGGGAAGCGTTCTGTGATCGCAGATTAAGGAAAACTAACCTGAAACCAAAGAATAGAAAAAGAAAAAGAAAAAGAAAACTTAGCTCGAGTTGCCTCCCGAGCAGCGCCTTTGTTTAATGTCGTTGGCTCGACATTTGAGCCTTCTTTATCAACATCTTGGGTTGGATCAGCAAGACCCACCTCCTCTAGCACTTCCTGGCTGACTCCCTCATGGTATTTCTTCAATATTTGACCATTAACCTTAAACGCCTTTTGGGAGTCCCAATCAAATAATTCCACATCCCTATGTGGAAAAACTCGAGCCACTATATATGGTCCAGCCCATCTAGAATGAAGCTTACCTGGGAAGATTGTGAGACGAGACTAAAAGAGAAGTACCTTGTCTCCAGCTTTGAATTCCTTCATTAGGATGTTCTTGTCATGACATGCTTTTGTTTTGTTTTTGTAATTCACAGCATTGTCATAAGCATCCAATCTCAACTCTTCAAGCTCTTACAATTGTAATTTCTTGAATGCTCCATCCTCTTCAATTCTGAAATTGCACTTTTGGACCGCCCAGTAATCCTTGTGCTCAAGATCCACTCGCAAGTGACATCCTTTCCCATAGACCAATTTGAAGGGAGACACCCCAATGGGTATCTTATAAGTTGTACGATAGGACCACAAAGCATCATTGAGCCTTAGACTCCAATTCTTCATATTGGGAGCCACTCTCTTCTCTAAAATTGTTTTTATCTCCCCATTGGACACTTCAGCTTGTTCAATTGTCGTGGGTGATAGGCAGTAGAGATCTTTTGGGTGACATGGTACTTTTTCAATAAAGCACTCATAGTCTTGTTGCAAAAATGAGTACCCATGTCACTTATCAATGATTTGGGAATCCCGATTCTAGAGAAAATGTTGTCCTTAAGGAAACCAACAACTTCTTTAGAATCATCAGTCTTGGTGGCCTTTTCTTCCACCCACTTGGAAACGTAGTCCACCGCAAGAAAAATATAAAGGTTCACATAAGAAGAGGGGAAAGGTCCCATGAAATCAATCCCAAACATCAAAATTTTCACAAAATATCATACGAGATTGAGGCATCTCATGTCTCTTGGAAATATTACGGTTATTACCCACCCTTTGACAACGATCACATGATTTATAGAAAGCATAAGCATCCCTAAAAATGACCCCGCTTATAGAACTTACATAGCAGTTTTGTTAGCCCCAAAATGACCCCGACATGCATAGGAATGACAAAAAGAAAGGATAGATTGTACCTCAGAATTCGGGACACAACGTCGGATTACCTGATTTAAGCAATGCTTCCATAAATTAGGATCATCCCAAACATAAAATCGGGATTCATGACGCACCTTGTCCTTCTAGGCCTTGGTAAAATTAGGCAGGAACTCCAATAAAACGAGGAAGTTGACGAGATTTGCATACCATGGCCTGAAAGAATGAACTCCAAATAAAAATTCTTCCAATCGCGGATCAATTTCAATGTCACTGTCAGATCTAAGGGCGTGGATGGTCTGTCGCGGGCGCGGATCGTCCGCCGCGGTTGCGGTTTCGTTGCTCAGCGATCGTGGACCAACTTTAGAATCTTCGGTGCTCTCAGTTAAGGGTCCGCATGCGCAGATTGGTGTCCCACGGGTGCGGATCGCATCAGTGTCGACCCCGAAAAGCATGTCATCGGGAAATTATCCTTGGATCTAATCTTGGCTTCCTGACTTGTCTTCTTCATGCACAAGCCTACTCAGATGGTCTGCCACAAGGTTCTCTTCTCCCTTTTTATCTCTGATCTCAATATCAAACTCACTTAGCAGAAGAATCCATCTTACCAGTCTTGGCTTTGCTTCCTTCTTCGTCATTAAATAACGAAGGGTTGCATGGTCTGTATAAATTATCACCTTAGTCCCTAATAAATATTGCCTGAACTTCTACAAAGAAAACACTACAACAAGCATTTCTTTTTCAGTGGTGGAGGAGTAGTTCCTTTGGGCATCATTCAAGGTCATGGAAGCATAATGTATGACATGAGAATTTCTAGCTTCCTTTTGACCCAAAACAGCCCCAACAGTGTAGTCACTTGCATCACACATGATCTCAAAAGGGTGAGACCAATCAGTGGCCTAGATTATTGGTGCACTTGTGAGGCGGATTTTCAGCTCATCAAACGCCTTTTTGCATGCTTCATCAAACTCATAAGGCACATCCTTCTTCAGCAATTCACACAAAGGGGATGAGATCTTTGAGAAGTCTTTAATAAACCTGCGATAGAAGAATTGAAGAGCAATTGGGAAAAGGGTGTAGAAGGATTTGACGCTTGAAGGCCTGAGGAAGAGAATCTCGATTCACAAAGGAAAATTCAATTTCATTCAAGCGTAAATAATCCAAGAGCATTCTGACATATTAAATAGATGTAGTAAACCTAACCCTAGAAGCTATGCGAGAATGGACCCGAAAATGCAAGCCCAACCCATCTCGTTATTTTAATAAGTAAAAAAACGGAAATATAAATGATACTAAATATAGTAATGTTTCACTTAAAAATCCCGATAAAAGATAAGATGGAAACCCGAGGACAAGAGATCCAAGTCAAGGGTCAAAGTCCTTCGGCGCCATCGCATAGTGGGGCTCGGCCTGACACAAGGGGTGCGCGGTCGTGCCACAAGGGGCCCTAGCATGCGCCAAAATCGACAAAGGTTCTGCCGAAATAATGCGGGCACGCCCGGTCATGGTGTGGTCGCGCCTGGATCGACTGAGGTCGCGGCACATGGTAACGCGGGCACGTCATTGTGCCGATCGTATGCTCTAGCGAGGATCCTTCGGAAATACTTAGCTCGATCCTTGACTCCTCCAATTGGCCCGAAATTGTGTCTTGGACCAAAGATGTCATCAACATAGTAGTAGGTGGGTCTTGGACCGAACTCATGGATTGAATAGCTCCACTTATGACGGAAACCGTAGCCCGAGCTATGGTCTTGGCGCGGGCACGCGTCAAGGGTCCGTTGGAACGAACCGACATGGCTTCTTCCTCCTCTGCGGAGGTCGTAGTAGGAAACGCATCAGTCACCATAAAAAATAAGTACTCGTTACCACAAATTGGTTATTTACTAGATCAACTATAAGGACTCATGGTATTCTCTAAGATCGATCTGCGATCTGGGTATCATCAATTGAGAATTTGAGAGGAAGACATTCCAAAGACAACATTATGTACAAGATACAAGCATCATAATTTTGTGGCAATGCCTTTCAAGTTTACGAATGCCCCAGTTGTGTTCATGGAATTGATGAACCAAATCTTTAATAATTATTTAGATCGGTTTGTGGTAATTTTCATAGATGATATCTTAGTATATTCATCAAGTCATGAAGAGCACGTTGATCATCTAAGAATGGTCTTGAGAGTTTTGAGACAACATTTGTTGTTTGCAAAATCGTCAAAATAGGAATTTTAGATGCCAGAGGTAACTTATGTAGGACATGTAGTTTCTGCTCAAGGAGTAATGTTTGATCCAACAAAGATTGAGGTTGTTTTAGCCTCGGAACCTCCAAGGAATGTGAAGGAGGTACGTAGTTTCTTGGGTTTGGATGGGTATTATAAACGGTTTATAGAAGGATTTTTGTATATAGCCAACCATTAACCAATCTATTACGTAGAACAACAAAATTTGAGTGGTGAAATGCTTGTCAGAAAAGTTTTGATGAATTAAAACATAGACTGACTCCAGCTCTGGTCTTAACTCTTCCTCAAGGGAGTGAAGGTTATGTCGTATATATAGCAACCCTTCAAAGCTTGGACTAGGTTGTGTCTTAATGCAGAATGGTAGAGTAATTTCTTATGCTTCAAGGCAGCTAAATCCAAATGAGTAAAATGACCTAACAAACGATACAGAGTTAGCAGTTATGGTTCATGCGTTGAAGATTTGGCGTCACTATTTGTGTGGAGCGACCTGCCAGAGTCTAACAGATCATAAGAGTCTCAAGTATGTTTTTACTCAATAAGAGCTCAATATAAGACAGCTTAGGTTTCTCAAACTGATTAAGGATTATGATCTATGGATCCTTTATCACCCAAGCAAGGCAAATGACGTTATTGATGCACTCAACCAAAAATCATCCTAGGAACAATGTTGTCACACTTGAATCCTCAATCGTCTTTGCAAAATGATTTGATAATGAATGGAATTGAGGTATGGATTTAAAGATACCAAGGTTAGCTATGTTCCTTAGAAAACCAGCATGATCTAATGAAGGAGATCCGCAAAAAAGCAAGAGACTTGCTTAATGATTCAAGATATATTCCAGAAGGTGCACCAAGGAGAAGCACATGAAAATGAAACTCGAAAAGATGGAATTCTAAGAATTCATGAAAGAGTATGTGTGCCTCGAGATTAGGAGTTAAGATAGAAAATGCCACAAGAGGCTCACTCTATTCAATACATCTAGGAGCTAGCAAGATGTATAAAGACCTTAAGCAACATTATTGGTGGGAAAGTCTAAAGCCTGATGTAGCTAAGTTTGTGGCACGATGTCAGGTTTGTCAGCAGGTCAAGATTGAACACCAAAGAACAATAGTAGAACTCGAACCACTATCCATACTGGAATGGAAGTGGGAGGACATATCTAGTAATTTGTTACAAAATTACGTAATAGTCGCGATCATGATGTTATTTGGGTTATGGTTGATAGACTGATACAAACGACACATTTTCTTCCGAATAAGGAGTCTTGGCCATATAATAGATTAGTAGATGTGTTATGAAGCAGATAGTCAGACTGCATGGGGTGCCATAGAACAATGTTTCTAATAGAGATGGTCGTTATACATCGAGGTTTTGGCAACAGGTGAATGAAGCCTTAGGGAAAAAACTTCATTTCACTACTACATACTACCCTCAATTTGATGGAAAAATGGAGAGAACAATTCAGACTCTTGAAGACATGTTAAGAGCTTATGTCCTAGATTGGGGTGGAGGTTGATGTGAGCATCTAGAGCTGGTAGAATTTGCATATAACAATGGTGGGCACTCATCCTTTCAAATGGCTCCCTACAAATCTCTATATGATCGAAGGTGTAAAACACCATTATGCTGGAATGATCCATCAGACTTGGTGGGCCAAAGACCATAAATGATAAAGGATACTATTGAGAAGGTGGTGCTAATTAGAGAACGTATGCTAACTACACAGAGTCGTCAAAAGTCTTATGTTGATAGACGATGACGAACTTTGGAGTTTGAGGTTGGAGTGCATTTATGGTTAAGGGATCTCATACTCGAGGGATAAGGAGATTTGGCATTAAAGGGAAACTAAACCCTCGATACATCGGGCCATTTGAAATCCTAGAAAGAGTAGAAGAATTGACATACCGTTTAGCTTTACCTCCATCGTTGGAAGGGATTTATCATGTGTTTGTCTCAATTGAGACAATATATACATGATCCCATCCATAAACTCAGCTACGAAGAGTTGAAGATCGAGCCTGATCATACCTTTGTAGAGCAACTGATAGTAATTCTAGATCGTCGTATAAAGAAGTTACGAATCAAAGAGATTCCATTATTATTGATCCATTGGTCTCGACAAGGAGTCTAGAAAGCCACTTGGGGACTGAAGCCAGTATAGAGAAGATTTATCGTGACCTTTTTACCCTAGTTTGATAGTAAGGGTAAATTAGATAGATAGCAGGTTAGTCTTCTATGTGTGACTTTAGAATGATCTTTTTGGTTTTGAATTATGTGAGGATAATGAACTTTTTGCAATGGTTATAAGAGTGGATATGATAGTTATAAATGCTCCAATATAAATTTCGAGGACGAAACTTTATTTTAAGGAGGGGTATATGTAATATCTAGATATCTTTTAAGATAGAGTTCCGAAACCTAGTTAGTTTTCTACATTAATTAATGACTATTTTTATTAAATAATTTTTAGGTTTTGACCCTAGGTTTTTAGTAAAATTATTTTGGAAAATAATTCCGAGATCACTAAATTAATCATGTATATACATATACATATATACACGTATACGTACACTTATACATTTGATGTTCGCCTTTCTAGTCGTATTTTACGGTGTGTTTAAGTGTGTTTCAGTCTTTTTCTTTAGTTTTGTGTTTGTGTTAGAGTCGTTTGTGTAGGTTTTCGTATGGACTTAAGATATGGAGTCTACATAAGCTTTGGTGGTGTTTTTTGTAGGTTTTGGAGATGTTGCGAAGCGTTTTTAGGAGTTATGGAAAGTCAAGAAGAAGTGGAAGCGGAATAAAGCCAAGAATCGAAGTGAAGAATCAAGTTCAAACCAAGAAGGAAGTACAGAGACTCGTTATCGAGCCAAAGGAAAAAGAATCGAAGCATAATTGAAGGCTAACGACCCCCTACCGAGTTAGTGCTCTCAGTTACGAGGAAGATAACGATGCAGTGAGGGTCGGTACCGAGGTGTTTTGGGTCAGTACCGATGCACTCAGTAAAGAAGAAGTTGAAGGAAATTTAGGGAAACCCTACCGATCCTAACGGGGTCGGCACTGAGGCATCCCGTGTAGGTAGGGACGATCCGAGTCAGCGGAATTAATGACAAACATCCCATATCTTTATGTTTTTAGATAGTTTACTTAGGAGATTTATCTTGATAGATTTATTTCCTTAGGCTTAGCTTTAGTTTTAGTATAAATACTCTTGTCTTAGCTTTGTTTTGGGAGACCACATTTTTATCATTCAAGTTAGAGAGAAGAGAGGAAGAACGGTGCGGTTTGGAGAAGACGATTGTGTTTCGGATTCGATTGTGAGTTTAATGTTAATTGAATTTAATTGTTTCTGCATAATGAATTGTGAGTAGTTTCTCTCGATCTTTCTAAGGTTGGGGTTAACCCAACAATGGTTGTGTGTGCTTGCCTTTGATCATGATTTAATTGTTTTTATCTATAAATCTATTCTCTTGTTCTTAAATCCTTGAAACGAAAGTGGATAAGGAATTTCTCGTTCATAGTTGAAGCAAAAGCAAAAACTTTGAATCGGAATAGTCAATTAGGGTTTTGAAGCGAAAGTTGATCAATCCTAGTTGAAGCAAAGCGATAGATAGACAAGTTTATTGATTTAATGAAAGTTGATTGATTTACTTGCATAGTTGACGAAAGTTGACGACTTTATGTGGTAAAAGCACGATCTTTGTGTTTCATTGGCATTGGCATACATAATTGTTATTGTGGTGATACCTAGACCTTATAATCTTCTCTCTTATTGATAAAATTCCATCCTTTTGCTATTACTTGCGCCCTAAGTAAACAAAACTTGATACTAACTCTCTCCCGTGGACAAACCTGACTCTGCTATACTCAGGGGGGTCTTGATTTATAAATTTATTTGTTTGTCAAGAAACCCTTACAACAACATTTTTTCCCTAAGTAAACAAAACTTGATGTTGACTCTTTCCCGTGGACGAACCTGACTCTGCTATACTCAGCGGGGTTTTGATTTATAAATTTACTTGTTTGTCAAGAAACCCTTACAACAACATTTTTTTGGTGAAGGGCATTGCCCACGAGATTCGAACCAAAGAACTCTGGGTACTACCCTTGGAGGGTTAACCGGTTGACTAGATGCCCGAAGGCTACATACACATATACATTAACGTATATACAAACATGTCTACTGACCTTATTTATAATATATGTACACGTACTTGTCTTTTTGGAGATAAGGAGCTTTCTTAGCCTTTAGATTTGAAGAAATCAATGGATATAATTTTTAGGTATTAAAAGAAAAGGAAAAAATATAATGATATCTTAATTTCTCTCTCTTCTTTCCTTATTTTTTACAACTTAAAAAATAAATAACTTTTTTCACATCTAATTTTCTCTCTCTTCTAATTTTCATCGTTTCTATATATAACCGCTGATGAAAAACTCTGTCTATTCTAATGCATAATGAACAACTAATTATTATAAATGAACAATTACTTAATCACGAATGAACAACTACAATCTCACAATTATTAATAACAAACAATGAACAACTAGTTATTCGCGAATTAACAACTACTTATTCGTGAAATAACAACTACTTATTTGGGAATGAAGTCAATGAACAACTATAATCTCACAATTATTAATAACAAACAATGAACAACTACTTAATCGTGGATGAACAAATATTTATTCGTGAATGAACAATTACAATTTCACAATTATTAATAACAAACAATGAACAACTACTAATTCACGAATGAACAACTACTTATTCGTGAATGAACAACTACTTATTTACGGTTTAGGGTTTATTTACATGAACAACGTAACTAGTTGTTCTTGCATGAACAAACATAAGTAGTAGTGAGATTGTAGTTGTTCATTCCCAAATAAGTAGTTGTTCATTCGCGAATAAGTAGTTATTCATTGTTTGTTATTAATATTTGTGAGATTGTAGTTGTTCATTCGCGATTAAGTAGTTGTTCATTTATAATAATTAGTTGTTCATTATGCATTAGAATAGACATAGTTTTTTTTTTAATCAGCGCTTATATAAAGAAACGATGAAAATTAGAAGAGAGAGAAAATTAGATGTGAAAAAAATGCAAAAAAATAAGGAAAGAAGAAAGAGAGAGAAATTAAGATATTATTAGATTTTTCTCCTTTCCTTTTAATACCTAAAAATTATATATCCATTGATTTCTTAAAATCTAAAGGTTGAGAAAACTCATTATTTACCGTAAGAACTTTCCTTACTTGAACCTAACCCTATATATATATATGATTAAGACTGGAGGACAACATAACTTAGCAAACAACCATAATATTTAACTTTGAATTTGGTACGTGTAAGCCAAATTGAAAACATATTTTAACGTAGTTGCAAGTAAGTTATGTAAGAGAATTTTAAAATGCCTTCTCCTTCTATATATATATGTGTGTGTTATGATACTAATTACTTAATTATTAATGTGAAACTCCAAAACCAACTTATCTTCTCTTCTGCCTTCAAGCCTTTATTTGTTCTTTCAATAACACTAGTTAATCTGCAAGTATGCAAAGGAGCTAGAATCCATATAACTTAATATTTCACGTACCTTTTGTGTTTGGAGTTGACAACTCGTTTTTTAAGGTAAATCGCCTAGACGTACTTAGTTATCAATTTTGATGTGTGTTGGATATGTAGATATGATGAGTGAGGAGGCTTTATTTTGGGATTCGTCCATGTATACTATTATATGTCTATTTTAAATAATATATTATTTTGAAAATAT
Source organism: Fallopia convolvulus (assembly GCA_964016875.1). Classification (NCBI taxonomy): domain Eukaryota; kingdom Viridiplantae; phylum Streptophyta; class Magnoliopsida; order Caryophyllales; family Polygonaceae; genus Fallopia; species Fallopia convolvulus. The sequence goes on from OZ024733.1 coordinate 27,135,412, forward strand.
ACTAGATTAACACTATTTTGTATTTTATTTGGATTTCTAAGCATTGACACCTAACCGATACGGCTATGATCAAGGATAGTTTGAAAGGCGGAGACATCCATGGCTTAGTTGTATGTCAAGGAGAGCCCCTTCAAAATTATAATAAAATGTTTTGGCGCATGCTCTAGTGGAGGCTTGAACAAGGGTAGGAAGATGAATGGTGAGGGTGTGAGTGGTTCGGAAGAACGGTGGAGGCCGTCTTCCATTACCTTGTGTAAGGCTGGAGGATGTCATGCTTGTTAGATAAATGATATAGTTGATTGAGAATTGATGAGTGGTGATTGAACTACTATCGAGGCAAAAAGTGATCGAGGTGATACTGAAGAGAAATGGTGTGATATTATTAGTATGCATCGTATGACTTTAAGTATTATTATGTGCGTCTTGTGATTATAAGTGTTGTTGTGCGCTTGTCTACTTTTATGAAAATACTATATGTGAACTATGCTATTAATATTATTATTATTATGTATTTGATTAAGCTAAATTTTTGCTGCTACATATTGTGTTTACCGTTTGGTGTGTGTTATAATTGCTAATTAACCCTTCAGGGTGGTGTTGTTCTTTTAGGTAATCACTCTGGATTGAATAATGTTCCAAGGAATCTTCTCTAGGATGACGGTGAGTCAGATCGACATGGTGTGTTTTAGGATGAATGTGGGTTATTTTGCAAAGTTGATAGTTTTGGCTTTATGGTGGGTTTGGTCAGGAAAGTGTATGAATGCTCAAGTTTTTCGTTTATAGTTTATGATTGGGTTCTTATAATTGTCTGGTGTATACATAGTTTTCAGTTGTTTTAAAGACTAAATAAGTTGGATGTTTTCTTAATTTTCTCATCGTGCCTTTGTTAGAAGGTCCTACATTGTGAGATTGTTGGCAGGTTAGCCTGAGTGGACCCAGGTGAGGTCCACAACTAAGTGACATTCTAGTATTTAAACCTGGGGTGTTATAGTTTGATATAAGGTCTTGCATGATGGTTTTACTAACCAACATTCCTTTGAATTTAATGGTAAAAATGTAGTTTTCAAGCCTATGACTCCAACTCAAGTTGTTGATGAGTATGAGAGGAAAAATGTGAGAGAAAAAGTGCAGGGGATGGTTAAGAAAGGGAAAGCTCAATCGAGCCAAACTTTGGTTCTGTTGGCTTCCAAGAGGGAGTATGAAACTGAATTTTTGGGGTTGGATACAACGCTTATGCTTTTTTGTGAGGAACTTAGTTTGTTGACTGAAGAACTTAAGTCCACCTTACCCCCACACATCATAGCCTTAGTTGAGGAGTATGCTGATGTATTCCCAGATGGAATACCACCAAGTCTACCCTCAATTCATGGAATTGAGCATCAAATTGATCTCATTCCCGGGGCATCATTGCCAAATAGGCATGTGTATAGAATGAACCCTAAGGAAACCCATGAAATAAAAACTCAAGTCAAAGAATTGTTAGATAAGGGTTATGTTAGGGAGAGCCTTAGTCCATGTGTTGTACTCGTGTTGCTAGTGCCTAAGAAAGACGAGACTTGGAGAATGTGTGTAAATTGTAGGGTAATTAACAACATAACGGTCAAATATCGCCACCGAATCCCTCGTCTAGATGACATGTTAGTTGAGTTGCATGGTGCCACTATGTTTTCTAAGATTGGTTTAAAAAGTGAATACCATCAAATTAGAATGAAAGAAGGGGATGAGTGGAAGACTACATTCAAATAAAATTTGAGCTTTATGAGTGGTTGGTCATGACATTTCGGCTAACTAATGCCCCTAGTACCTCCATGTGCTTGATGAACCATGTGCTTAGAAATTTTATATGGAAATTTTGTTGTTGTATATCTTGATGATATTCTTATTTACACCAGGTCCCTAGAAGAACATGAAGCTCATTTAAGGGAAGTTCTCTCTACCTTACAAGTAGAGCACTTGTTTGCCAATTTAAAGAAGTGTGAGCTATGCACTAATAGTGTAACTTTTCTTGGCTTTATAGTGAGCTCACAAGGACTGCAAGTGGATGAGAACAAGATCTGTGCCATACAAGAGTGGTTGATGCCCACCGTCGTTGGCCAAGCAAGGAGCTTCCATGGATTAGCTAGCTTCTACCAATGCTTTGTCAAGGATTTCAATACCATTGTTGTGCCCTTGACCGAGATCACCAAGAAGAGTAGCCAACTTGTATGGAGTTGAGCCCAAGAGCGCGCCTTCAACAAGCTGAAGTTGAGATTGACACAACCCCTTTGCTCGCTTTTTCGAATTTCAACCGTCCATTTGAGGTAGAGTGCGATGCAAGTGGCATAGGGATTGGAGGTGTGCTCATGCAAGAAGGTAAGCCTATTGCCTTCTTTTCTGAAAAATTGAAAGGTGCATGTCTTAATTACTCTACCTATGATTATGCTTTGTTTAGAGTTCTTAAGACTTGGTCACACTACCTATGGCCTAGAGAATTTGTCTTGTAAACTTATCATGAATCTTTGAAACACTTTAAAAGTAAAGATAAGTTAGATAGGAGACATGTTAGATGGATGGAATTCATGGAGACATTCTCTTATGTCATCAAATACAAAAAGGGAAAAGATAATGATGTGGATGATGTACTTTCTAGACGTCATTCATTGTTAACTACATTAGACTCTCATTTTCTAGGATTTGCATGCATTAAAAAATTATATGTATATGACTCTGATTTTGGTGATATATACAAGTTGTTTGTAGCTAAAGGAACCTTAGATAAGTTCTACTTGTTTGATGGTTTTCTCTTTCGTTTTTATAAAGTTTGCATACCTAGACGTTCTTTGAGATTGTTTTTAGTTGAAGAAGCCCATAAGGGTGGATTAATGGGACATTTTGGTAGAGATAAAACTTATCACATATTGCATGCTCACTTTTATAAGCCTCGTATGCTTAGGGATGTAGAAAACATGATTAAAAGATGCATTAAATGTTTGAAGGTCAAATCTAAGCTGATGCCACATGGTTTATACAGCCATTTGCCTATACCCACAACCCCTTGGGAGGACATTATCATGGATTTTATAGTGGGGTTGCCTAGAACTAAGAAGGGGGGGAGATTTTATCTTTGTGGTTGTTGATCGTTTCTCAAAGATGGCTCATTTTATAGGATTCCAAAAAACTGATGACGCTTCTATTGTTGCTAGTTTATTCTTTAGTGAAGTTGTAAGGTTGCATGGTGTGCCAAAAACAATTGTTAGTGATAGGGATGCAAAGTTCCTTAGCCATTTTTGGAGAACTCTATGCGCTAAGCTAGGAGCTAGCTTGTTGTTCTCTACTTCTAGTCACCCACGAATAGATGGACTAACTGAAGTGACTAATAGGAATTTAACTGCCATCCTTAGAGTTGTCATTAAAAAGAACTTAAATTGTGGGAAGAAGCTTTACCTCATGTGGAGTTTGCTTATAATAGAACATTGCATTCATCTACTAATTTGACTCCATTTGAGTGTGTTTATGGCACTAACCCACTAACCCCTTTAGATCTTACCTCACATTCCATGAGGGAAAAAGAAAGTTTTGATGCATGCAAACATGTTGAGTTCATAAGGGAGTTATACGAGCATACAAGGACAAGGTTGTTGCAAAAGGTCGAGTACAATGCAACTAGAGCTAACAAGGGGCGGCGGCAAGTCATATTTCAGCCCGAAGATCTTATTTGGGTGCACTTAAGGAAGGAACGATTTCCGAATAAACTCAAGTCTAAGCTGTCCCCGCATGGAGAAGGTTCATTCAAGGTGTTGCAAAGAGTGGGAGACAACACTTATAAGCTTGAGTTGCCCGAAGACTATGCATTGAGTGCCACCTTCAATGTTGCTGATTTAGTACCCTTTCTTGCATTGGATGAAGACGAAGATTCGAGGACAAATCCTTTTCAATAAAGGGGAGATTGATGAAGGGTCATCCGAGCCTCAACAACAGCCAACTCCAAGTTTAGTAGATGGGCTCATGATCCAAGATCGAGCCAAGAAACTCCAAGAAGAAATGTGCAGACATGTGCATTATTTTGTGGCCAAGGAGCTGCGAGCCATCACCAATCCGACACTAAGACTTGTGATGATGTTGGACTCGGGTGTCATGGTGCCGAGCTGCGCCGATGCTGAGCAAGCGCGCGATAATGCCTAGGCACTCCAACTTTGGGTTGTCTTGTTGGGCCGCCTATCTTGAGTAGTTTTAAGACAATTGTTTTAAGTTAATTATCTTTAATTTATGATGCATATAAATAGATTTCTAGGTAGTTATTTTCAGATTAGACAGAATATTTTCATATTTGCAATTCTATGAAAAGAGAGCTTTTGGTGACTCCTTAGCTTGGTTTGCTTTTTGTGTGTCAATCTCGTTGAGCTTGATGTTCATACGCATTCACGAGCCCCTTCCTAATGCTTTCGAGGTCTCATCCTTGATTGTGTTAGGTCGTACAAAGGTAGATTGTTTGATCGTTCATTTAGGTACTCGTTTGAGGGTCTTTGTGTTGTTTCTTGCAATTATCCTTCGATGCTTGTTGAGTCTTGCGTCTTGTTTATCTTCTTGTTGCGTATTTATTTCTATTTTGTTCTTTGTTGTGTCGTTCTTTGTTGGATCTAATTAATTTTTTCGTTATTTGTCTTTTCGAGTCATTGTTGTCGAAGATCGGGCCATTCAACGGCTAACCTTGTATCATCCCCTCCCTTCATCTTATTCTTTTATACCTTTTTCTCTCTTTTACAAAAAAGTTTTTAGATTTTATACCGTAAATGATCTCTCTGATAGATCAAACACATCTAATAATATCTCCGGATCGAGATAGACACCCGATCCATGTGGGGGCCATAACAAAATAATTAAACGACCACTTGTGAAGTGGTGCTAACGCATGAAAGAGTTATGATACTACACTGAACATGTATTTTAAACATTTCCCTTTACATACAAGTTATTGTACTTCTACATAATTTTACACCAACAAATTAAAATATTAGCATGTACAAATAATCAATTATAAACTGTAGCTCCTTTAGTCATGTGCATTTGGGATTCTATACTACAAATTCGACCTAAAGCGTGATAATGCTATTAGTCACAAATTAATCAAATCCCTTTCTCTTACTCTCGGTGGCATGGAAGCCACGACAATATGTGTCATTCGACATCTATTCAACCCTTTCCAATAAGTTTAAATATCACTGTCATTGTTTTTTTTAATATAATGAGATACTAGATCATTATAAGGCAAACATTAAACAACCTTAAAGGAGCAAGATCAGCCTAAATCATCACAACGGATGATTTTTAAAAAATGCAACAACAGAGGATAATGAAAAATAAACTCCCTAAGATTACAAACACTAGAATCTTGAGAAGAAGAAACTTGAAGATAAGATGAAGTCACTGATGGCAATGAGAAATGTTGACATGTCTTCTGGCTAAAAAGTCAACCGCTGCATTACTCTCCCTAAAACAATTGAAAAAAAACACTTCTTGAAATCCCAACACCATATTTCTAATCTCCTTAACAATAGAATTAATTTCCAATATCATTGTCATTGTTGTTAAAATAATAGCATCATTATAAACACAGTAAGCATAATTAAGAAAAAAATCGCTGAAAAAATTAAAGAGATCCTGAAAAATTTGGCTATAGAACTTGCACTATTTTAATCAACAATATGATTCTTATAACATGAGTAACAATTTTTTACATTCATTGTTAATAACTAGTTAAAATTTACAACATGCTATATATAAAAAATGAACTTTAATGCTTTCTACCATAAAATTCCGCAATAGGAATAGGACTCAAAAAACATATATAAAATCAAGAGAATATAGGGCCCTCCCTAATCCATGTGGGTTGGTATTTTTTTTATCTCTTGCTCGGTTCGATTGGTCATAGCCGCTCTATATTTGGATCAGGTATTGCAAAGGCTTTTAATGGAGGCGACTCTTCCAATTTAGTCTTTTTATACACGCCGCCAGGGAGATTTGAACCCAAATTCCTACACAAATGCTTAAAAGAACCTAACTCCTCATCTCACTACACCAACCGGTAATTGATTATGGGTTGGTAATTTGGTAATAGATTATTAGTCCTACTTCTTTATGTGAATGCACCGATGTCTTACTCCACTTCTCCGACCAAATTAGAAAATGTGATTTTTAGACACCTAAGTTTATGTAAAATACTATATTTTGGACATCTCTAACAAAAAATTTAAAATTTCTCCAAAGTGAGGAAGCAAAAACCAAAATATCCAAAAAATTTATGCTCAAACTCGAATAACTTTTTTTATTTTAAAAAATTTCATATTTGATACAACAACAAAATATGATACATTATAACATTATAATTAAAAATATATTAAAATTTTTAATATTATATTCTATATATGTAAACTTTTTATTAAAATGAGTGACGAATTTAGTTTTGGAGAATGGAGAGCTTGTTGTAAATTTGGAGAAGCACCATCTCTTCTTCTTCTCCATCTCTATTTTGGAGAATGAGATGAAAAAGTTGTTGGACCTAAACACAATTCAATATTTTTGAAAATTGAAAATTTTAAGAAAATGGAGAAGTTGTTGGAGCGACTCTTATTTATATCATTTGATGCATACCTCTTAGTTCTGACTAATTTTAAGTTCTTTATGGCAACAACATTGGTAAAAAAGTAATAATTACTCTCTCCATTAAGAAATAGATGTCATTTTAGCTAATATTTTTTGTTTGTAAACACTTGTCCTTTTAGATATATTAGACAAGTTTTTTTTTAACTTCTCTATACCAATTTTCTGTGTGTCATTTTTACTTCAATTGGACAAATGAAATTTGTTTAATTTTAGAGGTAACATTGACAAATAAATGGGTGACATAAAATTAAGGAAAATTTTGGATGGTACCCCCGAATTTTATACTTTTTTAGATGGTGCCTTACATAAAACGTTATTCAGAGTGATACCCCCAAGTTTTTAACAGAGTTCGAATCGTACCCTTTATTTGATTTTCCTTCCACTTCTGTCACATATCTATTTTTTTAAAAAAAAGAAAATAATTTTATAAATAAATAGACCAAAAAATTTAACTCATTCCCAATAGTTGGTAGAAACTCTAACTCTACAAAGATGAGGGACGAGGGACTTCAAGCGGAGGAAGTTCGGTGACGATGGAGAGTAGCACTAGCGTATACAAAGCGGAGAACTTGTAGAATTTGTGACAAGGAGAGGCTGAATGAGGAATTAGGCGTTTCAGATTTCAATTCCAGAAAAGGGATTTCATTTTTTCCGATAAATTGGGTATTTCACTAGATTTTTGTATGCAAATTTTGGGATAGTTACATAGTAATATGGATATGGGGCAGAGTGATTCAGATAGCTTATTAGTTATGAATCCTTCTACAATTTCTTTTTTCCCCTTTTTTTTGGTGAACGGCCTTCCACAATTTCTAGTTGAAACTTCAACCAACTTATTGATGGAGTATTAAGTTTTCATTTAATTTAACATATCATCATTATAGTATAAAACTGATTCAATCTATATAGCACATCTTTTGTTTTTTTATTTGAATTGATGCAAGATAAACCGCCTTTGAGATGGATTTAGTCCCTTTATCAATTTTGGTGTATTCTAACTAAATTAAGTTATTATTGTCACATAGCTGAATTTCAATTTTTCTTGGGTCTATCGGGCGTAACCCCTTTCCCTTGGGCAGGGGTACCCCCATCTTGACCCCCTAGATTCCGTTGTAGCGGAGTTTCACTGGGTCAATGATGATGATGAGATATGTGATGGAAGTGGAAGGAAAATTGAATAAAGGGTATGGTCCGAAATTGGTTAAAAACTCGGGGGTATTTCTCATAATAACTTTTTTGTAGGCACCATTTGAAAAAGTGTAAAACTTGTGGGGTAGCTTCCGAAATTTTCCAAAAATTAATTAATAAGGGTAGTTTGGTAAGAAATTAAAATTTATTGATAGGTGAGAAAATGTCTAAAAAGACATATACTCCCATCTAATTAAGTGTTGTTTCAAGATATATATATATATATATATATATATATATATATATATATATATATATATATATATATATATGCAACTATTTAAGAGTGAGTTATACATATTGTTATTGAAACTTGTTTTTATTGAATTGAACTAGGGATGTTCAACGGGTCGAGTCGACCTAACCCGCAAACACGAAGGGTTTTAAAAAATATTTTATATATTAATAAAATCATAAAAATATATATTTTTAAAATATTGTGGGTTGCGAGTCGGCCCGCGCGCGTTTAACCTGACCCGATTCGCAACCCGCAAAATAAAAAAAATCGACCAACAACCCGACCCGCACAGGTCGGGGTGGGGGGTCGATTCGCAACCAGCAAAATAAAAAAATCGACTCGCGACTCGACCCGCACGAGACCTGAGTCGACCTGCAACCCGCAAATTACTGGTCGGATCGTGAGCAACTTGACCCGTTGAACATCCCTAATTTGAGCTCTTTATTTATTGGTTTAAAAGGATAGCGAATATTTAATAAGTGACGAGATTGAGAAAAACTTTAAACTATTGAGTTTTTTTCTTAATACTTGTGTAAAAAGATAGAACAACACTTATTTTATATTAGATCTAGGTTATTAAAATCGTGATCCGGATCATAGGATCTACGATCCAATTATACACCAACGATCTAGACCAGTTAGTGAATCGTAATTACATAGAATCATGGTAGGATCTTACGATCCTACGGTAGGATTGTGGAATCTCATGATCTTGCGATCTTGTTACGGTCCTACCAATTTAACTTTATTTTGGATAAAATTCAACAAATTTTGATTTGGTACACATCTTTAATTTTTTTTTACTAAGTTGTGGGTTCTAATATAATTCATAAAACAATATTAATGAAAGTCTTTTGGTTCTAAAATTCTACAAATTTTGATTTACTCTCATCTATAGAATTCGTCGTGGTCTTATAATTTTATAGTAGCAAGTTACAAAATTGGCATGTTTATTTCAGAGACATTTTTCATGAAATGAAACCCCATATTATTATATATTATTTATTTCTTAAGAAAAAACAAGCAAAAATAAATAAGATTGAGCTAATATATCAACCATTTTTCTAAATTATGTTCTTAGTAAAAAAAAACAAAGAGCATTGTTTTTGCTAGTTTCCTTATTTATTTGAAAAATGGGACTAAGAAACAAATAATTTCTCTACATTAACAATTTTTTTATTTGCAAGACACACTTATTTACATGTTTATTACTAATTTTGTAGAGAGTCTTATAATCTTTCGATCCGATTTAAAGAACCCATAACAATCCGATTTTAAGATCTCGATATTGATAACCTTGGATCAATAAGGGGTTCAATCAAATGAAACCTAAATCTTCAAGGCCTTCAAAATCAAAAAGAGAAACCAAAAGTGTAAACTAAAATTTGGTCATGGCCCAAATCAGAGTTATTATGGCCAATAAGGCCATCTCCAACGGGTTCTCTATAATTTTATCCAAAATGAAGAATCAAAAGTCATATTCTCCAAATAAAATTTACTTTAACTCCAACAACTTCTTCATTTTAGATAATCTTACATTTATTAGTTCTATTTATATATACATTTTTTTATAAAATTTCATATGGTCAATCACAAGTTTTCATTACACTTCTAATTAATGCATTCTCCAAATAAATTTAGAAAATTTTCTAAATATAGGAAAAACACTTCAATTTTTTGGAGAATTCTCTATTATAGAGAATTAGATAGGGAAGTTGGAGCAAAAAAATGAGTTAAATTTTCTAAATGTACAATTTCCAACAATTTAAAGAAGCAGTTGGAAATGGTCTAAGTAACTCTAAGACCATCCGCAACCCACAATCCTAAAGTGGATTCTTAACCCCTCCAAATTAACTTTCTCACTCATCCACCTCATTTTAAAACTCACTTCTACTTTATCCCTACAATCCACAATCTTATTTCATTCTTTAAAATCCACTATCTTTATTTTACTTTTATCTTTATTTATTCAATTATATTATTTAGTTTTAGGTAATTATTTAATAACATGTATAATATTCAATATAAATATTTAATTATGTTAATTTGACTAATTTATATCAATTACGTAATTAAAATATAAAGTTTAAAATTAATATAAATGACAAACAACACATTTTATTTCACTTAAACTGAAAATATGAGAATACATTAAAATGTTTTTAATGCACCTCATTTGTGGTCTAAATCCTTAAAATGTGTTAATTTGTATTCATAATGCCTTAAAATATATTTATTTCACTACTAAAATGTATTCAACTAATATCTTATGTCAACAACTATATTAATTATATTATTTTGTATAATGCATAATTTTAATTACATACAAAAATTTACTATAACAATTTTTTAAGTTGTATTTTTCATATATATTAATTTTTTTAAAATCAAAACATATACAAAGTGGGTGTCTATGAGTAGATAAAAACAAAACCAAAATATTAAAAATAGTATTTTGAAAATATAATATTGTTTTATTGTCAAAATAAGTCTCAAAGTTTTTATGTATATACGAAATCGAAAAAAATACTGGTCATTGGATTAAATCCAAGAGCTCCCCACCAGCCACGTGGGCCTACTGCTTTCCTTGTGCGTTAGAAATCTCACTTTTTTCCGATTCCTATTTGCAATCTAAAATCTGGATTCTTAGAGCAACCCCAAGAGGTTCTCTATATACATTAAAATTTGTGTTTTTAGATAATGCTACACTTTTTTTGGCCCAACAGATTCTCTAACACATTCTTCAAAATGGGGATAGAGGGGGAAAAGTGAAGTGTTTTCTAAATTTAGGGACTTCTCCAAATGCATTTGGAGAATGAATTAAATGCAAATGTTATACATGTTAACTTGTAATTGGTCATATTAACTATTATTGTATTTTGTAAAATATTTTATATATTTAAAAGGATGAATTAAGTAAATAGAAAAAAAAAATACCTAATTAGGTGGATATTTAGGAGAGTGTGAAAATTAGCTAAATAGCAAAACCCCCCATCACCCACCTCCCACCCCACTCCCACCGAGTTGACTCGGTTGTTGACCGGGTTGACTCGCCCGTTGACCGAGTTGACTCGGTCGTTGACTGGACTTTGACCGATCGTTGACCGGTGTTGACCGGTCATTGACCGACATTGACCGACCGTTGACCGATGTTGATCGACCGTTGACCGGCGTTGACCATCATCACAATCATCACTATCATCACATTCATAACTGCCATCATAATTTTTTTCACCGTCATCACAATTTATTTCAACGTCATCATAATTTTTTGATGACAAAAAGTGTAATAAAAGGTAAAAAGTGTCATCAAAATGTCTTAATGACACTTTTTGATGACAAAAAATATCATCAAAGGCATTCAACCACATAAAAACAACCGTCATCACAAATTTTTCACCGTCATCACAATTTTTTATCACCATCATCACAATTTTTTGATGACAAAAAGTGTAATAAAAGGTAAAAAGTGTCATCAAAATGTCTTGATGACAACGTTTTGATGACAAAAAGTATCATCAAAGTCATTTAACCATATAAAACAACCGTCATCACACATAAAAAAAAATATCATCAAATATGTATTATCACGTTTAATTTTTTAGTGTCATCACATATAATTTTTTTCTAGTGTCGTCAAATATGTGTCACCACTCAAAGTGTCATAAAAAATTATTGATGACACAATTCAAACTGTCATCACTTGTCATCACTACTGATGACGGTTTGATTGTCATTAACTATCATCACAAGTGTCATCAAAATGTCTTGGTGACAACTTTTGATGACAAAAAGTATCATCAAAGGTATTCAATCACATAAAAACAACTGTAATCACACATAAAAAACAAAGTTGTCATCAAATATCTATCATCACGTTTAATGTTTTAGTGTCATCACGTATAATTTCAAACATAGACCAAATATGTGTCATCATCAAAAATATGGCATCACATATTATTGTTTTTTTAGTGTCATCAAATATGTGTCATCATCAAAAAAAAGTGTCATCACAAATTATAATTTTTTTATTGTCATCAAGTTTAATTTTTTAGTATCATCACATATAACTTTTTAGTATCTCATTCAAAGTGTCATCACATACAGTTTTTTCATAAACTGTCATCACTTCTCATAAACTGTCATCACTATTTGATGATGGTTTGATTGTTATCAACTATCATCACAAATGTCATCTCTACTTGATGACGATTTGATTGTCATCGATCGCCATCACTATTTGATGACGGTTCGATATTGTCATCGATTATCATCGCTACTTGATAACGGTTCGATTGTCAACTGTCATCACTATTGATGACGATTTGATTGATTTGTTTGTCATCAAAGGGTCTTGAAAATAAACAAGACCCATCATCAATCTGTCATCACTTCAAGTTTTAAATACTAAATTTAGATGTACTAAAATTTAAATATTTCAACTCAGTTTTTGACTACTATTATTCTTAAATACGTCTTAATAATTGTTCTTGAATTTCCACCAAAAAAAATTTGGTCTTGAATGCTGGTTTGGCAAGGCAAGTAACATACAGAAAATGAAAGAAGTTTGAGCAATAGATTTTTAGTGTCTATAAACAATACTAGTATAATGACAAGGTCCATTTACATTTTCACACTTCTATACAGAGGAATTACTAAATACAATACCCAATCATTCATTTTTCCCAACCTCTTGTAATTAACCCATAAAGAACAGGAACTAAGAATGAGTATGTATCCAAATCATAGCACTGAATTTAAAATTTCCGAGACAAAAAATGCATAATTAAATGAAATAACTAGAGCATTATTACCTTAGACTCTGAATCTGCAACATAGCTTAGAAGTAAAACATATATCGTAGACACATCAGGCCAAGCAGCATCATCTCTAGCCGCCATCAACAAGCGAGCAATGCAAGACAAACCCGAGGCCCTAGCACCAGGAGACATGTCCTTGGAACGCAAGACCCTGTCCAGCAATTCCAACAAAGACGGCCTTTTCTTTCTCAGAATCCCCACAGAAACCCTAGGCATGGCAATAGAAAGTAGAGTGACGAGAAACTCACAGCGTGATCGCGAATATTTGGTTCGCAAGAAAGTCGATCGAGAGAGGAGATGGTGGAGCAAAAGTAAGCGATAGGAGAAAGGGCCAGGTTGTTGTTCCTAAGCTCCTGTGCCATGGCGCCAAGTACAGAACATAGGTGCTGCTGATCGGAATCCTCGGAATTGCGCAACTTGGAGAGGATGAAGGCGCCGAAATCTGATCCCTCCTCCACGAATTCTTCCATTTCAATGTCTTCCATGTAGCACGTAGGCGGGAGTGAGAACGGGTGAAATTGGGATTGCTACTTGGCTTGAATACGAGGACGAAAACTCAAACTTGTAATTGTAGTAGAACCGGAATTTCAGTCGAAACCGAGAAGAAAATCAATTCAAGAGAAGACGAACCTGATTGGATGGATTCATGAACGAGAGTGTAATCCAGATCCTACTACCAAGTCTCCGGGACAAGCTAAGCCGTGTGGCGACCGGACTCCAACATCGCCGCCAGATTCAACCGTTGCCTCGGATTCTTCATCGATCGGAGCAATGACTGCCTAGGGTTTGGGCGTGGCTTGAGATTGTCGAAAGGAAGTGGAGGACGAACACGGAAGAGAGAACGAAGGAAGGGGAGAGAAATTGATGGAAGAGAGAACGAGGGAACAGAGAGGAAAGAGAAAAAATAAATAAATAAGGCTTTTATACTTAACAAAAAACTAATTTAATGAGGGAGCTTAATAAGGGCCTAAATAGGGTAGCCCAAAATGCTTTTGGGCTAAATTTATTCTATTTAAAATAAAAATAATAAATGTTAGGTTCTTCCAAATGAGGAAGCTGTTGGAGTTAAAACATATATTTTTTGGAGAATTTGACTTTAAGTTCTCTATTTTCGAGAAAATTATAGAGAAGCTATTGGGCTTGCCCTTAGTACAAACTATTGCGAAGAACTTTATTAATATTTTATAACAATCCCCCGTTGGGGGTGGTCTAACGAGGAGTTGAAGACTTTGAAGGGTTGAAGACTTGGAGGGGGGCCCCACAACTCCACCTACCCTACAATACGCAGTGGGGGTCACCTAATTCTGCCTTACTAAGCTTTGCATATACCCAACGAGCAATTCGCACGCCTTTCCTTATTTATAAGCCAAAAAAAGCCCATTTCTTGGGCCGCCTTCTTCTCTGCCGATCGCAAATCTTTCAAGGGAGAGGAACTGAAGATCCTCTCTTTTTTTCCACTCACTACTCCTCTGACCAAACTTCGATCTGCCCATTTCCCCTTTTCACGTATCTGAATCTGGTTGATTCAGGTAATCTTGATCTGTTCGTGTACTCGAATTTTATCAGACAGGTTTTAGAAGAGAGAAATGGCGGATCAGAAGGCGAAGTCGGCCGGAGTGTGGCCCACCATTAAGCCCTTCATTAATGGAGGTTCATCTGGTATGCTTGCTACCTGTGTCATCCAACCCATCGATATGATCAAGGTATCTCTCTTCCTGTTTTTCCCTTCGCATCTGTTGAATTTCACGCCCGTTTGGATCTACGTTTTCCTGGTTGGAAGTAATGTAAGTTGGGTATTGATTTCTTGATCTTTGTTTGAAATGGGTAGGTGAGGATCCAATTGGGTCAGGGATCTGCTGCCAGTGTGACAACCAACATGTTTAAGAACGAGGGTTTCGGGGCTTTCTACAAGGTTTGCTCTCCATTTCTACCATTGATTTTTTTTTATCTTTTCAGTACTACATACATTTTTACTGTCAATTGTAGCTCAATTATCTTTGTCATTGTTGAAATAATTTAGATATTGCCTTCTTCATCTGGATCACTGATGATTCTAGACACACTGTTCCGGATGTGGATGATTAGGAAAGTATTATGTTAATGTCCTTGGATTTATACTTTTTTTATTCTCAATCTGATCTGATCTGCATCTGAAATTTGTTTCTGAAAAGTATTAGGTTAATGTCCTTGAATTTATATTTTTTTATTCTCAATCTGATCTGATCTGCATCTGAAATTTGTTTTTGCAAAGAATTAATGTCCTTGAAATTATATTTTTTTATTCTCAATCTGATCTTCATTCGAAATTGGTTTTTGGATCTGAATAACAGTCCTTATGTATTTTGACACATTGTTCCAAAGATGGGTTATGAACTATTAACTGGTGTGCACTATTGACTATTTGATTGAGTGTTTGGATTTTGATTTTTGTGTTTGGGTAGGGTTTGTCTGCTGGACTACTGAGGCAAGCTACCTATACAACAGCAAGACTTGGAACTTTCAGGTGCTTTCATTAATTTGGTGTTCACATCAATGTTCATAAGTTTTATAGCTTATATGATCAAATTAAATCTTCAAGTTTTGATTTTGTTTTACAACCAAGTATGGATCCATCTCTAGTCTTGTATTCACTACTAACTTGTGCTTCTGTGATTGATAATGCCTCTAGGATCTTGACAAACAAGGCAATTGCTGCTAATGATGGAAAGCCCTTGCCTCTCTATCAAAAAGCACTTTGTGGGTTAACTGCAGGTGCCATTGGAGCATGTGTAGGAAGTCCAGCTGATCTTGCATTGATCCGAATGCAGGCTGATGACACTTTACCGGCTGCTCAACGTAGACACTACAAGAACGCGTTCCATGCTCTTTCCCGTATAGTTTCAGATGAAGGGGTTCTTGCACTTTGGAAGGGAGCTGGTCCCACCGTTGTTAGAGCTATGGCTTTGAACATGGGAATGCTTGCCTCTTATGATCAGTCTGTAGAGTTTTTCAGGGATTCTCTTGGCATGGGTGAAACTTCCACTGTTGTTGGTAAGTTAATTTACTTTTTCTTTTTTTATTTTTTATTTTACAGCCCTTAATTTTGATTTTGTCTAATTTAATTACTGTTTTCGATGGATACTTGATATTATTCTTGGTCGGGGTGATTTTTTATTATTATTATTTTGGCACAAGTACTTTGAGAGGAAGTTCTTGTGTCAATTAACCTTTCCAACAGAGCAGTAAAGCTAGCATCCTCTTCTTAGTAACAAAAAATGTTAGCTTTCTGTTGATCATAGCTTATGAAAACAATATCTTTGTTTGACTTGAGAGAGAGCTTCACCTTCAATGAGAGGCTGAATGTGGCATATCCTGCCTAAAAATCCCTGAAATATTGTAATTTGTGGGGCTAAATTTATACTTGACATAGTATGGGCTTCAACAAGTATACAAGTCTGTTTTTTGCTTCTTGTCTTTTTTTGTTCAATTTCCTGGTGCTTCTTGATTGTTATTTTTTTTCTTTTATATAATTTTATTTGTCCTCATTATATCTGTTGATTGGTGTTTCTGAGAGTACACTTTTGCGCAAACTACTGATGATGTTATAGCTTTTGGCCTGATAAAATATTTTTATGTGAAACTTCTGATCTAAAGAGTTGGAGATTGTGGAATAGTTGTAACCGGTTTTCACTTCTCTTTTCAGGAGCTAGTGCCGTCTCAGGATTTTTCGCAGCAGCGTGTAGTCTACCGTTTGACTATGTCAAAACCCAAATACAGAAGATGCAACCTGATGCCAATGGCAAATATCCATACACAGGCTCCTTGGACTGTACCATGAAGACATTGAAAGCGGGTGGACCCCTCAAATTCTACACTGGATTTCCTGTTTACTGTGTTAGAATTGCTCCCCATGTCATGGTAAATTTGAATCACTTCCTCTCCTTCTCATAAAATCTAAAAATTTGAATTGAAATCTCTTTTCTCTCTCTTAACCCTTCAATTTGTTTTTCCTACCTTTCAGTTGACATGGATCTTCCTCAACAAAATCCAAAAGCTTCAGGCATCTGCCGGGCTATAGACACCAAGAACTCGGTTCTTGCACTATCATTAAGACCTTATCATCAGCTACTAGTTTGCTTCGAACTGTTGTTTTTTTTTTTATCGCATTGTGGTTGTTTCAATAAGCTTGGTAACTATTTCATGGCAAACTCCTGTGAACATTCTTCTCCTACGATTAGGAAACATTTTGTAGCCAAATTGGTTGGACTGCGGATCCGTTTGGGTTATTCCGCGAGAGATAAATCCTCCTAAGCATTGCGGCATTTGTTTCGAGTAAGAAATCAGAAGCTGGTTTGGGTTTCTTTTTGGATTATGTTGTCTGCTTTTTTCGGTATTTCATAGATGTTATGTTTTCGAGTTTATACCACGAAATTTTGATATATTTCCAAGGACCTATATGACTGATTTTGGTTTTGGCAATACCAAAAATTACAGCCTCCATGGGTCATGAAATAAGTTTGGTGTAATTATTCTCCGTTTGAGCGCTCTTGTTATGAGGCTCTTCCATCACATAAAATTCAATTTAGTCTACAAGCTCACATTAGATGTACAGTCATACCTTACTGTAAAACTCTCTCCAGTTAAAAAGCATCTAATCATCTTATGAAGAAGTCAAAAGTTGCTTACCGTTATATATGACTTGATCAAGATTTAATATTATGGTCAGAAAGCTAATAGAACCTTCAAAGTTTGATCTATCATCTTTTTTCATGAATAATTCTGCACATTAACTTGCATAAAAAAGCAATCACTGTCATCATTAGTCAGATTATACACACAAAGCAACTGTTTTGAACCGTCCAAGTTTTGTATTTCCCAAAATTATTTTAGGGCATGTTTGTTAAACATAAACTGTTAAAGAGGCAAGGTTTGATAAGTTCGATAAACACACCCTAGGAAACCAAATGATCATACATGGGGTTCAAATTTGAGCCGAAGCTCATCATTCACCTTTAACATACTAAAGTAAAAAAGTATGGCAACTCCAGAATGAGCTTTGTCAGCAGATCTAGTACATGACGGTACAAGGTTTACCATTTTCACATATGATCATCCTCTCAACCAGGTGTTGCGGTACGAAGAGTTGTCGCGTAGAGAATCATTGTGTCGTTTGTATTCCATTATATAACTGTGGGGTAGCTTCAAGCATCGTTTGATCGAGTCTCTCAGAGCCATTACAGCCTGCAAAAAAAATATATAGAAGAGACATAAAACAATAGTAAGCCTAGGTATGACATACGGAATATATTACTTTTGAGTAATAGCAAACCAGAGTAAGAAAGTAACAAACCTGATTGTCAGATGCATTTCGATTCCAGACACTCAAAATGACCTCACTGAAACGAATACTGAGGACTGCTCCACATACGTCGTCACTGTAATCAAGCTGGTCACCAACTAATGCCACAACCTGGAAAAATAATGGTAAGAGAGGAGGAGTCCTCAATTGAAATCTAGAGATATGAACTATGAATATAAGTGCTTACCAAATCTTCCCAGAATCGTCCAGAAACAGCCTTGTTGAATCTGATGATCCACTTGCCTCCATTGCAATTCGCAGAATCCTGAAGTGCAGAGCAACAAGGGTATCAAGGATGTCATTCGCTCAATTGGTGACATGAAAGAAATGCTCAAGATTTGATTACATATGTTAAGAGCCAAATTTGTAAATCAGGAGAAAAAAAAATAGATAAATATGTACCTCCCACAAAGGGCGAATACCGTCCTTGAATAAATGCAAATCAGTAGGAACTGGCAAGGCAGAAGGACGTACTATATGGCAGTAACAGACCCAAAAGCCTTCAACCTAGATTAAATAAGCTAGCACGTCAACAAAATACAAAAAGATACAAAAAAAAGTATACAACATGGAAAACCTGATGAACAACTCACAGAACTAAAGTCCACTATCTTCTTTATATTGTCTTCATATGATGTCTGGGTTCGGACTCCGGGTGTTCGGCGAGTATACCAGAAAACAAACTTATTCTGCAAATGAAAATCAATATGAAATGTCAGTATAAGTAATCCCCAGCCATTCCAGCTCCCAAATTTGTTCAAGCCTATACATCTAGCACAAGCAGAGATCAAAACAAAGGGCCAATGGCTGAACCATCAATAAAAAACAATTTACACTCTCAAGAAATGACAGACCACAGTATAGAAACCAGTCTTCACATTTCATTGCAATGCAATGAGCTTGCCTTTTTTAACTCAAATAGCTCAAATTATGAATACATTGTCATTCAACCTCCACCAGGCTTGAAACAATTACCAAGAAGAGTACAGATCTACTTTTAACATGCACAGGATTTGCAAAGATGAGGATGTTTGAAATTTTTAGCTTTAGATAAGCATGGAAGAATTCCATTCCTGATTCACAGTATTAAGGTTGTCGAAAATTCACTCTGGTTCCATTCAATTTTGTCAAGATAGACACTCAAAGCATTCAAAGACTTATGCTAGCAGCTAAAACATTTTTCAAATGGATGGATCCATAGGCCTTCATCTGGATCTATGAACAGTCAATTAAACTACAGCACCCAACAAGTTTCCACACTCCACATAACTCACAATTCAATCAGATAAAGGATCCAATTCGCTATACAAGAAACATCACACTTGAGTTCTCAACTCCCAAGTGAGCAAAGATTAGAGATAGAACTTGGCTTGTACAACCCATAGAAAAAATTATCTATGAAGATGTCCAGCACATAGATGCATAAAACGATCACAAACTACTGAAAGACCTAAAGTCCTTGTTTGGCTGAATAGGGCAAGTTCATATGTAGGTTTTGTTCAAGAAACCGTAGTCTGATCACCAACACATAAAACTAAATCCACCTTTCCAAATTTAACAAGCTGCTCGACAGCCACATGCGTCAATTAGGTCTAACACCAATCTATGTGGATTGTGTTCAATCTCCATAATAAGATCAGTATTCAATCAATACAGTGGTAAAGGGTACCTTGAGGGGATGCAGACCAGCTTTGAGGTCGCGGGCAACCCGTTCCCGATCTTCGGCCTCTGTATCGGAGAATGAATGATCTACCAATCCTCGATTGTAGTTCACGGCGGCGTCTGAAGCCTTGTTCTCTGCTACTTCCATTTAATCTTAGCCTCAAAACCCTAACTGTTCTCTCTCTATGGCAAGAAAAATAAGAGCCTTGAGAACTGAGACTGAGAACTCCGATTACAGAGAGAAGTGAAAGGGAAGAGATTTGAGAGGAGGGCACTCCGCACCGATACAACGCGTTTTCGTCTTCAATCGGACGTGCCAAATTACATGGATCCGGTTCCAAAACCGGCACGGAAGGGTGGAACCGGACGGTTCCGTGTTTGACCGGTTGTGATTCTAGGGATGGTGGGACTATTTTGGAAATCTTTGGCTTTTTAGGGCTCGTTTGGTATTGGTATCTCAAGTATATCGGATA
The DNA here is from genome assembly GCA_964016875.1 of Fallopia convolvulus. Lineage (NCBI taxonomy): Eukaryota > Viridiplantae > Streptophyta > Magnoliopsida > Caryophyllales > Polygonaceae > Fallopia > Fallopia convolvulus. The sequence continues at coordinate 27,155,770 of OZ024733.1, forward strand.
TATCGGTATCGGATATTGGTGTGAGAATTGATATCTACATCATTGTTTGGTATGTTCAAGATATCAAAACTTAAATTTTATAAGAAACCTAAATCGAAGGCTTCATCCAATTTCAATGGACGCCAACATTTCGCATCACCGACGACGACTTCTCCTTCCCCACAATTACACCTTCGACCAACCAAGAGGCATGGAGGCAGCCAATTATTGTGGAATCATTGTCAATCTAGTGATTAATCTAGGCAAGGGAGAAGAAGATACAAATCAGATTTGGCGGTGTTAACGTCGTAACCCGATCACCGAAGAGGAGTCGCCAATGGAGCAAGGGCCGGTCTGGGAGGCGCCGGTCGGAGCAACACAGTTGAAGAAGTCGAAGAAGTTGCCAATGGAGTAACCAGTGTCTAGATCGATCGTGAAAAGAGGAGGAAGATATGGAATGATATCCATATACTACCATACCAAACAAGAGATATGGCTTGATACCCATACCTGATATCTAGGTATGGGTACCAAACGGGCCCTTAGTTGTTTCGACTTCACTTGTAGCTCCTGAAATTGTAATATTTTGCAACGATGGGTATTAGTGCCAGTGACCTCGGATTTTTCTGGCCAAAGTCACCCAATGCTTTATAAGGTGATTAAATTTAAATAAAACACAAAAATTTAAAGATAATACATAATATCAAAGGTGCTCAAAACATGACACTTTAAATATTATTGTTACATCTTAAATGTTCAAAAGAGACATAGTAAGATAAAGTTAATCAGCATAATTAAAAAGGTATGGTTCTTGCAAAGCATAGTTGGACCCAAAACAGGAGAAAACATCTTCGAGAATGTCTTGACCTTCCTTCCTTCAACTCTTGAATAAGACTTTGTAAATAAAACAATTCCGGCTCTATGAACTTATTATCTTAGGATTTTTACTTATAAGTTACTCTTATATGAGACTTGACTTTAAACTTTCAACGAAAATATCTAACTTAGAAATTTCTTTAAAAGTACTTGTTACTTGAGCTTTGAAGTTTTTAAGAAGAAATTTTTGAATTGAAATTTCTTTCGGGGATATAATTTGGACCTAGGTTTAATTCTTTGTAGGAAAAAGTCTTAATAGAACGTTTTCGGTTTGAAAACAAAACTTCCGGTTTTGAAAACTAAACTTTCGGTTTTGAAAACAAAACTTTCGGCTCTGATACCATAATTGTAACACCCCTATTTTGCAACGATGGGCATTACCGCCAGTGACCTCGGATTTTACCATCCAAAGTCACCCAATGCTTATAAGTTGATTAAATTTAAATAAAATGCGGAAGTTCAAAGATAATACATAATTTCAAAGGTGCTCAAAACATGACACTTTAAATATCGTTATTACATCTTAAATGTTCAAAAGGACATAGTAAGATAAAGTTAAGCAGCGGAATTAAAAAGATACGGTTCTTGCAAAGCATAATGGGACCCAAATACGAGAAAACATCTTCAAGAATGTCTTGACCTTCCTTCCTTCAACTCTTGAATCTTCGGCTTTAGACTTTCGGTGGAAGTGTCCTAGAGTCTGATGTTTTCGCAAAGGGCGAGAAATACCAGGCAAAAATGCGAAAATATCGGAATTAGTCTAAGGAGACTAAGCAAGTGAGAATGGAAATTAAATTCTCAAGGGTAGTTTGGTAATATTATTATTTCATCAATGAGATAAAGGGAATATGTACTTGAAAGTTATAATCATTTTGTGGAGCTTATAAGGAGATTAGTCGATCTCAAAGAGAGATAAATTTGGATCCGAGAAGGAGGAAACTACGAGATTGTAGTTCCTTTTAGAGTACTATTAATTTTGGGAACGTTTTATTACACATCAAGTTTTAGAAAGCCTCTTGTACTCTTTTTCAGACCTCGACCAACCTCATCATATTTGAAGCTCCAGATTGGGGAGGTGGCCCGAATGCGCTTAAGTACTAAACCCAGATAGACAAACTTGAATAAGCATTAAGATTGGAAAGACGATCGTCGAAAAGCCGAGAGCCGGGTTGGTCTTCCAAGTTGTACTAATCCAACCCGGTTCATTTTAATTAATGTGCATTAGCACTTATCTTTATTACGTGTGAAAACGTTTCATATCATTTATGATTTTTAAGGAGGGTGGAGGCTATGAAAGAGCTGAGTCTACATATGGAACGGAGTTCCGACACCTACCTAGAATGTAACATCCCTCCAATGAATAGGAGCGGATATAGATCATGATCCTTAAGCCGCGTGAAGAGAGGGTGTAAAGTCGTACCACTCGACATGTTATAGAGAGATGTTCGGGGCCAAACCCGCATCCCCCCCTAATTCTATCTTAAATCAATAACAAATCTCGAAAAGAGATTGAAACAAGCAAGACCACATCAAACGGACCTAAGTTCATTTCTAGCATGCGAATAATAAGAACGATAATAAAATGTCGTTATTTCTAGCAATCGATATATCCTATGTTTATTTATTTAAGCAAACAAGTTTGTTCTCAATATAGAGAACATTAACGGAATCTAGATATCGAAAAGGTTTCAAGGAGAATATCCACTTGCCTTGAATTTCACTTGGTCTTAACGAAAGCTCGGAATTTAAGATGACCTATAAATCTCGATAGCTTGACATATATAGCAATCCGAGATAGTATAAAGAAATCAATTATAATAAAATCTTTATTTCATTTCTTATAATAACCTTATCTTGTTTTTTTCTTAAGAGTAATGATTTTTTTCTAAATTATTTATTTTAATAATGTAGTTAGAATAACCCAATAGTAATATTCCTTTATTATTATTTCAAGGTGATGTCTTAAATAATAAAATTATAGAATACCTAAGTGAGCATGCAATTGAATTTATTTTCATAAATTCCTTTTTATTAGCACAATTGTAATATTTATTCAATTAATTTAAATAAATATTATATATATGTAGAAATTATTTTATAAAAGGTATTAATTAAAATATGAGTCGGGAATTTATACCGAGAGATAATGAGACGAAATGAGTTCGGAATTCGAAATGGGCGAGTTGGGCCTTGCTTCCTCCTTTTTCCTAGAACAAAAATTCTGATTTAATAATTGGGCATATGAGCCTAATTTTTCAGCCCAAAATTACCCATGTAACACCCCTATTTTGCAACATTGGGTATCACCGCCAGTGACCTCGCACTTTACCACCCAAAGTCACCCTAGGCTTTATAGTGATATTGAAACTTAGGAAAAAATGCGGAATTTGACATAAACGTTACATATATATAAAAAGGTGCTCACGAATGAGACTTTGTTCGTACAACATCAACCAACAAAATATAAAGATGTTTTAACAACGGAAATCAAATACTTGTTCTTACAACATGTGATTAATTTAAGAAAAATAAACGAGAAGTACATTCTTGAGAGAGAGTCCGACCCTTCCTTCCTTGTGTGGCTTCGCCTACGCCTTGCTGGGATTCCTAGGGTTTGGCATAAGTCGCGAAGGGCGAAAAATGCCAGGCAAACATGCGGAAAAGCGGAATTAGTCTAAGGAGACTAAGCAAGCGATAATGGAAATTCTAAAGGGTATTATGGTAATTTATAATATTCGAGAGATATTATCGGGATGTGTTTTGAGATATGGAACTTTATGTGGGGCTTATCGGAACGGAAAGGAGTATATCTCGAGATGAGATAACTCGTTAGTCGAGAGAAAAACTACGAGATTGTAGAAAGTATGTTGGGACCGTTATTAATTCATACAAGTTTTGAAAACCTCCCGCGCCCTTGTCGGACCTCAACCAACCTCATCTTATTCGGTGCTCCAAATAGGGGAGGTGGCTCGAAGGCGCTTAAGTACCCGCCCACCTTAGACAAGCCCGAATAAGCATTCAGATTGGAAAGACGATCTTTTCAAGAACCGGGAGCCGGGCGGTCTTTCCACGTTGTACTATTCCGACCCGGTTTTGGTTTCTTTTAATTATGCTTTGGCACTTATCTTGTATCATGATGAAAAATTTCACTTACGTTAATGATTTTTTAGAGTGTGGGGGGGCCATGAAAGGGCCCGGGTCCACTTAAGGGAACCGAAGTTCCGACACCTAGCTAGGGTGTGCACCTCCCTCCTCCGACCAGGAGCAGATAGTGGAGCGTGATCCTTAAAGTCGCGGAATTTAGGCGTGATGCCATACGACTTAGTAGGTTATATAGAGTGTCGGGTTAATCTCGCACCCCTCATCTAATCCATAACGATCTCGAAAAGAGATCTTAAACAAGCAAGGTTAAACAAGACTAGCGTAATAGTCCTATCGAATATTAAATAGCGTAATAACGATAACAGTTGGGTCATTATTTCTAACAATCGATATTCCTAGATTCGTTTATTATTAGCAAACAAGTTGTTCCCAAAATCGAGAAATTTCACGGAATGAATTATCAAGGCTACAAGGAGAATTCCACTTGCCTTAGCTTAGCGATTGTCTACGAACGAATGAACGGGAAATGTTGTCTTAGTCGGGACGGAAAACTCGACCTATCGACACGAGGAGTATGAACGAACTTTAATAAGAATTTCTTTAATTCTTCTAAAGTCTTGATATATCTTATTTCTTTAAATAGAGAATTAATACTAAATTATTATAATAATAATTTAGGTGGAGGTGATAAAATAATAATATTCCTTATTATTATTACTTATTTGTAATATCCAAGTATTCCTTATAAACTATTTATTTTAATTTAATTATTATAAGCTTTTTAAGATTAAGTTATAATATTATTCAAATTATTCAATACTCATTAACTTAAAGTTAATATTCCATTTCGAAAAATTTGTTATTCTTTTATTATACAAGCACGTAAGTTGCTAAAATAAATCCATTAAAGTATACTTTTCTATATTTCTTTTTAAAAAATTATACAAATCATTCTTATGATGTAAAAAGTCTATCATGCCCTTACCACATTATATCTTTTATTTTTCTTATAAATATCTTTTATCCAACTTGATCATAAAAATATCTTTTAAGTCTAGTATATCAATATTAGCATATTTTCCTCTTATTATAATAACTCCTTTTTAAGACATGCAACTTTTCTTATGATATAAAAGATATTAAGATATTATATTATATTATGCTTATGCTAGTACTTCCCTTATATAGTAGTTTCCAAATATTATGTGGAGTAACTAAATATAGTATGCTTTTCCATATACAAAAGATAATGATAAATTTCTATTATTTTATTTAAAAAGGTTCTTCATGTCTAGGACATTATTTTATAAAATATGAACATGCAAGTCATCACTATATATAAGTGAATATTAATAATATTTTTAGCATATTTTTTTCTAACAACTTAGGTCTTTTACATTATATTATTTTTAAATCTAGTATACTTAAAATAAAACTCATTATCCATGTGTATAGAAATATAAGGATGATGGCTTATTATTTTATTTAAGAAAATCCCATATCATAAGATATATTTTATAACATAAATAACATGGATAATATTAGTTTGTACTAGGAAAGTCTTTATTACAAAGTATACTTGATATTTTATCTTCCACTAACCATGTATATAAAATAATGATAATAAATTTGTCTATGTATAAGGAAGATAATAATTTGGATTTATCTTGTCTAACTAACAAGATCTTATCCCTTAATTAAATTGTTATTATTAAAAAAATCTACTATTAGCTTTAAACGGATTTAAATCTCATTAGTTGACAATAAGAAGAATAATAAATAAAAAAATAAACAAAAGGAATGGACCTTCTCTGATTTACGCTACTGTGCAAAATAGAATGTAGAGAAGACTTCAGGGGATGGGCGGCACACCAGCAGGCCGGCGACACCAGTAGGGCGGCGGCTCTGAGGGGCGCCGGCGGTGGCTCGCGCGGACAGGGGGCGGCGGCCTGGTGGTCCGGTGGTCTCCGGGGAAGAAATTAGGGCTTTTTGTGGTGATTTGTGAAAAAAAGCAACTAAAACAAGGCTTTTATGGCTAAATTTTGGACAATTGTGAATAGCAAAGTGCTAGGAAGAGAGAAGAGAGAGTTTGTGTGAGTTTGTATTGAATTTTTCAGCCTTTAAATAGGCAACCATGGGAGCTCTAGTGATCCTCTACAATGGGTTTGGACCTATGGAAGAGAGGGTGATGGATGATGATAGGTAGAGGGTGTGTTAGTTGAATGATGGTCATGGGTGATGCCATCTTTGGATGGTCTTAGAAGCAATGGAGAAGAGTGGAAGGCAGAAATCATATGCATTGGACTGTCGTCAAATCAGTTAGGCACATATCAGACTCTTTGAAGAAGAAGAAGAATTGGTAGAGTTTATAATTAAAAGGGTTGTGTTATGAGTAGTTAAGTTACAATGGCCTAGCGGTTTGGAGTGTGTGTGTTATGTGCGAGATGCAAGAGGTCTCGGGTTCGAGTCCTTTTTATTTGTTTTTCCTTGAAATTTTGCTAGCCTTGTAATAGTCCATTATTAATAAAATTTGAAATTTATATTAATCTATTTTATTTGAATAAATTTTACCACTTTAATAATCCTTCATAATGTGTTCTTAATTTATTTAAATAAAATATTTACGCTCTCTTTTAAAGAGGAAAAAGGATTATTTAATTAATATATTGGCTTAATAAACCTTGGAATATTGCGGATATTACAACCCAAAGGAAAATAGGCACAACCTTAGTTTCTCTTCTTATTTCTTCTTTTTTCAACGCCAAAGGAAGGAACCAGAGAACAAGACTGAACGACACCTGTAGGGCTGGCGACGGAAGGCGGCTGGGTGGTCTGGCGGTGGAAGGAGGAGAAACGGGATTTTTGTGGCTTTTTTTGAAAAAAATTCAGAATTAATGGAGAATTGAAATTCTGGAATTTGATTTAGACTCTACATAGTACAATACTAAAACAAAAATTAAGTTAGTATAAAAAAATGAGCCATGTGTCGCAATCTGCCTATTTTTTCTTTTAAAAATTGTTTTAATAATATTGTTTTTCAAAAAAATTTCCCAACTTTCAAACCCGCTTTCACATTATGTGTTACAAATTATCACAAAACAATTATTACTATTTTTATTTATTTTCCTAAAATTGTTTTAATAATAAATTTCTTCAAAAAATCTTCCCACTTTCTAACCCACTTTCCAACTAAATGTTAAAATTGTCACAAAAAATTATCATTATTTTTATTTATTATCATATCACTAGGCAATTATCCCAAGACTTTTTAACACATTTTTTTCATGTTCTTAAAAATCGCCATTATTCTTTCTAATTACACACAACGCTAGTTGGTTCAATGGAGTTCAAATTGCAATTTGTAGTGAGTTTCTCTCTTTTGTATTATTTCACTTCATCGAACTCTTCTTTTCCTCTTTGCATGCCATCGTTAAGCAAGAGTAACAGAGAATCTTAAGGTATGCTATCATGATATATTTATTACAGTATATTGCTTTTCATTCCTTTGTGATAAATTAACTATTTTCAGGATTCATCCTAATAAAGATATTACCATTAGTTATTGATATACTTTATACTATTTCTTGGTAACCTCTATATTTATTTTACTCCCTTCATTTTAATTTCGTCATTACATGTTATAACACGTTTCTTTTGTATTTAGATTGATCTTTAATCTCTATTATCACCCGTACATGGTACGGGCCCAACACTAGTTTGGATGAAATTGAAGAGAAAGAAGAGAGGAAATTGTGGTGATTTTTCCTCTTGATCCTACCCTCTTTTATAGTGGAGGAGGAGGATCCTTCTGTAACACCCCCTTACTTACCTTGGAGGTATTACCGCCAGTAACCCTAATTAGGACTAAACCAGAATTACCCAAGGCTTTAAACTGACAGAACATACTAGAACAAGGTAAAAGAAAACATTTAAAACCTAACAAACTTAAGTTAAATATTACAGCGGAAAAACACGTAAAAGGTCTTATACAAACCTTAACTTAAAAGAATAAATAAATAGAACAACCTTCTATTTAAACAAAATCTTCATCAAGTCTTCCTTAAGTTCTTATTTCTCAAACTCAGTTTCGCTTTGAAGTAGTTCAACCATGATCTTCACTCAAGTATAGCCATTGGAAACCTTTCTTCAACCTTTGGAGCTTCAAACTTCTGAATCCGCCTCTTGAATCAACTTCCAAGAAGAACCCGATGTATCGTAAACCAACGGTGGACACCAGCCAACCATATAAAAGAAAAGAAAATGGACGGGTTAGTCTAATGAAAGACTAAGCAAGCGGAGAAACTAACTTGGTTCTTATGGTTATAACTAAACATATTGGCATCCAAATCCGATTAGACTCGGATTATGATCCAACAGTTAGCAGTCTTATAGAGAAAAAGAAGGAGACTTGCATAATAAAGAGAGAGGACACCACAGCTTGTGGTTCCTTTACGAAACATGAACAATTGTTGGGAACTCATATTAATCACATCACATTTTGAAAAGTCTCCGCGACTAATCAGATTGACTTAATCAAAGTTTGATTAAGAATCATTCATAACCGGGAGCAAGAATGGCTTTCCGACTGGATGAACCATTCAGGTATATTAATGTGCCTAACGCACTTATCTTATATTACTTTCAAAACTTTTCACAAACAGGTTGGTGATTCATAATCGACTCGAACTACTGCCGAAATATTTTGGTATTGTAGAGATCATCGGAGTAATTCATCCATGGTCATCTGCCCTGTACCAAGATCACAGGACTTAAGCTATCCTTGATCTTTCATTTGCATATGGTGAGGTAGAGATCAGAGAGACCTATTACCCTGTCGTCTACACTGCACCGTGCCAATTGCACTTAGCTAGAGTGCGCATCACCCCTCTCACACGAAGAGCAGGGGAAGAGTCATTACCCACCATTAGGATTAGGCCCCTCCTAATGTAATATTGTTTTAAAGAGAGGATATGGAACCACGTTCCCCTCCCTGAAATTACCTTAATCGACAACAATCTCTCAGTGTGAGACAACATACAAGGTCACACATAACGGACCTAAATCAAGTTCTACCGCAAAACTGAATAAGCAACATGGTCATTATTTCTAACAAATATAACAACCTATCATATTTTATTAAGCACACAAGTTGTTCCCAACACAAATATTAAATGGGATTCAATTCCTCATTTAATAACCATAATGTAAGAGAGAACCGTCCACTTTCCTTAGAAGGCGTGCTCAACATCCTTAGCAATTCCAACAGTAATCTTTATCACCCTTCTGCCAAATATAACAAAAGGATTTCTCAACAACGAGCTCATGGAAACACTTCTTAGTTTTATACTCAAATTCTACATCTTCCTAATCGATAAACGATTTAATTTCCGAATATCGATATATAATAAATCCTTAGTTATTATGCTTTAAGGAGCCATCTTGGCGGAATTATAACTAATTATCCGCTTCACTTTTGAAATAACTTTCTAAACAAAAAGTGTTCCTCAGTAACAATTCTTAAAGGTGACCAAATCTCAGATCAAACGGATTAACAACGAACCCCGAGTAATTATCTGAAGTCCTTTACCTGCCAATCGGTGTCAAAACTTGTATTCGCTATAACTGAAGATCCTGACGTCCGTTTCTCGAGCGGTTTGAACCTGTGAGATTGTATCAACGTCAATATTATAAAAACCATAAATTTAATTAGCAATGCGGAACCAAAAGGCCCTTACGGTGGCTCCGCAACCAACCCGCTAATTAATTTCGATCGTATATACCTTCACTTGAGCCCATGGCTCGTTTGGCTTGATAGTGGCTCGATCCCCGAGCCCAAAGGTGGCGGGGTATTGCCCGGAGGCAGCCCTTGCTGTGGGTGGTGGTCGGAGAGGTTGGTGATCGCCGACGACGTCCAAGGAAAGGACCGGTAAAGAAAGTAAGCGCCGGCGGTGAAGAGTTCTCCTCTCCCGAGTCCGTTGTCGTCCTGGTTCTCTAGCTGGTTTTGCAGCAGCAACGCTCTCATGGAGATGAAGAAGAAGATAGGAGGTGGAAGAAGAAGATGGACGGAGCAGAGGAGGTTGCTGTAACACCCCGACTTCCGACGAGACGCTACTTAGAAATAGACCTTACTAGGTACTATTAAATAGGTTGACAACTACACTTTAGGATCTTGCAACGCGGGCACGACGAGAAAACAAAATAAAAACATCCAACCTTTCTTTTTATAAAAATATAGAAAAACGTAGTTATGCATGAATTCCCGAAAACCAGAATATAAATATCCCCAAATCCGACGAATCACCACCAACAATAAAATCATCCGATGAGAACAGAAGACAAGTAATAATACCAACTCTAACTTAATAGTAAAACAACATTCTAGAAAGTCATAAATAAACTAACGTAAAACCCTTCCCACTATGACACACGCTCTCTATCGCTCCGGCCCGCCATCTGGCCTCGGTTCCTGCACGGCTCCCTGATTCATACCTGGAATTGAAAAATTATTCCCCGAAGGGTCAGCGTCTAATCTACCAAGCTAGAGAGAATACGGAAATTGTAGAACGTTTTGAAAACATTTCTAAAGTCAGCATACAAATCCACAATCGCAATCATATCTCTAAAGGCCAATACCTAAATTAGTTATAATCAGTCACACATAGCCACATACACATTTACAATCACAACCTCATAACAGTATATGAATGGGTAGCCCCCGTATCAAACAGTATATGAACAGGTCTAGACTGAATCCAAATCGTACCTGTAGCAATCGGCGCATGTAAGGCGTCAGCCCTCCTCATCTCAAACATACGAGGCTGATTGCCCCCAGTCGTGCTAACTTCTGCGCCGCATCCTCTGCCCTGGCTCGGTGCCTGCTGAAACTGCTGAGGCTCACAACGAGGCATCTGGTTCACCGTTCCCGGTGAAGATTCCACTGAAGGTGCTCCAACAGTACAGTACTGTTGTAAATGGCCAAGCTTCCCACAACTGAAGCAACTCTTGACTGGCTTCGGACACTGACTCCTCAAATGAGCAGTGCTGTAACACCCCCTTCCTACCCTGGAGGTATTACCGCCAGTAACCCCGATTAAGACTAAACCGAAGCTACCCAAGGCTTTAAACTGACTGAACAAACTAAAACAAACATTACAGCGGAATAAATACAATTGGTCTTATACAAACCTTAACCCAAAAAGAATAAATAACTAAATAGAACAACCTTCTATTTAAACAAAATCCTCATCAATTCTTCCTTGATTTCTTACTTCTGAAACTCAGCTTCGCTTTGAAGTAGTTTAACCATGATCTTCACTCAAGTATAGCCATTGGAAACCTTTCTTCAACTTCTGGAGCTTCAAACATCTGAATCCGCCTCTTGAATCAACTTCCAAGAAGAACCTGATGTATCGTATACCACGGTGGACACAAGCCGACCAAATAAAAGAAAAGAAAATGGACGGGTTAGTCTAATGATAGACTAGCAAGCGGAGAAACTAACTTGGTTCTTATGGTTGTAACTAAACATATTGGCATAAAAATCCGAATAGACTCGGATCATGATCCAACAGTTAGCAGTCTTATAGAGGATAAGAAGAAGACTCGCATAATCAAGAGAGAGAACACCACCGCTTGTGGTTTCTTTTAAGAAGCATAAACAATTGTTGGGAACCCATAATAATCACATAACGTTTTGAAAAGCCTCCATCGACTAATCAGATTGACTTAATCAAAGTTTGATTAAGAATCATTCATAACCGGAAACAAGAATGGTTATCGAATAGACTAACCATTCGGGTACATTAATGTGCCTAACGCACTTATCTTTATTACTTTCAGAACTTTTCACAAACATGTTGGTAACTTTTAAGCAGCTAAAACCGCAGAGAATCCACCTGTACATGGAGACGTCAAGATGAGAGGGATGAAATCCATGATCATTGACGAACACCTAGTACCAATTTGCACTTAGCTAGAGTGCATAAACACCTCTTCCAGCGTTGAGTGAGGTATGAGTCATGACCCGAATGTTGGGATATGATAGTAACGAGCTAAACCTCCCAACATAGACTGTGTTATAAAGAGGTCATCGGAGACTTGGCTCCTACCCCTGAAAAACTAACTTACTTCACCATAATGTCTCAGCATGAGACAACATACAAGGCCACACATAACGGACCTAAATCCAGTTCTAACACGAAACTGAATAAAAAAACATGGTCATTATTTCTAAGAAATATAACGACCTATCATATTTTATTAATCATACAAGTTGTTCCCAACACAAATATTAAATGGGATCCAATTCCTCATTTAATAACAATAACGCAAGAGAGAATCGTCCACTTGCCTTATAAGGCGTGCTCGACGTCCTTAGCAATTCCAACAGTAATCTGTATCATCCTTCTGACAAATATAACAAAAGGATTTCTCAACAACGAGCTCACAGAAACACTTCTTAGTTGTATTCTCAACTCCTACAACTTCCTAATCGATAAACGATTTAATTTCCGAATATCGATATATAATAAATCCTTAGTTATCATGCTTCAAGGAGCCATCTTGACGGAATTATAACTAATTATCCGCTTCACTTTTGAAATAATTTTCTAAATAAAAATTGTTCATCAACAACATTTCTTAAAGATTACCAAATCTCGGATCAAACGGATTAACAACGAATCCTGAGTAATTATCCGAAGTCCTTTACCTGCCAATCGGTAACCAAAACTTGTCTTCGCTATAACGGAAGATCCGGACGTCCGTTTCACGAGCGGTTTGAACCTGTGGAACTGTATCAACGTCAAGATTATAAAAACCATAAATTTACTTAGCAAAGCGGAGTCGAAAGACCCTTACGGTGGCTCCGTAATCAACCCGCTAATTAATTTCGATCGTATATACCTTCACTCGAGCCCATGGCTCGTTTGGCTCGATCATGGCTCGATCCCCGAGCCCGAGGGTGGTCGAGTATTGTCCGGCGCCAGTACTTGCGGTGGGTGGTGGTCGGATGGGCTACCGCTCGCCGGCGACGACGTTTGACGGGGCAAGAAGACAAGCGCCGGCGGTGACGAGCTCACGAGTCCGTCGTTGAATCCTATCTCCCGTCCCGGTGTTCCGACCCGATTCAGCTCGTGGTTCTGCTTTCTTTGTGCAGCAGCAGCACCCAACAAACCCAAGAGGAAGAAGGAGGAAGAAGATGGTGGAGGAGAAGCTGAGAAAATTGCCGGCGGTGATGGCCGAATTCTTTCTCCCGAGCCAGTCGTCGTTCCGTCCTTTCTCTCTGTTTTGTTAGACTTTGACGAGGCAATTGAAGATATTCTTGTGACTTGAATTCCTTCGTAATTAAGCAAATGAGAAAGAGGCGGTTTAAAACAAAAATCCGTCTCGTAACGGACTCGCGTTAAAGCGGTAAAATTATGTACCTCGGGTGGGAAAACTCACTAAACGAAAAACGTCCCGTAAATTATGTAGACCAATGAAACCAATTTTCCATGATTTTATCTTGCTACCTTCAATTTTTAAGGCTCCCGTTTCGTATTTCAAATCCTTTCCGGTACATAATTAAAAGGACGGCTTATCCAATAAATATTCTTTTTCCACCGAAAAATCCTAGAATTCACACTGATCCATAAAATCATTTCTTTGTGATTTTAGGATATCACCAACAATTTTCTAGGATTTAATCTCCAATAAAAATATTGGATTAAGCGTTAAAACGAACCAAAAAGGTAGAAAGGATATCCGAGAAAAATTCAAAAATATCCTCAAAAACCGCAGTTATTACATTAGTACCCCCTTAAAAATGGTTTCGTCCTCGAAACCAAGGAGAACCCGGATCACAAGGAAAGATAACACAAGCACATACACACAACCACTACAAACCTATACAGAAGTTTGTAGTACTCCCTTAAAAAACATGCTGTTACTTCTGCACGAAGTACAAAACAACCATTGCTTGGTTACCAAACTTCTTCTTTACAACGTTCATTAACTTTTGAAAATGACTCAGCATTTCCTGTCTAGTTTCTCAAGTCTTTTCTTCACCTCCATTTTAGGCCAAGATAACCTAACCAAAGGTATTAAGCAAATTTACCAGTTCTTTCCAGTATCTCAAAAGATCCAACATAGCGAGCATTTACGTTGCCTCGTTTTCCCCAGCGGAATATGCCTTTCAAGGCGAATACCAGAACAAAAACATTGTTCTTTACAATGAACTTAACATGCTCTCGCTTTAGCACAACACACAACTGTTGTCGCTTTTGAGCAGTTAGCGCCCTTGAACGCGTTAGTGCAATATCAGCTGTTGTTCTCTTGGCCAAATCTGGCCCACGAAGAACCTTGTCGGCATTGTCATTCCAACAAATTGACAACCAATACTTCCAGCCTTACCAAGCCTCAAAAAGAGTCATTTCTTTATCGTGTGATCACAATTCTTGTATGTGAAGTCACTCAAATTCAAACTACCATTCCAACTCGTGTGGAATTCAGAATACATGTCCTCAGAAGTTTGAATTTGTTTCTTTACATCATTCATCAATTTGATGAGGGAACCCATCGCTAAAATTCAATTCACTCCACAAAGCTTGATGTTACTTCTTTCAAAACTTTGACATGAACCACCTATCTCAATCAGAGATAAAAGTCTTTGGAGTTTTATGAAGATCAAAAACTTCATGCATGAACACCTTAACTAACTTCGGTACTCTTTAAGTCATCTTAAATGCATTAACAAGAACACTCTAGGTGAGTTTCTTAACAACCTCCATATTGCATATTTCTTTCATTAAGTCTTGAACGACTAATGACAAGAATCCATTGAAACATCTCCCCACTCCCATTCTGGAACAGGAAGAGACTATTACATTTCATCTGGTCTTCTATGCTCAATCAGGACTTCCAAACAAACTAAACATATCATAACAATTCGGTGACATTTCACTTCATGTCAAACTATCAAAAGTTTTATCTTAAATCCTTATATATTTTCTGGTTCCAGGATGAACTAATTAAGCAAACAACTATACCTCCTTTGAAATACGCTTTCAAAGCTCATCAACAACAGATACACATGAACAGTTTTGAAACCAAGCAATCCATAATCTTGATTAACAAATCCCGGTGTCTTACCTTCTTGATCTTCTCCATTGATCTTAAACAATATTACGTAAATGCACCTCTAGCTGACTCTGTCGGGTCGTGGCCACAACATAAGCCAAAGCAGACTGCTGAACGTCTACCAATGTCGAGAGTCGAAGACCAGACACATAAGCACGTAAATGCGGCTGCAACCTTTTTAGAAAGGTCGCAATCTTCAACTCCTCAGTAGGGGCAGCATTTGGCACCGCTGCCAACTCTTGCTGAAACTTCAGAATAGTCTCAGATACTGTGATATTTTCGGGTCCAGCATCCCGAAAAGCAGCCTCCCGAGCCGCCCTCACCACCGGAGGACAATACTGATCTCGAATCCGCCTCTCAAACTCCTCGAAAGTCACCTCATTCCGGTGGTCCCTACACAACTCCCACCAGTCAAAAGCACTCTCCTGTATCAAACTCTGTACTAAGAACATCTTCCGCTCCTCCGGTGCCGTAATGGAATCCAACGCAGATTTCACCCTCCTCAACCACTGCTCTACGTCAGAACCCTGAGCTCCAGCAAAGTTCGGCACTCCCGTCTTCCTAAACTCCGCGAGCAACTTGTCAGGCTGAGGCTCGCGATAATGTCTCCTTGGTTCGACCACATGATCAGCTATCACTGGTCCTCGCTAATCTGGCATTGCTCCTAGCTGGGCAGCCAAAACAGAGTCTGGTCCTAGTGCCCTCCTCTCAGCTCCTTGTTGCCCCACAACTGCATTCAGATTCGGTGCAGCTCCCGCACCCATCAACGTCTGCAATAACAGCTGGATCGCAGCATTTACCTCTGGGGCCAGTCCTGCTGGTGGCACTCCTCCTCCTACCTGATCCCCGTTAGCTGGGGGAACCCCTCCAACGACAGATGCACTGTCCTCTTGATGAACAGCAGCAGCCACATCCTGACTCTTAGCAACCTCGCTCTGATACCAATTTGTAACACCCCGACTTCCGACGGGACGCTACTTAGAAATAGACCTTACTAGGTACTATTAAATAGGTTGACAACTACACTTTAGGATCTTGCAACGCGGGCACGACGAGAAAACAAAATAAAAACATCCAACCTTTCTTTTTATAAAAATATAGAAAAACGTAGTTATGCATGAATTCTCGAAAACCAAAATATAAATATCCCCAAATCCGACGAATCAACACCATTAATAAAATCATCCGATGAGAACAGAAGACAAGTAATAATACCAACTCTAACGTAATAGTAAAACAACATCCTAGAAAGTCATAAATAAACTAACGTAAAACCCTTCCCACTATGACACGCGCTCTCTACCGCTCCGGCCCGCCATCTGGCCTCGGTTCCTGCACGGCTCCCTGGTTCATACCTGGAACTGAAAAATTATTCCCCGAAGGGTCAGCGTCTAATCTACCAAGCTAGAGAGAATACAGAAATTGTAGAACGTTTTGAAAACATTTCTAAAGTCAGCATACAAATCCACAATCGCAATCATATCTCTAAAGGCCAATACCTAAATGAGTTATAATCAGTCACACATAGCCACATACACATTTACAATCACAACCTCATAACAATGCACTTCCTCCTTTTTCACAATCCGACTTCCAAGGCGCTCATCACCGCGCCGAGTGCAGAGGCAGGCCCTCTCACTCCACTTCACAATCTCCCTTCTAACTCCGGCTAAGCCTCCACTGGAGCACTTGCCAAAAACACACTGATAATAATTCTCGTTTTGAAGGGGCACGGTTTCCCTGTCACATGGGTCAATGTAGCCAACTCTTCCTCAATGCCAGCTACGATGGGCCGTGTCGGAAACGGTTCCAGCACAGAGAAAACGTTCTAAAATATCTTTTCGATAAAATACATTCAAAACTATTTTACGCACACAACAATACAAGAAGCACAAAACAACTTTAAAAGGTATTCGGGACTAGTTCCCAAAACCCGCCCTACAATATCGATACACAATCTAACAGGATAGAGAAGAACCGAGCAAGTCGAAAAACGACTTACCTCGAACGAAGGATCCTCGAAGAAACGGGACTACGAACTCAAACGGAACGATTCCCTAAAGAATTATAAAGGGAAAGATTAATTATAATACAAGCCGAACCAAACTAACCCCAAGAAAAAGCCACTTCTAATTTTCTTAAACCACCGACTTTTATTGAAGAATTCCGAATTAATAGATATTAAAATGTGCTAATCCAAGCCCCTTATTAATCTTATCCTACTTATCTAACAACCTAACCCACCAAGCCCAACTAATAAAATTAAAATAAAGAATCAAACCCAACCCAAATTGGTCAACTTGATCCGAATTCCCAGCCCAACAACTACACGTGAATCCTCCTCACCCTCCTGAATTGATTTCCCAAAAGCCCAAATATAACAATCTCATTCAACCTTTGACTTTTCAAAGGTGGGGCCCGTTCCCCTACCTTCTTCTTCGACTAGCCTGCAGGTCGAGAAGAATTTCTCGCCTACTTCGGCACCGACGCTCTCTCGACTCTGCTGCCGAGCCCACCACCACCCAACTACCTTAACTTGTTCGATCCCCCATCTCCCTAATCCGCTTGGCTGCGCTTTCCTTCCCTGTCCGGCGGCACCGAAAGAGGGCAGAGACGACCCTTCTGCCGCCCCTGTTCACGGCCACGCTGGCCACTTCCGCCGGCGACGATCATCACACACCTCCCCCTCGTCCCTAGTTCTGGCTAGCGACGCGCTCCGACCCCAACCCAAACCTAGTTCCCGACCCAAGATCAACAACAATGAAAACAAAGGAGAAAGACTCACCGGTGGTTGTCTCTAAACGGCGATTGACGACGGCGGCGAATTCCGACAACTTTTGCGACCTCCCCCAGTTGCGCCCTATCCTACAGGTGGGTCGACGATTTGATCGGAACTTCAATGGGGGCACAAACGCAAGAAAGAAGAAGAAGGAACGAAAACAGAACTTCTAAGTTGATGGGGAAGGTGAACGGAAAACGATTTCCTTACCGACTCCGCTCGTCGTTGCGTTGGCAGGTCCGGTGAGCGGTTGATCTCTGAACACGATAGACACCGATTGGTGCGGCCTTCTCTCCGATCGGAACGAGCAAGGAGGAAGGAATCGCTGGAAGTGGATCGGAGTG
Source organism: Fallopia convolvulus (assembly GCA_964016875.1). Lineage (NCBI taxonomy): Eukaryota > Viridiplantae > Streptophyta > Magnoliopsida > Caryophyllales > Polygonaceae > Fallopia > Fallopia convolvulus. Next base: position 27,173,968 of record OZ024733.1, read on the forward strand.
TAGGCGGGTAGCTTACCGATGCACTATGCGGCGGCGAGAGCCTCCCACAACTTCACCGGAAGACAGGGATTGTGTGATAAAGTTGATTAATCAGACGGGTCCAAGGACTGTGCTTGTCGGATGGCACGATGACGAACAAAGGGTGGAAATCGATTCTAATGAAGAATCGTGATGAGGGACGAGGGACGCTTATAAAGATTAAATCCAAGTTAAAGATATCCTTAGGATAAAGATAGAATTTTGGTTAAGTTTACTGTAAATTAGTTTAGGTTTGGTCAACCGATCTTGTGATTCGTTTTAATTGAAATTAGGATAAATCTCACAATATATATATATATATATATATATGTGACCAAATCCGGATTAGTAGATCGGATCATTAAAACATATATTTTCCTAAAACGTGGTTGTCTGTGGTTCAAGAACTCGATTTTCTGTAACTCAAAGAACTCGTTTTTCCGACTTACGAGACCTAAAACGAATACGGATATTACAGTTGCAGGTGGTGAGAATTCTTTCTCCTCGGACCATCGTTTCGTCCTAATCGGTTCTGGTTCCGTTTCTTCCCTTTTGAAACGAAGGGGTAGACTTTGACGAGGCTGAATAGATATGCCACCAGCCTCAATTCTATCCTGATCTCTCTCGGTTCCTTCCTAATTAAGAAAGAAAAGAGGTGGTTTACAAACAAAACCCGTATCGGAACGGGACTAGTGTTAAAGCGGTAAAATTATGTACCTCAGGTGGAAAAACTCACTAAACGGAAAACGTCCCGTAAATTATATAGACCAATAAAACCAATTTTCCATGAGTTTATCTTGCTACCTTCAATTTTTAAGGTTTCCGTTTCGTATTTTAAATTCCTCCCGGTACATAATTAAAAAGACGGCTTATCCAATAAGTATTCTTTTTCCACTGAAAAATCCTAGAATTCACACCGATCCATAAAATCATTTCTTTTTGATTTTAGGATATCACCAAGAATTTTCTAGGATTTAATCTCCAACAAAAATATTGGATTAAGCATTAAAACGGACAAAGAGGTTAAAAAGATATCCGAGAAATTCAAAAATATCCTTACAAACCACAATTATTACAGTAGTACCCCCTTAAAAATGGTTTCGTTCTCGAAACCAAGGAGAACTCGGATCACAAGGAAGGATAGCATGAGCGCACACACACAACCACTACAAACCTATACAGAAGTTTGTAGTACCCCCTTAAAAATAAACATGTTGTTACTTCTGCACAAACCACAAAACAATCATTGCTTAGTTACCAAACTCGTTCTTTACAACATTCATTAATTTTAGAAAATGGCTCAGCATTTCCTATGTAGTTTCTCAAGTCTTTTCTTCACCTCCATTTTTATATTGAACGTATACTATCTTAGAAGAATCACAAGGATGACATTATAGATAGAATGCATTGAAGGTGGCAATGCCAACCGATAAACAAGTTTACCAGTTCTTTCCAGTATCTCAAAAGATCTAACATAGCGAGCATTTACGTTGTCTCGCATTCCCCAGCGGAATACACCTTTCAAGGCGGATACCAGAACAAAAACGTTGTTCTTTACAATGAACTTAACATGCTCTCGCTTTAGCACAACACACAACTGTTGTCGCTTTTGAGCAGTTAGCACCCTTGAACGTGGTAGTGCGATATCCGTTGTTGTTCTCTTGGACAAATCTGGCCCATGAAGAACCTTGTCAGCGTTGTCATTCCAACAAATTGACAACCAACACTTCTGGCTTTATAAAGCCTTAAAAGAGTCATTTTCTTTATCGTGAAATCAAAATTCTTGTATGTGAAATCACTCAAACTCAAGCTAACATCCCAACTTGTGTGGAATCTAGAATACATGTCCTCAGGAGTTTGAATTTGTTTCCTTGCATAGTTCATCCGTTTGATTAGGGATGCCAGTGCTAAAATTCAATTCACTCAATAAAGTTTGTTGTCACTCCCTTCAAAACTTGACATGAACCATCCATCTCAATCAGAGATAATAGTCTTTGGGTTTTTATGAAGATGAAATACTTTATACATGAACACCTCAGCTAACTTCTGTACTCTTTAAGTCATATTAAATGCATTAGAAAGAACACTCTAGATGAGTTTCTTAACAACCTCCATATTGCATATTTCTTTCATTAAGTCTTGAACAACTAATGACAAGAATCCATTGTAACATCTTCTCATTTCTATCCTGAAACAGGAAGAGACTATTTCATCTGGTCTTCTATGCTCAATCAGGACTTCCAAACAAACCAAACATATCAAAACGAATTCGGTGACATTTCGCTTCATGTCAGTCCATCAAAAGTTTTATCTTAAATCCTTATACATTTACTTGTTCCAGGATAAACTAATTAAGAAAGTAACTATGCCTCCTTTGAAATAAGCTTTCAAAGCTCATCAACAACAGATACACATGAACAGTTTTGAAACCAAGCAATCCATAAGCTTGAATAACAAATCCCGGTGTCTTACCTTCTTGATCTTTTCCATTGATCTTAAATAATATTACATTCCCATACTACTTTTCCTTGATCTGGTCATCAGATTTGGAATAAAATCCTAGGTTATTCACACAACCTTGTTGTCATCCAAACTAAACCTTTAGTCCTTCTCAAATTATTTCCCTTACAAGGATTACTTAAAATTCTTACTCAATTTCCTTTTTGAGATAAAATCTCAGTATTACTTTAACCAAGAATATGAGATTTATCCAACACATGACAAGATAATAACCTATCTTGTCAATCCTTTACATCATTTTCTCAACCAAAACTCAGCTTGGGCATTCTAACATTCAAAAGTAGTTATCTCTCTCAACTACTTCAAACTACACTCTTACGCATTACTATACCAACATATTGGACAATAATACCTTTAGTCCAATAATTTTCCAACAAAATTGTCTCCATTGACAATTTTTAGTCTTTTTCATCAAAGAAATGTTTAGACTTCACTTAACATTTTGACTTGTTAAGCAACCTAACTCTTAGGATTAAAAACATATCTTCACGTGTCCACTCTTTATATCCAACAACTTATCAGGTTGAGATTGAATATCAATACTAATTTACATATCCAAACTCCAGACCCATTGGAGTTCTGCTTAAAGTCCTCACTTAACTATCTTATCTCAAAGAGATTTAAGTTTTCAAGACAACATGAAAACAAATAACAACTAATAGAGAAATTACTAGTACATCCTTTATTCCAAAGAAAGGATTACTACAATATCATTCCTTAGAAAGGGTTCCATCCCAGGAGTCCATATCAACTTACTTTCAAAGACAATTCCGCTAAAAAGGCAATGACTTTCTTAGGTCATGACGTCAACCAAGATGAACTAATAGCAAACTGCTTAGAGAATTCCAATAATCGTTGACTGAAAACAATCCCAAACTTTTAGAGAAGTACGGAGTTACTCCATGCTCTTTAGAGGTCAACACAGATTTGTAAAGAATCTTACCAAATTTCTTTACTTATAATCAAACTGTTTTGGGAAGTTTGACCATACTCCTTAAATGGTATAGGATACCAAGGATGCACTAATTCAAAGGAGTTTTACAAGATACTAGATATAAAAATTGCTATAATGCAAAAGAAAGCTTGCATCTTTTCATCTCAAACAACTACACTTGCAAAACTCATATAATTGCAAAACTTATATGATTGCCAAATCATACTAGAAATCATTCTTCAAAACCCAAGGAATTATGTGATCTTATTCCACCATGTGATCAGGATGGGGAGATAAAATAAACATAATCCTTTACTGCATTCTCATAGGAATAAGACATGTAATCTTGCCTTACCATGTGATCAAGATGGAAGACAAAATACATTCTTACTCACCACCATGAAAACCGTAGAAAATTTATTCATGAATCCCGTATATCAAATCAACATTTCTTTAAAAAAAAATTCATACCAGAATTCTACAAAGTCATAAGATCTTTCTCAAAAGAGAAAATCACAAAACAATTTCAAATATCCCTTAAATCATAACAACTTGACAGGAACTCGACATAGGTTACTAACATACTTGCTTTAACTTGAATACTGTGGAAACAAAGATTAGCTATTCTCTTGATGAATTGGGCGCGTCAAGCTAATGCATCCAATAAAATTACTGACCTTATCTTAATGATGCTACTAACACTTTGTTCTAATTCTGTGATGATACTTGCACATTAGCTGACCTTACCAACTTGGCCAAAGTTTCAAATTAAAACTGAGCCTCAAAGGAGCTAATATACCCCGATTCACTTCTGAGTCCCACATTTCTCTTCGAATGTGACACTTCCTTCCCTCTTCAAGGTAGAACCTGATGACATACCTTGACTTTTCTTAATTAGACATACTGCTAGACTTTTCTATAATCCATAGTATTGAGTAATCTCTGCCTGATCTAACTCGGTCTTAGCCCAACTTAACTTCACAAGTTTCATAAAAGAGTTGATCACTCCAATCCACTTACTTGCAAACTTTAGGGAAAATGTGATTCCGACATCTTCATACTCATAGCAAAGATTCTTCTTTGATCATTCTCAACTTGTATGCCTCCCTTGACATACTACTTTAAAGTTATGCAAATATGATCCATTGACAAAAAAATTAATACTTTAGTTCATCCATTCACAAAAAAACAAGCCTTCTGCAAGTTAATAGTCATTTAAATTCCGATATCCAAGAGTGCTATCAAACTCTTTTGACGATTTTAAGGACTTTCAATCCTCTTATAACTTAATCTTCTCGATATAAAAAAAATGAACTTTCAAACTATGCATCTAGTTCAAAACATTCAATCCATATACCTCTCTATATATAATGAAGGACCTTTAATTTCCAATTTCTTTTAACAGAAAAATGAATGCACATGGTGAAACAAGATATTCTTGAACCTATCCCAATTCAACATTGGTAAACAAACTAGACTTCTCCATCATTCTTGTCTTCTTACTTAACCATAAGGAGAAGACATATACCTTTTTATTTGCTCAAGTTCAAACCACATTGCAAATGAAGAACTTGTGGTTAGGAGACTTGCCGACAACTTAACAGTTTCACCAGTACTACCTTAGGCATCAAATTTGACAGATATAAAACCTTCAAAACCCAAACACAATTGAAATTATTTTTCAGCGATAAGGTCTAAGCCTTATTGACCAGAATTTTGAAGGATTGATATTTTTCTCCCAACTGATTAAAATATCAAAGGCAAACATGCCAAAATTCTTCCTTGCATGATCTTCTCAAAACTGGACTTTATCATTTCCATCATTCAAGAAACATAAGTCAATACCATTGGCAAATTAGAACATCTCAATGTTGATTCCATTACTAGTCCATTATAGACCTAAAGTCTTTTCTCATTATCCCCGAGTTGGGTATCATACAACGAAACTCCAATAACGTTGTCACATAGGTTAGTCATCTGGATATCAACAACTCATGTAATCAATTAACACTTGTGCCAAGTAGTTAATTGAACACAAACACATTACTGATGAACTTTTACCTGTTTAATCCATTTTGACCAATCAACCTTATTCACAACAACCTTGATGATTAACCACTTGCTCACAACTTAAACTGAACCAACATTCTTCCTTTCTTTCTTACTATAATCATAAGAAATTCCCATTCCATTTAGGATTCTCAATCCTCTTAACTCAAAGGATAACAACATATATGAAAATCCGAGTTTGAACACTATCAGGTTAAAAATTGAATTGTATTTTCCAATAGATTAACAATTCAATCGATCCAACACTTGAACACTTCAAAGCTCTTTAACTTCTAACTGAGCAAAGAAAAGTACAAAATATCCATGATTCTATACTATAGAGTCACATACATAGTTGTTGAAGAAAGTTTCCAAAGACAATCCTTTTCTTTTCAGGATTCTTTTACATCACTTGATGATCCATACTGATCTTTTTAGAATCACTCAAGGCTCATAAGATTCTCTAAATCTTACCATTGAGAAGTAGAGCTTCCAAATCCAACTTCTATTGATACTTGAATTTCAAAATTCAGAAATTCCTATAAGAATATACTCGTGAAAACTCTTAATCTTATGACTTCAAGGTCAAAGAAACTCGCTTTAAAATTTCCTTTTTAAAGACAACACTTGAACTTTCACAGATCGAGAAAAGAAATTAACAATTTCTTTCACATAAGTTTGAATCATGACCTTTTTAAACAAAAATCTTAACTTGAAATCTTCCATCATTAGGGCTTAAAATAGGAAATCTTTAAACTAGAAAGTCTTTATGAAGTACAATACTTAACTTCAAAATCTCACAAGAAGTTTCCTAATATGGAAGAAACGACGAGGGTACACCCAATTCAGACTCTCAAGAGAGAATAGGAATTTATTGAGAACTTGGGCAAGAACCGGTTCAACTTTAGGAATCTTCACCTAATCTTACTCTGGATCCTTCTCGGAATCCATTCCCATCTCCAGAGAATCAAATGTCCACCCTAGGACCTTTTTCACAAAAGCTATTACAAACTTATTACCTCATGTTCTCCAATTCCCTTTCCTCTTTCTATATCTTCACGAGTCTGACCTCCAATCTTAACCACTTTCCGTAAATGGTTCTAAGACAACACCAATATAGAATTCTCTGTAATTCTATATAGAAGATGAAAGTCTTAAGCAAGACTTAGGAACTTTTAGCTCTGATACCACTTCTGTAACACCCCCTTACTTACCTTGGAGGTATTACCGCCAGTAACCCTGATTAGGACTAAACCAGAATTACCCAAGGTATTAACATGACAGAACATACTAGAACAAGGTAAAAGAAAACATTTAAAACCTAACAAACTTAAGTTAAATATTGCAGCGGAAAAACACGTAAAAGGTCTTATACAAACCTTAACTTAAAAGAATAAATAAATACAACAACCTTCTATTTAAACAAAATCTTCATCAAGTCTTCCTTAAGTTCTTATTTCTGAAACTCAGCTTCGCTTTGAAGTAGTTTAACCATGATCTTTGTAACATCCCCGACCAAAGTGCATACGTCATTCTGCATTCATATAAGATTAAGAGTATATGCATAGCATATTGGCATGATATATAGTGAGCTTTTAAAAGTAATATTTATTTTCGAATTAAGTTTATTATATTTTAAAAAGTTTTTAAGTAAAAATTAATTATTAATTATTTCAGGGTAAAATTTGTAGTAAAGAAGATTTGAGGGTGAAAAGTGTAAATTTCCAAAAGTTCAACCGCCTTTGTTAGCCGACTTCGGCTTTGTATTTACATTTTGATATAAGAATCATTCTCATTACGTACACTTTTGGGAAACAAAACAAAAGAGAGAGAGGAGGCTCATGAGAAAGAATTAAAGAGGAAGATGATTTTTGTTGTTTTTGTTGGATCTGGTACAAGATCTCTTCAATCGGGTTTTAATCTTGAAGTACAAGCGTGATTTGGTAAGTTTTTAATTAGTTAATGGTTTATCTGGATTTTCCTAATTTTTCCAGATCTTGATCTACAGTTGTTTTTTTATTCAGAAATCAATCAATTTATAGTTCTCAGAGGGTATTTTCGATATCGGATTTATATTCGGTAAAAGATTTCAGAGTATTTTTAGGGTTTCGTTTTGTAAGGATATTAGGGAGCCCTTTGATCAAGTTTTTCAGAAAGGTTTGAACTAGAAAAATGTTCTTCTATATATATAGTTTATTGTTGTAAAGTTTTAAAGGATTTGGAATTATGCACAAGAAGTTATAATGCATTCTGGCATTTCATTGCATTTGGGGTTAAAGTTTATAAGAGTAAATAGCCTAATTTGCATTAGGTTATATATAGGAGCACAAGTCATAGATCGTGGTCAAAGAGAAAGGGAAGAGAAATAGTGTCTGTCTTAAACAGGTGAGTATAGACCGGAGATTCAACCCTATGTGCTATAATGTGAAATATGAATATATGAATATATGCGCTATAAGATATATATGCTATATAGATATAGGTGAGTATAGACCGAAGATTCAACCCTATGTGCTATAATGTGAAATATGAATATATGAATATATGCGCTATAAGATATATATGCTATATAGATATAGGTGAGTATAGGCCGGAAATTCAACCCTATGTGCTATATGTGAAATATGAATATATAGATATATGCGCTATATGTGGTATATGAGGTATATGAATATATGTGCTATATGAGCTATATGGATATATGTGTTATATGGATTACGATAAATGTGATAGCTCTGAAATTTCCAGAGTTGTTTGCACAAAAGGTATGTTAACAGATGGCATATGAGATATGTTTACAGGATGCACTTGATTGCATAACATAATGCATGAGATTAAAAGGATTTGTGACTGTCTTGCCTTGAATTTGTATACAAATGAGACCTACGGGTCATACATGAGGCCTGAGATGCCTAAGAGATGGTAATTGAGCAAATGAGGCCTAAGATGCCTAAAATTCGGTAATGGAGGTAATGGAAAAAAAAGAAAGGAAAAAGAAAAGAAAAGTTGGTATATGGAAAAGAGTCGGTAATGGAAACCCGGGGCAGATTCAAGCTTGAACAGTTCACAGAATAATAAATCGTATACATCTGCATTTGTATATGCATAGTAAATTCCTATATGACATATATAATATGTATGTATATGTACATGGACTAAATGTTTGACTCTGTGTGAAATAATTGATGATGGTTTATATTCACTGAGTATGCGACTCACGTAAATCGCAACATAATTTTTCAGGTTCAGCTAGTTTTTGCTGATGTGTGTCTCTGTTAGAGGTCACATTTATACAGGTCGCCCGGCTGAAGCTCAATGCAACCTTCTCCTCCTCATTTTGCATCATAGGCATATGGCTTGTAATAGAAGTTAGAATAATAGATGTTTTAGTATAAGAAGTAACTACCTATGTGTGTGTGTGTGTGTGTGTGTGCAACCCTTTATGGTTGTTGGTTTTGACTTTATGCTTATGTGAATAGTTGGTATATGTGAATTATCTGCTTATATAAGAGAGATAAGTTTTATGAAGTATACGTCATAGGGTATAAGGGTGTCACAGTTAGTTTTTGGTATCAGAGCGAGGTTATGATTCTTTAAGGGCATGCATTCATAAGCATATGTAATTGACATTAGAATTGCATTAGAAGAGGAAGTACAGAGGCAATGGTAAAGGTAAATACAGTATATCGAGAATGTATTATATGAATGGATACAGTAGAGTTACCAGTTGATCTGATCTTGTTATTCCTGCATGAGTTTGATGTTATGTTGGATATGATTGGTTGTCAAGACACCAAGCTAAAGTGGATTGTTGTACTGAAGAAGTAGTGATAGACTCGCTTGGGAAATCTAGAGTGATTTTTATGGTGATAGACGAATGGTACTTGTTTGCTTAATATCTGCAATAGCAGTTGTTTGTATGATCAGAGAGGGATGTGAGTCATATCTTGCCCTTGTTATAGACTGTACCGTTGAATGTGATGAGGTTACAGATATTCAGTTGTTAGAGATTTTCTAGACGTGTTTCCAAAAGATCTTCCAGGATTGTCAACTGATAGAGAGAGAGAGAGAGAGAGAGAGAGAGTTTACTATGAAAGTAATGTCAAGTACTGCACCGATTTCTATTCTTCCATATCGGATGGCTCTTCTAGAGTAACAGGAACTGAAGAAACAGTTACATGATTTTTTGGACAAAATATTCATCAGGGCTAGTGTATCTTACAGTTGTATATAGATTACAGAAAGTTGAATCATGTGATAGTGAAGAACAAGTATCCATTGCCAATGATAGATAATTTATTTGATCAGCTTCGGTGTGCAAAGGTATTTTCGAAGATAGACATTTGATCAGGATATCATCAGTTAAAGATAGCTAAAGATGACATCAAGACAACATTCAGAACTCGATATGTGCATTATGAGTTTTTGGTAATTCTATTTGGTTTGACTAATGCACCAACATAATTTATGGATTTGATGAACAAGGTATTTCAATCTTTTCTATACAGATTTGTGATTATCATTATTCATGATATATTGGTATATTCGTGGAGTACAACTAAGCATGTTGATCATTTGCGTACTGTGCTATAAGTCTTGAGGGAAAAACAGTTGCTTGCTAAACTGAGAACGTGTGAATTCTGGTTGGATCATATGGTATTTTTAGGACATATAGTATCTGGAAGAGGTATAGAGGATTGATTCTAAAAAGTTTAAAGCAGTGGTAAGCTGGACAACATCAAATAAAGTTACAGAAGTTCGTATCATTCTTAGTATGGTTGGATACTACAGACTATTAGTGGAAGGATTCCCTATTATAGCTGCACCACTTACTAAATTGCTATGAAAGAATGCTTCATTCCATTGGTATTCTATGTGCCAACGGAGCTTTAATGAGTTAAAGCATCGTTTGTCTATAGCAGCAATACTGAGAATTCTTACAGGTACAAGAGGATTTGGTATTTGCAGTGATGTTTCATATCAGAGTCTTGACTATGTCTTAATGCTGGATGGGAAAGTAACTACCTATGCATCATGACAGTATCGATCACATGAGGTTTCTTATCCTGTACATGATTTAAAGCTGGCAGCAGTAGTTTTTGCCCTAAAGATTTGACATCATTATCTATATGGAGAAACATTCCAAATCTTTACTGATCATAAGAGTTTGAAGTATTTGATGAGTCAAAAGGAGTTGAACATGCGGCAAAGGCGTTGGATGGAACTATTGAAAGATTATGATTGTACAATCGAGTATCATCCGGGAAAGGCCAATGTTGTAGCAGATGCTTTAAGTAGAAAGTCCAGTGGTATGATGGCCAACATGCATATGACTTCATTGTCAGATTTGATTGCTTTGCGAGGTCTAAATGCCAAACTACAATTTAACACAAATGGAGTACTGTTTGCTACTTTGGAAATTCGGCCAGTACTGAGACAGAAAATTAAAGATGCACAAGTAAAAGATGAAAAGTTGGCAGAAATTATTGAACAGGTGCAACAAGGTAAGGATATGCCATTTGTTATTCAGGATGGCACATTGATGTTTGGCACTAGATTATGTGTACCTGATGTTGATGATCTGAGACGGGAAATTTTAGATGAGGCACATAATGCACCATATGCAATGCATCGTGGCACCACAAAGATGTATCATACTCTAAGACAACATTATTGGTGGCCAAGGATGAAGAAGGAGGTTGCTGAATTTGTTTCTAAATGTCTTACTTGTCAACAAGTTAAAGCAAAACACCAAGCACCTACATGTATGCTAAAACCTTTATCTATTCCGGTTTGGAAATGGGAGCGGATTACGATGGATTTTGTTGTGGGATTACCACGAACACAGAAAGGGAATGATGCTATCTGGGTGATTATTGATAGATTGACTAAGTCAGCACATTTCTTGCCTATATGTTAGGGTTGTTCATTGCATCAATTGGCAGAAATATACATGAAGGAAATTGTTCGACTTCATGGAATACCAGTATCCATTGTATTAGATAGAGATTCTAGATTTACTTCTCGTTTTTGGGAAAGGTTTCAAACAGCTATGGGGACCAAATTACATTTCAGTACAGCTTATCATCCTTAGACAGATGGGCAGTCAGAAAGGACTATACAGACCTTAGAAGAAATGTTTCATGCTTGTGTTATTGAGTTTCAGGGTTCATGGGATAGATATATTCCACTGATGGAATTTGCTTACAATAATCAATTTCACAGCAGCATTGGGATGGCACCATATGAAGCATTGTATGGAAGGAAATGTCGAAGTCCTTTATATTGGGATAAAGAGGGTGCAGAAATTTTAGAAGGGCCGGAGATTATACAAGACACAGTTGATAAGATTGATATTGTTAAGAACAAAATGAAGGCGGCACAAGACAGACAAAAGAGCTATTTTGATCAGCATCACAAGGAAATGGAATATCAGGTTGGTGATAAAGTATTCTTACGAGTTTCTCCATGGAAAGGTGTCATGAGATTCGGTAACAAAGGAAAACTGAGTCCTCGATATATTGGGTCATATGACATCATAGAGAAGGTGGGACCATTGGCATACATATTAGCATTACCTTCAGAATTGGCTCAGATTCATAATGTTTTCCATGTTAGTATGTTACGACGGTATCGATCTGATCCATCACATGTGTTAAAGGATCCAGAAGTACAACTTGCAGAGATTTTGAGCTATATAGAGGATTCGATCATGATAGCAGATTTCAGAATCAAACAGTTACAAATGGGGATTTCGAAAGTAATTTGGAAGAATCATGGTATAGAGGAAACGACTTGGGAAACTGAGGATAAGATGAAAAAGTCATATGAAGAGATAGCGAATTTTGAGGACAAATTTCTTATAGAGGGGGAGAAACGTAACATCCCCGACCAAAGTGCATACGTCATTTTGCATTCATATAAGATTAAGAGTATATGCGTAGCATATTGACATGATATATAGTGAGCTTTTAAAAGTAATATTTATTTTCGAATTAAGTTTATTATATTTTAAAAAGTTTTTAAGTAAAAATTAATTATTAATTATTTCAGGGTAAAATTTGTAGTAAAGAAGATTTGAGGGTGAAAAGTGTAAATTTCCAAAAGTTCAACCGCCTTTGTTAGCCGACTTCGGCTTTGTATTTACATTTTGATATAAGAATCATTCTCATTACGTACACTTTTGGGAAACAAAACAAAAGAGAGAGAGGAGGCTCCTGAGAAAGAATTAACGAGGAAGATGATTTTTGTTGTTTTTGTTGGATCTGGTACAAGATATCTTCAATCGGGTTTTAATCTTGAAGTACAAGCGTGATTTGGTAAGTTTTTAATTAGTTAATGGTTTATCTGGATTTTCCTAATTTTTCCAGATCTAGATCTACAATTGTTTTTTTATTCAGAAATCAATCGATTTATAGTTCTCAGAGGGTATTTTCGATATCGGATTTATATTCGGTAAAAGATTTCAGAGTATTTTTAGGGTTTCGTTTTGTAAGGATATTAGGGAGCCCTTTGATCAAGTTTTTCAGAAAGGTTTGAACTAGAAAAATGTTCTTCTATATATATAGTTTATTGTTGTAAAGTTTTAAAGGATTTGGAATTATGCACAAGAAGTTATAATGCATTCTGGCATTTCATTGCATTTGGGGTTAAAGTTTATAAGAGTAAATAGCTTAATTTGCATTGGGTTATGTATAGGAGCACAAGTCATAGATCGTGGTCAAAGACAAAGGGAAGAGAAATAGTGTCTGTCTTAAACAGGTGAGTATAGACCGGAGATTCAACCCTATGTGCTATAATGTGAAATATGAATATATGAATATATGCGCTATAAGTTATATATGCTATATACATATAGGTGAGTATAGACCGGAGATTCAACCCTATGTGCTATAATGTGAAATATGAATATATGAATATATGCGCTATAAGATATATATGCTATATAGATATAGGTGAGTATAGACCGGAGATTCAACCCTATGTGCTATAATGTGAAATATGAATATATGAATATATGCGCTATAAGATATATATGCTATATAGATATAGGTGAGTATAGACCGGAAATTCAACCCTATGTGCTATATGTGAAATATGAATATATAGATATATGTGCTATATGTGGTATATGAGGTATATGAATATATGTGCTATATGAGCTATATGGATATATGTGTTATATGGATTATATGGATAAATGTGATAGCTCTGAAATTTCCAGAGTTGTTTGCACAAAAGGTATGTTAACAGATGGCATACGATATATGGTTACAGGATGCACATGATTGCATAGCATATTGCATGAGATTAAAAGGATCTGTGACTGTCTTGCCCTGAATTTGTATACAAAAGAGACCTACGGGTCATACATGAGGCCTAAGATGCCTAAGAGATGGTCATTGAGCAAATGAGGCCTAAGATGCCTAAAAGTCGGTAATGGAGGTAATGGAAAAAAAAGAAAGGAAAAAGAAAAGAAAAGTTGGTATATGGAAAAGAGTCGGTAATTGAAACCCGGGGCAGATTCAGGCTTGAACAGTTCACAGAATAATAAATCGGATACATCTGCATTTGTATATGCATAGTAAATTCCTATATGACATATATAATATGTATGTATATGTACATGGACTAAATGTTTGACTCTGTGTGAAATAATTGATTATGGTTTATATTCACTGAGTATGCGACTCACGTAAATCGCAACACAATTTTTCATGTTCAGCTAGTTTTTGCTGATGTGTGTCTCTGTTAGAGGTCACATTTATACAGGTCGGCCGGCTGAAGCTCAATGCAACCTTCTCCTCCTCATTTTGCATCATAGGCATATGGCTTGTAATAGAAGTTAGAATAATAGATGTTTTAGTATAAGAAGTAACTACCTATATGTGTGTGTGTGTGTGTGTGTGTGTGTGTGTGTGTGTGTGTGTGCAACCCTTTATGGTTGTTGCTTTTGACTTTATGCTTATGTGAATAGTTGGTATATGTGAATTATCTGCTTATATAAGAGAGATAAGTTTTATGAAGTATACGTCATAGGGTATAAGGGTGTCACAATCTTCACTCAAGTATAGCCATTGGAAACCTTTCTTCAACCTCTGGAGCTTCAAACTTCTGAATCCGCCTCTTGAATCAACTTCCAAGAAGAACCTGATGTATCGTAAACCAACGGTGGACACCAGCCAACCATATAAAAGAAAAGAAAATGGACGGGTTAGTCTAATGAAAGACTAAGCAAGCAGAGAAACTAACTTGGTTCTAATGGTTATAACTAAACATATTGGCATCTAAATCCGATTAGACTTGGATTATGATCCAACAGTTAGCAGTCTTATAGAGAAAAAGAAAGAGACTTGCATAATCAAGAGAGAGGACACCACAGCTTGTGGTTCATTTACGAAACATGAACAATTGTTGGGAACTCATATTAATCACATCACATTTTGAAAAGTCTCTACGACTAATCAGATTGACTTAATCAAAGTTTGATTAAGAATCATCCATAAACGGGAGCAAGAATGGCTTTCCGACTGGATGAACCATTCAGGTATATTAATGTGTCTAACGCACTTATCTTATATTACTTTCAAAACTTTTCACAAACAGGTTGGTGACTCATAATCGGCTCGAACTACTGCCGAAATATTTTGGTATTGTAGAGATCATCGGAGTATTTCATCCATGGTCATCTACCCTGTACCAAGATCACAGGACTTAAGCTATCCTTGATCTTTCATTTGCATATGGTGAGGTAGAGATCAGAGAGACCTATTACCCTGTCGTCTACACTACACCGTGCCAATTGCACTTAGCTAGAGTACGCATCACCCTCTCACACGAAGAGCAGAGGAAGAGTCATGACCCACCATTAGGATTAGGCCCCTCCTAATGTAATATTGTTTTAAAGAGAGGATATGGAACCACGTTCCCCTCGCTGAAATTACCTTAGTCAACAACAATGTCTCAGCGTGAGACCACATACAAGGTCACACATAACGGACCTAAATCCAGTTCTACCGCAAAACTGAATAAACAACATGGTCATTATTTCTAACAAATATAACAACCTATCATATTTTATTAAGCACACAAGTTGTTCCTAACACAAATATTAAGTGAGATTCAATTCCTCATTTAATAACCATAATGCAAGAGAGAACCGTCCACTTGCCTTAGAAGGCGTGCTCAACGTCCTTAGCAATTCCAACAGTAATCTTTATCACCCTTCTGCCAAATATAACAAAAGGATTTCTCAACAACAAGCTCACGGAAACACTTCTTAGTTGTATACTCAAATTCTACAACTTCCTAATCGATAAACGATTTAATTTCTGAATATCGATATATAATAAATCCTTAGTTATTATGCTTTAAGGAGCCATCTTGGCGGAATTATAACTAATTACCCGCTTCACTTTTGAAATAACTTTCTAAACAAAAAGTGTTCCTCAGTAACAGTTCTTAAAGGTGACCAAATCTCGGATCAAACGGATTAACAACGAATCCCGAGTAATTATCCGAAGTCCTTTACTTGCCAATCGGTGTCAAAACTTGTATTCGCTATAACTGAAGATCCTGACGTCCGTTTCTCGAGCGGTTTGAACTTGTGAGACCGTATCAATGTCAAGATTATAAAAACCATAAATTTAATTAGCAAAGCGGAATCGAAAGGCCCTTACGGTGGCTCCGCAACCAACCCGCTAATTAATTTCGATCGTATATACCTTCACTCGAGCCCATGGCTCGTTTGGCTCGATAGTGGCTCGATCCCCGAGCCCAAGGGTGGCTAGGTATTGCCCGGCGGCTTCCCTTGCTGTGGGTGGTGGTCGGAGAGGTTGGTGATCGCCGGCGACATCCAAGGAAAGGACCGGTAAAGAAAGTAAGCGTCGGCGGTGAAGAGTTCTCCTCTCCCGAGTCCGTTGTCGTCATGGTTCTCTAGCTGGTTTTGCAACAGCAACGCTCTCATGGAGATGAAGAAGAAGATAGGAGGTGGAAGAAGAAGATGGACGGAGCAGAGGAGGTTGCCGGTGGTGAGAATTCTTTCTCCTCGGACCATCGTTCCGTCCTAATCGGTTCTGGTTCCTTTTCTTCCCTTTTGAAACGAAGGGGTAGACTTTGACGAGGCTGAATAGATATGCCACCAGCCTCAATTCTATCCTGATCTCTCTCAGTTCCTTCCTAATTAAGAAAGAAAAGAGGCGGTTTACAAACAAAACCCGTCTCGGAACGGGACTCGCGTTAAAGCGGTAAAATTATGTACCTTAGGTGGAAAAACTCACTAAACGAAAAAATGTCCCGTAAATTATGTAGACCAATAAAACCAATTTTCCATGATTTTATCTTGCTACCTTCAATTTTTAAGGTTTTCGTTTCGTATTTTAAATTCCTTCCGGTACATAATTAAAAAAACGGCTTATCCAATAAATATTCTTTTTCCACTGAAAAATCCTAGAATTCACACCGATCCATAAAATCATTTCTTTGTTATTTTAGGATATCACCAAGAATTTTCTAGGATTTGATCTCCAACAAAAATATTGGATTAAGCATTAAAACGGACAAAGAGGTTAAAAAGATATCCGAGAAAATTCAAAAATATCCTTAAAAACCACAGTTATTACACCTTCAATCCGTCATCATGAGAATGGACCTCTCATGGAAGAGGAGGTCTTCCTTGATTGGATGCATGCAATGGATGGGAGGAAGGGATTGGTGAGAATGTAGGTGGAGAGGAAGAGGAATTGGAGGAGAAAGGAGGTGGAAGTTGTGGCAATAGATGTACGTCAAATCAAATTTTCACCATAGAAGCTTTCTTAAAAGCTCTTGTAAAAGAAAGAATAAAAGAAAAAGCTTTCCTTTAGTGACAAGAATTACTTGATAGCATAGTAGAAAAGAATGAGTGTTGGGTGTAGAGAGTGCAAGAGGTCAAGGATTTGAGTCCCACCTCTAACATTTTTATTCTCCATCTAATTCCTTCTATGTTTGTATTAAAAGTCTTAAGTTAACGGAAAATAGATTAAAATATCGTTTATATTTAATTAAATAAATTTTTATTTGCTACCAAGTTAAGTTTTAACCAAGATTATTATTATTATTATGAAAAATCATAATAAAGAATATCTTGTTATTTTAAAGAAATTAATAAAAATAACCATTTCTTTTTATTAGAAATTGCGGCTATTACAGAAATGCTATGACAATTGAAACTTGACGATATTCCATGGTTAATACAAGGACTTAAGTTGGAATTTACATAGTTTGTTCATTGACAATGTTAACATGAGAGATACTAATGGTAATATCTTTATGAGGTTCCTTAAGAGTTGGAATTTACTCCCTTCATTTTAAATTCATATCCTTTGAGGAACTTCATGAAAAGCTCACTCTTAAGGAACTTGAGTTGAAAATGGAGTCAAATGATGCTAATCTAGTAACGACTCTTAATGCTAAAAAATAAGGCAAGAAAAAAAGGCAAAACTCAAGCTCCGACTCCACCATGGCAACCGGTTGCCTCCCCACCCCGACCACCACAAAACTGGACACAATACAAACAAAACCAACCACAATAGCCCTATCGCCCTCCACGAAACCATAACACTCCATAAAACTACAATCCCTTGCCTCAAGCCTCTCAAAATCCACAAAACCCACAAAAACCCTTCTTCTGATGGTGACAATTCTGCAAGAACTTTGGCCATGTACTCTCCCAATGTCTTGAATTTTGTCATCTCTACCCTCATGTCCAATTACCCTCATTGGCTCGGTTTCCAATCAACCCACCTCAAGTCAATCTAGCCACAAACATCTCTTATTCTCTAAACTAGCTTGTTGACAGTGGAGCGTCTCATCAACTTACCAATGATCTCAACAACCTAGGCCTTCATCAACCCTATATTGACCAAGATGAGGTTTTTGTTGATAATGGTCAAGGTTTGAACATCATGCACTCTGGTTCTCTTACTGTATCATCTCCTTCATAAAAAATCAATCTTTCCAATGTCTTTTCCATCTATTTCCAAAAACATTTTATTTGTGTCTAAGTTCACTTCTGAAACTCGTTATGCCATTGTTTTCTTACACAATTATTTTTTGGTGAAGGACATCCAAACGAGCTCAACAATTCTTTGAGGTTCATGTGTTGATGGTGTTTATCTTTGGCCTAGTTTTCCTCTAGTTTCATACTCATCTAGTCGTCAACTTCCTGCCGCTTCATGGCATCATAAACTAGGGCATCCTTCTACAATAATATTTTAGTTTATTCAGAAAATTATCAATTAAGCAGTTCTTCTTTTTTGCAGTCGGATTTAGTTCTTGTCAAATTAGTAAAAGTCACGAGCTTTCTTTCTATAAATCACATTTTCTAATGTATGGACTTCATTTGTTTACTCTTATGTTGTCTTTAAGTACTACTGTATGTCATATTTGTTGATCACTTCACTAAATACATCTGGCTATATCCTCTCAAAAAGAAATATGAAACTCAATATGTTTTCATAAAAATTCGTTCCCTAGTTGAGAATTATTTCCATCACAAAATCAAAACCCTATATTCTGATAATGGAGGTGAATACTTGGCCATGAAATCCTTTCTAAGTAACAATGGCATCACTCATTTCATCTCCCCCCTCACACACCCGAACATAATGGTTTATTTGAGTGTCGTCATAGGCATATTGTCGAAATTGGTCTATCTGTCCTTAGTTTCTCGAGTCTTCCGCTCGATCATTGGCCTCGATCACACCCTAATAACATCAATTATCTCATCAATCGCCTTCTGACGCCTATCTTAGATCATTTATCCCCTTTCTCCAAACTTCTCCACAAATCTCTTGACTATAGCAAACTAAAGTGCTTTGGTTGTCTTTGTTTTTCGTGGCTTCGTCCTTACACATCTCATAAGCTAGAACCTAGGTCCATTCCTTGTGTGTTAATTGACTATTCCACCTCTTAGAGTGAGTATCAATGTTTGGACCCTATTACAAGACGAATTAACACCTCTCGTCATGTCCAATTTGTTGAAACCAAGTTCCCATGCACAAAACTTTCTCCTCAAGAAACCCCGAGATCACATGTTGGAGATGAGTGGGCGTCTTTCTCACTAGTTGTGCTGCCCCAACTCTCCCTCACCCGTCCCTTAACCCTAGCTCCACAAATCTATCTAGTTTTAATTTAGGAGAGCGGTATTCAATATCTTCTAATTTCAAATCAAGGTATCCTCCAAGTCAAAATAATAACTTGCCTAATCAACCTTCACACAATCTTCAACCATCTAGTTCTAATTTAGAAGAGTGAGATTCAATCTCTCCTAATTTGGCAACTTACAACCCTGATATGGCCACTACCCCTTTCGTGCGTCCACCTCTTCCTTGCTAGCCATGCACACCTCCACACCCTCACAGTAACTAACTATGTGGGCCTACCCTGAATTCCATTGTAGATAATAGTTGGGCTATTCGGATTTAACATGTCAAACGCATGGTGAATTCTATTGTAGATATCTTGGCGAACTAGGCTTTGCAATCCTGTTTTAAAATTTCTGTTTTTGATGTGCCCCCGAATTCTATTCGAGAATCAAATATCCTTCATTTCTTTTGGTAGAAATCAAATATCCTTCATTGATACGGACCTGTTGTGGATTCGTATCGAGCCCTTGTTGGTCAAGGGTTTGAGTCGTTACCGGT